>OY728137.1:2116586823-2117836823 GCA_963277665.1 Viscum album
AAATAATATCATTGAATGTCATACATGGTAAATTCTATATGAAGTAAATTTAGACGATTTATACACTAATACATAGTTCAATGAACTCACGTCAAAGGTGACACATTATTTAGATCAATGTAGAATGGTGGGGTATCATCCATCTGAGGATGAGTGAATAAGAAAGAGGATTTGAAGAAGACCATGATAATCTTCATGATTGAATGTGAAACATGGAAGTGATTACTTGAATAATAGATTCATATTATTTTTATGATGTGTATAATAATGGTTGAAGAAGAAGATATAATGTGGAAGGGCATGGAATTCTGAGGTAGCTACGCATTTCACATAGTATCCCAGTGTTTTGGGAAAAGATATTGCGTGCAAGTTTGAAGATGGTTTGGTATGTTGTGTACAAGTTTGAAAATGGTTCAGTATGTTGCACGCAAGTGGTGTTCCATGATCCGAACATCATATTCTGGAAAAGGAGAGGCTTTGGAAAATTATTGGTGTTTTGGGCACATAATTTATGGTTGTTTAGAATATTGAGCGCACGACATAGTTTGAAGTCCAATCATCAGAAAATGGTAAAGTTAAAAAGTGTGTAAAAGATGAGGTTGCATGAAAGTTTGTATAACTGGCGTGAAAGAGAAGGTTGCGTTAATGATTGAATAATTAGTGAGAAAGAAGAGGTTAGAGCGAAAGAAACATGCACCCCAAAGGCGACATAAAATGGAGTTTTGGGTGCCATGAATAAATTGCGTTCTAAACATTGGAAAATGTTAAATGAAGGATGTACGCGGAAGATTTCAAAAGCTCACGAAGGATGGGATTGGCGCACAAGAAATTTCTGCACCAAAAGCGATGTCAATCCGGGTTTTGCACTACTTGTCAAATTCTAGCGTTACCAATTGGGGATTTAGAATGCAGAGGTCAATGAGGTCTATAAATAAGAGGTGACCATGTCCAACTAAAAAAGATAAACAGTTAGGATAAATCCAAGCTCTGAGGTGCATAAAAAAATATCCAATGGTAGTTGCGTGAAAGAAAGGGAGTTGCGGGTAAGAAGGATAAGTTGCGCACAAGAAGGCAGTTGTGTGAAAGATAGAAGTTATTCACAAGATCAAAATCATGTGAAAGATACAAGTTACGCGCAATAGGTCTTCTGCAAAAATGGATGAATGTTGCGATCAAGTCATTAATGTTGCGGGCAAGTCGAACAAAAGGGGGTGTGTGAAAGATTGTGGTCACGCAAGCATTCGACACTTGCATAACACTCTCGAAGTGACTTTCCAAATAAGTAAGTTCCATTAACCATTTGGTATCACGAAGAGAAGTACAACTTCTCTCACAAAACTATTATTTAATAATCACATTGAGCTTTGCGAATTGATGAAAAACTGGACGTGCAAATAAATTCATATCTGCATAATGAAAGAAAGAAATATATTGATACACTCTTGTGTTGGTATTGAGAATTAAAGAATGAGATTAAGAAATATCAATACTATTATTTATTATAATTTTTCAAAGGGAAAGAATATAAGATGACGAAAAAAAGATTATTCCCAACTGAAGGCTGACAATTATTCAGGGTAGTTTGATTCAGATGATGCCAAGTGAACTGATCTTCATTTCCTAAAAAATCACATTAGTGTATGTGATTCTATCCAATAAGATTGAATAAGTTTTAGTGCAGTTGGTTGTTTCACTAAGAAGAAGATAGAATAATTTTAGTTGTGATGACCCAGACCCCCCTTGGTCCCTTCCTTTGCCAAAATCCGGATCCTTAAAGGGTGCCGATCGGTGAGACCGATCAGTGAGACCGATTGGTGAGACCGATCGGTGAGACCAATCGGTGAGACCGATCGGTGCGACCGATCGGTGAGACCGGCCGACATCGCCCGGCCTTGCCAAGTTGTTCCAGTAACGCTCCTTTTTCGCAAATAGGGTTTTAAACCCTATTCTGCCTTGTTAAAAATAACTTGGAAATCCGAAACGCGCACAAAGGTTTTAATTAAATGCTTCATTAATTCATGGGTCGGTTTAAACCACCCAGCGCCTTTAATGATGAGTCAAGCCACGTGGTCAACCCACGACTCCCTCGTCTTACGTGGTTTTGTGTTTTCATCTCAACTGTCCCCAGCTCTTATAAATTAAGGGTTAGGCCGTGGCTTCCCCCTTCGTCGATCGTGGCTCTTCGGGTGCATCGGGACCGCCGCATCGTTATCCGTAAAGTTCCGCGCCCCCGGCCTAAACGTCGATCATCTATCAACAGGTAGGGAATTTCTTTCGTCTCTCACTTCTGTGTATCATACGGGGTGGGCGTTATTCTTGTCCTTATGGAATGGGTTGAACCAAACCTAAATGAAGATAATAAACGGAGTCCTAAAGAAAGAAGGGGAAGGGGTTATGATCGTTTTTATGCTTTATCATGTGATCTTTCCCTTGTTGTACTGATTTATGTTTCTGAAAATTGAGGCTGTTGGTGGTCGTTGTATGTGCACTGATGAATCCCCTCATGATGTTTTAAATGGGTTACTGAATTTGTGAACTCCTGCTGTGAAAATTGGTTAATCACGTACATCCAGCTGAATAATTGAAAGCACCAGGATCAACCCTTCTGTGATAATTCCCGGTTAGAACACACGGATTTGGAAATCATGGAGTGTGTTAAGTCGTTTAAATCTGAAAATCCCTGACTGTGTTGGTAGTGTTGGTTGGTTGTTTTCCTTTCGGACCGACTGCTGGAAATGTGGGAGGGGATGGGATCCCCTGTTCTTTTATACTCTCCGTGGTTGTATGAATTTCGGGAGAGATCCTCTGTTAACAGAACCGGGTGTGAGTGCTTTGGTTGATCCTTGCTTTTGACGTTTTCCTTGGTTATGCTTATGGTAGTTGCCCAGTAGTGCTTAAAATCATTTGAACATTTTTAACTGAACATGAAACAAGAATTGGGACAAATGGTTTTGTGGGCAAGGGTCGTGAACTGTGACTCGGACGCGGTGGTGTCGTGTTCTGTAGGTTGGCTAGGAAAACCTAAGATTTGGGTGAGTGTTTGTTACCTATATCTATACTTGTAGCTTTGTGTTTCTTATTCTCGCCCCACCCAAGTTGAGCACTTAGTGCCGAACACCCCCATTTATGGGGGAAGGGTGTTTTTCCCAAACACTATCCTTAGTGGATGGTTATTAGCTCCTTTTCTGCTCCCTTTCCCGGATAGCCCAAGTATCTTCGGGTAGGCTGTGATGGCCTGAAGTCCATTATTAGCCCAAGAACCATCGGGCGGGGTGTTGTGGTGGTTGGCCAGGTGTGTGCGGCAGGTGGTTTCCCAAGTGTCTTCGGGATGAGGCCCAGGTGTCTTCGGGCGTGGCAGTGGTTGTTCTGGCCTAGGTGTTTGCAGGAATGGTTACATGTGACAGTTGTGGCCCAGGTGTGTGCGGGCGGGATTCGGCAGTGGGACTGCGTGTGGTTGTGGCCCAGGTGTGTGCGGGCGGGTTTCGGCAGTGGGACTGCGTGTGGTTGTGGCCCAGGTGTGTGCGGGCGGGTGTGGCAGTGGTACTGCGGTGAGAATGGCGGGATTGGTCTGATGCGTAGGATGTCTCAATAACCAGTGGGAAAGTGGCGCGGGGTACCCAAACATCAATGTGCTCTTATATATATATATTACTTGACTTGCGTTATTTGGGGAGCGAACCTTGGTGAGTTCTGGGGTGGATAGTTTGCCTTGTTAGGTGTTTGGTTTACTCTTTCTCATGGGACTTTAGTACGTTCCCCCACTTGTGCACGAGAGTCTTAGTATCTTCCCTACTGAGTGTACTTGTATGCTCACCCTACGTATATAAAACTTCTTTCAGGTTTCTAGGAGGACTACCAGGGCCGTGCGGGACCCTTCTAGTCGGGAAGTTGGAGTTGTGCAGTTGTTGTTCTCTTGTTTTCTTTGGCATTGTACTTTTGAGCTTCCTTGTACTTGTACCTTGTTATAAAAATTGTTTAAACATGCATGTGGGCTTGGTTTGGGTTTATTTATATACACTTGTTCTTTTCCCTTTTTGGGGGTTGACTTGTCCTATTTCCCGATCCAAAATAATAAAAAGGGTAATGCCTTCCATTTGCGAGAATTTCCTATACCCTTGGTGCTAGTCGCCACTCCGGGGCCTATTGAAGGCGGGTTTCGGGGGTCATTATCTCTCCTTCAACTTAAAGAAGGAAGGGCCTGGCAACCTGCTGACCCTTCCCTCCTTTTGGTGAAGGCGGGTCGTGACAGAATGGTATCAGAGGCTGATGGTTGAGAGATAGGACGGAGTCTGGAGTTAGGCACAGTGAGGATTGCATGGGGTGGTAAGGCAACTGTGTTGGGTGACCTTGGAGCGTGAATTAGGCCAGGGAAGACCGGCTAGGACACGGGATTTTAGGGCCCCCCGTGGTCCGATGCAAGGACTCTGGACCTACCGAACGACCAAGTGAGGCCACACTGATTGCAGGGTAGAGACCCTAGGAAAGGTACATGCATCATAAAAGACTTGTGTTCTTATGTTTCTGGGATGTCTTGGGAAATTAAGAATAAATTAAATCTTATTAAGTTTTAAGAACGACTTTCTTTGCACTACTGGGCTTAGGCATTCCTTGTTTACCTTGCAGCCATGGCACCTGGAAGGCGACCACGCGTGGTACAGGCGATCGAGACTCCTGAGACTACTTTGGCCAATCGGAAGAGAGCTGATCGGGAGGAAGAGGACGACTAGTGGCAGAAGACTCTTCGAGCCTTCCAGCGACAGGCCTTCGAGAAATATGAGGGCAACACCTCCGATATGAAGACGGAAGGCTGGCTGGAGGAGCTAGTCATAGCCTTCGGCCTGATTCGGGCCCCGACTGAGTACTGGGTTCCTCTGGCTGTTAGCCAGATGCGAGGAGCGGCACGTCAGTGGTGGATGCTTCACCTGGGGAGTAGGAAAGAGTCTGAGGTTTCCTGGGCGGATTTCGAGAAGGAGTTCCTGGCAGAGTTTCTCTCCTCGACAATGAAGGCATAGAAGAGGCAGGAGCTACTCTCCCTCCAGCAGGGGAGCATGTCCGTGAGGGAACTTGGAATCAAGTTCAAGGACCTCCTGCATTTTGCTCCGGACCTCTTTCCCGATGAGGAGTATCGGGAAAGACGATTGGAGGAGGCGCTACGACACTCCCTCCAGTATGTTGTTACCCCCTTTACCCTTCCGACATACTTAGAGGTTCAGAAGAAGGCCGAAGTGGTGGAAAGGATGCATGCTCTGGGCGGACTGTCACGAGAAGGGATCCAACTGGGACCATCGAAGGGGAAGGCCGTCAGCACCAGGCCTCCAGCATCGGGACCCTCCAGGTTCCGACCCGTAGGGAGCAGACCGCAGCAGTTTCAGTTTCGATCCCCTGGCCCACGTTCTTTCCCTTCAGGCTCGGGACCACGGTGCTTCATTTGCGGAAGCCCTGGACATCTCCAGAGTCAGTGCCCCGATCAGGTGCAGTACAGTAGTGGCAGTCACCCCCAGCATTCGCCGCAGCAGCAGTATCCAGCCAGAACCTTCCAGCAGCAGCAGCAGGGACTGCAAGCTCCTGCTCCTCCGCAGGCAGGCGTTGGAGGAGGAGGCCGACCTCAGGGCGCTCCCCAGGGACCTCGACCAGGGCGTGGTCGGGGAGGTGGCCGACCGCCGAGAGGCAAGGGAGCTGGGCGTGGACAGTTGCACGCCGCAGAAGCAACAGTTCCAGCAGGGCCAGAGGTTGTTCGAGGTACGATCAGTGTGTTTAGCACTCTTGCTTATGCTTTGTTCGATACTGGAGCTTCGCACTCCTTTGTTGCACCCAGTCTAGAACGCACCTTGGGTCTAGATGCCGATAGACTTACAGTGCCCCTGGTGTTGAGCACACCAGTTGGAGGTCAGACCGACTTGCTGTTCGTTTGTCGGGGATGTAGACTGATGTTAGGGCCACATCAGTCGGTTAGGGATCTCCTTCTGCTACAGATTCAGCCGTACGATGTCATCCTAGGCATCGACTGGCTATATTCTGTGTGCGCTGTCATCGACTGTTTCCAAAGGAGGGTGGTGTTCTCTGGTTTGGACGGCCAGCGTGTTACTTTCACCGGCGAGCGGAGCTGTCCGAAGGGAAACAGGAGGGAGGAGCCTCTCCTCTCCTTGTTGACCGAACTAACAATAGAATCAGTAGATGCGGAAATGGTGGAAGTACCAGAGATCGTTCGTGAGTTTATGGACGTCTTTCCTGAGGAGGTGACGACTCTACCCCCTCGACGTGATATCGAGTTCGGGATAGACCTGCAGCCCGGCTCTCGACCGATCTCGATGGCTCCTTACCGGATGGCACCTTCGGAGCTACGGGAGTTGCGGGTACAGATTGACGATCTGATGAAGAGGGGTTATGTTTGTCCAAGTGCATCACCGTGGGGTGCCCCAGTCTTGTTCGCAAAGAAGGCAGATGGTGGCCTCAGGTTGTGCATCGATTACAGGAGGCTGAATCAGGTAACGATCAAGAATCGCTACCCTCTTCCGAGGATAGATGATCTTTTTGACCAGCTGAAGGGAGCAGGATGGTTCTCGAAGATCGACCTGCGATCTGGATACCACCAGCTAAGGGTAAAGGATAGCGATGTCCCGAAGACGGCGTTCAGGTGCAGGTATGGGCACTTCGAGTTCGTGGTCATGCCCTTTGGTGTTACGAACGCCCCGGCCGTGTTCATGGGACTTATGAACTCCATCTTTCGGGAGTATCTGGATCGGTTTGTGGTGGTATTCATCGACGATATCATAATCTATTCAAGGTCAGAAAAGGACCATGTAGAGAACCTGAGGACAGTTTTGGAGGTCCTCCGACAGCACCAGCTCTACGGGAAGTTGTCCAAGTGCAAGTTCTGGACCCGAGAAGTGCACTTCCTCGGGCATGTAGTGTCTGAGCAGGGGGTAGCAGTCGACCCATCAAAGGTTGAGGCAGTTGTTTCTTGGGAAGCACCCAAGAATGTGGCGGATGTTCGGAGTTTCCTCGGACTGGCAGGCTACTACCGGAGATTCTTACCCAACTTCTCCCGGGTAGCAGCCCCTTTGAAGGCTTTGACCAAGAAGGACCAGGTTTTCGTGTGGAGCGAGCAATGTGAGTTGTCCTTCAGCTACCTAAAAGAAAAGCTGGTTAGTTCCCCAGTGTTGAGATTACCAGAAGAAGGGATGGCCTATGAGGTATTTTGTGATGCTTCAGGACAGGGCCTGGGATGCGTATTGATGCAGCGACAAGGGGTGATCTCTTACGGGTCCAGGCAGCTACGCCCCCATGAGCGGAACTATGCCACCCATGACCTGGAGCTTGCAGCGGTCGTTTTTGCGCTAAAGTTATGGCGAAACTACCTCATCGGGGAATGATTTGTGGTCTTCAAAGATCACAAAAGCTTAAAGTACATATTCTCCCAGCGGGACTTGAACTTGCGACAACGGAGATGGGTGGAGTTCCTCCATGACTACGACTTTGAAATCTCTTATACTGAGGGCAAGGGAAATGTGGTGGCCGATGCCTTGAGCAGGAGGACGCAGAAGGATGCGGTCCGAGAGTCGGCAAATGCCTGGAAGGCGATGAAGGAGTTGGCTTCCTTACACCTGGATGCAAAGATGGATAGTGGCAGAGGCTGCCTATATCAAATGATAGTGCAGTCATCTCTGTTTCGACAAGTGGAAGAATCTCAGTGGGGAGATCCTGAGGTGGAAGTGTTGCGGGATTGTGTCGATCAGGGGAACGCTCCGGAATGATGGTCGGAGGACAGCCGACGTCGGATGCTCTTTCATGGGGGGTTGTTTGTTCCAGAGGTGATGCGTGATGAAGTCCTTCGTGAGTTCCATAGCTCAGCTTTGGCAGTACATCCTGGTGTTTCGAAAATGTACCAAGGACTGAGGGGACAGTTTTGGTGGCCCGGGGTGAAACAGGAAGTGGCAGAGTTTGTGGCTAAATGCCTGGTGTGTCAGCAGGTGAAGGCTGAACACCGTGTTCCTGGTGGTTTGTTGCATCCTTTAGATGTTCCCGAGTGTAAGTGGGACGACGTCTCGATGGACTTCGTCACAGGACTACCCAGAGCTCAGGGCGGGCATGATGTTGTCTGGGTAGTGGTGGATCGATTGACAAAATCCGCTCACTTCTTGGCTATCAAGGAGTCAGGACCCGTGAGTACCTTAGCACAGAGGTACGTGGATGAGGTGGTGAGTTTGCATGGAGTTCCGAAGACTATCGTCTCAGATCAGGACACTCGGTTCACCTCACGAGTCTAGAAGGGGTTACAGCATGCTTTTGGCACCCAGCTACGCCTTAGCACTGCTTTTCACCCTCGGACTGATGGACAGACAGAGCAAACTATCCAGACATTGGAGGACATGCTGCGGGCATGTGTTCTGGATTTCGGAGGATCATGGGTACGACACTTGCTTTTAGTAGAGTTTTCCTACAACAACAGTTTTCACTCTACTATCGGCATGGCTCCTTTTGAGGCTTTGTATGGAAGACCATGTCGTTCACCCTTATGATGGGCAGAGGTTGGTGAGACTGGTACTCTTGGACCAGAAGTAGTGCAGAGCACCACGGAGAAAGTCCAGCTAGTGCGGGAGAGGATGAAAGAAGCTCAGGATCGGCAGAAATCTTATGCTGATCGTCAGAGGAGGCCCCTGAAGTTCGAGGTGGGAGATCATGTGTTTTTGAAGGTTTCCCCTCGACGGGGGCAGCGGAGTTCGGAAAGGGGAGTAAGCTCTCCCCTAGGTTCATCGGACCTTTCGAGGTGCTGAGGCGAGTTAGCGAGGTAGCATATCAGCTGGCCCTACCACCTCAGTTGGAGAGGGTCCATGACGTCTTCCATGTCTCCCAGCTTCGTCAGTACTTGCATGATGACTCTCATGTCATAAACTGGGGAGAGCTAGATGTGGGAGGAGATGCGACCTTTGAGGAACGGCCAGTCAGAATCGAGGATCGCAAGGAGAAAGTGCTCCGCGGACGAACCATCGGCTTGGTTCGTGTGTTGTGGAGACATGGGGGCCTCGAAGAGAGTACGTGGGAGAGGGAAGCACAGATGCGTACCCAATACCCCGAGTTGTTATGAGCTTTGAACCTTTGGTGCCTGTTGTGACAGAACATTTGACCTTTTTGGCTATGAAGTGTACTAGTTCCTTTCCTCTGTTATGTATGGAAAGCCCCGGCTAAAGGGAAGGGGGAAACCAACCCCTAATCAAGACGCATTAAGGTGGATGCGATTAAACCCGTGCGGGCGAGTCAGTGCCGCCCAAAGCGGATAATATAGTTACATGGGGGATGGGGACTCCCCAAACCCACATGACCGGGCGGTTTGGCGTGGTATGTTGCTTGGTTCTTGGCAGGGGAGTGTTTTCAATTAGCGGGGGTCCACTCCTAAGAGGTATCTTTGAAGATGGTTGTTCGAATCCTCTCTTTCCTTCTGGTTTGTTTTGATTCTCGGGGATGAGAATCGTTTAAGAGGTATATGATATGATGACCCAGACCCCCCTTGGTCCCTTCCTTTTCCAAAATCCGGATCCTTAAAGGGTGCCGATCGGTGCGACCGATCGGTGAGACCGGCCGACGTCGCCCGACCTTGCCATGTTGTTCCAGTAACGCTCCTTTTTCACAAATAGGGTTTTAAACCCTATTCTGCCTTGTTAAAAATATCTTGGAAATCTGAAACGTGCACAAAGGTTTTAATTAAATGCTTCATTAATTCATGGGTCGGTTTAAACCACCCAGCGCCTTTAATGATGAGTCAAGCCACGTGGTCAACCCACGACTCCCTCGTCTTACGTGGTTTTGTGTTTTCATCTCAACCGTCCCCAGATCTTATAAATTAAGGGTTAGTCCATGGCTTCCCCCTTCTTCGATCATGGCTCTTCGGGTGCATCGAGACCGCCGCATAGTTATCTGTAAAGTTCCACGCCCCCGGCCTAAACGTCAATCATCTATCAATAGGTAGGGAATTTCTTTCATCTCTCACTTCTGTGTATCATGTGGGGCGGGCGTTATTCTTTTCTTTATGGAATGGGTTGAACCAAACCTAAATGAAGATAATAAACGGAGTCCTAAAGAAAGAAGGGGAAGGGGTTATGATCGTTGTTATGCTTTATCCTGTGATCTTTCCTTTGTTGTACTGATTTATGTTTCTGAAAATTGAGGTTGTTGGTGGTCGTTGTATGTGCACTGATGAATCCCCTCGTGATGTTTGAAATGGGTTACTGAATTTGTGAACTCCTGCTGTGAAAATTGGTTAATCACGTACATCCGGTTGAATAATTGAAAGCACCAGGATCAACCCTTCTGTGATAATTCCCGGTTAGAACACACGGATTTGGAAATCATGGAGTGTGTTAAGTCGTTTAAATCTGAAAATCCTTGACTGTGTTGGTAGTGGTGGTTGGTTGTTTTCCTTTCGGGCCGACTGCTGGAAATGTGGGAGGGGATGGGATCCCCTGTTCTTTTATACTCTCTGTGGTTGTATGAATTTGGGGAGAGATCCTCTGTTAACAGAACCGGGTGTGAGTGCTTTGGTTGATCCTTTTTTTTGACGTTTTCCTTGGTTATGCTTATGGTAGTTGCCCAGTAGTGCTTAAAATCATTTGAACATTTTTAACTGAACGTGAAACAAGAATTGGGACAAATGGTTTTGTGGGAAGGGTTGTGAACTGTGACTCGGACGCAGTGGTGTCGTGTTCTGTAGGTTGGCTAGGAAAACCTAAGATTTGGGTGAGTGTTTGTTACCTATATCTATACTTGTAGCTTTGTGTTTCTTATTCGCGCCCCACCCAAGTTGAGCACTTAGTGCCGAACACCCCCATTTATGGGGGAAGGGTGTTTTTTCCAACACTATCCTTAGTGGCTGGTTATTAGCTCCTTTTCTGCTCCCTTTCCCGGATAGCCCAAGTATCTTCGGGTAGGCTGTGATGGCCTGAAGTCCATTATTAGCCCAAGAACCATCGGGCGGGGTGTTGTGGTGGTTGGCCAGGTGTGTGCGGCAGGTGGTTTCCCAAGTGTCTTCGGGATGAGGCCCAGGTGTCTTCGGGCGTGGCAGTGGTTGTTCTGGCCTAGGTGTTTGCAGGCATGGTTACATGTGACAGTTGTGGCCCAGGTGTGTGCGGGCGGGATTCGGCAGTGGGACTGCGTGTGGTTGTGGCCCAGGTGTATGCGTGCGGGTTTCGGCAGTGGGACTGCGTGTGGTTGTGGCCCAGGTGTGTGCGGGCGGGTGTGGCAGTGGGACTGCGGTGAGAATGGCGGGATTGGTCCGATGCGTAGGATGTCTCAATAACTAGTGGGAAAGTGGCGCGGGGTACCCAAACATCGATGTGCTCTTATATATATATTACTTGACTTGCGTTATTTGGGGAGCGAACATTGGTGAGGTCTGGGTGGATAGTTTGCCTTGTTAGGTGTTTGGTTTACTCTTTCTCACGGGACTTTAGTACGTTCCCCCACTTGTGCACGAGAGTCTTAGTATCTTCCCTACTGAGTGTACTTGTATGCTCACCCTACGTATATAAAACTGCTTTCAGGTTTCCAGGAGGACTACCAGGGCCGTGTGGGACCCTACTAGTCGGGCAGTTGGAGTTGTGCAGTTGTTGTTCTCTTGTTTTCTTTGGCATTGTACTTTTAAGCTTCCTTGTACTTGTACCTTGTTATAAAAATTATTTAAACATGCATGTGGGCTTGGTTTGGGTTTATTTATATACACTTGTTCTTTTCCGTTTTTGGTGGTTGACTTGTCCTATTTCCCGATCCAAAATAATAAAAAGGGAAATGCCTTCCATTTGCGAGAATTTCCTATACCCTTGGTGCTAGTCGCCACTCCGGGGCCTATTGAAGGCGGATTTCGGGGGTCATTATCTCTCCTTCAACTTAAAGAAGGAAGGGCCTGGCAACCTGCTGACCCTTCCCTCCTTTTGGTGAAGGCGGGTCGTGACATTAGTGTAGTTAGTGTTGCACTAGAAAAGAAGAGAAATAATGAATGATGAATTGCTTGACTAATGTTTTACATGTAATCACGTGAAAAAAAATATTGAAAAAAAAGAGAATAACCTACATAATCAAGAAGTAATAATATTGTATACATAGTCAGTATAAAGAACCAACTAGAGGTTGTAAGATTGACTAGGCCATCACTAGTGTAGGGAAGAGGATTATTTGCCACCCCCCTCTAATGTGTGGAGACTCACACTGGCTAGTGGATTGTTTCCCTAGCCACACCATTGTAATATCATATCACATCATTGTGAAGAATCCATGCACTGGTAATATCCATGCATGGGAAGGATGTAGCTACTATTATTGAGTGGTGAACCTTGTAAAATTATTCTGTGCATATTTATACTACTTCTATTATTGAATGTGACAGGGAATGAAGAATTAAAGAATCATGATCCTAACATGTCAAGAAGAACATGGATAAAAGATGGAAATTGTTTAAAAAGTCCCCAAAATTAATTTAACCCCCCTCTTAGTGTTAGTTATATCCCAAACTGGTCCACTCAATAATATTCTAGAGTCCTCATTTTTATCAGAAAACAATTATAGTCATCAATTATATGTACTCCTAAAGAGGTTTTCTAAAGATGAGTTAGTGATTCTAACCATGTGTTTTTATTTTAATTCTTTTTATAAATCCAAAAATTATTCAAATAATTGTAAAAAATAAAAAAAAATACTTCACACACTTATATGGTATTATGTTAGTGGAATATAATATATCCATATCCTCTTCATCAGATGTGTAATGAAACTGTTGATAATATAGAAGGAAGACTACTTCCATTCAAACCAATTTAATACATTTTCCATAATCACATCACTCAGAAGGATATAATGTTGGATTCTAAATATTTATATAATATTTATAATGTTACTATACATATTTAATTAAAATATCACATATACCATCTTACTGGACAACCTATAGGAAGAAAAATAATGTCACTTGTGTTTACATGCATACTACCACATCCATGTAGAAATGTGAAATGTTTTTCATTTTATTCTCACATGAATGATAAAAATGATATAATTAAGGAATATATATGATATATATTATTTATTAATACTTCTAGGAATGGAAAAAATATATTTTTACCTTTATTTCATTTTATCCTTTAGAAAATAGGTATGACGTTCATGTGTACATACAACTTACTATCTCCATTAATAATGTTACCCATTTTTCTATCTCTAAATTTTTTATATAATAAATATTTATATAATTATTATATATGAAATATATATATAATTTTATTCATTATATATATGATTTAATATTGATTAGTGTAAAAAGACTAATGTTTTGAAACCAAGACAAATATTGAAAATGAAATAATTATCACTAGAAACAGATGTTTTAATTAAATATAGGTAATAAATCGGTCATAAATGAAAATAAGTCAATATTATTTGGAATGATATATATAATTATGGTTACATAATGTTATTATAGAAAATAAATATCAACTATACAATGCTTAAAGACATGTATGATGGATATTAGAGTTGAGTTTGGAGATTTTGTCTCAATTCCAATTCATTGAGGCATATTGTGATGTTATATTCCAAATTTCACTTATATAATCTATATAAATTAGGTGTTAATTTAATATAATTAATTTATAATTATTCAATATATTTTAATATTTCAATTTTACTTATTACATCTAATAATATTTGAAATGAAAATTTCTTTGATGTAAGGAATTTCATAAGCCAATTTCTTTTTATTGGATTATATTACAAATTCATTATGTCTAATATTATAATATTATGTTGGATAATATATTGGATTATATTATATTTAATATAAATTTTTATGTGGATTAAAATGTGACAAACATATTCTAATTATTGATTTATTCTCACTTTAATGAGGTGATCATTTTAAGGGGTTCTATTCTCTCTTTTTCTACTATGAGACATTTTCTATATTAACCCTCTTTTCTTTTGTGAGTTTTATATACATACCATTTTATATATCATATCATGAATACATTTATATTCATTATATTTAAAATTTCATTCTACGTCATTTCCTTCATGTGGAATATCATTGAAATGATACCAACTTGTTAAGGGTTTATGTTAAAATATCATTATTATTTAGTTCTTGTTAGCATACATTTTCTATGCATTATTTTTATAATATTAATCTCATAAAACATATAAATTTAATTTTTCTCTGGTAATTCATGAATTTAAATAGTAATTTTGAATTTCCAACCTCTTCCAAACTGATAAATATATATAAATTGTATTTAAGAAAATATGACTCAATTTCACTCTTCGATTGAAAATTTTATTCATTCTAAACCCATGTTTTATAAAAGTGTTTTCAAAATGTTTTGTTAAATTCTAAAAATGTTTTATAAAATAAATTTTTACCCATGAAAATATTTTACCCAAAAAAATTTTAAAGAATATTTTATACATTTTCTGGATTGTTTACATTTTTTACATTTATTTTTAAAAATTTATAGATGAGTAATTACTTTATGGTGTATGAAATGAATGGAATTTAAAAACATACTGAATAATAAATGCTTTAGAGAATAAATTATAGTATTAAAATGTCATTTTTATGTAATGAATATATTTACAACATTATTTTTCAATTTTAGTCTAAATTTTGATTTTCATAGTGTAAATGTTATTTTCGTACAAAATATATTTAATGATCTTAAAATGACACATTAATTCATAAATATCCATTGATGTAACTTTTGTGGTAAATATAGCGATTCAATAGTTATGATGAAGTGAAAAATTAAATTATGATCATACATTGGAAGGAATTAGTAAAATTTGTTTTTTTTATGTGATAAGAGTACATTATGATATAATTGTATTGTTTTCATTAATTATTAATAAGGTATATATAACCGTTATATATACAATGAAGTGTAATAAAAAATTTATGGCATGAAGAATGATTTAATATTTTTTGGAAGATGTTTAATTGTATTGATAACCATTTCAGTTAATATGATACTTGAATTTGTTTTAATTATATTTTATTTGGATAAAATTATTATTATAATTGGGAAATGTTTTTATCAAATATATAGAACCATGGGAGAAAAATTTGAATCTAGTTAATTTGTTATTAATGTTATTTTTTGAAACTTTTGGATATTTTTTGGGAAAATTATTTGATAAAGTAAAATGGGAATAATTTTCAATGAAGGGTTTTTTATTTTGAGAATAAATATCTAAATATATTTTGGATATATATATGATTTTTTAATTCTTGTAATGTATTTTAGGATATTTATAAAAAAAATGAATATATTGGAGATTATTTAATTTGGGAATATTTTTTTTGGAATGTATCTTTATGAGTGAAATGGATATAGTAGTTATGTTCATGGTAAAATAATATACAATCAAATATATCTAATAATTAGAATTCAATATTGGACAACAATATTTTCATGTGTTTGAATATCTATTTTTTTTAATTTAATACAAACTATTCATATTTTTATTGATGACTATATATTAATATTTCATCATATTATGCACTATAAATATTGGATATAGTCAAAACATGTACTAACTATTTCTGTTTTGATTAATGTATAAATACGGGAGGAATAAATTTTTATTATTTTCTAGAAATTTTGATTCATTCAATAATTATTGTATTTATTCTAGAATAAAATATTCATCATGAATATCCATTTATATATTTAGATAAGAGACATAATTGTAAATATATAAACTAAGTGAATAAATAATGGATATATAATAAATGGAAACTGAGTCATTATATTTTCTCTTGTTCTCTATCTTGATAGTAAAATTATCCATCAACTCTGGGGAAATTTTATGAAATAAAATTGACATCCAATTGAAATTATTTTTTAAAATATTTGTAAAAATATATTGACATTTGAATTAATGTTTTTTTTTCAAATTTCCTTTTTATGACCATGAAATCTATGAGTATTATGATGGATAAATATTATTATTTATATAATTTAGGTTATTATTCTTGTACATATATTATGAAAATGGCTGTTTATTAAACAAATAATGAATTGGGGGTTAGTTACAAATAATGAATGGGATGTCACATTGTTATCCATGGACATGTTTCCCATGATAAACTAATAATATTTGGTTCTATAATAACCCTAAAATACATTGGATATAGAAATATATTGTGTTTTATTCTATTTTTATGACTAATTAAAATAATGATATGGATTTTATGACCCTAGTCACCTAAATAAATAATTTATGATTTATATTTTTTTAATTATTATTTTTACTAAGATGACATCACATGGATCATGAATATTGATTCCAATATTGCATGACTTGGTTCAAGAGATAATAAATGTTTCATGAATGATGATCCTAAAAATGATGGGTATGAATTCCCTTTTCTTATGCTCACGTACTTCCATAATATCATAATACCTTAATACTAATCTTATTCCACTTATTTAATTCAATTGATAATTTTTATGCTAACCATTTATTATCTATTTTTTCTGAACCTTATTCTATTCCTATTTTCCTAGGTTATAAATAAGGATGGTATATTATTTGAACATTAGAAGGATTAATATATGAAGAATATTATAAGATACTTTTACGTCATGATAAATAATATAAAAATATGGGTACAATGGGAGTTGATTTTGATCATTATGAACTAGTTGTTTATAAATCCATATAATTAATAGATTTTAATGTTTATATAAAAATATATTCCTTAGTGGTATATGGGTATATAATTTATCCTGTATTTCTTTTTTATGTTTTAATATTTTGATGGATATAGTTGTGCCACATTTATCTTTATCAAATAAATTGATGGAAAATTAATATTTTTATAACCAATAAAAGAATACATGTTCAATATTTTTATATAAGACGTGGGAAATTTTGATATAGTTTTTCATTCTATACTTTTAATGTAAATGAATAAATTGATAAATAGAGTACAAGGATTTTTGGGATAAATAATCATTTATATAATGAGAATATGTATGAAATAATTTACATAAGTAGAAATATAATATAAATATATTTTTTTGAGAAAAATACTACAATCATTTCATACATCACTACTTTCGTAATATTCATTTAATCATGAAGAGTTTATTTTTTATTAATGAAGAGCTAGATAAAATTTAAATGGAATCTCCAGGTGATCATTCATCAAGGATTGAAATTATTAATGTCATAGAAACCAATTGGATTTTACAGAGTTAACTCAAGAATAAAGATGTAGTGTCAATGATTAATAAAATAATTGTTTGATATAATTACTCTAAAAGGGAAAAAAGTTATTTTTTGTAATTTGTTTATATATTTTAATTCTAAACTCCTTGAAAATTAAATTATCTGTTGAATACAAAATAAAATATATAGTTTTCCAAATAGATATAAACTATTTTTTCCTTAATAATGAACTTGATAAAAAAAATTATTCTGTATTATGAAGGATATGTAATGTCTAAATATATAACCATCATTTAATAGAAGAATAAATAATTATATTTTTTGAAATAGTCTCTAAGTAATTCATACACTAAACTATATGGATACTTGAATGGTATGAAAATTTTAAAAGGATATTTCAACAAATAATTATATGTGTATGTTGAAAACACATGTACACTCATTATTATAATTTATATAGAAGAAATTATATTTTAAAGTTATAATAATTATATATATGAACAACTGTTAATGAAATTGAATTATTATTTGGATATGTCCTTATTGGGTGTGATGAGAATCTACATAAGACTTTAAATTGTATAAGGAGAAAACTTGTTTTTTTATTTCTAAATAAAATATGTGAAATAATTATTTAAATAATTTTAAATGATGGATTCTGACATTTATTCTACTCATGTTGTTATTATAATAAAAAATATGATGATATAAATTATTTCACTCAAAAGTAATTTAAATAAATTATTGGAATCATTAATTCCATCACAACCTAAAATATAATATTGTTTTTTTAGTGAATCAATGTTATATATATATGATGACTCCGGAGAAACTCAACTAACAGAGACCAAGACCATTTTATGGTATATCTAGAGAAATATATATATTTCTTATTTTTATATTGAATTTTTTATTAAATTTTTTCATTGTATACATATGAATTTTGGAAGAATATTTTATGGATAAGAATAACATATCTATAGGATCATTATTTTTCTGATGTATGGTTGTGTGATTTGGAATATTAATAAAGAAAAACAAGGGATTTGAATAAATCAAAGGTAGAGTATATTACATCTACCAATACATTTATACAAAAAATAGTAGATGTTCAACATTAATATTTTTTTTTTAAAATTTACGATTACATATTAATTGTAAAATATTAGATACCTATATCTAAACAAGAATCTTAAATATCAACCATGATCAAAAAATATTGATATTAGATACAAATAATATATGAAATATTTTTTTACTACACATATCATGATTATATTTTCAACAATAATCATATTAAAACCATTTATATAAAGGTAATTCCTAGAGTGATATTTTAAAATCTTTAACATAAACATAATTATCATACTGCTCTTTATACACAAGAACGTATGAAATGTAAAACCCTTTTTGGAATAAAATGGCATTGATATAGGGGATATAGAGTCACAAAACTATAGATAATGTGGGTAGAAAAAATTAATTGAAATGGTAGTGTTTAGTACGTGGCTGACTAAATCCATTAATATTAATATAGAGCCTAGTTTTATAAATACTAGAATGAGGATTATTAATTTTTTTGAAGTTTGACTATAATATTTGACAAAATAATTATTTAAATTGGTGTTTTTATTCTTTCTAAATAAATAACATATAAATATGTCTAATAAAATACAATTATCTATGGTAATTGGTTGTGAATTTATTTTTATCATGATAATTATTAAAATTATTAATATATCATATGTTATATGCTATATTTGAATGATATTTTCCTCAAATCGAAAGGATACGATTGATGTAGTGCTAGAATTATTAATAAAGTGGTTTCTTGTTCTCATTTGTTGTTATGATTCTCATATATCTCATAAAGTCTATTTTGTCACAAAGACATTATTGGATTATTTGAGGTCTTTTTGATTTGGTTGAAGAATGATATATTGATCATGAATAACATTTTTAAGTGAATGAATTATTCTAGAATTTTTGGATTCCATCAAATTAATTAATTCTCTATCAATATATATCCACATCTAATAATATAGATCTATTTCATATATTATATTATAATTAAAAAAAACAATGATTGGATTCAAGGTAAATGTTATTGGAACCTAGTGTAATCCTTGTTCTAATTTTATGTATATAGGAGGTATTGAATTCCTTTTATGTTCTATTATTATATTCCTGAGAAATAAAATATTGGATATATAAGAATATTATCTTATCCACAGTCAAAAAATTGAATTTTTTTAAATTAATCAATGATTATTAACTATTACACTCATCATGAGCCATCATTTCTAATTGTAAGTGTATTCATTGTATTTTAATATCTAGGTAAAGGTATATTGAACATATATGAATTAATATTTTAATGAAATATAAATTTGGTTTTTCTTATCTTCATCTTCAATGATTAAAATATTATATTAAAAATATGAATCTTCATCATGAATTAGAGACTAAAAATTGGATGATAATTTATAGTATCACTATGATGATTTAATTGGGTTTATCTAAAAAGATATTGTTGAGAATTATGTTGTTTATGTTGAATAATATTATAAATTTATGATTCTAAATTGTTAATTTTATGATGACAATATATTTTGGACATCAAATAATCATATTTATAATTTTATATAGTGATTAAAGATGAATTTTTTGAGCACATTGATGAGATATTGTGTAATTTACCATTCATTAGATTCACACTTCCAAATATTAATGATGATTAGTTCATAATGAAACAAAAAAAATTATTATATTGGTCATGGTTGAATCCGAAAATATATTTTTATTGAATGTTTTATGATGATAAAAAAAAATAAAGATAATGAATGAATTTTATATGAGATACCGTGAAATAAGAAGGGAAAAAATGGAATTCTACAAGAGATATGAATTTTTATTGTTGTGAATATATCCATGATATAACAATGAATAAAGAAGTGTCAAACCAAATTAGTAAATTGACTGAATCATATAGTGTGATTCCCCTGAAAGTAATAAATAATGATGATCTAGAAAATAAATAACTAGAATTAAACTAATTCATGTTTTCTTAGTTGCTGGAATATATAGAGATACAAATGTTAGATAAATGATAGGTGAAATTATCAGAAATACCGAGCATAAAAATATTTTCAGAATTAGAGAAGAAAATTTAATATAACCCAATGTCGACCATTTATTATCATTATATTATTAAGAATGAGAAATAAGAGGAATTGATTCTATGACACATTTTGAATAGTATATCATGATCAGATTCTACATTGAGTGAGTAAATTTATTGTTATATTTGATGGATATATAATGTTATCATAAACTGTTTTTTAGAAACCATATTCTCTAGAGATATTTCTAATATTGTTCTAATTACTATATTACAAGACGGATGTTTTGTACATGTCAATGAGATACTAAATAATAAGAATGCATGATGATTATAAGAATATATAAATTTATTTTATCAAAAAAATTATTAATGAATTTTTAATTTGGTGGGAGTAAAATAAAGAATATAGATGTAACCCACATTGGTCCCGAACCATATAAATATGTTTTTTAAATTTTTATTTTTACATGATCATTTTATACAATTAATGTTATGTTATTATCTCGAGGGGGTAATTTCATAAATGGTAGAAAATATTTATTTTTAATAACTGATAATTATAAATTAAAAAATCACTAATTCATTCTCTTTTTATAATGGAATAACTCATGGGGAATTTTATTTTAGCATGCTCTTCAGACATGGAATTATGGTCATTTAATACATTTTTAATTTCATATTGTACTGTTTTTTTGATTGAGGAATCAACCATTATAATAAGTACCTTATATTTTTCAACATCATAACTATTAAATATTAATATCCAGTTCACATATATTTTAACATTACAGTTAAAGTGAGAATTATAATTTTGATTAATTTCTCATCTATTAAATTACATAGGATTGTATCGATTATTCATTGAGTAATATATATTTTAATGGAAGAAAATTCTCATCTAATTCTATAGGATATATTTTTTAGGATTTCAATTTGAATTTAGAAACTCGTGGTCATACATTCAATCCTATTCATTTAATTTAATGCATTTAAATATTCTTATTGTAAAATATATAAGTAGTTTCATGTAAATAGTTTCCTTAAATTAATTATCTCTTTTGAAAGTATTTTTATATGGTTATCACATGATTTCATTTTATTTAGGTTCAATATATTGCTGTGACTAACTTGTCATAAAATAGACACTAACAATATCTATGTTCAAATTATAGGATCTCCAAGGTAAATAAAATTAATTGTGTGGGTGATCCAAAAAACATTCCATTAATTACAACATAGATAATGATAATATGAATTTTCATAAATGAGTGTTGATGATGAAAACAACAATAAATTTTTTTTTGTATCTTGAAAAAATATTTAATACTTTATTTAATTGACTTTATATATTTTTCATGTGAAAATTATAACAAGAAACACCATGTGATGTATAGAATTGATTACATTAAAAATAATGGAATAAATTATTTAAAATAACATAATTTATATTCATTATTAAAATAATATAGACTCGTATAGTTAATCTATGTAAACATCATAAAAATAAGAATGAAATGAAAAATAGGTAAAGAACAAAAAAATCACATCTTCCCTATAATAACATTTAACATATTCTATATCATAGTAGATTTAATTCAACCATTCAACAATGGAAATAAATACATTTTGATTCCAAAATCACAAATGAATAATAATGAATAAAATTCAAATCTCATTAATTTTTTAAAAATCAATCATGAAATGTGAATATGAAGAGATAAGATATTGTGATCAAACCCCTCTGATCTTGATCAAGCAACTATAAATAATTAAAACATCAAAAACCCAAAAATTTAATTAAATAAAATCAAAAACAAAATTATATCCATCAAATTAACAAACCCCTATAAGAATAATTATAATGAGAATACTATGGAATGGGAATGAATGCCTCTTATGATAAAAAGATATTGAAATCATGAATCAATGGATAAAAATTGAACAAATAATTACAATTAGATTGAAGGAATATGAAATAACATAATATATTAAAAGGGTGAATCCAAATTTATTTATTATAGTGGGTTAAAACAGATCAAAACATAAAAGGATTCATGATTCCAAAATAATGAAATGATCTAGAAAAATTGTCATGATCTCCCCAATATATTACCCAGTCAAAAGATCTAAAATAAATATAGATAATGAATGTGAAAATTTATTGACAGCCCCCATGCCAAAATATTTGAGTATCAAATATTCAATATGAAATTAACTTTTTATATCCTTTTTAACTTAATACTGATGCATTTACAATGATGTTGTGCCTATAAACATGATGTTATAGAACATAACCGAAATAAGAGTATAAAATCATGTTAATGAATTTAAATTATGGAGAAATTTTTTTTCCATATTCCATTGTATTTTATCACAATGAACATATAAAAGTAATCTATAAACATATTACATTTTCACACAGCATAAAACACAACATAATTCACCCTTCAATCACTGCATAGAAATTCTACATGAATATTGTAATCCCTATTACCCATTATACCATTTCATTTAAAACACCATCCTTTATAGTAAAATAATTACTTTTAACAAAATAGTGATGTTTAAACCATTGTTATCTAAACAAATTAAAATATCACCAAAAGACTTATAACATACATAAAATATAATGTAAATGGTATTAGAAGGTCTAGGGATTCACATTATTTACCTATAATATGATTCTAATTTGTGGTACTTGAAAATAAATGTTGGATTAAAATAGGAAACTGGAACGCCTAAAGAACATGAATGTTGTCTCTAAATCAATAATATCAATACTAATAATTTAATAACATATAATAAAGGGGATAAAAATAATTTTTCGCAAGCTATTATCAGGAATTAAAACAACATTTTATAAATAAAAAAACATGATATACTTGATATGAATTCGTTACCATTGATCCAATGTACATATATCAAAACACTATTTCACTACAAAAGATGACCTAATGGAATGACATGTTGACATAAAACTATATAATTGTATTTCTATTAATAAAAATTTCAATATTTTAATGACATATCTTCCTCAATAAAAAACTCACCTTAATCAATAACATGGTAGTCATTATGAAGTAACTTTTTATGATATTACACAATTAATTGACCAAGGATTCATTATATACATAGATGATCAGGAAAAATAGATACCACAATTCAATGTACTATAAAAAATCAAATAGGCCAATGAAATAAGAAAACATAACACTACATCAATTTATCCCTCCCCAAACACGATGATAATTTTTTTTTCTAACACATGATCATGACTATTAATCCCTAGATACATCCTCCCCTAATAAGATTTTTTTAATTGATATCTTTTGAAACCATTATACATTAAATATTCATTAACCCATTCTCGATAGTGATTAACACCAAATCTTGTATAATGAATATAAAATTAAAATATTTTGGTCTAATACAATAGATATCTACGTGACCTACCACAAAACACCTTGATTGGTTAAATAAATAGATGTATTATAATTTTTTTAAATTTTTGTGTAATACTCGTTCTTTTTTTAAAACATGTGTTTAAGGTTTTGAGGGAACGATAATAGTGTTTGGTTGGATTCTAAATAGCACTGTCTTTTTACACCGTGAATAATATTTTCAGGACATAATTTATTGAATATGGCATATATATCATGGGTAAGTCCATAAAATAAATTACATTGTAAATTATTTTTTTAAATAAATAAACAATATACGTCAGAAAATGATTACATGTATTTTTTAAATCAACGATGAAATGTTCTTCATCATAATTGAATTATGAGGAATTTATGCAGAAAATCCCAATAATATGATATAAATTCTTTCGAACCTTTAGGTTTTATGGTTCTCTATTTGTATCCGTTATCTCATTCAATTTGTTTTCCATATTCAACCCATAGACTATTCCATATGATTTTAGGTGTCTCTTATCTGTTGGGAATTGTTTTATCGACATTTGATCTCAATGGTTCTCACATTTCTTTTCTATATGTATTTGACCCACTTCATTATTAAAAAATATTCATGGTTTCAATATTAGGTTTAATTAATTGATTAGTGGATCATGTGAAAAGGATTATTATTTTTTCATTAAAGATCTTTAGAGAGGGCTTCATTTGAATACTAACACTTACATTGGATATGGTGCGGAATATGAGGTCTTTTAGGTATGTTGTGGTCTATACACTCCACCATCTATATTTTTATCGTAATGTGATCAGAATATGTGGGAATCAATTCATGGTCCACAATTTTTGTCATATAATCCCTTATAGTCCATGTGGATCCTGGTGTGGGCATGTTTGATCTGAGTTTATGGAATGTGGTTTCATATATTTTCGTTCTAAAATGAACTATAATTGATCATGAATTATAAATTGATTTTGAAACATATTTTAATAAATTTTTTGTGCCTATAAATAGCTTTCAAATAAAATAAAGGATTACCTATTTTTTTTGAAATACTTGATTTGTATATTCAAAGAATAGTAAAATGAGTTTTCATAGTAATTTTGATAAATGAGTAGGGACTTTTGAAATGTAATTTGAAAATAAATTTAATGTTTTTGGGAAAAATTAAGAAAATGGAAAGCATTAGGTTCATAGGAGGAATCTGTTAGTGGGATCCATCACCCATTTTTATTATTAGTTTCTTCAATCATATTTTATTCATCGTCTCCCTACTCTTATTGTTCTAGTTTAATTATTGAAATAATTGGGGAGTTCATTCATTAGGTGTCCCTATTCTCAATTTCTCATATTTTATGGAATTGTTTTTTAACTATTCAAATTTTTTGGTAAAATATTTCCTTTATTGTGAATTTTGTGATCCTAGGAATGATTTACCTTTGATTTAACTTTTTATTTTTTTGGACATAAAATTCATGTTCTCAAATTTATAAATTTTTATCGAAATTATTCATTAGAACTATTTTCCTTGATTTATTTGGAATTGTGAAAAAAGGGAAATATTTACAATAATTTGATGTAAACAAAATTTAATTCTTATCATACGATTTTGTTTGGGAAATTGGAATACATGGATTGATTATATATAGACATGATATATAACTACTTGGTGGGATCCCACTAAGCTAGTTTAGCTCACACCTTGCACACCCCATCAATAATTTATAGACCTGGTTATGTATATTTATATAGGGAATGGAAAGGAATTAAATTGAGGAATTATGGTTTGTGTTCTCTAGGATTGGGTAGTTGTCGTTAATATAGTAGGATGATTCCTACATTATCACATGGAGCAGTGAGTTTCTATTTTTTCATGTTCTATTGGAATTATTCATTGGTATTTTTCTTATAACATCATTCTTGTTTCTTTTGTTGTAAAATAAAATATATGTTAAATATATTTATTCTAATTAATCCTCTAATAATTAATTTTTAATGGTATATATATGTTCATGTTGGGTTTAATAAATGCCACTAGATAATATTGATTTCTGGCTACTGGTGACCTATATGAGGGATCGAGAACAACCTTTGTGTGTATGTGGAATAGGTTATGGTCCAATTTCTTATTGTATACTCGATCAATTCATGAAATTTTGTATCTAATGATTTGTTTTTTTAAAAAACTCTCTAACATCACACACTCAGTAAACTAGATATAGTATTTTCAGATTATGAGATGTAGGTTATGGTGAGTTCATGGAAAAATGTCTCCATGATGACACTGATTCTTCCAAGATATATTATGACATCTATCTCTTATGTTTATTTCATGTTCATAATCTTAATTTTTAGTATTTATTTTTTAAACTTATATTATACACTTTTTGGACCATTTCTCTTATTTTTCCAATGATTTTAAATGCCATTGTGACTTATTTATGGGGATATATTGGTAGGTGATGTTGATTATCCTCATGTAAATAATACATGTGATTAAAAACATACAGAGGATAACCATTGATCACTTCATTTCATAGAACAAAATATACATCAATTTTAGAAAATATTTTTTACAGTTTAACTATTAGTAGCATGACAAAGGGATCAATCTCGAGAGCTCTTAAACGGGAAAACCCAATAATTTAAGGGTACAAATGATCCCCAAGAGGTAGATACCATGCTTGATCTGATCAATAGATACACACAATTCCATCAAGATGAGGTGTGTAGTGTTTAGACTAGAGGGTCGTAATAATAGATGGTGGTATTCCATGGTATTGTAAGTTATGCATGTGGTCTTGCAATGGAAGTGTTTGATGACCACCATCTTCCAATAGTCATTTACATAGTCTATGATGATGTAACATTATCTTTTGTTACTCTAATTTATGTAGGGATATAATTTTGTGTTTGTGCATAATAATTTGATGATGAATCATTTATAATCTCACAAGCGGTAGGGAAGAAGGATGAGTAGAATTATTATCAGTACATGTTGGGTTTTCCACCAGTTATCAGATAAAAAGTATTTTTATAATATAAATGGGATGAAAATGGAATAATTATTAGAAAGAAAGAAAGATTTGTTTCTAAGGGTTATACTCAACAATAATTCATAGAATATGAAAAAACTTATGCATTGGTAGCTAGACTAGAAGCAGTTCTTATTCTATTAGCCTTTGTATAATTCAATAATTTCAAACATTTTAATATGGATGTAAAATGTTCTTTTCATAACAGATATGTTTAGGAGAAAGGTAATATTGAATATGTAACATCCCGGATAAATAAAGAATAATAAATTTTCATATTTATTAATATTTGTGAATTAAATATTAATTTTACTTTAAAGTGGTTACTATGTTCAATAGCATACCAATTACGCAACAAAAAGTTTTATTGAAATCTTACGTTGCTCACTAACAATATTTTATTATTATTATAAATGGTAGATAATTCCTACCTATTTTAATGTCTGAAAATGAAAAGAACTAAAAACAAATTTATTATACATCTTTCCTAATTGTTTTTACATTTATCCAATAAATGTTAGAGGCTTTAAATTGTGAATGAATCTAATTTTAAACATAATTTTCTTTAAAGGGTTGATTTACAAACTATTAATGGAAAACCCTCCTTAAGTAATGTTTTTGTCACTTTTATATGTTTTATATTTGACAAAATAAAATTAAAATTTTATAATTAGAACATTAGAATTTAAGTTGGGTAATATTTTGGAATTTTTCTGATAAAATTCATTTTTTAATGAATAGCGAAAAATAATTTATTTTAATTGATATCTAATTTTTAATATAATTTATTTTTATGATTAGATTATATTTTTAATTGGTTTTAAAGTGAAATTAGATTATATTTTTTCAATTTAATTTAATGGTTGTCATGGAATTATGTTCACATTGAAATTGGACATAAATAAGTGTCAATCTTTTTATTGATATTACTTTTTTAAAACACGATATTTTTTTGACAACGAGAATTATTTTTAAATTAACTAATTCAAATTCAACGTTTCAAATTTTTTAAAATAGACAACATATTTCAATTGTGCATAAAAAATATATATTAAGCTGATTTTTTGGTATTTTTCTGAAAAACTTCAATTTATGATGAATAGTGAAACCACTTACTAGTGGTTAAAAAACATTATTTTTCATTTAAATGAAATTCTAATGCTTCTGTAAATAGAATTTAAAAAATCCAACATAAAAGGTTGTTATTAATAAGTTAAATGTGGTTCAATAAGATTAGAATATTGTTTGTGAATAGTTATTTTTACTTTTATTTACCACGAATAAAGGTAAATAGTGTAATTCATGGTAAAAAGTATTATTAAATTAAAACGAAATTTCCTTAACACTTGTCCGAACATTATTGGATGAGTTATTTACGACCATAGGCATCTTTGTGTTGCTTTTGGGACCCCATTGAGCCACATGGAAGTGATAATGGCATGTTGGATTAATTAACTTATTGTAAAGGAAAAAATAACAAAAACAAATATCTTTTTGTAAATTATTTTTTACAAGGGGTTATATAAATTATATTTTAAACTATAAATAATAATTTAAAATATAAAACTATTTACTACATCATTGAATTTTTTTAGAAGTTTTAGAAAAAATAAATAAATTATTTATGAAAAAATAATGATGCAGTATATACCTCATTATTAAATGATTTAAATAAATAAGATTATAAATATTAAAATAACATCCAAAACCTATCCCATTCTTATTGGATGATTTTATTTCGACCATGTGTGATCTTATCTTTGACTTTAATTAGTTTTGGACCTTTAGATACTTAATATCATTGTATAAAAAATAATATTTGAACACATTCCAAAAGAGCCCCTTCGACACCTTATAAAAGGACACCATATCAAACCAATTCCTCACACCCCTGAAAACATTTGGATTGTCCAAAATCTACCAAATTATGATACCTATATCCCTATAATCCTCTTAGAAACATTAACTTAGGTTTAAGGATCCTCAAGAAGACCTTTTGGTTCAAACCAAAGAAGTTACCAAAATTAAAGTTAACATTTTCTTTTAACTTATTATTTTTTATTTTAATTTTACAACACCTAAAATATTTTTATTACGTTCCTTTATAACAACAACATTATCCTAAATATATTAGGATGTTTTTATGAGAATATTTCAAACTAAACTAACACACACCTCCATCTAATGGATGACGAACATACTGTTTCTATGGATGGGAAACTAACACCTCACGAGATGATGATTGTTCGATTATCTTCTACCGCCTCTAATGGTGGCCATTAACATAGATCTTTAGTTATATATGATATATATTATTTTTATATTTTTATTATGATTCTTTATTTTATATTTATATCCTACTATTATGGTATTCATTATGGGTAAACGCTATAATTTTATTTAAAGAAGTGCGGACTACCGCACCCTCAAAGTTATATGACACCTTAATGCCATAATTGAGACTAATAGATGATGGGGTTAGTTATATTATATATGATATCATACTATAATTATAATATACCTATGTATCATTCTATTTTAATTCCACTAAAATAAAAATTAGAAATGATATTAGCGTTCATGCGTACATACGACTTACCGTCTCTCAATTAACGGTGCATTTCATTTTTTACCTCCAAATATTATGTACTATTATAGATACATCTATATAATGGATATTTATTATATATATATTATATAAATCAGGAATATAATTCTGGATATAATGAACTTTTGACTATGGGAACAACTTGTAATTATAAGAAGTCCATTTTTGACTTAAGTACTAAAAATCGACTATACAAACGTTATTAACATAAAAGATTACATAATGTATATAACAGGGTAATAAGTTATATAAAATGAATAAATAATGTGAAAAAGGTTTTTAATCTAGTATAATTTAACTTTTTCTATTATTCAGGAAAACAAGGAATAAACGGGTCAAGTTGAACACGAGGTAAGGGATTTTCATATCTCACTTTTAATTCAGGGAGATTTCCATTGTTCGCCACTTATTCATTTAATGTGGTGTATTTTGTACTTCCATTTTACATATATTATCATGAATATTATTATATTCATGTTATTCTGTGATTCATTTGGTAGATATTAACTTTGGTTCATACAACTTAGTTGATTACAACGTGGTAAAGGGTTTCGTCTCACATTTTATTGCAGTGAGATTTCTGCTATATTTGTCACTATTTCCTTCTGTTTGAATATGTAATTCCCAAGATTATAATATTTGTGTAATATAATTTCATGTATTATTATTTATATCTACAGTGTATGATGTTTCACTCCTTTGGAGTATGTTTTGTTATATACCAAATCGGTTAGGGACCCTTTCACCCTCCCATTTTTAAAAGACTTCTTTTTGTTATGTCATTTAATTTACAACTTATTATGTTGGTAAATGTTATTATATATCTTTATTGATGAAAAAATTATGTCCAAGTGTTTATATACCCTTATTATCTCATCAATTCATTTTCTTAATTTTAATGTGACATCATTATGCTATTTGATTTTTACAAGGAAACTTCTTAACCCAATTTCAATTCTTTGGGTTCGACATGTACTAATTGAATATGTCATCCTATTAATATGTGTGAATGAACTCTTATTGTTTTACACTTAATATCCACTTATAATGAGTGTATTTATATTTTTCACACATAAATATGTTATATATTTATCCTTAATTGATGGAGACCATCTTTATAAGGGATTTCATCTTAATTTACATTTCCAGTAAGACTTCATTGTTGTTATGCACTGATTCACTATTATATGGTTTATATAATATCCTTTGACATATTATATCATGAATCTAGTTATTCTCATGTTATTATAATGTTATAATAAAATTTTATTCTTCAATTATTTGTATTCAAATTTCTCTCTTATTGGTAAAAAAACACTTTAACTAAAATATAGTTTTAAATGTTATAAAGATTTATTCTTCTAAATATTTATCATTAATATATATATTTTCGAACTATGTTTTAGGATTTATTTATTGGAAAGTAATTTTATAAAATGATAATTCATTTAATATCTTCAAAGTGTTATGGGACACTTTGATTCAAAAAAAATCATTTTAAGTTGTTTTGAAAATGATTTGATAAAGCGTTGTTTATTTAAATATATTTATTTGATACATTCGAATGTGGAAATTTTATCTTTCCTTCATAAATGTTTTATGTGTTATGATTCTTATATGGATATTGGGATTTTTTTACATATATGGGTTGTTCTATGATAAACCTATGGTGGGTGATCCTGGGATAGCGCTCCAATGCATTGGGGAACGTGAGAGAGGTAAATTTGATGTTTATCCTAAGAGACATGAGGAATATACTTTAATGGGTATTCTAATTGTAAGTCCCTACATAGCTGCAATAACTATAATGTATGTTTGATATGGAAACAATAAGTAACCTTTATGATTAATGATTTCTATGTGTTTTTCATAAATATTATGATTTTTTAAGGAATTTTATGATTGAAAAGTATGGTTTAATTGATTTGTATGTATTGATTGAATAATTGTTTCCATCCTCATTTTATAACCCTTACTGAGCTGTTTACTCTCAACCCATGTTTTTGAAATGTTTTCCACAAGACATAATGATGAATAGGGTCAATGATGGGATCAAGAAAAATTCATGTTGTCTAAAACATAGAACTAGACATGTTTTTTAAGAGTTTTTTATTTTATGAAAAAATATATATTGAGTAGTAGTGTTTACATGTAATATTAAAGTAGTTATGTAATAGGTATGGATTAATTCTCTAAAAATCTAAACCTGAAAAGATCCTAAATGTTAATTATTCATTTAATTCAATATTATGTAATGATATGAGGTTGTGCCCTTATATATTGTATCAAAGATCGGTTTAGATAACTTTCAAGGTTAGGGTATTCTTTTAGCATAAGTGACACTAACATAATGGTTAGGATTTCAGAAAGGGTCATAGTTTTTTAGATAATGTGAATGAGTTTAAGATAACATGAATAATTATATCTTTGTATTTACCCACATCATAAGATATTATATGATGATTTTCTGATATACTCACACTATCTTTTTTCGTTTCAGTAAATTGCTGGATCTTGTAGGAACCAAAGTAAAAGATGGTGTGATGAAAACTGTAATGGTTTTCTAAACGAGCAATTGAATGATAGGGGAGCGACAATGAGATCTCTTGTGGTTATTATCAACAAGATATCTGGAGTCATGATTTACCTCCTGAACCTTAGTTATTCGTATAAGGCTACATATCTATGAGAAACAAATTCCTACGAAATTTCAAGTAATAATCATAAAAGTTAGTATTTATAAAATCCTATGTGTCCTTGATGTGGAAAGTAACCCCTAGTAAAATGTTTCAAATGGACAGGATGATGCTATTGATGTGGAAATTAAGGTCACAAAGCATGAAATTTCCATGAAAAAATGTAGCATACAATTGACTCTAAGAAAGAGAATGAATTTCTTTCTGAGGGATCAATTGAATGTTTTAAATGTGGTGTGCGTGGTCATTATAAAAACATAAGTCCTATGAATATGTTTCTATAATCAGATCACCAAGATCATTCAAATATTATTTTACCAATACATAATGCCATTATGATTGAGGATGAAGAAACTAAAAGAGACCAATGAATGGTATACATTATTTCTTAACATAAGTTTTGATATTTTTGAATCATCGGATATGATTCATGATTTTGTTTGTAGGAACGAAGTATTTCAATATAAGTTTAAAAGGAATGGTTAATGGATCATGGATAATGTTTAATGAGTAAGAAGTAAACATATAAGGGATTAAATAGTTATGGTAGATTTCATGATGGTGAAATGCTTCAAATTATTAAGGAACTTTTGATGATTGAAATTACATTAGAAGAATTTTTATAGTATGTGTAACCCTAAAGTTTGATATATGAAAATTTTATTCATGGAATAATTATCTTTTCTTTTGTGGATACAGTTATAAACAACCATTTGGGTATATATGATTCGTGAATTTGAGGCAATTATAGGATAATACATTTTTAGGATGCAAAATGAATGTTATCAGATAACCATCGTGGTCAAAATATGTTATTGTTATTTTTGATGAATTTTTCACCTTTTGGGAATTTTATAAAATTATATAGTTTTTGAGAAAAGGACAACACATAGACCATGAGACAACCCATTACATCGGACAAAGCTGCAGGAATCAAACCCACAAATAATGTGCGACTAATATTTATTACCTACCACTGGACTACGTGATGTCCCTGGTTAGTATGTCTAATTATTTTTAGGTAGACGATTTTATGAATCAATAATATGTTGATTTTGGGTTATTTGTGGAAATTATTAACCTATCATGGATGATATGTGATTAGGATAATTACTTTTTACTATGAGATTTTAAGAGTAACTGATGTTATTTGGAGATAAATGTAAAGATTTATCTTGGAAAACTACGTGATTAAATCCATTTGAGATTTGGGTTTCAATCTCGGTTTTGATTATATTGACGAATTTGATGGACATCTATTTATTTCATGGTATTTTATGACCATTGAGTTTTGATGGACATGTTTATATATTGAGAGTAGTTATTCTTTTTGTAAAAGATTATCCTTTTTGGGGTTTATCTGATCTGGTGCTAACCATTTTCGTTTTTGTTAATTTCTAAATACATTGGAAATATATAGTTCATATTTTTCTGGATTATGTGATTCTCTCAAAGTTGATTATAGCGCTCTTAATGTGAAAAAAGTCACCATGAATAATCATCATTTGGAGAAAATATAATTTTTTTTAGAAATATATTAAAAGATGAAAGTCTACATTACAAGTAACTATGTTTCCTTGTGTTTTCAGTTACACTCATAAATAAATTTCTCAATGAAAACTAACTTAAAACAAAAACCTTGTCTATTAACTTTTCCTACTGGGGAATCAAAGACTATTTAACCCATCACAAGTTTGTGATTTTCTGGTGGTTAACGTTCTCATAAACATTATTTCTATCAATCTCCATCCGAACTTGATGGTTTTTTATCCTCCATATTAATGTTTTCAGGGAATCCTAGTATCGTTTGTCTCGCGTTACCATTGTACTTATCTTGCTTTATTTTAATGTGATTGTTTTATTTACTCTTTCTCCGATGTAGGGATTTCAATGAAGTTTTCGAGCCCAATTTTTAAATTATGTGGATGCAATTCCCAAAAGAGGGGAAGGATTTAAAATTTTAGAAAAATAAAGAATATGAAACTTTCATATTTATTAATATTTTTGAATTAAATATTAATTTTAATTTAAATGGGTTTCTATGTTGGATAGCGTAACCGATACAGAACAATGGGATTCATTGAAATCATATGTTGCACACTTATAATATATTATTATTATTCTAAATGGTAGTTAATGCCTAGCCGTTGAAATTGAATAAAAGAACAAAACTAACTAAAAAAATTATTATATATGTTTGTTAAATGTTTTTACATTTATTCAATAAATATTAGAGGATTAAAATGTGAATGAATCTAATTTTAATCATAATTTACTTTAAAAGGTTGATTTACTTCCTTTTGATGGAAAAACCTCTTTTAATATAGTTTTGGTCACTTTTATATGTTTTATTTGACAAAATGAAATTTGTATTTACAATCAGAACATTAAAATTTACCATGGGTAAAATTTGGTTATTTTTCGGATAAAATTCATTTATAATGAATAGTGAAAAATACTGTATTTTAATTAAAATCAACTTTTTAATATTATTTAATTTTATTTTTAGATGAACTTTTAAATTGGTTTTAAAGTTTAATTAGTTTATATTTTTACCTTTTAGTTTAATTTTGGTCATTGGAATTATTTTCATTTTGAAATTGGGCATAAACAATGTCAATATTTTAAATGATATTGTTTTTTTAAAACACGCTATTAGTTTTGACAACAAGAATTAATTTTAAATTAAATAATGAAAATTATATGTTTTTATTTTGGTAAATTAGACATCATTATTTAATTATTAATACCAAATATATAATAGGCTGAAATACTAGTATTTTTCTGAAAAACATCATTTTTTTGATGAATAGTGAAACAACTTAGTTGTAGTTAAAAAAACTGTCTTTTTCATTTAAATGATATTTTACCACTTCTGTGAATTGAATTTCAAAAATCCGACATACATGTTTATTATTAATAAGTAAAATTTGGTTCAATAAGATGAATTTTTTTTGGGTGAATCGTATTTTTTTAATTTTAATTACCACGATAAAAGTAAAATAGTGTAATTCATGATAAAAAAGAATATTATAATAATAATAAAATACCACAAAAATTGTCCTAACCTTATTGGATGAGTCAATTACAACCATAAAAAACATTTGGTCTATTTTGGGACCCCACTGAGACACATGAGAGTGATAATGACACGTTGGATTAATTGACATAAAGTAATGGAAAAAAAGACAAAAACAAATATCTTTTAGTAAATTAATTTTCACAAGTGGTTATATAAATTATCTTTTCAAATAAAAATATTAATTTGAAAGAAAAAAATATTTCCAATATCATGGTAATTTTTTTAGAAAACCCCTCAATTAAATTATTTATGACATAATAATGACGTAGAATATACGTCGTTAATAAATGATATAAATAAATAAGATTATAAATATTAAAATAAAATCGAAAACCATTCCAATTATTATTGGATGATTTTATTTCAACCACGATACATCTTTTCTTTGAAATTAATTAGTTTTGGACTTTTATAAACCAAATATCATTATATAATTAAATAATAAAATCACACATTCCTAAAGAGCCCCTCCTCCCTTTATAAAATAACATCAATTCTTACCAATTCCTCACACCTCTCAAGAATTTTGGATCATCCAACCTCTGAACAATTAATATCCATATGTCTTTATCCTCCTCTTAGAATCCATAACTTATGTAGAAGGCACTTCAATAAATCCTTTTGGTTCAAACCTAAAGAAGATACCCAAATTAAATTTAATAGTTTCTCTTAACTTATATTCTTTTAGTTTTCTTTTCTAACCCCTAAACTCTTTTTATTCCTGTATTTTATAACAACAACAGTATCGTCAATATACTAGGATGTTTTTATGATATGTATTATTACTACACCTATACACACCACAATCTAATGGGTGAAAAACATACAGTTTCTGTGGATGGAAAACTAACACCTCACGAAACGATGATTGTTCGATTATCTCTTACTGCCTCTCACGGTGGCCATTAAGATGGAAATGCAGTTATATATGATATATATTATGTTTCTATTTTCTTTATGCATCTTTATTTTACATTTATTTCATACCATTATGGTTTCAATTATGGGCAAGCATGATAATTTCATTTGAGGAAGTGCGGACTACCGCCCCCCTCAAAGTGGTACGACTCATTAATTCCATATGTGGGACTTTTAAAGGATGGAGTTAATGATATAATATATTATATAATACTATAAATATTATATAACTATGTATATTTTTTTAATTCCATTAAAATAAGAAATAAAAATAAATATAGCATTCATGCGTATGTACGACTTACCCTCTCCATGAACAATGCATTTATTTTTTACATCCAAATGTTATGAACTATTATAAATAAATGTATATACTAGATATATATGATATATATGATATAAAAATCATTAATATAATCTGGATATAATGAAATTTTTACTATGTGAACAACTTGTAATTATAAGAAGTCCATTTTTCACTCAAGTACCAAATATCGACAAATGAACATTTTTAACATAAAAGATTAAATAACGTTTATATCATGATATTAAGTGATATGAAACGAATAATAAATGGGAAAATTTTTCTTAATAAAGTATAAATTAACATTATTTTGTTATTCCTGAAGGACAAGGAACCACCATATCATGTCGGACACAAGGTAATGGATTTTCTTATATCACTTTTAATTCCGTGAGATATTCATTGTTGGACACTTATTCATTGAATGTGGTGTATTGTATACTACCATTTGATATATATTATCATTATTTACATTATATTAATGTTATAATGTGATTAATTTGGTGGATATTAACTTTCAGTCATACGACTCAGTTGATTACAATGAGGTAAAGGATTTCATTTCACTTTTTATTCCCGTGATATTTATGCTATATTTTCAACTATTTCATTTTGTGTGGTGTATTTAATACCCATGAATATACTATTTGTGTAATATAATTTCATTTATGTGTATTTATATCTTCATTATATGATCCTTCTTTCACGTGGCATATGTTTTGTATGTTACAAAATCAGTAAGGGAACCTTTTACCCTCCTCTTTTTAAAAGTCTTTTTTTGTGTTGTCTTTTCATTTACATCTTATTATGGTGTGATATGATCTTATATACCCTTATTGATTTAAAAATTATATCCAAGTGTTGAGATGCCCTTTTTATCTAAATAACTATTTTTTTTTAAATTTTAATGTGACGTAGTTAGGCTGTCGAATTTTTACAAGGGATCTTTTTAATCCAATTTCAATTCTTTGGGTTCAACATGTACTTCTTGAATATGACATCCTATGAATATGTGTGAATAAAATATGATTTTTTTACACTTAATATCCACTTATATTGGGTGTATTTATATTTTTCACACATAATTATGTGATTGATTCATCCTTGATTTAATGATACCATATTTATTAGGTATTTCATCAAAATTTACATTTCCACTGATACTTCATAGTTTTTATGAACCAATTGACTCTTATATGGTGTATATACTGTCCTTTGAAATAATATATCATGAATACCTTTATTTTTATGATATTATAATGTTTTGATTAAATGTTATGCTTCAATTATTTGTATTCAAACGTCTCTCTTTTTGTTAAAGAAATACACCTTAACTAAAATATCATTTTTAATGTTTTAAATAATTATGCTTCTATATATTTCTCATTAATGCACATGTTTTTAAAATGGGATTTAGAATTTATTTATTGGACATTAATTTTTACAAATGATAATTCATTGAAAAGATTTAATGTGTTATGGGACACTTTGATTCAAAAATATCTTTATAAATTGTTTTGAAAATGATTTGATAAAGCATTGATTTTTTCAATATCATGATTTGATATATTGGAATGTGGAAATGTTATCTTTCCTTTATACATGTTTTATGTGTTATGATTATGTTATTGTTATTGTTAATAGTTTACGTATATGGGTGGTTCCGTGATAAACCTAGGGCAGGTGAGCCCGAGATATCTCTCCAATGCATTTGGTAACGTGACAGAGGTAAACGTGATATTTCTACTAAAAGATTTAGGGAATATACTGTAATGTGTATTCCATGTGTAACTCCCTATGTATCTATGATAGCTACAATGTATGTTTTATATGGATACCATAAGTATCCTTTATTATTTATGATTTGTGTGTGTTATTCATAAATCTTATGATTTCATAAGGTATGTTATGATTTAAAAGTATGATTTCATTGATTTCTATTTATTGATGGGATAATGTTTTATTCCTTATTTTAAAATCCTTAATGAGTTTTTATTCTCATACTATGTTTTTGAAATGTTTTCCACATGACTTAAAGATGAATAAGGTCAAGGATGGGATCTTGGAAAATCATGTTTTCTAAAACATGGAACTAGACATGTTTGTTTATAAGAGTATTTTATTTTATGAAAAAATGGTTACTATGTATTAGTGTCTACATATAATATTCATGTTGTTATGTAATATTTGTGGCCTAATTTTCTAAAACCGTAAACCTGAAAAGATCCTCAAAATTAATTATTCATTTAATTCAATATTTTGTAATGTTATAAGGTAGGGTCCTTATAGAATAACCCCTAGTTTGGAAAATAAAATATAGTATGAATATTTATATAATAATATGCATGATTTATGTGTAATTAAACAATCCCATAGATCCTTTTATAGTAAGTTAACATTAATGTTTTCACATAACAATTTTTTTAATGGGTTTTTGATCATACAATTTCTATGAAACGAGATAATAAAAAAATTATGATATTACAAATTTATATAGATGTAATTATATTCAGATAAATTCAATAATATTTAAAAAATTAGTTTTTGGAACATTTGAAATTTGAGTTTGAGATGAGTATAACGGCTGAGATAACATATTATATATGTTTTAAAAAAGAATGAAAATTAGATGAAATATTTATATCTTAATATAAGTATATCAAATATCTTCTTAATAGTTTTAGATAAAAAATAAACAAATTATTAGTACTATTATTGGTACAACAAAAACCTTGATCTTGGTGAGGATAGGAAACCAGTAGATAAAAATATATTTAGAGGTATGATAAGATATCAAATTTACATATTTCTTTGTCATCCATATTTAATGATTTACGATTTTGTATGTGATCTTTATTAATAAAATTAGAAGGAATCCAATTTAATAGTTTTTAATATAATTTCATATTATCTTAAGTGAAGTATAGATTTAAAATTTACCAATTCTTAAGAAAATATTATTGACGTAAAAGTATTTCGGATAATAACATTATTTATTGTATTATGTATAGGAAAATATCTTATAGAAAATTGAATTCTTTGGATACTCCTCAGTTTAATGGTCTTGTATGAAACAAAACGTATTAGTACTTTAATATAATTAATTAGAATATGATCTATATGAAAGATTCGTTTCTCATGTGTTGTGGATGCAACGCACATTGATTTATTGAGGCTTTAATAATAAAAAATATCAAATACTATATGATATTACTATTTCCATCACCATAAATGAAAACCCATCACATCACTAACAGGCTATAAATATAGACATAAGACACAATTTCCATCATGATAACACACATAAAAGAGATAAACGTTTACAATTAACCAGAATGCAAGAACAAATTTGGAACATTTTTACAAAACCACTAACTTCTAATAGATTTGAACACATTAAAAAAATATTTTAATGATCAATATAATGTAATCATTCACATTAACTTATTGTTTACCATAACATTATATTAAATTATTCTTTTTTATTTGGGGAGTGTATATGTTTTTTGTTTTTCTAAACATTTTCACTCTATAATTTTTTAGTTTTTCATAAAATTTTAATCATCCTGAGTTTTCCAAAATAAAATTTCTTACAAAATATCTGAGTTAGAAACCTAAAAAGTTATTATTGACATACAAAATATTATAAAATATTAGAGACACTTATTTTATGATAAATGTTTCAGAAAGAACAAATTTGATAATATTTTTTTCTTAGTGAATGTATTATAAATATTTTCGTAATTATACTATCATTTTTGTCATTATTTTCAAAAATATCATATTTTTTGACTAAAACTATTGTAACTAATTTTCCATTGAAAATTAAATTTTCATTCATTAAAACTATATTTATATATTATCTTATCAAAACCAGGAAGAACATGTTATTCATACTAATGAACCATTCCAATCTGAAAGGTACTTCTCAACATGTTTATGTTTTTACTATTCGATTATAATAACAATATAAATTCAGATTTTGTACATTTATTTATATAAATATTTTGCTGTATTTTTAAAAAAATTTCTTTAAAAATATCCAAATCCAATTCATTATCAATATGATAATATTTCAAAAACCTAAAAAGTTTAAAACTTCATTTTAAATTAATTCAGATTAATGAAGACCTTCAGATCTAGGGAAATTTCACCTCAACCATTTTTGTGTTCTATAAATTCTACTAAAACCCTGAATTCCTTTCTAAGGATGGCCACCTCCTATGTATGCTATTGGTTATTTAATTCTTTTCCATAACATGATACACCTCCTAAAGCCTCTAGTCTGGAATGTTTACCTTTCCACTATTTCATCGTATTCAGTTCCAAATCCAATGGTATCATATAAATATTACATGAATTGGATCATATTTAGGGAATTTATAGTCTAATGTGAATTTAATTAGAATTATGATTCTATATTGAGATAGATTATACAATTCAAAGGATGAGAATTAATGTGTATAAAAAAAGATGATAAACATATTTACCTATTCTATCCTAGTTTTATTGATCATTTTTATGCTCCAATTATGTTTTTAAAGATGATAGGAATGAAAATAAATATTTCCATATATATGGAATGTTATATAATTTTTCATATAAAAATGTTCTATGCTTGATTGGAATGTCATCAAAAGGTTGTTCTTGTTGTTCTGTTTAGAAATTACTTGTAGGTGTTGGATCATTTAATAGGATAATGGAATAAGATTCCATTCTTTATCAGTAAAAATATGATAAAAAGGGTTCAATGAAAACATAAAATAATTGGGCAGTATCCCCTTGGATAAAAATATTTTTCATACAGAGAAAAGGATAACATGATGCACATAACGTTTCTTATGTTTTCATGTTGGACTTTTCAATTAAAAATGTGATGCCTAGAACCCGAACATCCAGATTCAGTACTAAAACATGCTATGTTTTTTTATATAAATAATAAAAGAAAAATAAACATCACATTATATAGTTCATGAAATTTTCTGATCAAGGATCTGAGGATTTAGAAAAACTATATATTTACATTTATAACACAAAACAGAAACATTTATTTAATCCATTATTCTTAATCTTCTTATTGGAACATGACCACTCCTTAATATATGTAGTCACCTGTGCATATACATAAAATGGGGGGATCTAAAAATCCCAGTAAGAGGATTAATAATAACAATATAACATCGGGTGAGTATATTCATATCTTAGGCATATGCTCATTAACACAAGAGTAAGTATTATTAATAGACCAGAAATTTGGTAATGCATAACAAATAAAACATCGTGTCATAGTGGTTAACTAAAACTCATATTTGGGAACAATTATAGAATCATGTTCACACATATTTGAAATTTTACTAATGATATTCTTCACATTACCCAATGCATTTGAGTGCTGTATAATTTCGGGCACACCCGTCACATTCAAATATTCATATTGTGCTATATAATTTCAGGTGCACCTATCACATAAAAATATTAACACTATCATGCATGACTCATTACAAATAATTAAAACCTGAACAAAATATAACCCACAAAATTAAATGTTCTTCCCATCATACAGTCATAAATATTTATTTCCAAAAATAAAGATGAAATAAGATACATAATAAAAGAACCATCAACATTGAGTGGGAACTAAAAGGTGTGTTATTGAAAGAATAGTTCTTTTGGAAAAACATTGGGATTCCAGTAAAATCCTTTAGAGAACATGTATATCCTAGAATATAAAATATAATGATTAACAAATTATTTTTAAGGAGTAATCATACAAAAAATGATGTGAAAGAGGGATAAGATAAAAATAATGTTGAGATTGAGAATTTCCACTTACCTTGTATCCAAAAGCATTACTCAGTATAGAGTCCTGTATAACCACATTATATTGGTTAATTAAAAATTCCATAACCTTTTATGCATGAACTTTTTTCATTATGGATTCAATTTTTAATGATCCTTTGGCTATGTTATAGGGTTCAAATCCATTGTTTGGTGTGTCTTATGACATGGGATTTCCCATTTTATTTCCAAGGGACACCTCATTAGACTAACTTTTAAACCATGGGCTTTCCCATGGTATTTCTATAAAGACCTAAAAATTTCATGGAAATTTTTTCTTCTTAAATTCATGGGAATTTTACAAGTCTGCAAAAATTTCTTGTAAATGATTTTGAGTCCCGATGAGCCCATAATCAATTTCTGAAGTTTTGTTAAGGTAGGTTCAGTAACAGTAAGAGTGAGATTTTATAACATTTGAACTGGTGTTCGGAATTGAAATCCTAGGGCACCATTGAACTCACATCACCGATATTCCCTTGAGAATACTTTCACTTCAATGGTAGTGAGTCGAGAGTTGAGGTTAATTTTTTGGGTGTTCTCAAAAAATTATAATAAAATAAAGTGTAGCTCCACTTTATTTTACTTAAGCCGCCAAGAGAGTGTTGGTGGTTAATACATCCTCATGGGAGATAGAGGTGGGACCACCACACCTTAACCTCACATGAGAGGTTATGTTGGTGGGGTCTACCCGAACATAACCTCCCGTGAGAGGTTACAACATGGGGACCACGTAAGATTGCATAACCTCTCTTTTGACTAATAGGGGTGTGGACCACCCGACCCCTATTAATGGAGGAGAATAAAACCTCTCATCATTCCCTCATTAATGAGGGAGATCCTCTTGATCTCCCCTAAATTTATTCATGCCATCTCTCAATATTTAATGTGGTTGAGCCATGTAATTATCTCTCCACTTTTGAATTGCTGTTCTAATTAATAGTATATTATTCCAACTCCACCCCCATTGATTAAATGATTCATCTCATTTAATTAAATTCCATAATTTAAATTTCAATCTCAATAATCTAAAATAAAACACAATCATTTATTTGATGGGGCTAGCTTTTCATTTGATAGCAAAGAAGGATTATAGGATCATTGGGAGAAAGCTCCCAATGAAGAACCATCCTCCCAACGAATAATGAAGAATGAAGAACGTGTTCATCCAATGAAGAATGTGTTCATCCAATGAAGAACAACGGTGTTGATTCGTCTTTGACTTCCTTCCTCAGATTCTACCGACGAGGAATGTCATCCAGAGTTAATGTAGCTCAGAATTAGGAGTACGTACCAGATGCGATGAACGAAGGGTGACTTCTTCTTCTTTATCTGACTTTAACATTGATTCCCGACTATCTAGGTAGGGGGTTATTACTTGTTGATGGTTTTCTTCCCTTCTTCTAATCATCCAATGAAAGGAATCGATGGAAACTAATGTAATTAATTGTTGATCATCATCTTCTTGATGAACCAATTAATACCACCTTAAACGTAGAGGATGCATGCCAACCTAACATGGCCGGACATACTTCTTCGAATCATCTTTCTTGTGGTGTTCTTTGAAGAAGAATTGAGGTGACGAAGGAGGGAATGACAATGGTCATGATACCTATGGCCTCCGCGAACTGCTCCAACCCCATGGCACACCGGTGTTCCCAGCCGAACACTGCTGGCCCTACTTGGCACGCGCCACGCCGAACTGGCCTGCTCCGCGGACCATGTCCTCCGGCACCCCCTCCTCCGGCCCGCCCACATGACCTACCTGCGCCCTGCCCGGCGCCCTGTGTTCCCTTTTGGTGACCAGAATAGTGCCCAACCAGTCTTCCCGCGTGCCGCCCGACATGCCAAGTCCATTCCGACACCCCGCACATCGCCTTGTCGGTCGGCCCGCGCCTCTTGCAGCCTGCATGCACCCTATCGGCACCACACCCGTCTTGCCGGCACCCTGCAGGCACCCCACTCGGCCTTCCCGCACACTTCCTGTGCCCTGTGGGGCCTGCGCATGCCCTGACCGGTGCCCTACCAGCCAGCACACGCCTCGCGCGGCCTACCCACGCCATGCCTAGTGCCCCGTGCAGTCTGCCCTTACCCCATCTCCTGACCGAACTGGACGAACTAGCTCGGCTTTCTAAGGCGAGAATCCTGAGTTGCGCCCCACTTGGTGCGGGCCTTATAGGTCCCGACCTCCGAGCCGAGATGCCTACGTGGTGACCTCCGGGACGAGTAGCCCCCGCGGTCTGATGGGCTGGGACCAACTGACCGGGCTGAACCTAGAGGGATGACCTGTCCAACAAGCCGGGTGAGACCTAGTGGGTCTGAACAGGTCGACCATGACTAGGTCGGCCTAGTCTTGGTTGGGCCGAGTCGGTCCGACCGGGTCGGACCATGCCCAGACCCATTACTAATTGTTACTTCCTTTGACAATATCCTTCGTACCAGAGTACTATTTGACGAAATGTCAGCGGTGCTAGTTTTCATAGAGCATGACAGTCCTTTTGAGTATACCCCACTAGAGTTCGGGGTAATGTTGAGATATGGTTATGTTGGAACATTCATGAATCCAACCAGGCCCCTAGGACAAAAAATCCTATAACTCACAGATATGGTGTCCAATTGACATGCTGTCTATTGTGTTGAGACCCTTATGACACGAAGGACCTTTGAGATAATTCTACTTGGGACATTGTGATTGTGGGAGTATCGACATGAAGCTCGTTGAGCGGACCCTCTGGGAGATGAGCGAGTGGATTACGGAGACCTAGTTGTTGTCTAAGACATGTTGACTGCTTGACCGATTCTAGTCTGAGTGATTCGACTAGCCCAGTGGGGAGCACCTTTTAGTTTTTGGTAGACCCACATCGGAAGAATGCCTATTAGTTGGCGGCATAACTGCGGTACATGACAGGAGGAGTACCACTGCAGGCTATTAGAGGGATCTCCTGGTAGTTGGCAGCATACCCACAGTGGGTAGCGCCTCTGTGTGAGCGTAGTAGACCCACAGTACTCGAAAGGTGGAGTAACAAAGCAACCCAAGGTCAGTGGGATGTACCGGGATGTGGCGGCCGACCCACTGTACTCGACGGAGTAAGAGTTCTCCAACAGCCGTGGTTTCAGTAATGTGAATAAAAATCCTAGTTGAGCTGATTCAGTAACTTTCGTGTTTACCTCATGATTGATATAGATTACTTGCTAACTTAGGAAAACATATATTCATATAACTAATTGAGTTTATCTATTGATTTCATAATTTGTGGTTTATCCTTGTTTGATTTTGTGAGACCTTTACGGTCTCGAGGTCCCTACTGAGTATTGTTATAATTACTCCTAAACGGGCTATGCTCACACCTTGTTTTGCTGGTTGCAGACGACAGACAACTCTGAGTGAGGATCAGAGTAGTAGGACTAGACAGTACCCACAGGTGGGCCTTACGAATAGTCGGTACACGGAGGAGACTAATGGACGTAGAGTTATGATAAGGATATCTGTACCTACCATTCCGATAGGTATCATTGGAGGACGACCCAGTGGCTTCTTTACATTTTTTTAGTTGTACTTTTTTCAGTTGTTCTTGTACTTTAGTGTTGGGATTGTATTTTCTGCCCCTTTTTCTTTTCAGTGGTCCTTTGTATACAGTTCTTCTTATTGTTTTACTTCCAACTCTTACTCTGTTTTGTGTGTTTACAATTTATAAATTCAATTTCTTCCCAATTTTAGAGATTTTCTATTTTTTGCATGTCGTCAGCCCTCTGGCCTATGGAAGGAGGGTTTTCGCATGTCACGGCATGGGCACCAGGCGACGGGTCATGATAAATTGGTATCAGAGGAGTCGATTCTATTACAGAACTTAAGACTCTGATCTTTCTTTTCTATGAAGCAATATTGTTAAGGATACTGAGTGTGGTTTTCAGTTAAGGGAGTCTAGTGTTGGTGCAGCAGCCGACCTACCCATACACCAGGACCCTGACATCTGATTTCCAACCCATTGCATGAAAAAATTGATTGTGTGTTTGTTTTTAACAGTTTTTCGTTAAGTCAGCTCAACCAGGTCAGCTCACCATGTGTGAGCCACCCGAGACCGCATAAACTCTCTTTTTAATAACCGGAGTGGGGACCCCCGAACCATATTGATTAATATGGATAAAACTTCTTAACTCTCCCAATTAATGAGGGAGAGCTTCTTGATCTCTCCTAAATTAATTCATGTCCACTCTCAAGCATTAATTAGGTGGAGCCATGTAATTATTTATCCACTTTTGAACTCTTGTGCTAATGGGAAGTTTATTTTTCTAACTCCCCCCCATTAATTAAATGAGCCATATCATTTTATTAAATGCCACTATTTTAAATTTAAACTCTCTAATGTAAAATAATATACAATCTTTTATTTGGAGGGGCTAGCTTTTCAATTGTTGGAAAAAGTGTACTAGAGGATAATTGGGAGAAAGCTCCAAACGATGAACCATCCTCCAAATGAAGAATACATTCTTCCAACGAAGAATTCCTACTATGGTTCTTCTTCAACATAATTACTCAGATCTGACCAATGTAGAGCGTCTTCTAGAGCTGACACTGCTCGGAATTAGGTGTGTGTGGCGGATGAGACAAATGACGGGCGACTTCGTCTCCTTTCCGCAACTTCAACGTTGACACCCAACAATCCAGTTAGGGGGTAATTGCATGTTGATGATTTTATTTTTTTCTTCTCATCTTAGAATAAATGGAATCAATGAAAAGTGATGTAATTAATTTTTGTTCACCTTTATTTCATGATGAACCAATTGATACCACCTTAAACGCGGAGAAGCGGACAACCTAAAATGGCCTGGAAATATCATTCGATTCTTTTTTCTTGAGGGGTTCATCGAAGTGGAAACAAAGGGATGAAGGAGGATACTACAAAGGTCGCGCTATCCGTTCCCTCTGCAAACCGCACTACCCTCACTGCACACCGGTGTTCCCGGACGAACACAGCAGGCCTGCGCCGGATCGAGATGCACCGAATTGGCATGCCCGGCTGCCGGCGCATGGCCCGCCTGGGAGGATTTCAGGTGCTCTACCCAGTGGACTGCGCGCCCTACTACCAACCAGACCTTTTCCCTGCTTGCATGCCCATGCCCCGGGTTCCCTACCTGTGCCCTACTAGCACCCTGCATGCCCTACCGGCTCCCAGCCCTACCGGCCTGACCGCGCCCCACATGGCTTGCCCGCACCCTACCTGCATGCCCGGGCCCCACCCAGCCTGCCCGCGCCATTCCCGGTGACCCGTGTGGCCTACCCCCACCCCATTGGCTCCCGGACGATCTGCGCAAGCCACAAGAGCCGACGTGCAGCGTCCTTCGTGGCATCACTGGCCAAACTAGCTCCACCTTCCTGGCCGAGCCACCCGAGCTGCGCCCCACGTGGTGCTGGTCTTTACGGTCCCGGCCTCCAGGCCGGGCCACCTACACGGTGACCTATGGGCTGAACTTCCCCCATAGTCCGTTGGGTCAGGCCCAGCAGACCGGGTCAAATGTAGCTGGATGACCCGCCCAACTGGTTGGGTCTGACCCAGCAAGTATGACCGGGTCAGCCCAGTCTAGGTTGGGCCGAGTCGGTCCGACCGGGTCAGACTGGGTCTAGGCCCATTACTATCTGTTACATCCTTCGGTAATATCTTTAGCACCGAAAGACCATTATCTGAATCATTAACGACGCTGGTTTTCCTGGCGCCCAACAGTCTCTTTGAGTATACTCCACTGGAGTTCGAGGTAATGTTGAGATACGGTAAATTTGGATCATACAAAAATCAAACCATTCCCTTGGGACTAAAAAGATTATAATTCACAGACTGGGAATCTGATTAATGCGATGTCTGTTGCGTTGAGACCCTTATGAAAAGGCAGACCTTTAAGATACTTCTACGTGGTACTTCATGATAGTTTAATTATTGACCTGTAGCTCATGGAGAGGACCCTCCTGGAGACGAGCTGGCAGAGTATGGATACCCAGTAGCTAGCTGAGACCTGAGGACTCCCTGATAGATTCGACTCAGATTGATTCGACTAGCCCAGTGTGGAGTTCCTGGTAGTTGGCTGTCGACACATGGAAGAGGAGTGCCTGGTAGTTGGTGGTAGACCCAATGTGGAGAGCTTCTCTGTATGAGTGCAAGAGACCCACATCACTTGACAGTAGAAGTACCTCAGTAGTCCAAGGTTAGTGGGAAACGCCTTGTTGTGGCTACAGACATTCCTTATTTGACAGAGGAGGAGTTATCCAGTAGTCAGGGTTTCAACAGTGTGAATAAATATCCTTGTTGATCTGAGTCAGTAACTTTTTTGTTTACCTCATGATTGAGATGGATTACTTGGTAACATAGGTATATGTATGAGCATATACCTAAGTGAGTTTATCTGTTGATTTCATATTTTGTGGATTATCCTTGTTGGATTCTGTGATACCTTGAGGGTGGCGGGGGTCCCTACTGAGTATCATTATACTCAAACATGCACATGCTATTCCTGCACCTCATTGTGTTTGTTGCAGACGACGGACAACACTGACTGAGGATCAGAGTAGCAGGACTGGACGGTACCAATAGGTGGGCCTTACGAAGAGTCGGTACACCGAGGAGACTGACGAATGTGGAGTGATGATGAGGTTTTATGTACCTATCCTTCATGTAGAAATCCCTAGTGGATGACCCAGTAGCTACTTTACAGTTTGTTTAGTTGTACTTTTTTTCAGTTATAATTGTAATTTTCTGTTGGGATTGTATTTCCATCACCTTTTACTTTCCAACACATTTTTCTATACAGTTTTGCATATTATTTTACATCCAGCTCGTACTCTGTTGTTTGTGTTGACATTTTATAAAGTAAATTCCTTCCAAATTTTAGATATTTTTGCCTTTGGTGCTAGTCACCAGCCCCTGGCCTATGGAAAGAGGGCTTGGATTTGTCACAACACGTGCCCCAGAGGACGAGTCATGATAATTTTCCCATGGTATTATCCACTTGTGAAACATTTCATCTTATTTTACTATACACAATTCGACCAAAATTATAACATCATTAATGATTCCATTAAAACAACGAAACTCAAAAGTGTATGTTTACTATTCATCTAAAACTGAACTATTTCAGAAAAATCCAGAAAATTCACTCTAACATATTTTCAATATATAGAATTAAATAATGAAATAAATTTTTTGAAAATTTTTTTTTCAATATTATTAATTTATTTTTATACAAAATAATACAAAATTCATAAATTTTCAATTTTAACATTAGATTTGATTTTATATTATAATGAAAATTAATCAAGATGTCATTATCATAAATCCTAATTAAAATAAAAAAATTATAAAATGTACTATTCATGAGGTTCATATTACAATTCATATTACTATTCATAATGGTATGTTACTATTCACCGAAAAAACAAGTTTGATCCATTAGACTCTAAATAACTTACTGAAAACAATTATAGATGAACATATAATAAAATAAAAAAAACATAACTGAAAAAAATAGGTTTAATATCTAGGTTATAAATGTCACATATTACTTTGTAGTTCATTTAAGCCCAAATGGTTTCCTTTTAAAATATTGGGATGTTATATTCTTCCCCCCTTAAATGAATTATGCCCTAGAAAATCATTCGTTGTACTTAAAACTATGAATTTATATATTGATAAATAAGAAAAATTATTTTATTATGTGAACCTAATTAACTATAAGTTTAAAATTAAATTTTTCAATGACAATGTCTAATATCCATAATTTTCCAGACCATTATTATAATACCAATTGAAAAGCCTTGAACCCACATTTTGGATTCGATACTGAAACATGCTATGTAAAATTTTATATATAAAGGATAACCGAAAAATACACAGTACATTATACAGTTCACGAAAATTTCTAGTCTAGGATCTGAGGATTTAAAAAACCATACATTAACATTTATAACACAAAACAAAAAAATTCGTTTAATCCATTATCCTCCATCCTTTTATGGGAACATGACCTCTCGTTAGTGCATGTAGTCACCCGATGATATAAATAAAAAAGGGGTGAGATAAAATCCCACAAATGGATAGATAAGAAAAATATAAGTTGGGTGAGAATAATCTTACATAGGCATATTCTCATCAACATAAGAGGAAACATTAAAAAAAGACATGAAATGTGGTAATGCAGAAAAAAGAAACATCATGTTTTAGTGGTTAAATACCACACATATTTGTGAAAAATTATATCATCATGTTCACTCAACATTTAAATTTTACTCATCATATTAATCAATTTAACTAATGCATTGGTGTGTTGTATAATTCCAGGAGCACCCATCACATTATAACATTCATATTGTGCTATATAATTCTCGGTGCACCCGTGACATCCTAATATTAACATTATCATGCATGACACATTAAGAATAATTGAAACATGAACATAAAATAACCCATGGAATGAAATGGGATCCACACAGTACATTAAAATCCTTTGTTTCCCAAAAGAAAGAGGATATAACGTACTCGCTACAAGAACTATAAAATTTGAGTGAGAAGTAAAAGATTTGTCCTTGAAAAAAATTTCATTTTGAAAACATTGTATTTTTCATAAAATCATGTAGAATAAATGTATATCCTGGAATACTAAATATAATGATGAAAAAATTATCTTTAAATGGTAATCATACAAAAAATGATGTGAATGAGGGAGAACCTCATGAAAGAATTTTGGGTTCGAGAATTTCTCATTACCATGTATATAAATGCTTTCATCACTTTAAAGACATGTATAACCACATTAAATATATTAATTATCAATTAAAGAACCTTGTATAACTTAAATTTTTTCATTATTTTACAATCTTTTGGATGAGTTATAGGGTTCTACTACATTATAGGGGATTGTTTGCTTTTTTGGTTTTCTTGAATGGTTCACTTGTATTCCTAAATGGTTGCACATGTAGAAAATAAGTAATGATATAGAAATAATATTACCTATTATTAAGGTTAATTTAGGAGTTAAAATGATCTTATATTGAATTAATTTTTATACCATGTGGATGAATCATTAGTTAAAATTTAATGATGATCATTTGTGTTAATTCGAGAGATTTTTCGACCACAAAAAAAATATTTTTTTAATACTTTTGTAATATGTACATAAGTTATTTAATGATAATTAAATATGATATAATACATATAATATAATATGGTTCATCAATAAAAATTGTTTCATGACCAGATTTTAAGGAATTACTGAAAATTGTAATCACATCATCCAGGATGATGGTAATTCGACACATCACAGACAACGTTTTTATTCCTAGAATAAGTGGTGGAGGAGGATAAGAATGATGATGAAATCTTGTTGAATATTTGAATATCCAGAATATAAAATATTTTTGTTTCTTTCATGCCTCTTGAATAAGAGAAATGTGAGGTATGAAAAATAATATAAAGGAACTTGAAAAATAGTGGGGAAATTCCTTACAAAAATTTAGCAGCCTCACGACTATAAATCATGGTTTTATAAAAAATTAAAAAGATAGGGGACACGGGTTACCCATCTAGGAGTTAATCATAATACATTAGAGAGAAATTATTAAAATGGAAATAATAAAATGGAATGGAAACATGAATATTATACCTCATAAAAGAGAACTTGGATAAAAAAAGATGTTGATAATTCTCATCCATTGTAGAGTAACTCCAAAGGCATGAATGATTAGACCTTGGGGGCTTCAGGACACCTTGGGAAGACTAATAGTGTGGTAATAATTCCAATAATTAATTGAGGATATATTTAGAATGAATGTAATGAAGGGATTTTGTGGTATTTATAGAAAAATTGAGAGAATTTTCAAAAATTTCCAAGGAACACCTCATTATTGGTATTTGAAAAACAATGTGCCTACCCTTGGTATTTTCCCATGGTATTAGACACATGGGAAACCTCAAAAATTATATTACATTACAAAAATCGACTAGAATTTTTATATCATTATTACATCATCAATGATGTCATTAAACATAATGAAAGTCAAAACTGTATTTTTACAATTTTCCGAAAAATCAATAGATTCACAAAAATATCAAAAATCCACTATAACAATTTTTGAAAGATTATAATTCAAAAATGAACTCCATTTTATGAATATAATTTTCTAAATATTATTATTTTTTACTTTTAAAATAAATCATACTTATTTTAAAAATTATCAATATTAACAGTAGAACTGTTTTTATATTACATTGAAAAATTATTCAAGATGTCATTATCTTAGAGCCTGATTAAAATAAAATAATAATATAATTTACTATTCATGCGGGTCATTTTAATATTCATATTACTATTTGTATGTGTATTTTATGATTCCCAAAAAAAGAATGTTTGTTCCATGAGAATCCAAAAAACATACTGAACACAATTGTATATGAACTTTTTTGGAGATTCAAGACACAGAAGTGACAAAATTATGTTTAACATCTAGGTTATAAATGTCACATAGTACTTAGTAGTTTATTTAAGCACATAGGGTTTCATTTTAAAATCATATGATGTATCACAATAGAGTAAGATAAATCTTTTCAGATTCATATGTTGTACAATTGATAACATCAAGACAAGTTTGATGAAATGTCAGATCATCATTTCTACTAATTATATTAACAAATAGATGGTTGAGTGCAAGAAATTACTCAAGATTATGAATAAGTATAACCTGATGAGAGATAAGATATTCCTTTATAGTGAGTATACAGTAATGCGTATGATTCATGTATTTGATAAATAGAAAAATATTTTTTTTGAATGTCTGTCTTTCAAATTTAGAAGAAAAAACAACATGTAAAATAGATTAGGCTAAGAATAAGAATAAAATAAAATATGATAGTGTCACTCTAAATAATTAAAAGAATCAAAATAAATTTCTTGATGAAGTTTATGACAGGTGGATGAATAAGAAATAAGAAAATATATCTGGTGATCCAAAAATTAGACATGACCTTGATGAGGCCATGCATTTGACAATACATGATTTTGATACATTAGAAATGAATAGAATAATGAAAATCATAATAAAAGGATTATTTTTTAAAATCTTTGTAAAGTTATGTTAAATAGTGTAGATATTACTTATGGAAGTGTTACACTACATAATTTCTATACCGATCAAGAAGATATGAATATCAGTTAATCTTTTCAAGAAACATAAGTTGTTCTTAGTGATGTTCTATCAGTAGTTTATATAAGATAATGAAAGGTTATTGAACAATAATTGGTGCCTATGGTGTAAGAAAATCAATTAGAAATGGATCCCTAAGATAAATCAGATTTATGAACAACAAGAAAGCTCAAGGATTTTCTTGAAAAGGATTTTGATGAAGAGGTTTATGGGATGGATAATATAGGAAAAGAAGGAGATAAAGAAGAATATTAATTTAAATAAAAGGTGGTGAAGAAGATACAGACTGATAAGAGGAATATTATGATATATATGAACTATGGTATAATGAAGACATACATAAGAATAAATTAAATCAATATGTCAATTAATCATCAGATTGCTACTCATCACGAATTTATCTCCATGATCGATAAGGGTAGACAAGAAAGAACTTATGAGGAGGAAGAATCATCGTCAAATGAAGATAAGTCTCCATCAATGTATGATGATGATAAAAATTCTAAAACTAAAGATAATGAAAAATTTGATACTGGTAAGGATGCAGATATCCATAAATTATTTGAAGAAAACAATGTTGATAAAAATAATTTTTTACATATAGTTACAAATAATTATAATGGAAATTGAAAATTTGATACCTGAACATGGAATATTAAACAACCTATGGTTAAAAAAGATCATTATGATTCATCTAGAATAATTTACAGTGATGGATTTTGTTATATTATTAGATGATTGAAATTTTTTGAAGGAACCATACCTTATTTCATGAATCTTGAGTTTCATAGTCAACTTATATAATAATATATTAATGACACGTTGAATTTAATAATATCTTTGAAAGATAATATTATTTGGATTGAGTCATAGAAATATTTTTATGAAAGATCCCAAATACATAGGAAGTCATGTAATCAAACAGGGAAGTGGTCTCATGACGTTGACCCCGATTATAAGTTACATGGTGGTAATTTTGATGATGTGAAGAAGACCATAAATGAATCAGGTGATTCCTTTAGAAATTTATCAATAATATTTTCCAAAAAAGTATATTTTGAGGAATTTATTGGGGATATAGCTAATATTATTTTTGAGTAAGTAAATTCTCTAAAAGATTAAATTTTATAGATTCATTTGGAGTTTTCCAGACTAAAATCATATGGAGAGGATGTAATCATTTTAAGGAATGATAAAAAATATTTTTATAAATAATTTTGGACCTAAGAAGAAATGCTATCCAAGCTGAAGAATGATCGGAAATAGTTCAAAAAGATGAATAATTTATACAAAAACCCTTATGACGTAATATTTAATTACATTATTTTTATTTATCATTGTAAATTCTTTTGGAAATACAACTTTAATCATTTTTAATATATGAATGAATTATTTTTAATCCGATTATAATTTTTTGATTGTTTTCTAATTCATACGTCTTGAATATTACATCAAAATTTTATGCATATTTAATATATCATTGTATTGTTTCATATAGTTTTCCAATCTATAACATTTCTAGAATTTCAAGGCTTTCTCTAGAATTTCGTTGGTTCAATGGTTCTGGTTGTCAGGGAATGAAGAAAATATCTCACTCTCTGATGTTGCATGCATACTACTAGAGCATGTGGTAGGCATGTCATAGATATCTTCATGAGTGGGTGTCCGCGTCGATGCATGCGATCATTGTTCACATGAAAAATATCTTTATTTATATGGTCTGGATTCTCAACCCCTGGATGGAGGCTCTTACTAGGAAACAAAATCTTCCCGGCCACCTATATCATCCTTCAATCACTAACCACCACACTGGTAACTAGTTTTAATAGCACCAACCGGCGAGGGTTTTAAAACATAATACTGACGAGTCATTCTTCTCGGGCCATATGCGCAGTGGGGGGGAATCGTTCATGACTCATCAATCTCGACCATATTGTCTTTATATTCTATGTTGGGACATATCACTTCTATGATAGTGGAGGCTAAGGCCATAATGTTGGGACTTAATGCCTGTCGCAAAGGAGGTTGATTCTTACAAAGGTTTACATAGACTCCATGCTGGTTTTGAATTCCCTCCAGGGTCTCAGTGTTGTTCCTAGGTCTATTTAATATGGTATTCATAAATTCCTCTCCCTTATTGACAATGTCACTATGGCATCCCATACCTAGATAGAGGGCAATATGGTATCATATTACTTAGAAGCATGTGACTTTCCTGACTCAGAGTGCTTATTTTTTTAGGACATTCATAGTTTTTCCCTGGCTGATATGATTATTTCTAAGGAAGACGCCCTTGGTCTTCACCAAATTAAACCCCCATAGTTTTGTCTATCCCGACCTGCTCCCCGGGGACTTTCTGTGTATTTCCTCTTCATTGAATAAAAATTTTCATGATGATGATGATGATAAAATATGTTACCTAATTTTCGAGGGGGGGGGGGGACTATAAAAATAGTATAAAACAAAATTATTGGAAGAATTTATTAATAAAGGGAGAGAATTTTTGATTAAGAAGAATAATATGAAACCTATGTGTAGATTTTATCTGAAGGGGGAATTAATCATATTCAACATCATTATATCCATCATATTTTGTTGATATATAAACATAATGGAATGTATGGATAAAAGATCAATTCTAAATTCAAATCATATTAATTAATAATGGTTTTATGTTTTTAATGATAATTTTAATTTAATTTTTGGGGTTTTTCATTAAAAATTAGTGGATATAGTTGATTCATATGTTATAAGTCATACTATTACATTCCTTTAGTTTTTTAAATCACAAACTCATTATTTTTTTATTTTTTTTTATTTTTTATTTCCCATGTGTTTATGAAATTTTTTTGTATAAAACATATAATTTATCCGTACATATAATAAGTTTTAAAGAATTTTGAAAATAATCATTACATTCTTCCTTATGATTATCATAATGACTATGATTCTAATATATCAGAATCATCTACCTTATACCATAAGAAATACTATTTTCATGTCTATCATATTGTAAATGTAGTAACAATTAGAAAGATACAGGTATGAAAATAATCAGACTCAAACTCGTCAGGATTATTATTTTTACATTTTTAAGTAATGTTACTAGGCTAACATAATTTTTTAATCCTATTCCAAAGATTTATGTCTAATATGTGGAACACCTATTAAACTATAATGGTGTAATCGAATACGAAGTCAGACAATTAGCTACAAAGTATCAGTATGAGCTATCTATTGCAAGGTGTCAATGTCATTGAGACAAACTCAATGAAATATGACTATTGGAATATCAAGCTAATAGCTGGATGAATGCCTATAAATACCAAGTCATTTAAAGAGTTCTGAGCTATCGATTTCTAATTGATTTCATTTTAAATGTTCTAATTTCTATAGGGCATATGTTATTTCATATCATGGTCATCTTGTTCTTAAATATTATATTTTTTAGAGTCTTTTAATGTGAAATCCTCATAAGGGTTATTTCTAATGTAATATTTCTCTTGTAATCCATATAGGATCATAGTAATGATCGACTTATTATATGGATATGGAACTTATAATTTGATCCATCAGATCATTGAATACCAAGGCTAGGTAAAATGATAATATGATAATCATATCCAAGAATTTAGGGATACGAAGATGGAGGCATTCTAATATTTATATCAAGGGATTCCCTGTTGTGGAATGAATAAAATTCTTTTATGAATAAAACAAGTGGTAAAATTAGTAAGGTTTATTGAATACCTTTCTATTTTGGTTAAAAGTGGTTATTCCATTAATATCATTGTAATTAATGGCTATATTTTTTTTCTATTGTATTACCTCTTTCATAAAAGATTATTTTTCTGATGCACATTTAATAGAAATTGATTCATCATATTCTTTATTCAATTATGTTTTGATTTATCATATTAACATGAAATATGATACTTTCTTTGATTAATCAGATATATCTTGAATATGATCTTTTGACTCTGATAAATAATAATAATTGTTATTAAAATATTCACTCTGAATTAAACATAATTTTTCTGATAAGTATCATTGTAAATAGACTGGGGGTTGATTACGATAAGTCATCATAAATGGGAATTTGGATTTATTTGGTTTAATAGTATTAATCTATGTTTTTAATTGAACAACTCACCACCCCTTGTATATTAGTGATATATAAAAGATATTTCAATCAAATATTGTTTAGAACAATAAAATAATAAAACATATAATATGAAGGAGAAGGAAAATGTATCGTTATCTATCAATCATGAGACGAAGTGGAAAATTTTAAATTTAATTTCATATGTGGCGATACATGAGAAATAATATTTTATTGAATGTGAAGAATAGGAATTAACCCACATAGAACATAAGATTATTTCTAAATGGGATGAATATTTGGAGAATTATAATAAACTATAGATTGAAATTAAGCCCCCAATAAAAGATAACTAAAACAATGATAAATTATATGTGGTATTTGACAAATAGGAATATTCTTATGTTGAAGGTATTAAAATTATCAAACCAAAATAGTAATAAAATAAAATTATTGAAAAATATAATTTCAAGAATCTCAATTTTAATAAAGTGGATCTTTATAGAACTCAATCTAAATACCATGAAGGTAAAATAATTGAATAAACTAGAATATGATTATTGTAGTTTTTTATAACTAAATTATAATAAATAATATTTTGATGGAAAACATTCCATAGAATAAAATTTCATATATTTTTCTACTATGACTCATTATATATCCTCATTTTCTAACAATAGAAGTTCAAATTCAACATCTATTCATGTATGGCCCAGAAATGGTAACGAGAAACTCACTCTTATTTCTAAAATAAATTCTAAAATCTCTACCAAAAACATTTTATCAATGGAAAAAAGAAAACAACATCAATATCATAATAAATTACTCAAAATTATGAATGAAACACTTATTACTATTGATGATGATGACTTAGTGGAGTCTTATATATTTTTTGTTTTTTTAACAATTATTATTCATACCAAAAAATATACCTATACATGTAGAAGGTATAAATCCATGGTGAAAACATGGATGATTACGAGGATAAATTCATAAAATAAGAAAGTAAATTATGGGGAAATTTTGTATCCACCACAACAAAATTTAATGGAATTAATTGATAAAGTCTATAGAGGATGAAATTAAAATGGATATATAGGTGAAATTTGTATTACTATTTTACATGGATAATGTCCCTAATATTTATGGGGAATAGAAATTTAAATGTAAGACATGGCTAAAAATAAATTATTAGTTAGGTTTCATTGGTGGATAGTAAGAATGGAATTTCATGGATAATAGTGATTAGATTCTCTTCACACGTATTAAGGGAGAAAACACATGAATATAATTATAAAAAATATTGGAAGAGTGGTTAATTTATTCATTGAAATTTATTTGGAAATTAAATTAATTAGATCAAATAATTTATGAAAATGTGAATAACATCAAATATATTCATCATATGGAAAGTCTTATGAACCGTTTTTTGAGTGTATGCCCAATTTTTTATGAATATAATCATGTTTTATATCTCAAAAATATACTATCATAACAAAGAATAAAAAATTATAGTCCTATTACAAGTGGTGCTATAAAAGTATTGGATTTTTCATAATATGTGAGTTAACTATCTAATTCCTCTTGACTTTGATAGATCAAAATGAAATGAAGAATAAATGACAGAGACGACAATGTAAAAGTATTCATTGTAAAATATTTTGGAATGGAAATCCATGAGGCCATTCACAACAATTTTTAAAATTTAATATTGAAACATGATGAAACTTGAATATTGTCCAAAGTACTCCAAAATGAATGGATACACTATCTTAAGGCCAATATAAACTCATTCATTAAAATTTATGTGGTCATTTGGGGAATTATTCTCCCCGATTTTTATTTTTTATCATTAGATTAATTTTTAATTTAACTTTTTTGACTATATTAATGTTTGTGAATCCCATGTATTATGTAATTATCATATTAAAATTATATAAAAGATAACATTACAATCATACGGGAATAAAAATTTGAAATATGTGAATATATAATTATAGAGAACATACATGAAATCCATTTCCAAATTATCTATAAAATCGAATAACAAAACTTTACTTAATTTTCCATGAAATACATAATAAAATAAATTAGTTAATATCAATTTTATAAGAATAGTTGATGAGAAAAAACAATTTATTCAAAGGAGAAAAAATTAAATTTTATCTATGATACCCTATATGAAAATATATCAATATTGAAATTTATTATTATAGATGACTACGAAAAAAACACCATACATGATGTTGTTCCATTAAAATACTTCTATGAAATAATTCTGTATTTTTTAATTTGATGTTTGATAAAAAAATGGAATAAATCATAGAAAACATGAGGAAACGTAATATGTAGTAATTATCTAGGGTTACCATTATATTGGATGTGGATACTAGTTTTTAAATAAAGATTCATCATAAAATCAGTTGTTGTTGTGATGTTAATATCATATAAAACTACAACACAATTGGGGGTTTATTTGAAATATTTTTTAACTTTGCATTATATTATGAAAATTCAGAAAATTTTATTGTCAAACATAAATACATTTTTACACACATAATATATTATAAAGTAATATATTTAGGACAACATATATGATACATACCACTAAACATAAATGAAAAACAATATTTTATTATTTAAATATAACTGTTTTATCATAGTTGTTAATTTTTTCGGTATAAATTTTTTTAACAACATTTTTAATTATCTATTTGAATTTCCTTTTTAAAATAATGTTTCTGATATAGTCATGGTAAATAATCATTAATTTTTTTGTAAAATAATTTTATTCATCAAAAATATGTTTACTTATTGCAAAATTATTTTTACTTAATTTTTGACTTAATATTATTAGTATTTTTATTACATTTCTAATATTTAAATAATAAAATAAACATCATTTTTTGAATCATAAAAACAATTTTATATTCGACTTTATTTTCATAATTTTCAGTAACATTTAGTTTTTTGATGAATTTTATAAATTTATGGTTTTTATTCAAAATTACCTTATCATTTAAACCATTTAAATGATAAAATTGAATTTAAAATTCATTATATGTTTTATTAGTTTAATTTTATTAGAATAAAATTTATTTTAATTGGAATCAATTGATGATGATGTATTTATAATAACGATCTCTAAAATTATAAAATATTTGTCTTTGGAAAAACTCATCTTCCATATCATATCTGCGATTAAAATTATATTTAATTATACAACTTCCATGAATTGAATTATATATATTGATTAAAAGTATGTAATTACAATAATATTTATTATCTAATAAGATAAAATTAATTTTTTATCATTTTTAATAATGAATGTAATAAATATATTTTATCACTGTTAACGTGAAAATTGGTTTACCTGGGGGTTAAACTAAAATTAAATAAGATATATTGACCAAGCATTTCTCTTAAAAACTAACTTCAAAAAATATAAATATATAAAAATATTTAATGATCAATAATTTCCCATTATAGAACCTTAATTAATGGAAACAACCTGGGTATCACCTTTTAAATTCAATAATTCCATGTGTGTCTTCTCTCCCACTTATAAAAGGAAACAAACTCTCTTCTCCATATAACACTATAAAAAAGTATTTTTTCTTCCAATAAAATATGAAATACCATTTTTATATCGCTTCCCATAACCTAGAGTACTTTTTTTATCATAATTTGAATCTACTAAGTATTTTGATGCTATGAAATAGAGGACGTCCAATGATGAGTTCTGGTTCTGAACCATTCAATTTCGTTTTACTCCTTCTAAAATAATAAAATTTCTCCAATGTAGATAAAATGAAAGCCACGTTATCTAATATATTGTTATATGTCATGATTTTCAAGTAATACATTTTTCTTATATACTCTTCCATCAAATGGGAAACGAAACCATTGATCTTTTGTACATCAAAGTACCTCTTCACAAATTGACGTAAATAATATTCAATCATGGCAATTATCAATTGGATATAATGATGGATTTTATAAAATTTTAATATATATATGAAATTATTATACTTATGGAACTAAAATATCACATATAAAATCTTAACTTACAAGTAGTTGGAATATAATAACATCGCTCATGCGTATATGTGTACTGCCACCTCCACATAGCGATGTGAGAATTATTTCATATTATTTTGACATTGATGCTGATAGAGATATATTTCATGAATATTTTTGAAATATATTGATATAATAATTATTTTTTAAATATCAATTAACATTAATTTTTCGATATTTAGTAAAAATTTATACACAATACGGTCATATGTACGACCTACTATCTCTATTGATGGTGTAACTCGTTTTTTTTCATCGCTAAAATATATGGAATAATATAAATACTTTTATAGTGATTAAATTTTATATAGATATATATATTTATAATTTTTAACACGATAGAGATTATTTAACAATGATTAATGTAAATGGAGATAAATTATGGAACCAAAACATTCATGAAAATGAAGAAATTATAACCCAAAAAATTAATTTTAACAATGAATTATTAATAAACTGGTCATATAATAATATATAAAAATAATATATGGTATGATATATGTTATTTTTTTAATGAAATATATTTATAAAAAATCTATAATTATTATACATAAGTAATATATATTTTTTAATGAATTTGGACATATGGTGTGTGATTTCATCGCAATTTCATTTTGTTGCAGCATATTGTAATGTTGTGGAAGTAATTTATTTTATATTGTGTTTAAAATATCCAATTAGTATTTAATTTAACAAATACATCATATTTTAATCTATATTAATGTATCAATTTGAATTATTTCATCAAATGGTATTTGAATTGAATATTACCGAATCATAAAGTATTTTATAACATAATTATATTTTATTAGGTCATATTAATTGTTAATTATCTTTTTATATTCTAAGAAAAAGTGTGTAATGAATTTTAATTAAATTATATTGTATATCCACTTATTTAAGGTGGATTTACATTTGATAAAAATAAAATAGCCAATGATAAATTCCCACACCAATGTTATGGTCATTTTAAGGGTTCCATGCCTCACTTTTAATTTCGAGAGACGTATTCCATATTATACATGTAAATTTTTTTCATGTATATACATACAATTTGATATAATAAATCAAGAAAAATATTATCATTATTTTATTTAATGTTTAATTTAATTTTTTAATGGGGATTATGAATATAATGTTTAACAATTACTAATGGATTATGTGGTAATATTATTGTTCGTATGGTTTATATATTATTATGTATATGATAGTGAAATATTATTATCTAGCTCTCTTGAAAAACATTAATATTCATCTCATATGGTATTTTATGAATTTTTTAAAGTAATTTCACAATTTCAATCCTTATTTAATCAAAATTATTGAGATAATTTTTTAATATAATATTACATTATTACAATATTCGGTCAAAAATTGGTTTTCCTTAAAATTTATATTGTATAAATTTTTTTAAAAAATGAATTTTATAATTTCTGAATAAGATATTAGCGATATATTTTTTTAAATTTTTTTATTTAATTAAAATGAATTAAATATAATAGTATTTTCATTTTTCATAAAATTATTCATTTTACATTTCATTAAAAAGGTGAAATGAAAATCTGTGTTAACATGTATGGAATTAAAAAAATTTCCCTCCATCACAAACACTCAATTTTTTAAAACTCTATTCAAATATTCATAATCTATTTTAAAATAATATGAAATTTTACTATAATTTGTTATCTTTTATTTTTGAAAATGTGATTTTAAATGTTTACAGGTTATTTCCTTATAGATTATTTCAATGATCATTTATTGGAATTTATATTCCTTAAATAAACTTTATGTAACATATGATACAATGGGGGTATTTTTTTAATTCATTATTCATTATTTATTTGGATGTTTAATGATTATTTCAAATGAATTTTCATTGAACTTGTATCTTTTCTGTGGGCTAATCTATTTATATAAGGGATAATGGATGTTTCAATGGGTTTAATGATGAGATGAAAGATATATGTACTTTATTTATATCATTATTCATTTTTTATATTTATTATAATGGTTGGTTATGTTAGAAACAGGATGGGAGGTCCCATTATATACCAGTGACTAGTGGTTATGTTATATAAAAATTGTGGGCGATTGAATTATAATCCTTAGACATGTGGGTCCATAATTTCCATCCAATGAATATGGTATTGAATTATGCCATTTGGTTAATCATTTTTTAAAAGGAATTGTATGAATGATGTGGAAATTATTTCCCATATTATCTATATGTTTTATATATTATTACTATTGGATTTTATTACTTATATTTTCATTGAATTCATATGGATGATAATTATTGATTCCATTGACTCATTCCTATTATAAATACATATTCTATGTTTTATGGTTGTTGATTTAGGAACTGATGGGTATGAATTCAGTTCTATTATTCTCATATATTATGATTCTGTTATCATACCCCATTCATTATCTTTTTTGCACTATTGAAATTAAATTGTTAAAGCTTTTTTTTCCCTTATTATGCATTTGAACTCATCATTTTTATTTTTACTTTTATTATTGTTATCATGAATGATAATAAATGATCAGTGTGATGAAATGTTTCCTATGTGAAGGAGTTTATTGGATATATGTGGGACCCTATATATAATATAGAATGTTGGGTATAATGGGAGATTATGTTAATAGTTTGGATGCAACTGTTAAGAGTATTTATTAATTCAAAAAAATTTAATCCAAAAACATCCATGTGTATGTATGTTCTCCATTATTTTATTCATATTTATCACTAATTGGATGGAAAAAATTTGGAAATATTTTTCGGTATCAAAGTCGTTAATGTAAAATATAAGTTTTTTCACAGAATTCAAGAGGTCTTAATTGATATTATTATAGTGGGAATCATATATATTTTTTAGATAACATTCGTGGGTAGTATTTGATTCCTTATTTGTTTACCCATGATTTATGAATTCCATCATAGGATTTCTCTATTATGGATAATAACATTTTCAATGAATTTGAACCCACATTTGAGGTATTATATAATAAAATTTGGGTGATATTAAGAAAAACATGGGAAAATTTTTACTCGATTGGGGAATATATATCCCTTCAGTTCAATATGATGTTTTATTTAAGGGGGAATTATATTTTAATTAGTTTAAATGTATTGATATCCATTAGGTTTTATATGATATATTAATATTAATATAGTTCTTTAGGATGTTCATCACATATCTAGGAATTGAAAAGGGTATAATTTTATAAAAAAATATTTCTCAATGGGAGGGTGACAACCAATAATTTTTGAAAATGTCACAAAAAATAAACTCACAATAAAATAGTGTCTAAGGCATTGTGTCTATAACTGGAATATATGATTTTAGATTAAGAATTAGACAATTTATTTCTTTGAATGGTTTAAAGATAATGATTAAATATTTTTGTATGTTGTTTTATCATATAAATAATATATGTATTTAAATGTGATTAATTTATTAGGGGAATAATGTAATTTCAAAATAGTATCACTAAAATTTTCGGAATAATTATATAATAAAGAAAACACACACTATTTGATCTTTTTTAAGGAATAATGGTTGAATTATATTTTGTAAGCATATATGATTTCAATGTATCTTTAAAGTGATTCATGATATTTCTCAAAATTATTAGTATAATTTCTTTATTAATTTATATTTATCATTGAATAATATTTGAGAATGTTATTTTAGTAAATGGATTTCAATTTTACTAATGAATATTCTGTTTAATTTTAAAGATAGTTATTTATGGAAGGATATAGATTGGGAATTCTATATTTGTATTTAATTTTGTTGATTAATGTAGTTTTTATTTGTATTATGGATTTTTCATTCAGAGAAGTATAATATAATTTGATAAAAAATTTAATTTTTTGTTTTTTATAATGATAACAAGAATATATTGATATCCCTTTTATTGACATATGATCCTTTAAAAAAATAATTTTGTTATTTATAAATGAAAAATTCATCCTAAATAATCGTAGTTTATAGAAAATTGTTAATATGGGGAAAAATGATTTAAATATGAAATTAAATGTATCAATTTATTATATTTCCTTATATTCTTGGTCTATTTGGTAAAAGGAATGCTCTATATTATGAAAATTATCTTTAAGTAAAAATTTTATTCATTTTCATCAAATATGTGGTATCATATCTCATAAAAGTGTACAATACTAACATCTAAATATATATTATAACAAAAAATGATTAAAAATTCCAAAAAAATCTATCTTACTTAGATAAGAAGTATTTATAATGAATCTATATGACATTATTTCTTCCCTTTCTCATATTTTAAATTTATTTTTTAGTATCCTATTTTATGGTATCGGTTTCCAAAAAAAGGTATTTTAAAAAGGGAGAGAATTAATGATTAATAAAAATATAATATTGTGTGGACTCAGTTTATTAAATGGGGAAAGATATAAAACTATATGATTTTTTATATTTTTTAAAATGGATTAATTTTTATTTGAATACTAAATAATATGAGTTTTTATATTACAATAACTTTTATAAAGAAGAGAAATGTTGTAGTATGAGTCAAAATTTTATTAAAAATTAAATTAGATCATTTATATTATAAAACCCCCTTTTTCATCATGGGGTAGAATTATATAATTAATATTGATAATAAATCATTCATTACTGTAAAAAAAATTCATTGGAACCCATATTTTTCCTCACATATATTGGATAAATTTTAAATTATATTCATCTAATTAAATGATTATAATTTCATAAAAATTATACCATTTTTGTGATATCTATAATTATTATTATATAAGATTTTAAACGTAATTTTTTTCTTAACAATTGATTATAATAGTAAAAATATCTTACAATGTTTTGGTGAAAACAAGTTTACCAGATCATTAAACAAAAATAATAAGTGTTAAAATTTATAAATAATATAGTTAAAATAAAATATATTGAAATTAATCTACCTTATATAATAAATTATATTTTAGTCTTCAATTTTTGAGCATCTCCATTTGAAAATAATTTATGAAAATTTTATTTTTCAAAGATTTCATGTAAGTCCTCTAGTCAATTTAAAAAGGCCATCAAGCTGTCCTATTCATCTTAAACAACTAGAACCTTTTTGCTATTTTTATAAAGACAATTATATATTACTTACTTACATCATAATATCATTGATTCCTCATATTTATAAGAAAAATATTGTATACATATTTAATATATAATCCTAAAGAGGTTGTCTAAAGAAGATCAATTATTTTTATCCTTGGGGATTCATTTTACTTCTTGTAATAAATACCTATAATATTCTCAAAATTTGAAAAAATAAAAATAAAATTCATAAACTAATATTTTAATATGTTAAGGGAATAACTTATTTCTATCTTGGGTTCATCAAATGTGTAATGAAACCATGGATCGTGCGGAAGGAAGACTAGCACCATGCGAACCGATGCAATTCATTTTCAATCATCACATCACATAGAAGGATATAATGTTGTATTTAAATATTTATAAAATATTTATAAAATTAGTATACTTATTTAATTAAAATATCACAAATATGTTTTTAATAGATAACTAATTTGAAAAAAATAATGTCTTTTGTTTCTACATGTGAACTTCCAGGTCCATGTAGAAATGTGAAATGTTTTTAATTTTATTCTGACACGAATAATAAAAATAATATAATTAATGTATATAGATGATATATTTATTTATTAATGGTTCATGGAATATGAAATATTTTTTTTTCTTTTCTTTCTTTGAATCTTTCGATAATATATACAACATTCCTGTGTACATATGACCTACCAAATCCATTAACAATGTAACTCATTTTTCTATCTCTAAAATTTATGTTTAAATTAAATATTTATATAATTATTATATAATATATATATATATATATAATTATTCGCTAAATTTATGATTTAATAATTATCATTGTAAAATTACAGATGTTACCAAACAAACACATATATGCAAAATGAAACAATTATGACCCGAAACAACGATTTTATCTAATAATAGATACTAAATTCATAATAAAGGATAAAAATTAATTAATATATTGTATTATATATATATATGGTTTCATAATTTAAATATTTAAAACAAATATTTATTATACAAGTCTTACAGACATGTTTTATGTAAATTAGAGTTATTTTAGATGATTTTGCCTCAATTTCATTTCTTAGAGGCATATTGTGATTATATGTACCTACATTAAATTATATAATCTATATAAATTGTGAGATAAATTTATTATACTGAATTATTAATACTAATTATATTTTATTTTTTAAATTTTAATTATTAAAACTATTTATATTTGGATTAAAAATTACTTTGTTGTAATGAATTTCATGACCCAATTTCTTTTTATTTGGTTATATCACATAATAATTATCTCTAATATACTAATATTATATAGTTAAATACATATTATTATCTTATATGTTATTTCCCTTTTTTATATGGATTAAAATTTGTCACATATCGTCTAATTATTTATTTATAATCACTTCAATGTTGTGATCATTGTAAGGGGTTCTCGACTCACTTTTTTTCTATGAGACATTTTCCATATTAACACCTTTTTTAGCGTGTTGTATATTCATACCATTTAATATATCATATCATGATTTCAATTAGATTATTAATATTTAAATTTTCATTTGATGTCATTTACATCATGGGTATTAAGATTCAAATTATACCAAATTGTTAAGGGTTTATGTTAAAATATAATTTTTATTGAGATTTTTTATGATTACATTTTCAATGAATTATTTCTATGATAATTCTCTCATGAAACATATTAGTAGCAATCTTTTCATTGTTAATTCTTTAATTTCAAAAGTAATTGAGCATTTCCCCTTCTTCATTACTAAAAATTATAGAGAAGATATTTTTATGAAAATCAGACTCAATTTATATCTTTGATCAAAAAACATTCTTATTCCAAATCCATGTTTTAAAATACAGTTTTCATAAATGTTTGTAACATCCTCAAAAATTATTTACTAAATTAATTTTTATCCATTAAAGAATTTTTACAGAAATAAAATTATAAGGAATATTTTATTCATTTTTTGGATAGTGTACATATTTATATTTTATTTCAAAAATTTAAAAGATGTCATTATTTTAATGTGTACGAAATGAATGGAATTTACAACAATGATGACCACTAAAATTTTTAAATCTTAATTTATAGGATTAAATTTTTACTTTTAATGAAAGAATATATTTAAATTATAATTTTATATTTTAGTTTAAAAAAGGTGATTTTCAAAGTGGAAATGTTATTGTATTCCAAAATGGTTTTAATAATCTTCAAAAAAATCATCATTAATATCCATTTATGTCACTTATACTACACATATATTGAATCAATAATTATGATTTAGTGAAAAATTCATTGATGGCCATACATTTGAAGGAATTAGTACCGGTAATTTTTTTATATGATAGGAGTACATTTTGATTTATTTGTATTGTTTCATAAATGATTGATTTATATATAACCGAAATGGTTTACCTTAGATGTAATGAAAATTTAATTTAATGAATAAGGATTTAATTTTATTTTTGAAGATGATTAAATTTATTTATAACCATTTTAGTTAATATGTTTAAATGTCTTGATAACCATTTTAGTTTACATAAGAGGTACTAAAAATTTAATCTGATGTGTTTTAATATTAGTTTTTAGATTAATTGAAGTCAAACATTACATGTTTTTATTGATGACTAAATACTAATATTTATTCATGTTATAGGATACAAATATTGGATATTATCATAACATATGCTAACCATATTAGTTTGGATTAATGTTTTAATATGGGAAGAATAAGTTTTTATCCTTTTGTAGATATTCTGATTCATTTGAAAATTATTTTAGTGATTCAAAAATAAAATATTCATAAAGAATATCCATTTCTAGATTTAGATAAGAGACATAATTTTAATCTTATAAACTAAGGGAATTATTAATGGATATATAATGGATGGAAAACGAGTCAGTGTATTTTTTTCTTGTTTTCTATCTTGATAGTAAAATTATCCCTCTACTCTAGGTAAATGATTGTGAAATTAAATTGATATCCCATTGCCTACAATTTATAAATTATTTATTCAAATTTATTATCTATTTAATGATAGTTTTTTTTTACCAATTTCATTTTAATGACCTTGTTCTCTTGAAGTTTTATGATGAATTAAAAGATATATTTACAATATTTAGGTTGTTAATCTTGAAAATATTTGACACAGATGGTTGGTTACACTACAAGTAATGGATTGGGGGTTCAGTTACTAATAAAGGATGGTTTATTACATTATTATCCCTGAAATTGTTTTCCTTTGATTAACTAATAAAATGATTGTTTGTTACGTTATTATCACTGGAAATGATTTTCCTTGATAAAATAATGATATTTAGTTCAATATTAATCATAAAATTCCTTGAATATTGTATTATAATTTATTTTTATTCCTCTTTTATAATTTGTTGAAATACTGATATGATGTTTGTGATCCTAGTCACCTAAAAGGTTAATTTATGATTTCTATTTCGTTTTAAGGATTAATTTGATCATGATTACATCACATGGATCATGAATATTGATTCCAATGATTCATGACTTTTTTCAATCGTTAATAAATGTTTCATGAATGATGATCCTTGAAATAATGGGTATGAATTATATTATGTTATGCTCCTGAAAATTAGTTATATTATCCAACCCTTATAGTAATCTTATTACAAAATATTAAATTGAATTGTTAATGCTAATTTTAATCCTTTATTATCAATTTAGATCACCCTTATTCTATTATTATTTACTCGGGATAAAAATAATGATGTTAAATGATTAGAGCATAAAAACTATTAACATCTAAATAATTTTAATAGAAATTTTTAGGACATAATAAATAATATGAAAATATGAGTATAGTGAGAGATGATGTTGATCATTATGAAATAGGTGTTGATGAATCTATATTATTAATAGTTTTTCATAATTATTTAAAAATATAAACCTTTGGTGTACTTGGGGATATAGATGAGATCCAATAATTCCTTTTGAATTTGTAATATTCTGATGGAAATAATTGGTCCACATTTATCATTATCAAATCAACTAATGGAAAATTAATGTTTTTAGAACCAATGAAGGAATATAGGTTGATCATTTTTATAGAAAAGGTGTAAAATTTGGATATTGTATTTACATATTATACTTATAATTAATATTTATAAATTGATAAATACAATATGATTCTTCAGTGTATAAATAATCATTTAGATATTGAAAATACGTCTGATATAATTTTACATAAGTATAAATAAAGAAAAAATATATTAACTGAGAAAAAACTACGTTCATTTTATGCATTTAAACAATATTTTATTCAGTTACATTTAACCAAGAAGAGTGTATTTTATCAACACATGAAGAGCTATATAAAATTTAAAAGTAATCCCCATGGGATCTTTCATCAAGGATTGATATTATTAATGTTATTGAAACCAATTTGGATTTCCATATCAAACTGAATAAGAAAGGGATAGTGTCAATGATCAATAAAATAATATTTGGAAAGAAATACTCTAAAATAGAACAAATGTTTTTTTAATAATGGATTTGATATATTGTAATGATAATGTCTATCAATAATAAATTATGAGTTAAATCCATAATAAAATATATATTTACCAATAAATGTAAAATATTCATTCCATAATAGAGATCTTCAAAAATAATTTTTTTTTGTGTTTTATGATGGGATAATTTAGGATAAATACAGTACCATTATTTAATTTTTTAATAAATAAATATATTACTTAAAATAGTCCCCAAGGGATTAATATTCTAAACTAAATGAAAGCTTTAATGATAATATTTTATTAATGGATTTGTCAACAACAACATGTACATTAAGGTTGAAAATACATGTACATTAATTATTATTATTATTATTGAATACATTATATTTTAATGTTATAGTAAGTATATATATGATGATTTTTTAATAAAAATGATGTATTATTTTGATATGTTCTTATTGGGTGTGATGAGAAACTTCTTGGGTCTACAAATTGTATAACGAGATCAATTATTTTTTTCTTTTTAAATACAACTATAGAAAATAAATGTTTAAAAAATATTCAATGATAGATTCTATCATTTTTTCCACTCCCATTTTTAATTTAATAAAAAAATGAAGATGGAAAAACACTCATTCAAAATGAATATAGATAAATCACTGGATTCCAAAATTCACCCAAAAACCTAAAAAAATTTATATTGTATTTTTAGTGAATCAATGTTATATATTTATAAGTGATTCATGAGAAATTAAAATTATTCATACCAAGCGTAATTTGAGGTATATAAAGAGAAAAATATATTTTTTTATATTGAAAATAAATTATTATCATTTGTAGCTGTAAAGATATCAATATTTTAAGGAGATTGTACTGATAGGAATTCCATATCTGTTGGATCCTTTTTTACTTATAGATGATTGTGTGAGTTGGAATAATAAGAAGGAAAAATCAGTGACTTTTAATATATCAAAGTTATATTATATTACATCTATAAATGCATTTATACAAATGAAATGGATGATGATCAACAAGAATATTTATTTTTTATTATATATACGATTACATATTTATTCTAAAGAATGAGAGACATAAATCTCAAAAATAATTTTAAATATGACTGACGATCCAAAAATCATGAAATTATATTTTATTAATCAGGGAAAAAATAATTTTTAAAATATATAGCCAGATTATATATTCACCAATAACCACATTGAATGTATTTATATAATGTTAATTCTTAGATGGAGATTTGAAAATCTTATATAGAAACATAATGATCGTACTTCTATTTATACATGATAAAGTGTGAAATTTAAACCCCAAATTGGAATTCGAAGGTGTTGATATAAGATATATATAGTAACACAACTATCTATAATAGAGACGAGAACAATAATTTAAAGGATAGTATTTATTACATGGTTGACTTAATGCATTAATATTAATGTACAAGTTAGTTATATGAATTTTTGAAATAGAATTTTCGATTTTTGGGCAGTTCAACAATATTAGTTGTCAACAATTTCATGTTAATTGGGTTGTTTATTATCTCAAAATAATTACCTTATATAGTTGTTTGAGAAAATAATATTTACTATGGTCATAGGTTTTGAATATATTTTTATCATTATTATTTATAAAATTATAGATAGTTCCTAATTTATATAGAATATCATAATGATATTAACCTCCAATCAAAAGTAGATGATTGATGTAGTGTCATAATTTTTAAAAAAGTTTTTTTTCGTTATCAATTTTTTTTAAATTTTTATAGATCTCATAAAAGGTATTCTTGGTAATAAATACATTAATGTTTTTAGGCTTGTTTGATATGGTTGAATGATGATATAATGATCCATAATAACTTTTTTAAGTGTAAGAAGTATTATAGAATTTGGTCTTCCATTAAATTAATGTCTTTTATAAAAATATGGATCTACATCTAATCATATATATCTAAGTCATAGAAAATGTTTTAATCAAAAGAAAACAATGTTTAGATTTAAATTAAATATTATTTGATCCTATTGTAAGCATTTTCCAAAGTGTCACTACATAAGAGACAATGAATGCCTCTAATGTTCTAATGTTAGTTTCATGACAATAATAACTTTCGAGGGCTAAGAATATTAGTTTATCCACATTCAGAAAATGACAAATTTGGAACATTAAGCCTTGTTTATATGACTTTTTGACTCATCAAAAGCCTTAATTTCTATTTGTAAGGTTATACCTTGTATATTCATATCTACGTAAAATTATATAAAACTTTAATATTTAATATTTTTAGGAAATATTAATGTTATAATTTTTATGTTCATATTCAACGAATAAAATATTATATTAAAAATATAATTCCTGATTATGAAATAGAGTATAAAAATTAGTTGACCATTTATAATATCTATATGATGATTTAATTGGGTTTATCTAAAATTTTATTTTTGAGATTGATGTCATTTATGTTGAAGAATAATCTGAGTATATAAATCTAAAATGATAATCTGGTGATGTGAATATACTATTGATTTCAAAAAAACATATAAGTAATTTTATATAGCGATTCAAGATTAATATTTTGGGAGGATTTATGATATATTGTACCATTTTCCATGGATTAGATTCACACATTATATGATTGATGTTGACAATTTAATGAAGAAACAACAATTATTAGAATATTGGTTATAGTTGAATTTGAAAATATATTGTTTTTGAATTATTTATGATTATCAAAGTTAATATAAGATATTGATGTTTTTTTTGGTGAGATACTGGTAAATAAGAAGGTTAAAAGTGTAACTATACATAAGAGAAGTGTTTTCATAGTGTGGAAAATATCCATGATATCATGAGGAATGAAATAGAGCCAAAAAAAATGAGAAAATGGACTCAACCATATGGTGTGATACTCCTGAAAACATTAAATAATGATTATTTGGGGAAAAAAATTGGAATTAAATTAATTCATGTTTTCATAGTTTCTACATTATATTGAGTTAGCAATGTTTTATAAATTTAATGTGAAATTTACAAAATACAGTAAATACAAATATTTAGAGAATAGGAGATGAAAAGGCTGTATATCCTAATGTCCACTATTTATTATCATTATTTGATTATGATTGAGAAATCATGGGAATTGATTATGAGTCTCATTTTGAATATTTGATCATAATTTGATTCTACACTGAGTGGGTTATTTATTTTATATATTTGACGGATCTTGATGGTTATAATAAATAGTTATTTATAAATCATATTATCTAGAGATATTTACAAAATTGTTCTAATTATTGTATTACTAGTTAAAGGATGTTTACATATCAAGGAGATACTAAAGAATAAGTCTACGCAATAATTCTAAGAATATAAACCTTTATTTTTTCAGAAAAATTTATTAATGAATTAGTCATTTGGTTGGAGTTGAACATGTATTTGAGATGTAACCCACACTAGTCCCGAACCATATAAAATAATTTTGTGAATTTTAGTTTTTTCATGATCATTTTATATGACTAACATTATATGAATATCATGAGGGGATAATGTCAGGAATGGTATCACATGTTTATTAATAATAATTAAAAATTATAAATGAAAAAAAAATTATCATCTTTTTAATATGGAATAATATGCAGGGCATTTTATTTTTTTGAGGTCTTCACACGTGGAATTAAGTTCAACTAACGCAATGTTAATTTCATGTTGTTCTATTTTTTGATTTATTAATCAACCATTATATTAAATACGTTATATTTTTATGCATCATAATTAGTAGATTTCAATATATAGTTTACCTATATTTTGAAATTACAATAAAAGTGAGAATAATCATTTCAATTCTGTTCTCATAATTTCAATTCCAAAGGTTCATATCCATTATTCCATGAGTTTTAGATAGTTTCATGGCATCAAATGATCATAGAATTATATAGAACGTATTTTTTATCCTTTTCATATTAATTATACAATCATTGTGATGGTTTAAATCACCTTCATTTAATTTAATATCATTCAACATTCCTCTTTAAAAATATATATCTAATTTTAAGTAAACAATGTCTATAAAATAATTATAAATTTCGAAAATATATTTTTTTAGTGTTAACATGATTTAATTTCATTTATGTTCATTACATGGGAATTATTTAATTGTCACAACATAGAGGCTAACACCGAATATTATCAAATTATAGGATCTTCTAGGTAATTAACATTAACTAAGTGGATAATACAAAAATGATTCCATTAATTAAAACATATAGAATGATCATATGAGCATTCCTAATTGAGAGTTGATGAAGACAAAAACAGTATTTGTTTTTAAAAATATTTTCTAGTTGTCTCTTGAAAAACATATTTACTACATAATTTAATTAACTTTATACACATCCCTATGAGAAATTGATAATAAAAATCCTAATGTGAAGTATTGAAATGATTAATATAAAATATTTTCAAATAAATTATTTAAAATAATATATTTTATATTAAATATTCAATTAATATGGAATCATTTACTTAATTTATGTAAACATCATATAAAATAGTAATGACATAAAAAATAGGTAAATAACAAAAATATCACATATTCCCTATAATCACATTTAAACAATTCACTATAACATTGAGTATAATTCAGTCAAGCACCAATCAAAATAAATACATGTTGATTCCATAATAATAAATGAATAATAATTCAGAACATTCAAATCTAATTCATTTAAAAAATTAATTCATGAAAATTGAATTAGAACTGACAAAATGTTGTGATCAAACCCCACTGATCTCGAAGAATCTACTACAATGAATAACCACATCAATATCCAATAAACTCTTTTAACAAAAATCACAAAAAAAATATCCAACCCATTACCATACACATATATGAATAATGATGAATAAAAAAATATGGAATGGGAAATACACTCATATGATCAAAGGATATTGATGACATGAAGAAAAGGATAAAATATATAAAAAATATTTACAATTGGATTTAATGACAATGAAATAACTAAATATAATAAAAGAAGGAATCCCAATTTATATATATAAGTGGGGAAAAAGAATCACAACATAACTGGATTCATGACTCCAAAATAATGACGTGATTTAGATTTCATGTCATAATCTCCCCAATATCTTAGTCGGTTAAAAGCTGTAAAATAATAATAGCTAATGAATATGAAAATATAATGAGGGCCCATATACCAACCAATTTTAATACCAACTATTCTAGATGAAATTCTCATTAATAAACCATGGATACCATAACAATGATGCATATACCATGATGTTGTTGTAACACCCGAGACTTTTATGAGAAATATTTTGCTTTTATGTTTTATAAATCATCAAAGTAATCTTTCACTACACACAACACTAGCTTGGCTTGCTTTACACGCAACTGTGGCCTTCCTCGATAGCTTGCGTCGTATGCAATTCTGAGTTTCACTAAACAACGATATGCTATTAAAATATTATTAAAACTAGCCGTTATGAATAGTAATAACCACTTTTTCAAATTTCGTAAATTTAATTTTTCAAAATGGACTTAATTTTTGGATTTGGAATATTGAAATTATCTTAGGGTGAAATTTTGGTGCTTTTCGGATAACTTTCATATTCTGATGAATAGTGAAAATTACTAAATTTTAATTAAAAACAACTTTTTTAATCGAAATAATTAATATTGATAAATTATTAATTTGAGTGGTTTTAAAGTATATTTAGTATATATTTTTACAATTTAATACAATGTTGTTCATTGGATGTAATTTCACATTTAAACTAGACACAAACAACTGCCAATCTTTTGATAGTTATTATCTCATAAAAACATGCTATTTGTTTTGACGACGATAAATAATTTATAAATTAGTTAATGTAACTGATATGTTTTGAATTTGGTAAAATAGACATCATTTTTGAATTCATAATATCAAATATAGATTAGGCCTAATTTTTGGTATTTTTTCTGGAAACATTCATTTTTTGATGAATAGTGAAACAACTAAGTGGTAGTTAAAAAAACTAAATTTATCATAAAACATAATTTTACCACTTCTTTGAGTAGAATTTCGAAAATATGAGACACACGGTTAATATCATGGACTAAAATGTGGTTCAATGAGATTAAAATAAATTTTGGTGAATAGTAACTTCTTACATTTTTTACCCCGGTTAAAAGTAAATAGGGTAATTAAGGGTAAAAGTGTTTTTATTATTACCCTAAAACATGTCCTAATTCTATTGGTTAAGTGTAATTAGACCAAAATCAACATTACGAATAAAATCTGACCATTTTGGCCCACTTGGATTAGATTAGGACATTTATTATCAATTTATTTAAAGAAGGGTTAAAATAGTTAAAATCAAAGTTTAATAAATAAATCTTTTTTAATATAGAGTTATACATACGATAAATTAGACTATAAATTTTCATTAGAAAGATAAAATAATTTACAACATAATGGTATTTTATTTGTAATTTTTAGACTTAAAATATTATAATTTATTTATGATACAATGATGATACAGTAATTATCTTATTAATGAAATATTGACATAATTGATGATATAAATACCAAAATAAATGTAATTTGAGACTTTTCATGAATTACAATTATTTTATATGTTAATATGACATGTTAGTAGTTATTTAATTAATTTTTTTTGAAATAATCATTCTATTATGATTTTCACAAAAATCAATTACAAAATAGTGTCAAAATTGAAATAAAATAATTTTTAAAACAAATATTATATTATTAATTGTTATTATATTACTAAAAATCTAAGGTTCAGCCAAGATACCTATATCATGGTAGGTGTATCATTAATGGACCACTTGAGGGTCTCTTGGATTTATATGGTATGTTTATTAACTATATAATATAAAAATACAAAGTGACATGGTAAATGTCAATCTAATTAACTAAGAGTTAAAACTAAATAATAAGGTTAATATAATGACCTAAACTTTTCTAAATTCTACTGGATGAGATTATTTCGACCAATACCCATCTTAGCTTCTATATATATCAATTTGGAGCTATTAAATACCGATTTTTTACTTTATAATAAAATAATATTTTTAGTTATTCCAAAGGTTCCCCTCTCCTCCCTTATAAAAGGGAACCTCCTCCCTCTTTTCCTCACACCACTTTGAGCCTTCAAGCTCGGCCAAACCCATCCAAATTATCTTCTCCACTTCCCTATAAACATACTAGAGGTCCTGGTCTTCTTCAAAGTCCAATTTTAGTTCACTAAGAGGAAGTCTCAAAGAGGTGCTTCAAAGAAGAGGTAATGTCTGTTACCGATTCTTTCAACATTATTTAATCTTCCACTTCTTCTTCCTTAGTTGTTTCATTATTAAGTAATAACATCATTATCACTCATATACCTATATGTTATTATATGTATGAAACAACCCTATTTCACCATCTATCCATCCTACGGAAAACGAAATCACCGCGCGTGCGTACGTACGGAATGTCGTCTCCACGCCATGGTCTAATCTATTTTCCACCACCACCATACTTGGATAGGTATAATGGTGTAAATAATAACTAAATATTATTATTGTAAAGTGATATTGATTCTGAAATAGTATACATACACTCCATTACAATTTCCCGATCATGGGAAATATATCATCGCTCATGCGTACGTATGGAATACCGTCTCCACGATGTGATGGAACTTGTTCTACATGATATTCATTGCATAATGATTATATAACTGAATAGAATGAATTAATATGATATATATTACACTAATAACATTCTGGAAATGTGGTATCTATAAAATAAAAATAAAATTGTGAATTTATGCAACAAAACACGCATAAGAACAAAAAGTAATAAACACCCGAATAACAAGTAGTAATGAAATATTACTAATAAGAAGCTTAGAATATGACCGTATATGATATCATAAAAATAATTATGATTCTGGAATAAGTCAATATCATTATTTAAATCATTATACAGGAGCTTCGGACACTTACGAGGAAAATCGGACCAAAGGTAAGGCAAATATCACAATCTCATTTTTATCCAAGATTGTTTATAATTTTGAATTTACTGGGGTGTATTTTATCATCCACATCCATTTTTACTCAATATGTAATATTATTTCCATCCACCTACAATTTTTTAAATCCAATTGTACCCTTCTGTGAGTTTTTAGTAAAAGATATGAAAGGAATATTTTGTCGTTTTTTCGTACGAGGTACTTTTTTACATTTCCGACAAAAGTACGAGAAGAATATTTTTTAACTTATACGACATGAATGGATTTTTAAAAAATTATTTCCAAGAAGCTTCCTTTACAATTTATCAAGTTTATTTTTAATCAACTTCTTTTAGTTTAAAATTGTATGACATGTTAAGAAAGGAAAATGTTTTTGAAGTATAAAGGATATTTTCCTCAAGAATGGAGTTCAAGTATTTTATCAAAATTACTTTCCATCTAAGATAATATAGGGTTCTGTTTCTATTCCTACTATTACATTGATTTGATTATTTTGTGATGGAATTATTTTTAGGAATTCCAATATCTTATATGAATGGTTTTATGATGTCATGTTGTTTAAGAATCCCATTTTTATTACATGGGTTATGCAATGATGTATTATTTGTGATTTTTGTGGCACACATAAGTATGATATCATTATGAGATGGGCGGGACCTATATGTCCCACCAATGCATTGGGTAAAAATTTAATATCTCATGAGATAGACATGGCTGGAACAGCAGGTTAAACCGGTTCAGCGAAACAGGACTGAAACAAGGAGTGAACTTTGTTCAGAAATGGACATTGTACACTAAGATAGTCCTAGAAATGATTCTTTACCAATAAGAAATGATTCTCTATGATTATGTGTGTATTTCACAATGTTTCATGTTTTATGTTATGATTATTGGGATTAAATTTCACTACTATGATTTATCCCATGTTATGAAATTATGATCTCTTTTGCAGGTCATGATTTCCAAAAGTTATGTTCCTATGTATATGATGTGATTGATATTTTTTTTTACCCTTACTTAGCATTTGAGCTCACCCTTTTGTATGTTTTATTTCCCAATGTCAGGAAGAAGGTTATTAAGTAGGATATGCCAAAAGGGACTCTAGATATGATGAAATAAATGTGAGGCAAAGTAGATGCTTTAGGAACCAGTTGTTTATGTTTCCCAGTTTCTAAAGACTCTATACCAATACGGTCCATTCCTGGTTTTGTTATATGTTGTAATAAGTGTTCATCAATTCTGAAGTAATAACAATGTATGTAAAGTATGGGTCGTTATAGTTGGTATCAGAGGAACGGTATAGTCAACCTTTGGTAACTAGGATGTGAAAGCCTTAGTAAGAACCCTAAGGATAAGTCTAAGAATAGAACACAATCTTAGTGTTTTATAAATGTCCTTGAATAACCTAGGATAAGACCTTAAGTGTGAAATTTTATCCTTGATTTTGTGTTTTTCCTATTATAATTAGTGTTTCTCACACTATTCTTCTTGGTTATAGTCAATGGCTGGAACCCGAAGGAACCGTGTTAATGCTGAATGCGATGGGAAATGAAATGATTGTCCCCTTGAGTAACCAAAAGTTATGGGAGCTGGAATGAAAAATATTGTATCCATGCTCACACAACTTTCTCAAGCTATGAATCATGCATGACTTCCAAATGATCAAAGGAAGGAGAAACATTCTATTGAATCCTTCATGAGGCAGCTTCCACCTTCATTCAACGGGTCTACGGATCCATTGGCTGCTGAACAATGGTTTAGTACTACTGAAAAGATATTTTCAGTTCTTCAATGTTCTGAACATGATAAAGTCATCTTAGCAGTTTATCCTTTGGAAGGTGATGTTGATCAATGGTGGAATATTATTAAGAATACAAGGTAAAGGTATGAAATTGAGTCCATGGAATGGGATGAGTTCAAGAACTTATTTTTCAATAAGTACTTCCCTCGTATTCTCCGAAAAAAGATGGAGAAAGAGTTTCTTGAACTGAAGTAAAAGGATGATGATTCTGTTGGTACCTATGAATCAAATTTTTCATGACTTTCAAGGTACACTTTTGTTATTATTATCCAACCTGAGAGTAAGATCAATCGATTCATTAATGGCTTAAAACCAAGTCTTCGCAAGGCCTTAGACATAAGAGACTTCAATAGCTATGAGGAAATCATTCGACGTGCTCTCAAAGTTGAGATGGATATTGGAGTAACCCATCATTTATATGGGTTTGATATGAAGAGGAATATGGTATTCAAAAGAAAATATAAAGATCACACTGAAAATTAGATTAGCTTTTTCTTATGCTCAAAGTGTGGAATGAAATATAGAGGGAGTTTTCTTAAAGGGACAAGTAAATGTTTCAAATGTGTAAAGGAAGGTCATCGGGCATTTGAATGCCTCAATTATGTGAAAGAAGATGTCTAATGATGAAAAAAATGGATGGGATACACAGAATTAACCTACTACACTTCAATGTTTCAAGTGCAAGGAGATGTGGAATTATTCCAAAAATTGTCCAAATCCAAGGGTTTATGATGATGGACGACGTCAACAGACTCTTAAGGCTAAAGGCAAAGGAAATTCACAAGAAATTTCTATCAGTGATGTGGAGTACGATAACGATGTGTTGAAAGGTACACTTACCATCCAATCTAAAGTAGAAAATATTTTATTTGATTCTGGATTCACCCACTCTTTTATTTCTGAAGAATTTTCTTAGAGTATCACCATTTTACCTCAACAATTAGATGTTGAGTTATCTGTGACAACACCTAATGGCACAACAGTCACATCAACAGTTTATAGTTCTTCCCCGATTGAAGTTTGTTGGAAAGTGCTTCCTGCAAATCTTGTGATCCTTCCTATAGTGGAATTTGATGTGATTCATGGAATGGATTGGCTTTCTTTATATGGAGCTCATATCAATTTCCAAATAAGGGAAGTCACATTTCATATTCCAGATCAATCTTTGATCGTCTATTGATGAAAGGATGAACATAACCTTCCAGTGGAAATTTCTTCCATCTTATGGGTCTTGATTCCACTAAATGAATGTTATTTATCTCAAATGGTTGGTGAGAAACTCACGATTAAGAATATTCCCATGTTATGGGAATTTGATGATGTCTTTACGGAGGAATTGTCGGGTCTTCCGAAAAAACGTGAAATTTAGTTTTCAATAGAACTCGTACCGAGTGCTTTGCCTATTTAAAAGACACCTTATAGAATGGACCCAATTGAGTTGTAGGAATTGAAGAAGCAACTCCAATAGAATCTTTATAAGGTATTCATACGCCCTAGTGCGTCACCTTGGGGAGCACATGTTCTGTTTGTTAAGAAGAAAGATGGATCAATAAGACTCTGCATTGATTATCGAGACCTTAACAAGATCACTATCAAGAACAAATATAATCTCCCATGCATTGATTACTTATTTGACCAACTACGAGGAGATCAGTACTATTCCATGATTGATCTTCGTTCAGGGTATCATCAATTAAGGGTCAAAAGGGAGGATATATCAAAGACGGCTTTCCGTACAAGTTATGGACACTATGAATTTATAGTGATGCCATTTGGTCTTAATAATTCCCCTACTATCATCATGGATCTGATGAATAGAGTCTTTAGAGACTATCTTGATCAGTTTGTGGTAGTCTTTATAGACTATATTCTTGTCTATTCAAAGAGAAAGGAATAACATGATGATAACTTGAAAATTGAACTGAAGACGCTAAGAAAGGAGAAGCATTATGCCAAATTTACCGAGTGTGAATTTAGTCTTTAAAAAGTTTCATTTTTTGGTCACATAATCTCAAAATAGGGGATATCTGTGGGTCCAGCAAAAACAGAGGTTATCGAAAGATCGTCGAGAAAAACAACAGTAACTAAGATCCGTAGTTTTCTTGGTTTGGCTGCATATTATCGACGTTTTGTGAAATATTATTCACTATTATCTAATCCAATCACCAGGTTGACTTGGAAAAGAGTTAAGTATGTTTGGAGGGAGGAATGTGAAGAGAATATCAAGGAGTTGAAAAGAAGGTTATCCAGTGCACCTGTGCTCACACTCCCTTGTAGTGGAGAAATGATTGTGATCTACAGTGATGAATCCAAGAAGGGATTGGGGTGTGTTCTTATGAAAAATGATATGGTGATAGATTATGCCTCACGACAGTTGAAAATCCATGAGAAAAATTACCCAACTCATGATTTGGAGTTAGCATTTGTAATCTTTGCATTAATGATTTGGAGGCATTATCTTTATGGAGAAAGGTGTGACATTTATACTGATCATAAAAGTTTAAAGTATATTTTCAAACAAAAGGTGTTTAATATGATCCAAAGAAGATGGTTTGAGCTGATTATGGATTACGACTGCTCAATTCATTACCACCCTGGGAAAGCAAACAAGGTGGCAGATGCATTATGTCGAAAAGACCATGCCAGTTTATCTATGATGAGGATCACAAAAGATCCAATATTTATGGATTTACAAAGGATGGAACTTGGAATTATAATGGAAGGGGGAAAATTGTATCTTTATCAAATGAATGTTCAACTATCTATACATGTGAAGATTAAAGAGGCATAGAAAGAAGATGTACAGTTACAAAAGAAGGTTAGAAATGTTCCTGAATTCAGCATTGATTGTGATGGGATAATAATGTTCAGTAATTGGGTTTTTGTTCCTCCCATCCCCGGATTAAAGAAGGATCTTCTGGATAAGGCTCATAGTTCTTCATTCTTTATTCATCCTAGAAGCACAAAGATGTATAGGGACCTGAATGAGTACTTCTGGTGAGATGGCATGAAAAGAGATGTTGCTAAATATGTCTTTCAATGCTTGGTTTGTCAGCAAGTTAAAGCTGAGAGACAGAAGTCTAAGGGGATGTTACAACCATTACCCATACCAGAATGGAAATGGGAAAAAATCACTATGGACTTTGTCATAGGAATTCCTAAAACATCCAAAGTCAATAATGCTATTTGGGTCATATTTGATCGTCTTACAAAGTCTGCACACATCATTGCTATTAGAGAGGATTTCTCTATGGTTCAGCTTACCAGGATATATGTAAAGGAAGTGGTAAGATTACATGGAGTACCAATTTTGATTATATCTGATCGGGATACGATATTTACCTCGAGGTTCTGGAGAAGTCTTCAGCATACTCTGGATACAATGTTCAGTTTCAGCACTGCTTATCATCCACAGACAGACGGTCAGTCTGAGATAACAATTAAAACACTAGAAGATATGTTGACATCATGCTCAATGGATTTCAAAGATGGTTGGGATCAACACCGTCCTTTGGTGGAATTTTATTATAATAATAGCTTACACTATAGTATTCAGATTGCTCCTTCTGAATCTCTCTATGGAAAGAAATTCAGGACTCTAACTTGCTGGTATGAAGTTGGGGAATGAACGCTATTAAGACATGGTCTTGTTGATGAGATAGTAGAAAAGGTACAATCTATTCAACAACGCATAAGATCGGATCAGAGTCGACAGAAAAGTTATGCCGATAACCGAAGAAAAGACCTAGAGTTTGAAGTGGGTGATAAAGTGTTCTTACGAATATATCCCTAGAAGAGGGTCATGATATTTGGAAAGAAATGGATGTTGAGACCTAGATATATCAGTCCTTTCGAAATACTAGATCGTATTGGAAAGGTATCTTACCGATTGGAGCTTCCACCGAATCTCTCTCAAATTTACGATGTGTTCCATGTATCTCTCTTGAGAAAGTACATACCTGATCCTTCACAAGTACTCAGCTCAGAAGTTGTACCGCTGGAACAAGATCTTTCTTATGAAGAACAGCCGACAAAGATTCTGGATCGTAGTGAAAATGTCCTATGAAACAAGACCACTCGATTGGTGAAAGTTTTATGGAGGAACCACCAATTAGAATAAGCTACATGGGATCTTTAGGATATGATGAGGGAGAGTTATCCTCAACTTTTTGTTACAATGTGATGAATTTCGAGGGAGAAATTAATTTTAAGGGGGGGTAGAATGTAACACCAGAGACTTTTATGAGAAATATTTTGTTTTTATTTTATATAAATCATCAAAGGAATATTTCACTACACACAACAGTAGCTTGGCTTGATTTACACGCAGCTGTGGCCATCCTCGATAGCTTGCGTCGTATGCAATACCGAGTTTCACTAAACAACGATATGCTATTAAAATATTATTAAAACTAGCCGTTATGAATAGTAATAACCACTTTTGGAAATTTTGTAAATTTTATTTTTCAAAATGGACTTCATTTTTGGATTTGGAATATCGAAATTAACTTATGGTGAAATTTGGATACTTTTCGGATAACTTTCATATTCTGATGAATAGTGAAAATTACAAAATTTTAATTAAAAAAAACTTTTTTAATCAAAATAATTAATAGTGATAAGTTATTAATTTGATTGGTTTTAAAGTATATTTAGAATATATTTTTACAATTTAAGAAAATTTTGTTCATTGGATGTAATTTCACATTTAAACTAGACATAAACAAGTGTCAATCTTTTAATAGTTATTATCTCTAAAAAACACGCTATTTGTTTTGATGACAGAAATTAATTTTTAAATTAGTTAATGTAACTGATATGTTTTGAATTTGGTAAAATAGACATCATTTTTTAATTAATAATATCAAATATAGCTTAGGCCTAATTTTTGGTATTTTTTTCTGGAAACTTTCATTTTTTGATGAATAGTGAAACCACTAAGTGGTAGTTAAAAAAACTGAATTTTTTAGAAAACATAATTTTACCGCTTCTGTGAGTATAATTTCGATAATCCAAGAGACACGGTTAATATCAAAGACTAAAATTTGGTTCAATGAGATGAAAATAATTTTTTGTGAATAGTAACTTTTTACTTTTTTTTCACGGTAAAAAGTAAATAGGGTATTTGAGGGTAAAAGTGTTATTTTTATTACCCTAACAAATGTCCTAATTCTATTAGATAAGTTTCATTCGACCAAAAACAACCTTAGGAATAAACTATGACCATTTAGGCCCACTTCTATTAGATTAGGACATTTATTATCAATTTATTTAAAGAATGGTTAAAATAGTTAAAATCAAAGTTTAATAACTAAATCATTTTTAATATAGGGTTATACATAAGATAAATTCAACTATAAATATTCATTAGAAATATAATAATATTTCCAACATAATGGTATTTTATTTGTAATTTTTATTCTTAAAATAATTTAATTTATTTATGATACAATGATGATGTAGTAATTATCTTATTAATGAAATATTGACATAATTGATGTTATAAATACCCAAATAAATGTATTTTGAGAATTTTTATGAATTCCAATAATTTTCCATGTTAATATGATATGTTAGTATTTATTTAATTAATTTTTTTCGAACTAATAATTCCGTTATGATTTTCAAAAAAATCAATTACCAAATACTATCAAAATTGACAAAAAATAGTTTTTAAAACAAATATTAAATTATTAATTGTTATTATATTCCTAAAAATCTAAGGATCGGCGAAGATACATATATCATGATAGTTGTATGATTAATGGACCACTTGGGGGTATCTTGGATGTATATGGTATGTTTATTAATTATATAATATAAAAATACAAAGTGACATCGTAAATGTCAATCCAATTAACTAAGAGTTAGAAATAAAAGATAAGGTTAATATAATGACCTAAAATTGACTAAATTATATTGAATGAGAGGATTTAGAACTATACCCACCTTAACTTCGAAATATATCAATTTGGAGCTATTAAAAACTGAATTTAACTTTATAATAAAATAATATTTTTAGTTATTCCAATGGTGCCCCTCTCCTCCCTTATAAAAGGGAACCTCCTCCCTCTTTTCTTCACACCACATTGAGCCTTCAAGCTCGTCCAACCCCTGAAAAATTATATTCTCCACTTACCTAGAAACAACATAGAGGTACTGGTCTTCTTGGAAGACCAATTTTAATTCCCTAAGTGGAGGTCTCAAAGAGGCGCTTCAAAGAAGAGGTAATGTCCATTACCGATTCTTTCAACTTTATTTCTTCTTCCACTTCTTCTTATTTAGTTGTTTTTTATGAAGCAATAACATCAGTGTCACTAATATAATGATATGTTATTATAAGTATGAAACTACCCTATTTCACAATCTATCCATCCTACAGAAAACAAAATCACCGCGCGTGCGTACGTACGGAATACCGTCTCCACGCCGTGGTGTAATCTATTTTCCACCACCACCTTACTTGGATGGGTATAATGGTGTAAATAAAAACAATATATGATTATTGTAAAGTGATATTTATTCTTAAATAGTATACATACAATCCATTACAATTTCACGATCATGGGAACGATATCATCGCTTGTGCGTACGTACAGAATACCATCTCCATGATGCGATGCGACTCGTTCTAAATGATCATCATTGCATAATGATTATATAAATTAATTGAATGAATTAATATTATATATATTACACTAGTAAAATTATGGAAATGATTTACTTATAACCTAAAAAGAAAAATAATAATTTATTCGACAAAACATACATAAGAACAAAAAGTAATAAACACCTGAATAACAAGTAGTAATGAAATATTTCTAATAATAAGATAAGAATATTAACATATATGATATCATAAAAATAAGTATGATTTCTGAATAAGTCAATATCATTATTTAAATCATTATACAGGAGGTTCGGACACTTACGAAGAAAATCGGACCTAAGGTAAGGGAAATTTCACAATCTCATTTTTATCCGAGATTGTTTATACTTTGGAATTTACTAGGGTGTATTTTATCATCCACATCCATGTTTCCACAATATGTAATAATATTTCCATCCACCTACAATTGTTTAAATCCAATTGTAACCTTTGGTGAGTTTTTAGTAAAAGATATGAAAGGAATCTTTTGTCGTTTTTTCGTAAGAGGTACTTTTTGACCTTTCTGACAAAAGTACGAGAAGAATATTTTTTAAATTATACGTCATGAATGGATTTTTAAAACATTATTTCCACAAATCATCCTTTAAAAGTTTTCAAGTTTATTTTTAATCAAATTATTGTATTTTAAAATTTTATGACATGTTAAGAATGGAAAAAAAATTTAAGTAGAAAGGATATTTTCCTCAAGAATGGAGTTCAAGTGTTTTATAAAAATTATTTTCTATCTAAGATAATATAGGGTTATGTTTCAATACCTATTATTACATTGATTTTATTATGATGTGATGGAGATATTTTTATTAATTCCTTTATGTTATATGAATTTTTTTATGATGTCATGTTGTTTAAGAATCCCATTTTTGTTACATGGGTTATGCAATGATGTAGGATTTAAGATTTTGTGGCACACATAAGAATGGTATCATTATGAGATGGGTGGGACCTATATCTTACTCCAATGCATTGGGTAAATATTTTATATGTCATAAGATAGACATTGCTAGAACGGAAGGTTAAACCGGTTCAGTGAAACCGGACTGAAACGAGGAGTGAAGTCGGTTCAGAAATGGACTTTGTCCACTAAGAGAGTCTTGGAAATGAGTCTTGACTAATAAGAAATAATTCTCTATGATTATGTGTGTATGCCACAATGTTTCATGTTTTATGTTAGTATTACTGGTATTACATTTCACTATAATTATTTATCCCATGTTATGAAATTATGATCTCTTTTGCACGTTATGATATCCAAAAGTTATGTTCTTATGTATATTATGTGATTGATATTTCTTTTGTTTACCCTTACTATGAATTTGAGCTCACCCATTTGTATGTTTTATTTCCTCATGCCAGGAAGAAAGTTATTAAGTAGGATATGCCAAAAAGGACTCTAGATATGATGAAATAAATGGGAGGAAATTTAGATTCTTTATGAAAAAGATGATTATGTTTCACAGTTTCTAAAGACTCTATACCTATACCATCCATTCCTGGTTTTGTTATATGTTGTAATAAGTGTTCTTCAGTTCTGAAGTAATAACAATCTATGTAAAGTATGGGTCCTTATAGTTGTTCCCATAATCAGGAATCTATGGAATATAAACCGAATGAGACTAGAAAATCATTTTAATGTAATTAATTTATAAAGATATAACTTCTTCCAATAATCCATAGTATTTTATCAAATGGAACATAAAAAAGTTTCATGTAATCATAATACCATTTCACAGACCACAAAACACACCACAATTCACCTTTAGATCAATGAAAAAAAATTATACATGACTATTGTAATACCTATTTCCGATTATACCTTGTCATGGTAAAACACCATCCTTCCTAATAAAATAAGTACTATTTAATTCTATTATAGTGACATTTCAATCATTCATCCATTAAAAAACTAAAAACATCATCAAAAGATATAAAACACCCATAAAATATAATATCCCTGTATTATAAAGATTAGGGAATCACATAATGTACCTATAAAATTATTCTAACTTGTGAGACTCGAAAATTAACTTTGGAAGAAAATAGTAAACCAAAGCACCTAAAGAACATGAATGACACCTCTAAATCAATAATATCAATGCTAAGAATTTTACAATGTAGAAAATAATGGGATGACCATAATTTTTTTCAATATATTATCATGAATTAAAAAATCTATAATTAAAAACAACATGATATATTTGCCATGAATTTGTGACCATTAATCTCATTTACATATCTCAAACTCTCTATATCACTACAACAGATGACCTAATGGAATGAAATGTCAACATAACACTATATCATATTATTTCAAAATTTAAGAATGAGACTATATTAATTAAATATCACCCTTAATATAAAATATATCTTAATCAATAAAATGGTAGTCATTATGAATATGCTTTTGACAATATGAAATGTTGAAATGATCAGGTATTCATTCCATACTAAGATGATATTACACAATATATTCTGCTTTTTCAATATTCCACAAAAAATCAAATCAACCATTGAAACAAGGAAACATATCTCTAAATTAATTAATCCATCACCTAACATGGTCATAATAAATTTTTCTAACACATGATCATTAATGTGAGTCTATAGATACATCCTCCTCCAACAAGCATATGGTAATTTATATCTTCTGAAACATTCATCTTTAAAAAAATCAATTACCCCTAATCGATAGTGATTTAAACCAAATCTAGTAGAATAAATATAAAATTTAAAAACCCAGTCTAATACAATGGATATCTATATGACCTCTCAAAAACCACCTTGACTAGAGAAAAAATGGATATATTATATCATTTTTTATTTTTACGTAAAGACTATTCTTTTGTAAAAACTAGTCTTTGTGGATTGGAGGCAATGATAGTAGTGGTTTGTAGGTTACTAAATTACATGGAATTATTACAACATGTATTCCATTTTATGTCATAAGTTGTGGAACCTAGCATAAATGTGAAGGGGAAGGCCAAAAAATTCATTACATTGTAAAATATTATCTAAGAATAAATATATAATGTATGTTATAAATATATTACATGGGAATTCTTTTAATCCATGGTGACATGTTAATTATTATAAATGAATTACGAGGAATTTATTCTATAAATCCCAGGATTACGATATAAATCCTTTCAACCCATTACGTTTTATCATGATCTATGTGTAACCCATATCTAATTCTGTTAGTTATTCCCTATTCAACCCCTAGTCTCATCCATGTGATTTTGGGAGTCTCTTCTCCCTAGGGATTTCTTTGGTCGGTACATGATCTATTTTTTTGTCACATCACTTATGTCTAGGTAAGTGAAAACCCCTTCATTATTATAAATATTCATTGTTGCAACATTAGTCTCTATTCATCGATCAGTGGATCATGTGACAATGATTAATTTTTTATCATTAAAGATCTTTTCAAGGGACTTCATTTGAATATCGACCATCCCATTGGTTGTGGTGGGGCATATGAGGACTTTGAGGTATGTTGTTATCTATAATATCCACTATCTATATTGTTATTAAAATGTGATTATTTAATGTGGGAATCAATTCAAGGGTCATTTTTGTTTATATTTCATCTCTTCTAGTCTTAGTGGATTTTGTTGTAGGCATGTTTGACCTGAGTTTGATGTATGTGGTTTCCTATGTTTTCTTTATTAAATTAATCGTAATTGATGATTTATTATAAATTTATATGTAATTAATTTTTTTTGTATAAAAAGATTTTAAATAAAAAATATGTTTCACTTTTTATTAGAATATAGTCAATTTGTGTTGTCAGAGAATAGTGAAATGGTTTTTCATTATAGTACTGATAAATGAGTATGGCCTTTTGAAATTTTTTATGAAAAGTGTTTTAAATATATTCTTTGTAAAATGAAGATCATGGAATGCCTTAGGTTTGTATGATGAAGGTTTAGGTGGGATCCATAAACCATTTTTTACTATTAGTTGGCTCAATAATATTTTATTCTTTTTCTCCCTAGTTATATTATTCTAGGGTTAGGATTGTAATTGTTGGGGAGTTCATTCATTAGGTGTTCCTATTATCCATTTCTCATGGCTTACATAATTTGTTGGGATTTATTCATTTCTTTTGCTAAAAAATTCATGATCTTTTGTGATACATAGAATGATTTAACTTTGATTTTTCTTTTTATTTTTCTGGATTTGAAATTCTAGTTCTGAAATTGATAGTTTTTATAGAAATTATTATTTAGCACTATTTTCCATGATTTATTTGGAATTACAGAAAAGGAGAAATATTCACCATGATTTGATATAAAACAACTTTACTTCTTATAGTACCATGTAGTTCATAAATGATAAAACATGGATTGTTTTAATAGAGACCTGATATGGAAAAATTGGGTGGGATCCCACTAGGCCAGTTCAGGTAAAACCTTTCACACCCCATAATAGTTTATAGACATGGATATGTCTATTTATATAGGGAATGGAATGGCGTTGAAGTTATGTAGTGGGGTTTCTGGGTGCTAGGATTTTGTTGTTGTTAGTATGATAGTGGGATGATTCCTATATTATCACATGGAATATTAAGCATTTTTATAATTTATATTGGGCTTATTCGTTGGTTTTTTTATGATAACATGATTCTAATTTCATTTGTTGACATATTTAAGAAATTTTTATAGATTTACTATAATAAATAAAATACTAATTATTTATTAAATGTATGTATTTGTCATGTTTAATAATTCATGTTGAGTGAAATCATTGCCTCTAATTAATTTTGATTTTTGGGTACTGGTGACCTACAAGAAGGGATTGAGAATGTCCTTTGTGTATGTGGTAAACAGGTTATTGTTATAAATTTTGAGGGTATACTCATATAGTTCATGAAAAATTTGTATCAAATGAATGGTTTTTAAAAATACTCAATATCTTCATACATTGGGTAAACTAGAGATAATATATTCAGAATATGAGAGGTAGGCCACAGTTAGTTCATGGAAAAATGTCTCCCTAATGACACTGAATCTACCATGATATATTTCGACTTCTATCTCTTATATTGATTTCATATTCACAATCTTATTTTTTATGATTTATATTTTAAAATTATATTATACACTTTTTGACTATTTATCATATTCTTCAAGTGAAGTTATGTGTTTTGGAATTTTCCTTATGATGTTATATAGGTAGGTGAAGTGGATGCTCTTCATGTGAATACTCCTAGGTTTTAGAATCTTATTAAGGATAACTGGTGATTGGATTATGTCATAGAAGAAATTGTACATTCGGTATATAATATATTTTTTATATTTCAATTATTAGTTGAGGGAAACCAGATCAAACTCCTAATCTATTACATTGGAATACCCAATATTTTAAGGGTAATAATGATCCCCAAGGGGTGATGCTTGATCTGAACAATATATGCACCCATGACCATCAACATGAAGTTTTTAGTGTTCATACTTCAGTGTCTTAGTAAGATATTGTGGCATTCCATGGTATTGGAAGATATGTATGTGTTCTTGGAATTAATTAATTTAATGACCATCATCTTCAAAAAGACATTTATAGAGTCTATGATTATGTAAAATGATCTACAGTTCTTCTAATTTTATAGGGACATCTTTTGGTTTTGGTGTAAAAAAAATTGTTAATGAATATTTTTTATTCTCATAGGAGTTAGGGATGTACTATAATTATAATTATCATATGTACTTCCATGGTTTTCTGAGACATATTAGATAAAAAGTATATTCAAATATTTTTCAATCCTTGAAGACATTTTTGGAAAGGATATTATGGAATAAATATAAACAATATGAATTATGGGATATTCATCCCATTCTATTCCTTTATGTGGTAGCTAGAGTTTCATACATAAAAAGAATATGATGTCGTATGATCATCACAATAGTGGTGGAGGTGGTTATCTATAGTGGTCCTTCTCTACACCATCATGTAAATCTAGTAGTATACCCATTACTTGTAATTTTTTGGTAATGGTTGGTCTACCTGATGTTTTTGTCCCACCCATCCAAATATGTTCAATGGTTGTGGTAGCTACGATCATCAACAATAAATTTTTTTAGACATATATATACTTCATTATGGATAAGAATTATTAGCTCTAGAAGGAAACATTAGTGAATCCAGACACTTAAATGACCATTGAGCTATTGCTGGAGGCTATGCGTGTGAAGAAAAATAATGAAATGGATGATTTTTATAACAATTTGATAAATTTCAATAGACATATATAGGAACCATCCTTATTTCATATTCTATATTGTCTTATATATTTTTATAGGTCCCACATCTAATTTATATATTTTATTATTTATATTACGATGAAGAATTCAACAGTGATCATATATATTGTAATTTAGTTAGAAACACTGATTGGGAAGAGGAAAATGTATGGGTTTCAGATTCTGCCTTATTTTATATTTATATTAGAGGTAGTGTTATTAATTGATTTTCAATTTCTCAATAAAGAACTATTTTACATCTTTATTTGTATGAATTGTATTTTCAATCATCATACTTGGATTGATTATTACCATTGGTGAGTCTCATTCTCTGTTGCTGATGGGAGCTCAATGATATTTAATAGAGATTGATATCCAAGGCCTTCTCATGTAGGGCCACTCCTACCACGGGATAATAGTTTTTTGTTTGATGTTCAAATGGATCCTAATGATTCTTTTTTTTCACTGATCATTCCTTGGTTTTTAAGTACATTGTTGATGATTTACAAGATGAAATATTTGGACATACACTAGATTGGGAGGAATATTTTATGATATATCTTGTACATGGTACATAGTATAAAACAATAGTCGTATATAATATAGAACTAGTAGATATAATAGAAAACAATATTCAGTAGGTTGATCTAATGGAAAAATAATTTCACCCAATTGTATTATAATGGGAATCCTAAATACTATTTTTTCATTACATTTGATGGTTCACATTTATTATGTATTAATAATTAGAAGTTGAATTGTGTAATATTTTTTAAAATGTATCCCTCTCCTACAGTAGATGAAGTGCTAGACCAATCAATGGGGTCAAAGTGGTTTTTGATTATCGATATTCATTTGGGATCTCATCATATGAAAACATGGGAGTGTTATATAGAGAAGATAACTATCGATAGTAATAAATGGACATTTATAATATTTTTTATGCATTTCTGTCTAACTGACAGTCTAATAGTTTTCATGGAATTAATGAACCAAATATATAATCAGTTTTTAAACACTTTTTCATTAGGGTTTTCATTGATACTCTCATTTACTAAATATCTGATTATGTTTACGATAACAATTTGAGTTAGTTTTTTACAATATTGAAGATTCGCTATGTTTATGGAATGATTTTAATGTGTAGTTTATCTATCCAAGAAGTGGCGTTATTGTGACATGTTTTTTATGATCTTTTTTTGTCATTTGATCATGATAATGAGATGGATATCTTTTCATGGGAGGTTCCATATAATGTCATTGAGATTTGGATATTCCTTGTTCTTCCTGAATATTATAAGATGTTCATTATTGATTTCATGAAATTAGAATAATCATTAACTTATCTTTTTATGAATGTGGTGAAATTAATATGATATGAAAATGTCTATCTTATTTTTATTAACTGAAATGGATTTCGACATCACCACATATTCAAATCATACCTACTGATAATAATTGTTATTTTTTACTGTATTGTTTATATTTTTAGTTTTTGTTTCATGCATATACATGATGTTATTTTCCCGGAAAATTTATCTCTTCAACATTGACCTCAATAAAAAAATTACCAAACCCGTGATTTGGGGTATGTTGCAGTTATTCCTACTTATAAGTGTATCTAGAGCCTTATTTTTGTAATTTCTTCAAATTCCTTTTGAAACACTAAAGTATGAGATATAATATTTTCATAATTAAAAAATTTAATATAGTTTTTTAGAGTCATTTCTTCTAATGATCAATTTCAACATCACCTAGACCTTGGGGATTGGGAATATCATTGTGGTAAATATCAGTTAGAATGTTCCATCGAATCCTATTTTGGAATCAATTTTTTAATTAAAACTAATGTGTATCTTAAATAATTTCAATCTAGACACACGAGGGGAATGTTTATTGTATGATTGTATCTTATTATCAGTTATAATAATGAATAATTTTGGATACATTAAAGATAATGGAGGAGGAGGATGAGTTCAAATGAATTAGAGAAACACTTTATGGTTTCGAGAAAGAATCTGGTCGGCATCCAACTTATGATGAAATTTTCTATTTTAGGGACAATTTATTAATCCTAGGAAATATTAGAAGTTCAAATTTTCATAGAATTAACTAATCTTCATGGTCTATTCAATCTAGAACTATCAAAATGTAATATGACATGAGATAGACTATCTGTTGACTCTGTATGATGTGCGTAAATTATGATTATGTGTAATTATATTACAAATTCAATGATTTAATGGTAGAGATTCATTAATAATTGGGATTTATCTGTAATAATTTTGTTATTTTTAGAAAATCAGATAGGTTTTCATTGACATTTTATTTTGGGAAACATGGATTATTCAGGGAAGAGTTATATATTTGTGGGGATAATTAGTTGTGAAATCATCACTTTTTATTCACATTAGGGACATCACTATGGTTAAATATCGTGTAATGTTTTATATACAAGATATTGTAAGGTGACCTGGGATTCTGCTTTCATTATTTAAATAAGTATCCTAGATTAATCTTCAAGAAATAGAATATTCATCATGAGGTGATGGGGACTCATGTCTAGATAATTAGAGCATATTCTCTATATACATATTGTCAAACATAGTATTCTATTTAGATTATGGTTGATATTATATATTCAGGAATATTGGAATTCAATAGATCATGGGATATACAGCATGTAGTTTTTGAGTTTTTATATAATAAAAATTATTAGTCCTTATTTTGAATCATTCCATTATAGGTTTTGTAAGGTCACTCATATATGTTAAATAATTATTATGAAGGTTTGGAAGAAGCCTCTACAATGGTACAAATCATAATTCAGGATATATTGGAAATGATTTAGTATATACACTAATGTCCTTCACAACATTGAGTCGGATGAAATAATATATTGATCATCGATGTCTACTATTGGAATTTTCGATAGGTGATCTTGTTTTCTTGACAGTTTATCCCCATTATGGAAAATATTAGCTTTATAATCATAGGATACAATCCTAGGGATATGTTAGACTACATTATGTCACTGATTTTTATGGTCATGTTATAATTTTTTTGGTATTGTAGGTTTTTTTTGACATGTATACATGAAGTATTGCACATATCTATGACTATGAAATACCATCCTAATATCTCCCACATTCTGAGTTGGAATAATAATGAGTTTGATACAAATGATGTAATTGTCGGTAAAATAATGGATATAATTTATATATGATGAAATTTCTTCATGGGATGTATATTATATTGGTAAAAGTGTTATGACTACATCAATAAAACTCTCATGAGAATTGGTAGTTTGAATTATATAGGATGTGGAAGTGGCCTCACATATTTTAGGGGCACCTTTCTTCACTATGACATCCCATGGATGAAAAATACCATGATTTGTAGAATATAATGTGTTGGTATTATAGTGCACTCATTCGTCTTTAACAATTTTTTCAAGTTTATAGGGCATTTATGTATTTTTTTGGTTGTGTTTGTTGAACATATGTTGGTTGCATCTTGAAGGGTGTTTTTAACATCTTATGTGATGGAATACAGTGTAAATTTCATTGATAAGCCTATAAAACTATTTTTTCATAAGATGGTCTGACAGAGAGAGGATATATTTCACAATCAAAATGGATCTCTTTATTATTTTTTAATCCTGATGCGATATAATTTCCTATATAAATTCATTATAGTGATTTTAAACAACAAATTATTTGTATAAAATGTATATCCATTCATAGTAGTAGTTTTTATCATACATAAATAGTAAACATTCTCCGTTATATTTTTATCATCATTACCTAAAACCATACGGTCTCTCGGTGATATCGGGTGTCCGAGCACTTCCTGAATCACTTTTGTTGACACTTGATATTCATGGTGGTTATATAACTTCTCTCCAAGAAATATAAATATAATATAATACATTTACATTAGTTTGGATGTTTTTTATGTATTTATTTATTGATAAATTGATTATGTGGTGTTATTTATTATTTGATCCTTTTAGATCCATTGAGAAATATTTTTTCAGAGGCTAACCCTTTTCTAGTTTGTGGTGTGTCATATGATGTCCTTGAGCTAAGATGTAGAATATCCTCTGTAGCATATGTTTTTTTTAATTTGAATCTAAAATATGGGAATACATTTTAGGGCATCTTTAGTTTCTATTATGTTCTTTCAGGTACTGGTGGATCTCATTGCGGGCATGTGCGACCAGAGTTAATGGTAGGTTGTTCACTCTATAAACATTATCAGATAAAAGTTAACTGATTCTATTTATAAAATGTGTTTCTTAAAAAAATTAATAATTTTTTCAAGATAAACATAATTTAAATAAAATATTGGTTTCCCCGTATTTTGTTAAAAGTGAATTGTGATTTCAATGAATTGTTCGATTCATTTTAATAATATTTTTATGAATTAAAAGTCCTTTGGAATTGATTCTTATTATCCATTTGATATGTTCTTGAATATTATAGCACAATGGATGACCTTGGTACATAGGTGGAATATTTATCTTGGGGTCATCGTCTATATTTACAGTTGGTGGTGCACTCATAGTGTTTTATTATACAACCTAGGCCAATTTCTCGAGGTACATGATAAACATTGGGGTGTGGTGTCACCCATGGGGTGTTCACTTCCCCTTAGGCCTATATTTTCAGGACTTGGTTTTGAACAAGTCATTGATTATAGTATATGTATATTTATATCTTTAATTATTTTGATCTTTGGTTTCATATACCAGATCATTGAAATTATATTTTTTTCATTGAAATTCATATTTTAAAATTGATAAATGATTATGGAAATTTCTATTTGTTTGTTTTTGGTCTTCGTATGTATTAAAATTTAGAAAAAATGGAAATATATACCACAGTTATTTTGAAAAACACCATTAATATGTGTTAGATAACATTTTCATCAAAATGTTCAATTTGGAATTTTTAATATATAATTTATATGGATCACTATGGTGGGATCCTTATGGTTCTTTTTATCTCAAACTATACACGCCCCTTTGGTAGTGAGTGTTGATGTTTATGTTTACTTATATAGCGAATGTGAATTTTCTATAGTGACATAGTAAGGTTTCTTTTTGCTGGTTTTGATTAGGTGGTGGTGATTTTGTCGGATTGTTTCCACATTATCACATGGAGTAGTTAGTTACAATTTTTTTTCACTGACGTTGGACTTGAACATTAGGTTTGTTTAGACTACATGAGTTATATCGCTTCTATTGGAATCCATCACAAATGTCATGCAAATTTTATATGATTATTATTTTTTTCTTTCATTATACTGTGTATATATATATATAATATCATAAATATAGGTTTTGAGTAATCACTCACTCTTTTTTTATGTCTAGGTTCTATTCACCAGGCCATGGGCATTGGGAATACCCTAAGTGAATGTGAAAAATAATGTCGGCTGCTATTTTATAAATTAATGGTATGTTTGTGGATGACATGAATGATATATATTATTATAAATAAAATCCAAAAAACATAAAATATATACCACATACATCTAAAATGTAGAATGTCACGAACCAGGCCGGGTCGCCATCCGACCCGGTGCCCGACCCGATCCGCGGCAAGGCCCGAAGGGCGTTCCCGATCCCCACGGGCTGGCACAAGTGCCCGGGTATTAAGAATAACCTGTGGGAACGGTTTACCCGAAATGGTATGCACAAACACTAGCAAGATAATAAAATGAAACTGGGAAAAATGACAATCAACGAGACCATAGAACTGAAATCAAATTTAAAGGTTTACAATAAGAGCCAACATCCAAAAATAAATGACAACGAAAGAGACCGGAACTCTAAATCAAACCTCCAAGCGACAAGAGTGGTGTTGCATCCGCACACCACAACACCAACCTGCACGAGAAGACCATCAACGACCAGAACCACCATCGATGAGCACGACGCATAACCTGGATTACACAAGAAACAAGGATCTACATACACCCAAGGGTGTATGTAGGGTGTGAGCTAAAAGCCCAGCAGGATGCCACCGAGAAAAAGTTCCATTCCAAAACATCAAAAGACAATTTAAAGTGCTTATTCAAAATTATACTTTCAAAATGCTTTTAAAGAAAACATTTACAAACCAAATGCTAACGGAAAACACTAAAAAGGGACTCATTTCAGAAACATGATTTTAAAGAGGAAGAGGAAGGTTCATTATGGGCACACACACACACTCTCACACACGCACACACACACACTCACACACACATGCACACACACACACACACACGCTAACACCCAAGTGGTCCCCCATATGCCGACGGAAGGCACCACCATTGATGGTAGAGCACTGTGGGTAAATCCCCTAAGGTTCATCTAGCTCGTGTGGGACCCTAGAAACCTCGTGTCTCGGTGAAACGTGGCATAGAAGGCCACGACCCTCAGAAAACGTGGCTTAGAAGGCCACGACCCTCAGAACACGTGGCTTAGAAGGCCACGAACCTCAGATATCATATGTTTAGTTAGTGTTGCAATCGTCAATCCAGCTAAGTGAAACAGGGACGATACCCATCCGGTTCACTAGCACACTAGTTCTAGTCTGCCCACCTAGATACCCAGGGTTTCCCTTGTGCTCAAATAAGTTTCACATTCACATAATGTATATCGCTTCCACATATCTCAAACCAAACAAAACATTACACATACACGTCACCATTTTCATACCCAAACACCATAAAAAAACACACGCACACCAAAACCATTTTATCACATAGTCCAGATCACTTGCGGGACTTGATAAACTATTTAAACAATTATAAGAACATTTTGAAATAGCACAATAGGAGTTTTCACATGAGACATGTCCAATTTCACAAGTAAGAATACTTTTAAAACTTAACGCACACATAATTCTGTCAAAAACAACTCTCGCGCTCCACATATAATTTAATAAGTGCAATTAACAATTCATTAAACACTTAAAATTGGAAAGAAAAGGTTTGCACCAGAACGACAAACTCAATTTCATATACTAACATCACTTTAAAACCGAAAGTGCAGCTCATACAATATAAAACATGTTTTCCCATTGTTCAAACAATTTTCAATTTAATTCCAAAAGTACGCAACACTGCAAACACACCCAAAGTGACTCATTTTCATTGAAAATCTACATTTAATTACACAGACACCTCAAAGAACATGAAAAAACATTTAGCACCTACCAAACAACCCCGAAAACCTTCCTAACCATGTTCTGCACCTCAAAAGTCACTTAATAAAACAATTTATCAATTAATAAAACATCACATATGCATACCACAAAAACTCACTTTAAAACACACAAATTTTAGATGCCAGAACCATTTGAAAATCAATTGCACATCCCTACCTTTCTAAAACATCATTCACACCCCTAAAACACACTCAAGGTTCTTAATAAAAATTAACACATCAAAATTGTTTATCTTCTTTAAAAGGAAAACTCAATTTAATCACCCTTGCACCTCAAGCGTTCTTGAAAACACAATTTTCACACCTTAACCATTTAACCAAAATACATATAATGATTTAAAAAACTCGACGCACATGAAATACATTGGAATTTACTTAATAACAATTCAATTCATCAAATATGAAAATCGAAGCATGACTAAAATAAATTTCACATCACACAAATTATCATTAGAAAACACTGCAATTTAATTAAGGAGCAATTTAAATCATCTAATGATGGTATAGCACGGAACCACCTACCTCGACGTAGAAACCCGAGAATTGATGTGAAACCCACAAATTCTAGCGCGAAACATCAATCGCGCTCCGTTTGCACCACAAGGAACCTCGCGCATACTCAATTTCCTGAATTCGAATTAAACACATCAAGTTAAGACCACAAAACCGGATCTCATATCTGCTGGAAAAGAAAACTAAAACAGAAAACTTGCAGAAAGAAAGAAATAATAATAATAATAATAATAAATGAAAAATTATGATAATAATAAAACTAAAGGGAGGATATGGTTCGGCTAAGGGGAGAAGCGTGCCGGGGAGGGTTCGTGCACAGGGAACAGAGGCGCGCCGGCCTTGGATCTCGCTGGATGGGAAAAAAATTGGGGAGTAGCTGGCCGGGAGGAGCAGGATCGGGTTGGGGTCGCCGGACAAGATAAAAGGGAGACGGAGCGGCGGAGGCCGGCTGGCCAAGGAGGCGGCAGCGATGGGGAAACGGGATGGGGAGCCGGCGGCGGCCGGGAGAAGGTCGAGGCGGGCGAGCAGGAGAGGGCCGTGACAGGGAGCCGATGGCGGGGCGAGCCGGCCGGCGATGGGGCGAGCGGGAGAGGGCCGTTGAGGATGACGCCAGACGGGAGCCGAAGGGGAGCAGGGGGTTCGGCGCAAGCCAAACCCTAGGAGGGGGGGGGGAAACTTCGACGGGATGAAGAGGGAAGAAAGAAAAAAAAACGGGGAGAGGCAGAGAGATGGGTCACGACGCCAAAGGGGAAGGAAAAAAAAAGAGAAAGAAGAAAAAAAAATAAATAAAAAAAAATGAAACTAAATAAAAACATAAAATAGAATTCAATACAAATAAAATAAAATTAAATAAAAACTTAAAATCAAAACTCAAAACCAAAACAAGGCACCGGCAGGACGTGCGGTGAATCGGCGAGGCCGCGCGGGGACCCAAGCGAGGCCGCGCAGCTTCGACCGCGTCACGCTGGACGCAGACAAGACCAAAACACAAGGGGCTTGAAATGTTATGTCGGGTTTCGACCCGAACTAACCAATGCAACGAAATTTAATGAAATAAATAAATTTTGAAATAGCGGGTGTGACAATTCTCCCCACCATAAAGCTTTCCGTCCCCGGAAAGCCACACCCAGAATCAAACCCCAAGGCAGACAACCACACTCCCTTAAGGTTCAAAGGGAATCTCCACAAACATCAAGCAAAGAGGCAAATCATCGTGCTCAAAGGAAGTGACTTAAGGACAACCCCATGAAACTCATAAAAAGACTTTCCGATATGTGTCGTCCGCCCCGAAGAGCTAGAACACCTCCAGTTGACTGACCAACGAAGGGAACTCTCGCACCCACGGAAACCAACTTCGCAAGCCGAAACAACTCAAGCACTATTAGACCGGAACCACACCATTTAGATAGAATGAACAAATAAGGTCAACCCACATCCACAGAACATTTTTACCACTTATCACCAAACCATATTTAAAAACAGAAGCAAAAGATCAACATGGGGAGGCCCGAGGGGCTCCCCACCATTAAGAAGTCACTGATGCTCGAAATGAGAGTGGACAACCGACAGGGGGAGGTTCGAGCAGACTCCCCGCCATTTAAGAAAAGTCAAGCACTGATTCATCCTAGAGACATTCGTGCGAGACCCAATGTGGGTCTCCCCACCATTAAGAACCTTCCAACGCCAAAGGCGAGACTAGAAAACCAGCATGGGGAGGTCCATGAGGACTCCCCACCATTAGAACTAACAAAAGGTATAGAACTTTGAAAATTTCTCAATGGTGACCAAACACCCCACCACAATGGGCGGGGAGGGAGGGGCCCGACTACCGGGCGCCAAAAGCATGACCCAAGACAAACCATCATTCCCACATTCCTGGATGAGCATTATTCAGATTTGAGAAAGATTTACTCAACAAACTCCCACAAGGACCACTAAAACGATTTCATCCAAGGGGACACAATCCCCAAAGACATTAAGTCAACGAGACGAACAAACCTCCACAAGATCATGAAAACCTTCTACAACCAGATGGTTCGTTTGGAGCAGAACAACCGTAGAAATCAATTTGAGCTGCATTCACTTTCAACACCGATGACAGAAATAAAGTCGGGGTCTCATACCCCCTCGGGGTTCCTGACCACGCGCCAGCTTCACTCCGAGGCCTATGGCTGGAGCCCTGATGTTTGAAGCATCATCTACCTCGTAGTCAGGCATGGAAAACTCCCGAACGGAGCTTCTCCTTTTTGGTGTCACACGAAACCCTATTGCACCTGAGGATACACCATCAGACACAACACACCATGACATCCAACTGATCATACAAAAAACATTAACCAACATAAAAGCTGCAATGGTGCATGCGCATCACCCTTTGTCACACTGGATGAGAACACGACACCGCAAATCATCACCGAACATGACCATTACTGTTGAGAGGAACATTATACGGAGAAGGACTTCAAACTAGGTCTTAAACAACACATGATTCCTGTAATTGACCGTAGCATCCCCATGTGACTGGGTCTGCCACACTAGTGGCCTAACGTAAACCTCTTTCTTAAACAAGACAAACCAAAGATCAGAGGTCATTTAGAATGATAGCCTACACCGACGACTTAGGGTTGCTTCCAAACCACTTTTGATTATCAAAGAGGTCTCACGCTGCAAGACGTCACCGAACATGACCCTTGCGGCTAATGTAAACACTACCAACCATTCAAAACATCGATAAGCACTGACAGCTCTCAATCGCCTTCACCCTTCCCCACTGGAATTTCTTTCGCTGTTTCTATGGGAAACTTTCAAACGTAACGACGTCAAATTTCATACTCGATAACTCAGGGAACTCAAAGAAACCAAAACTCTGTTCAACTCCCCTCGCATCTGTCATCCCGCTGCGGGAGGATCCACTTGTTGTAAAAAGGATAGGTGGGTTCAATTATAGAATTCAAAAAGAGAGTACTCTGATCAACTGGAGGTCCGACGAATGAGGAATTGCCCGTGGCCATATTTCAATTGCATTTTAACGCTTTATGGGGGGAATACACTAGTCAAGAAAGAAAACCATGGACCCAAATCAAACTGGTCCAACGGTCAAGACATACCACAGAAGAAAACACCAAACATGCAGGGGAAACCACTGCAAGGTCTCCTCGAGGTACTCTTCAAAAGAATTTACTAACCACACACTTACATCCCAACTTACAAATAAGAACTCAAACTCAGGACATAAACCATTCAGAAATAATACCCAGTTCAAAACGCCACACATCCAACATCTCAAAAACACAAGGACACGCCACACAAACACCGTTTACTAAAACACCAAACATTTTCATTAACAAGACATTTTAAAATAAGCAAAGCCAGTGGGTTGCACAAACACCAAGGGTGTCTCATGGGCCTCGCACATGCATGTTCTCGTGCCGCACTGGCACCCACCTCATATCCATCAGAGCACTCATCCGCTCGTGCCATTAACCATTTTTTTTCCCATATACGCTCATGCATGTGGTTACCCACGAGAACACCAAGGGTCAAAACCAAACCTTTCAACTTTTCAAAACCGAAACATTCATCCCACACTTTTCAAACCTTTCGCGTCATTTTCTTTTTAAAGCCTTTCATTTGAAAACATTTTCCAAGACCCAAACATATTTACCTAAAAACCAAATTCTCACGAATCCAAAACAAAGAGACGAGAAATGACGCAAGAGAAAACTTGTGTCAGAGGGTGACTGGAACGTATGGTTGGCGGCCATACGCCAGTCATGCCACTGCAACGGAGGGCATTCTAGGACAGCGTCCCCGGCTCCACATGGCTTGCCAGACCCTGCGAGCTCACTGGGACCACTGACCTTACCCCTTTTTCATTTCCCATAGACAAGATTAACCGCAATGACCAAAAACACAGACAAACCTCAACACACTTTGGTTACTCGAGTTCAACCACGAGGTGTGCTGGCCAGGCACATTGCTCGTAGCTAGAACGCCGAGTTCCGACAACCTTAATTTTTGTCCAGTCTGACTCTATCTCAAAAGAGAAAGACCCAAGAGAGAAAACCTTGCCCTCTGATACCATTTTGTCACGAACCAGGCCGGGTCGCCATCCGACCCGGTGCCCGACCCGATCCGCGGCAAGGCCCGAAGGGCGTTCCCGATCCCCACGGGCTGGCACAAGTGCCCGGGTATTAAGAATAACCTGTGGGAACAGTTTACCCGAAATGGTATGCACAAACACTAGCATGATAATAAAATGAAACTGGGAAAAATGACAATCAACGAGACCATAGAACTGAAATGAAATTTAATGGTTTACAATAAGAGCCAACATCCAAAAATAAATGACAACGAAAGAGACCAGAACTCTAACTCAAACCTCCAAGCGACAAGAGTGGTGTAGCATCCGCACACCACAACACCAACCTGCACGAGAAGACCATCAACGACCAGAACCACCATCGATGAGCACGACGCATAACCTGGAATACACAAGAAACAAGGATCTACATACACCCAAGGGTGTATGTAGGGTGTGAGCTAAAAGCCCAGTAGGATGCCACCGAGAAAAAGTTCCATGCCAAAACATCAAAAGACAATTTAAAGTGCTTATTCAAAATTATACTTTCAAAATGCTTTTAAAGAAAACATTTACAAACCAAATGCTAACGGAAAACACTAAAAAGGGGCTCATTTCACAAACATGATTTTAAAGAGGAAGAGGAAGGTTCATTATGGGCACACACACACACTCTCACACACGCACACACACACACTCACACACACACGCACACACACACACACACACACACGCTAACACCCAAGTGGTCCCCCATATGCCGACGGAAGGCACCACCATTGATGGTAGAGCACTGTGGGTAAATCCCCTAAGGTTCATCTAGCTCGTGTGGGACCCTAGAAACCTCGTGTCTCGGTGAAACGTGGCTTAGAAGGCCACGACCCTCAGAAAACGTGGCTTAGAAGGCCACGACCCTCAGAACACGTGGCTTAGAAGGCCACGACCCTCAGATATCATATGTTTAGTTAGTGTTGCAATCGTCAATCCAGCTAAGTGAAACAGGGACGATACCCATCCGGTTCACTAGCACACTAGTTCTAGTCTGCCCACCTAGATACCCAGGGTTTCCCTTGTGCTCAAATAAGTTTCACATTCACATAATGTATATCGCTTCCACATATCTCAAACCAAACAAAACATTACACATACACGTCACCATTTTCATACCCAAACACCATAAAAAAACACACGCACACCAAAACCATTTTATCACATAGTCCAGATCACTTGCGGGACTTGATAAACTATTTAAACAATTATAAGAACATTTCGAAATAGCACAATAGGAGTTTTCACATGAGACATGTCCAATTTCACAAGTAAGAATACTTTTAAAACTTAACGCACACATAATTCTGTCAAAAACAACTCTCGCGCTCCACATATAATTTAATAAGTGCAATTAACAATTCATTAAACACTTAAAATTGGAAAGAAAAGGTTTGCACCAGAACGAAAAACTCAATTTCATATACTAACATCACTTTAAAACCGAAAGTGCAGCTCATACAATATAAAACATGTTTTCCCATTGTTCAAACAATTTTCAATTTAATTCCAAAAGTACGCAACACTGCAAACACACCCAAAGTGACTCATTTTCATTGAAAATCTACATTTAATTACACAGACACCTCAAAGAACATGAAAACACATTTAGCACCTACCAAACAACCCTGAAAACCTTCCTAACCATGTTCCGCACCTCAAAAGTCACTTAATAAAACAATTTCTCAATTAATAAAACATCACATATGCATACCACAAAAACTCACTTTAAAACACACAAATTTTAGATGCCAGAACCATTTGAAAATCAATTGCACATCCCAACCTTTCTAAAACATCATTCGCACCCCTAAAACACACTCAAGGTTCTTAATAAAAATTAACACATCAAAATTGTTTATCTTCTTTAAAAGGAAAACTCAATTTAATCACCCTTGCACCTCAAGCGTTCTTGAAAACACAATTTTCACACCTTAACCAATTAACCAAAATACATATAAAGATTTCAAAAACTCTACGCACATGAAATACATTGGAATTTACTTAAAAACAATTCAATTCATCAAATCTGAAAATCGAAGCATGCCTAAAATAAATTTCACATCACACAAATTATCATTAGAAAACATTGCAATTTAATTAAGGAGCAATTTAAATCATCTAATGATGGTATAGCACGGAACCACCTACCTCGACGTAGAAACCCGAGAATTGATGTGAAACCCACAAATTCTAGCGCGAAACATCAATCGCGCTCCGTTTGCACCACAAGGAACCTCGCGCAAACTCAATTTCATGAATTCAAATTAAACACATCAAGTTAAGACCACAAAACCGGATCTCATATATGCTGGAAAAGAAAACTAAAATAGAAGTCTTGCAGAAAGAAAGAAATAATAATAATAATAATAATAAATGAAAAATTATGATAATAATAAAACTAAAGGGAGGATATGGTTCGGCTAAGGGGAGCAGCGTGCCGGGGAGGGTTCGTGCACAGGGAACAGAGGCGCGCCGGCCTTGGATCTCGCTGGATGGGAAAAAAAAAATTGAGGAGTAGCTGGCCGGGAGGAGCAGGATCAGGTTGGGGTCGTCGGACAAGATAAAAGGGAGACGGAGCGGCGGAGGCCGGCTGGCCAAGGAGGTGGCAGCGATGGGGAAACGGGATGGGGAGCCGGTGGCGGCCGGGAGAAGGTCGAGGCGGGCGAGCAAGAGAGGTCCGTGACAGGGAGCCGATGGCGGGGTGAGCCGGCCGGCGATGGGGCGAGCAGGAGAGGGCCGTTGAGGATGACGCCGGACGGGAGCCGAAGGGGAGCAGGGGGTTCGGCTCAAGCCAAACCCTAGGAGGGGGGGAAACTTCGACGGGATGAAGAGGGAAGAAAGAAAAAAAAACGGGGAGAGGCAGAGAGATGGGTCACGACGCCAAAGGGAAAGGAAAAAAAAAGAGAAAGAAAAAATAAATAAATAAATAAAAATGAAACTAAATAAAAACATAAAATAGAATTCAATACAAATAAAATAAAATAAAATAAAAACTTAAAATCAAAACACAAAACCAAAACAAGGCACCGGCAAGACGTGCGGTGAATCGGCGAGGCCGCGCGGGGACCCAAGCGAGGCCGCGCAGCTTCAACCGCGTCGCACTGGACGCAGACAAGACCAAAACACAAGGGACTTGAAATGTTAAGTCGGGTTTCGACCCGAACTAACCAATGCAACGAAATTTAATGAAATAAATAAATTATGAAATAGCGGGTGTGACATAGAATACAAATGGGAAACATGTTCTCTATTATATCGGTCTCCTACTCTAATGGAATATTTATATATCTATAAAATTCGATATTTTTATCTGGAGGACCTTTTATATCCCCTATGTGGGTGAAGTGGTTAATTATGATAAAATCTTGTTTTCATATAAAAACAATTTTATGGGATCATGTATACAATTTTCTAATGAAACTTTGAATCTGTCACAATTATATTACTCATTCAAAACCAAATGTTGAAATATAGTGATTTAATGATAGATATATTTTACTTGGATCACCCGTACTTCGATACATTCATGGAGGGAATATAAAATGTGTATTGATATATATAGTATTTACAAAACAATAGATATGTGTTAAAAATATTATGCAATTCTCATTTTTCAACAACATTTTACAACCTCTTACTCACTTACCATAATTTATTTCTATAATTATTATACCAAAGAAGATATTGAAACCTATATTTAAATAAATAAAGATATCAACTATAGAGACAAACCATTATCGATGGGTGTTCTACATGATTCATTATTTTTTTCATAAAAATCATCCCTTAAATGAAAATTAAGACTTCAAAATTAATCCTCATCCTCAATGAGATTATGTGTAATTTCACATCACTCCATTATAATAGATATTATATAAACTCAACACTCTATTATCCAAATATCATATATTCCCTCTCTTTTCCTTGTGTGTTATCTATTTCATTTATTTATGTATTTAATATTTATACATAGTATATTAATATTAAAAATTTATCATCTTATAGTGTTCCATCATCCTCCACATAATATCAAACTATTTAATTATTAGTTAGATAATTTTAAACTATGATATTAAATTTTCTTGTCAATAGAATTTTAAAATACTACAAAATATATGTTACAATGACATGTAATCACATATTTATAGTCTTCCAAGTTCTAGTAATCACCATGTGATAACATTCATTAAAACATGGAATATTAATTATTGATCTCATTATCCATCATTATCCGATTTCTCATGGGAGGAAAAGGGAATAACCGAATGACCATGACATTAATCAAAAATTAGGATGAATCATAAAATTCATTTGGTTATTTTTTTCTACAATGTGGAATTTAATTTAATTATTTCTTTAATATTTATCTGACCAATATACCATAGTGTGATTAAATCCAATTAATTATTGACCTCTATACATGTTTTGGGATATCTAACATCTATATCATCTAAATTTACAAATTTACAGAACCATATATATATTTAAAATTTTAATTCATGGTCTGGAAAACACGTCATATAATGATAGACAACAATATTTGATTGAGAGAAATTATATATGAAATATTATCTGTGTTTCATGTTTACCAATGAAATAAGTCGATATTCTCAATTAAAATAATGAATGGAAGCTTATATATGATATATATAACTATTACATATCATAATAATATGTATAAATTATAAATATATAATATTATTTACACATTCATATAGTTAAATTTTAAATTTAAAATACAAGATATATAAAATTCACAAATATTCAATGAACACTAGTCATGGAATTATCCATGTGGTCCCACAGTGACCTATTATTGATACAAAAATAATAATTATAATTCTACTTTAACTCAACTCCAAACGTATTCACATATTCTAAACTACATCCTATTAATATAATATTGATAAAAATATAACATTAGAGCTTATGGTTGGAATGAAATTTCTATTGAATAATAGAGAGATAAAAACCTAAATGGTAAATTTCTACTCTCATGAGATAAAATAATGTTCATCATCAATGTTAATTAACCATAGAACCATATGAAGACACAACATTTCCCCTAAATATATATTTTAAATTTAAATTCTCAGTCCTAACTCCTTTTTTTTACAAAATATATGTTTTTACATCATCAATGATTCCATAATTACAATAATAAAATCACATAATCCATGAGGTCAAGGTGAACCGATGGTGAAATCCATAGATATTTCTTCAAAAATCCACATAGAGACAACCAATGATTAAAGAAACCAACCAATAACAAGCTTCAAATATTATCATGTTAATAGTATAATAACTACGAAAAGGAATTCAGTACAAATATCATTATTTGATTACAAGAAAACAATCTATTATAAATATGATACATAATTGGTATACTAAGATGAAGTAATATATGAGTGATATGATCTTTTAATATAAATCTTAAATAATTTTGAAAAAAATTATTACCCTATGAAAAATATGGATGCTATCATTATCTAACCACAACATATGTGTATACATTTACATGATATGATCAGGTAAAACATTAAAATCACGATACCCTAACTATGAATCATGCACCCGCTACACAAAAATTGTTAATACAATCATTGAACATAAGGATTTCTTCCACCAACATCCTCTATATGATGATATAATCCCACAAGAACCATTATCAATATATATAAATCAGTACACCCTTGAAAAACACCATCAAATATCTATTTACTCGATGAATCAACAACATCAATTCTATTCACTAATGTATAAGAGATCTTAATGCCATATTCCAAAATTGTACTCTATATAACACCACTAAAGAATATTGTGATCCCACATAGGGAAAATATACATTTGTAACAAGTGATGTGTGTATACTAGAAATATATCATTAATAAGGATGTTATTCCACATCATCATCGTTATCATCAATATAACAAACTCGATGACTTGGGTCGGTCTTTATGCTCATGGGGTATAATATCCAAGCCTCAAAATGAACAACAAAACTATTTCCATAAAAATATACCCCAAACTGAGAAAATAAGAATCCCAAAAACGTTTTAAAAATAATTTCCACCAGAATGTAGATTATAGATGCAATGAATAGACTATTCTATAAGAAATCAAAAAGAGTATATCACTAATCAGTCATAATAAATTCTTTTCTATCTCGATAAGTATGGTTCCCCTACCACATACTCCCACTTTGTATTCTATAATAAAAAACACTACATAAAGGATATGAAAAAATAACATCTCATGAAGGAAATATTTTAATTTTAAAACAATTGTATAAGTTAAAAATTACAAATTAAAAAACACATATTCCCAAGTATATAAAGATTGTTTTCAATGAGTTATAGTAATATAAGAATCTAATTTTACAATACATATGAAAATTTCTGTGGAATTAAACCCCTCTACAACCCCATGTAGGATTATCATTTGTTGTAATAATATTCATAACATGATAAATGGTTATAAATGAAAATAAAAAAGAAAACATTATCAGAAAACATTAAAAAAACATGTCAACAATTGATGAAAGTATATATTATAATCATATGACAAGGAATTATCCTGGTATATTATATAAAAACAATTAACAATAAGATTTTTCAATATTTTATGACAAAAGGATATGTAATTTCATATTAATAATCAAATATTATGGAAAATGAATGCATATTATTTAGATAATATACATAATACATGTATATAAATTATAATCAGATGACATAGAAATATAACTGGCCATTTAAATTTTCATAAAATGGAATTAATGAACAAACATAAGTATATAGAAGTTGTAAATTTTATAAGAAATTCAATAATTTGAATAAATTATGTTTTTAATAAAATGATGATTCATTGTATTATATGTAGATAATATGTCATCCCTTTCAATTCTAAATTAAATAAAATGCCTTTTCTTCATTATTTATAAAATCATAATTTCAATGCATGACATCCTTATCTAATGAGATATAATTATGTAACAAAGGCGTTATGTGGATCTATATCAGTGCACCCATAAATCATGATTTAGTTAACATGTCCCTTGATATAAATGATTAACTATATAATAAATAATCCATGGATGTAAAATGGGATTCACGACATGTTTGAAATTTTACAGATATTATATATTCAAAAATTATATCAAATGAAAAATATTCAATCATATAAAAAGATTATTTTATATAAAATTTTAAATAATAATTTATCAAACAAAAATTCATAAGAGTTAGATAATTTTAACTAGAATGTATAATAAAACGTATGAAATTATGATTTAAAAAATTTTATAATATATTCATAACATTTTGAAATTATTAATCACATTCATAATTAAAAGGGTAATATGAAATTAAGAAAACATTAATCCAAATCTATCTAATAGATTTATGAAGATGATATAGTGGTTTCGAAGAGGAAATGTGGATTGGAAGTTAATAATTAATAATTATAATGGAAATAATTTTTAATATTTTAAAAAAACATATATTAATACTAAAAACATAAATGGGGTGATAAAATGTTCAATTGAAAATTGATAAAGCAAAAAATTATGTATTAAATAAATTGTTTTTATATTCAAATTATAAATGAGAACATTATTCAGAAATATAAATAAGGATAAAAGAAGAAACTGTTCTCATTTAGAGAGAATGTGGATTATTAAAAACAATATGATGTTTTAATGTCAAATATGTACACCAGTTTAACTTCCTATAATGTATAAGGGAAATGATTCATAATATAATAATTAGAAAAACATCTTATAAAACAACAGTATAATAGGAATCTTTGGGACTCAAGAAATGAATTTAGGTTAAGAAAATCTATTAGCTTTTACTCCATATTCCAATGTAATCTATTTATCGTCATGTATATAAATAAAATCCATAAAAATTACATAAAAACATTATTTATATAAATTACCATTTATATATGTCATTAATAATTACTCTGAAAACATATATTCGTTTTCTATATTTTATTTTCAAATTTTGATTATAATGATTTTAATTTTTTCATTCATTCATTAATGTCTGAGAGATGAATCCCTTTATTCAAAAAAATAATCATTACTAGATCATCCAATATATGTATAAAAGATTATTCAATAGATAGATTATTTTAAATTGAATACTAAAATGATATTGAATAATTAATATGTTGTAATTTAATTAGATTCTGTTTGTAAAAATTATTCAAAATTTTCATTTTGGGTGAATATTAATCATTATAATGGTATAAAAATATTTTTATACATATAAAACATGTTTCAAATAAAATAGCTTCAAAACATGGTGGATTATTATAAAATTAATTTATTCAACTTCTATACATTAAATTTTAATGAAATTTATTATATATTAGAAATAATAAGGTTAATATTTGGTAAAATGAACTATATCAATTATAGAAATTTTGAATCAAAGCCTTGGAAAAATGTATCTCCTTGGTAAACGTAAATAAGGTAATTACAGTTAAAAATAATGTTATAAGACATTAAAAAAATATTATAAACATGTATTTATTTCATTAAATATATTTTTAACAAGAATAATTATAAAATTATTTATAATATGACATTTTATTTCTATTTATGAATGATTTTTATCTTTATAATATTTTAAGAAAATGAGAAAAATATAAATTTACTTTCTTAAAATTAATTTTGTTAATATTTGACCATGACAATAAAAATAAGATATATTTTCAAAAATTACTATTTTAAATAAGAATTATAATTTTTCCGTGGTAAATTATTTTAATTTTTTTATTATGTACTTATTATAAATTCTAATGAAATTTATTCACAACAATTTTTGAAATTGTTATAAAATAAAATAAATGACTATTTTTTTAAGAAGAAAAAACATTATTAAAAATTGTGTTCAATTAATTTTATTAATAAATTTAACAAACTATTTTCTTGGGAATGCTACATATTCGAAATAATTTTTTATCATATGATTTTTAAAGTCAAAATAAATGAATATTTCAAAACATTACTCGTATCATATTGTATATAAATTTTTTTTAAAATTAATTAAAAAAAAATTATCATTATCCAAATGAGAGTAATATGTTTGAAAAAATTTACTGCTATCAATTTTATGGACATTTATTTAATCAAGGATAATTTTTTAAACCATTAATGTGTTCAAAACATTAATATTACATTTATTTTCAAAAGGGTTAACATAGTTTAAAACCATGTTTCTTGGGATAAACATTAACCAAAACATATAAAAATTTAATTGGAAGAGAATATTTGGAATCATGAAAATATTTTATTATTATTATTAAAAATGGGATCTTTTTGGAAATAAAAAATAATTTATATTAAGTTAATACTATAAAGAATTCCTAGACATACCCTCCCCTTTAATATAAGTGGAAACATTTTCATTATTTCCATTACACCACATTGTGAAATATATTAAGAAAATACATTCTAATTTATCTTCTAAATATCCCAAAATAATTATTTTAGATGTGGTTATTCTTAAAATACCATTTAATGGGTACTAATAATGGGGTGTAATAGATGTTTACTGATGAAGTGGTAATCGCATATTAAAACTCTATCATGTTTATATCATTTTATACATCCTATAAATATATTCTAATTTTTTAAAAAATAATAACTAAAATATCATAAATATTATTACTACGTTAAAACCATGTTGATTATAAATTCAATCCTAATAATATAAAACAACACTTTTGCATTTGTAAGATTAATAATCTCCATATAGCATTGAAATTTTATATTGCTCACCACATTACAAGAATAATTATAATGGTGGAAGAGATGAATATATATTTTTTTTAGTGCCTAGTAATACTTAAGAAATTATAATTTCATATTTACCTTCTAACAATAAATTTCTTTTAAAATTTAAAATATACATTTTTTATACATATGGAATACCACCTTTACAAATTGATGCGACCCATTTTTCATTTTTTATTTAAAGGGATGTTAATTATTATATTTTTTTATGAATTTATGAGATATTTATTAATAGGAATTAGTTTAGAACCTTGATTTATTATTTACCTTTATATTATTATATCCATCAAAAAAATGCAAACAATATCTATGCGTATGTATGACTTATCGTCTACATGAGTATTTTAATTCATTTATCTATCTTTATATTTAATTGATATATAAAAATTGATATATATATATATATAATATATTATATTTATATTTTTAATGTAATAATTGGGATGATTAAACAATAATCCATATTCACGTTCCAAAACTATAGAAATAAAAATTACATGAAAATTTAAGTAGTTAAACAGTAGAACAATGACAGAAATAAATGATTCTTAACAAAAAAAGTCATAAAATGTTATAAATCAGTCATATATGATATTATAAATATATTTATGGTTATGGTATATATATTTGATTTAAATTTAAATTAAAATATGTTAAAATCATGTACGAGGCATGTTAAACACGAGTTATGTAATATCATCACGATATCTACTTCAAGGAGACCTATAAGATATAACATAGTTATGTATTTTTTTTGTGGTGTATATAATAAAAAATTCATTTACTTAATATAAATATTTTTTTATTAGTTATTATTAATGTATCAATTCCTCTTTAATATTTTATTTGGTTCAAATATAATAGTTTCCAAATATATAAGGAAATATTTTATTATAATTACATAGAAGTTGTCTTATTTTAATTATATAAATATTATAATATGTCCTTAAAAATAATATATTTTCCTAACATATGGATATTGAAGTAATTTTAATATATTCATCAATATATTGTAAAAGATGTCACTTTTATAAATAAATAAAATTAAAATAAAATTCAATCTTATTTCTCTTTAGATCAGGTAAAATATTCTCCAATGTAAATATTTTTCTATGATATTTTACAATGTTTATTTTTATTTTATAATATCATTTATTAAGTATATTTTATTTTTTCCATTAAATAATGAATTTATTCCAAGTAATATTTATATTTTTTTTTAAATTTTCATTTTTATTTTCGTTAAATAACTTTAAAATAATTATTTATTTTAATGTATACACTATTATCAAAATTTCCCACCACCATAATTTTTTTACAATTTTGAAATTCGTCTAAATTATTTCCAATGATTTAAAAATAATACTATTTAATAGAAATATATTTTCCTATTTCTATTTCATGTTCATTTAATCTATAAAAATCATAAATTTAATAAAAATACAATATTTTTTAATGAATTATAATATTTTATATATTGATTAATTATTTTCATTAAATTTATCGTAAAAATTCTACTTTCATGGGAACATTTTTTAATTTTAAATTTAATTTATGTTAAAAAATATATTATATTTATGATGGAATTTGTTTTTTCTAAGCCTTGGACAATTTGAAATTATGGTATTTTACTATAAAAAATATATGATTATTTGGGGATATGTATGTATTTTATATACATTACTCAATACAGAGAATTGTTGATAAGTAATATTTTATATGAATTAAATTAATCATTCAATATATAAGTAAAGCATCTGTCTACAAGTGATGGGTGGGGACAGTTATAGATATCCCCTTAATACATATACATGTCTCATGATAAAAATAAAGTGGCCAAAATAAATTGTTTTTTATGTACTATATCCCATTGATTAAACTGTCTTTAAACAAGGCTTTGAGAGTAATGATATCATGATTTTTGATATCATGGTCTATAATATTAATAGTATACTTTGTTGATAATACTCATTATTATGAATGTGATTAATTGATTTATATTATCCAAGGATATATTTTTCCATAATTTTACTAATTAAATGGAATGTATTATTAGATAATTATAATTTTAGATTGATTATGATTTATTCATAAAGATAGTTTCAATTTTCTAAAACCCTTACTGAGCATATGAGATCACCATTTATTTTTTTCTTATCCTTAGGATTTAAATATGTTTGTTAGGAATAATATTATGGGTGTGATAATTTTTACATTATTATTTTTTTCCAATGTAATATTAGAATAATGTATCTATATAGATTTCTAAGACATCCAAACCAGATGATCTTGTAGGGTGACATCCATTTTATATTATACAATTTAAATAATCAATACACCAGAAATGTGTTACTGGATTTTATGTTCCAATAGTTTTTATAAGAGGTTGTTTAGTGGAAACCATGGGAACTATATTTTGAATGGACATAGTAAAAATAATAATTTTGTTAACTCCTTATATTATTTGGGAACATTTTCCATTAAATATATTTATATTTCTTTCTCCATATTATGTGTAATTATGAGTTACACTATTTCTGGAATTATTTATTAATGGTTACTAATAGATGAAAATGAATTAAAATCAATATATAATATTCATATTTTCAAACATAGAAGGCCGATATACCTTGTGTTGAAATTTCAATGATCATTGGCATATATGAGAATATGAATTAGACTATTACAATGTATCTTTCCATAATCGAGAAACCTATTGTTTCATATCATTATTATCATTTATTAACAGGATTCTCGTGATAGAAGAATTTATATCATTATGTATCTTTGGATCAATCAGTACCTTAGTAGTGGATGAATCCCTTAAAGTTGATATTTATATATTTGGGATATTTAGATAGTGAAAATTATATTCTAGAGGAGTATTGTTTGAGAGGATATAGAGATCAATGGTGGTAATTGTTTATTATCTCTAAAGATGATAATAAAAAATAAATCAAGGAATGGATAACAATTAATTGTATATTCATTGATAAATAGTTTTTTTCTGAATAGTGAGATGAAATTGAGATTATGCGAGTGACATGAAATAAAAATAACTATGATATCATGGATGAGTATTTGGATATATTTATAAGGTAATATAGTAAATATGTTAACTATATACGTAATCTAGAATGTATGTTTGATCATTTCATTAATGAAAATAATTTATGTCCTTAAACAACACTTATTTCTCAATTATTTTTTCATATAAGGATATAGTATTGTATTTCATTAAAATAAATAATTGAATTTTTTATATAATATATAATTAATTAAAATCAAGGGGGTATGATTTTGGATGATAAAAAAGGAAAAGGGAATCAATAAAAGAGGAAAAATAGAACAAATTATTTCCAATCATGAAAATATAATGAATGAAATATTCTAGAATATTAATAAAGGCAATGAGGGTTTATAACATATATTGATATATGGGTTATATGGATAGTTAATATAATGTAAATAAATAAACCAATATAATATTTTGATTTACATATAATTAGATATGGAATTGTTTATACTAGTGAACCAAGCTACCAATGCACAAAAAAAATAATAAGACAATAGAAGAGGGAGAATCGTATAGAATTACATTATAATAAGTGGATATTACAACTGATGTAGTAAAGTTATCCTTGTCGTTTTATCTCTAAGTTAAAATGGTTTTTAATTTAGGTTTATGAACTCATTAAATTAAGAATTTTTAAGGGTATGAGAACACAATATCAGTTATTTGATGCTTTATTGGAAGTGAAACCTTGTAATTGAATGATGATTGCATCAAAAGCCTTTTTCTTTTCTCTAATAGAAATTTGTAGTAACAATATTTCAAAAAAACTTTATTATTCCTATAGTATAATTTAATATAATTTAGAATATATAGTCTCTAAAATTAAAAATATCATTTCATTTTCCGTTAAAGGGATATCACATTATAGATTCTGAATCAACCAATGATAATTTTCTGGTGTGAGGTTGAATGAGAACCCCATATGTAAATTAATGGAAACATATTTTATTTTATACCAAATCACGAGAGAGATATATCTCATTTTTAGGGAGAAAATAAATATTGATGATATACCAATGGGATGGATTTATATTGATTCATTTTGAGAAGAGTAACCTAGTATTACTCCAAATTATGATGTTGATTTCTTAATTGAAATCTTATCATGTTCTACAATAATATTAAAGGATATATAAGTAAATGATCTGATTTATATATAGAAAATTGTGAAATAACTCATTAAAAATATTTATAATATAATAAAATAAACGTAGTTCTTCACTATTGGGTTGAATTATTCCTTTTATTTCATAAAAAAGGATCAATGCATCATTTAATCGATTATCACGAAAATAACTTGATCACTATTAAAAAAATGTTTCCACTACCGCTTCTCAATTATATGTTTGATCAATAATGATACGTTCAATATCTAACCCTGATTTATCTTTGTTTTGGAAATAATCAACTAAGAGTTGACAATGAGGATATACCCAGGAAATCCATCTGAATGATGTATAGTCATTTTGAATTTATTCTAATTCAATTTGAAAATAACAATTATACTATATATTTGTGGAATATATTCTTAAGGGATTACCATGGTCAGTGTTTGGAACTTGTTAATTATGATATTTTGATATATTTGGCAATCAAGGAAGTGTAATATAGATATTTCATAATTTTTCTTTAGGGTCCTAAATATAAAGAAATTGAATGCTAAATATGAAAGGAATGAATGTAGCATTACAATAATTCATTAATGGAACATTTATTCTTAGGTGATGGTGTATAAATTGGTTATTAAAATATAGAAGTTATTTATTAATGGGAGAGACAAAAAATAATAACGGGGTTCATTATTATTATTCAGTTAGATGACTAATACTAACAATTTGGGATAGATTGGTCATGAATATCTAATCTGATCATTAATGTCACTCAGAAGTAGGTTTCGTTTTTTTTTTGAAGAAATAATGTGTGTTTAATTTTAAAAAAAGATGACATTTGTCTATACACCTATTCATAAACCACCCTATAGTGGACAAGTGTTTGTTGATTATATTTTTTCATAAAAAATAGATTGAGGTGAATCCTCTTATAGATTTTATTTGAGATATACTATTCCTATTTCTTATTGATAATTCATGAGGAAAATTATGCATATGTTTATTCGGAGTTGGAAATAATAATTATTTCATTATTGATATAGATTCATTATTTGTATGGTTATAGGCCTATCATATATACTAGATATCAATTCGGGATTTATATATTTAAAAATAAAGAGTTAAATATTCACCAGATAATATGGTTGGATTTGATCAAATATTATGACTTATATATTTGTTATCAGATGGGAATGTGAATAGGGTGGCTGATTCCTCGGGTAAAAAATATAATTCAGTTTTTTATATGATGTGGTTTGAAATAGATCCAATAAATATAGATTTTCATAATTTTGATAATGAAATCTTAGAGAAATGGTAATTATTAGGTATTTCGTAGATGAATGTTTAACCATTAATTGATGAGAAGAATAAGAGTTAGCAATGATAGTATGTTGAATTATAGAAGATAGGGAGGAATGTTTATATGCCAAACCATATTCACAATGAAATAATATGTTTTATGAACTAAGTATGTTTCTCATAAATTTGGAAAATTGAGGAATTATATGGTGGAAGATTTTTTAATTTCAAAATTATCTGTTCATCCTAGAACAGTGGTGATGTATAATGATCATAAATAATATTTCGGAAGGGATAACATAAAAAGGGTTATTTCTTTGTAATCATCCCAATTACTGGTGTGTTAGTATGTGTGTGACTATAGAAATAAACATAAAATTATTTTATAACCATTTACTATTAAAATATCTTAATGGAGAAAATATTACCATGGATATCATCCTCACACTACCATGAATATCTAAATGGAAGAATTTTATTTTCATTGTAATCGATCACCTTACAAAATATGCGCATTTTTACACTATTACAAAATATTTATATAGTAACATAAATACATTATTATACATTGAGTACGTTGTGAGATTTTATATAAAACACCTTAATTTTATCTGATCGAGATATGAAGTATACCTCGATGATTGGTCACATCCTTCGCCATGATTTATAAATAATACTAATTTTAAGTACTGAATATCATCCTCGGAGAGATTTTCCATCTGAGTGGACAATTCAAAGTCATGATTAATTTTTCATAGTTTCCTATATTAATTTAAATGGCTGTTGGTATCAAAACCATAATTTGGAAGAATTTTTAGACAGAAAAATATCAATCAACAAATCGTTCATATGGATCCTAATGAATCCCACTATGGAGGGATGATTGTAACTCTAATATGTTGAGATGAAGTTGGAGAAATAAATATATATTATAACCTTTTACAGTTGTTGAAATTTATGGAATGGTTATATTATACCATAATACATTAGTATAGAAATGATTCTACAAAACCATTATGATAACAATCATCAGTCAGATCTAGTGTTTCATGTTTGTGATAATGAATTATTATGAATATCTAATTGGAAAATATTGTTTTCATTTTTATTGTAGGTAAATATGAGCCATAGATATATATGTTCAATTTATATTCTTGATCATATCATGTCCATATATTAACATTTAGTGCTCCTATCGAATCCTTCTCATGTTCATGATTGTTTCCACACATCACTCTTGATTATGTACATACATAATCCTATATTTGTACTGATATTTTTCATCATACCACTAGATAAATATATTTATTTTAAATAACTACCATTGGTTTTTATCGATCATAGATCGAAATGTTCTACGAAACAGGGTACTCATCTCATCCGTGATTTTTGGTGAGAAAATAAGTTTACATAATGTTTTTGGGGCCATGAGGTTGTGATGAGGTATATTTATCCTCAATTGTTTGTGACAATGTGATAAAAATTTGTAAGAAGATTTATTTTAAAGTAGTTCAATATAATGACCCATTATTTTATGTTATATTTAAATTAAAATAAATCAACATTGGTACCAATATTTAAAAAAAATATAACTAGTGTTTAAATAAAAATTTTTAATTTGGTTTCTTATAAAATTAAATTATTTTATTATTAGTATAAAAAATTTAATTTTTTTTCTTGATCTATCATTAAATTTATCTTGGATAAAAAATTATTTTTTACATAAAAAAGAAGTATTCAAAATTCAAATTTTCATCCCAATTTTGGGGATTATTATAAAATGGATTTCATCAAATTGTAAATATAAAAATTAATAAAACTAATTACTTATTTTAAATTAGGGGGTTCTTATTTTATATCTAGGTCACATTTATTTCAATGAATTATGAATAATAACCTTGTTAGAATTTATCACCCATGTAATGGGTAAATCAAGTAAATGTGGTAAAAAATAATATGATATGGAATTAAAAATATATACAAAAATAGTATTAATTTAATTGGATATGTATATTTTGTATATAATCATCAAATGTTTGAAAATATGACATTATATTGATTTTTTTATGATATTTTTACCATCAAATAATTTTAAGATGAAAATAAAAACAGAATGTCACTATCAAGACTTTAGTATCATTAATAGTTTTTTCTTATTGTTTAAAATGGGTAATTTTTTATGTTAAATTGTTATTTCGTATATTAATTATATTATTATCCTCAGAAATTAATTTTATATTTTATTTATTGAATAATTACAATATTTTTTCTGTAACATCGTCATAATATTTATTTAATTAATGACAAAACATTACTCAATTTTAAATAATTTAAATTAAAAAAAATTGAATAATTAAAGGGTTAAAAATGTATTGAATTATATTACATATTATGGTAATGTCAATGGATCATATTCAAAATCCATTGTTATGATGTTTCATTCAATTTCAAATAAAATGAAATGTCCCATTAATGAAATTAATGAAATTTTATAACAAATAATAACTTATTAAATGACACAGTATTCATATAAAAATCATCATTTACCAATTGAATTGTATATTTTTTTAGACACAAACAATGGTCCATTTAAAGGAAATTTTACTCTTTTTTTCGTTACTTTGTTATCCCAAAATGGTTTGAAAACAGCCGTATTTCAATAATTATAAACTGATATATCTAATTATAAAACAGGCATATACGGTTGAAAAAATAATAAAATATTTTCCAAAGATTACATTATGAAATTATTGAGACTCATACTCGTATTATCAAATAATTTTATTAATTTTAATCAATTTTTTATTATAAAAATACTTTATATTTATTTACTAAATTAATTAATCCAAATAATTTTCTTCCCATAACATATAATAGGACACACCTTCTCAATATTCACTACACATTTTTGAGAAAACTATACCAAATTACCCCAACCCAATTAATTTATAAACATTCATATCAATGATTATGAAGAGATATATTTCTTCAAAACCCATTCCAAGGGTCCTTCAAAAGGGATCAAAAGGAAGTATATTGAAGAATTTGTAATAATATTTACCAACTCATTCATGTTTATTTCCTCATATAATTCATCTAAATCTATTTTATCTTTTATATAATAATATAAATATATATGTGTGTGTGTTTAATAACCATGATTTCCCCAAGCCATTATGTTGCAAAAATACAGTTCTTGTGGTAATTGTGGGGGTCATAATGTTTTCTATAAGGAGTTCTCCAAAAATAAAATTTCACTATACAATTTCACCAAAACAGTGGCATTGTGATAGTGGCACCCTGACATTATGGCACCGTAATTGTGGCACATCGAGATTGTGTCATAAAAATGGAGGCACATTGAAATAGTGGAAGCGTGACAATGGCACTGTAATGGTGGCACACCGAATCAATGGAATACCAAAACGATGGAACCATAATGGTGTCAGACTGAAATAATGGCACACTAAACTATGGCTTAACCTCTTCCAAATTTCTAATTTTTCCATGTTACTACTAGTTTTCTCCAGTTTCGACCCACACACATTTTATTTGATGAAAATTGTTATTAAACCCTTATTTGGGTGTTTTCATGGGAATTTAGAAGGAAATTAATTATATATTTATTATCATAATGAATTGGAGATTTTTATATATTCAAAATGTATCTTCATGACCACGATCCCTTTATAATGACCTATGAATCCATTTTTTTGTTGATATATAATATTACTTTTTCCAAAGTTGAGGTCATATAATCTCTTTTCACATGGTGAACATAGAGCTATACCTCCCCATGGGGTCACATGTAATGTTTTTTCCATTGATCATGTTTCGTTACAGTCATTCTTGCTTCTCTTTCGACCCCCTATTTTAGCGTAAAGAAGAGTTTGAGTTAACTGTTGTTTTAGGTTGGGATTATTTTTTATATCATTATTTGTGTATCATGTGTGGTGGGTATAGTAATGTTTCATCATTAATAAAGGATGAATCATTTTACGTAACAAATAATATATCTTGGAAAGAGAATATTATGATAAAAAACTATTAGGGGTAAATGAAATAATATCATGGAAGTTATGATGTTATGTCTATAATATTAATTTGTATCCATGCAGTTTGTTTTTAATTGAATGTGATGTAGGGTTTCTAGAAATATTTTTCGTTTGGTGTGTTTTATTGTGCATTGGTGGAGTTTTATATTTTGTTTATTATTTGAAAAGTGGTTGAAACATGGAACATTCATTAGCACATATACATTGTTATGTTAATGGATTCCCTAGGATCAAACTTTTTATGCGATCGCACTAGTTATTTAACATGGTATTAAAGAACCCCTTTTTCAAAATCAGAATTTTGTAGGATTAATGGTGTGGTAGTGTTCTGTGTTTGGTTAGTTTATTCACAATATAGTGGTTGTGTTAACTTTCTATTGGTAAGTATTTTATGGGTACGAGGTGGAGGATAGAAGGAATGAACTTGGGTATGGGGGATTTCATATTTGTGTGGCAGGGTAGTTGTTTAGTGGATTTTTTCTAAGGGATTTATATATGGGGTGGTACAAAAGGTGTGACCGAATCTCAATTTGAAAGGTTGATCAATTGTGGAATGGAATAACATGTATGCAATTTTAATGCCTTTGGTTTATGTTGGGTTCATCAAACATGTTTGTGATTTGGGACCTTGATGTGGTTATATGCTATTATTACAATGGGACTATAGCTTGGATTATCTAGTTATGTATGGTATGGATGTGGATGGTAGATTCCTTTGCTAGTGCTGGAATAAATTAATTATAACTCTTTAATTATTGAATGAAAAATGGTTAAATGAAATGGAGTTAGGCTTGTGTCTTATTGTGGCTATTTCTATGGTTGTGTATATCGGGGTAGCATCAAATCTGGTTCTGTGTGGGATGTTTTATTGTTTGAAACTCATAGGTTGGGGTGAGTGGTTTTTTTACAATAAGTATAAATTTTAGTTCCTTAGGATTTGTATATTCACCCCACCATTATTGAGAAACATGTGTCGAACTCCACTATTTCATGGGGATGGTGTCTTTACCAATATCCCTATGTTAGGATAGATGGAATGTTATTAACATTCTTCTTCATATCCACTTCCAGATTCATATAGATCGATCATATCTAGGATGGATTTAAAGGAATGAGTTTTAACATATTCAAAGATCTTTCAAGGAGTATTTGTTTTGGATGATGGGCCAAGGTGTTTGCGTTCTAGGATTGTTTTACAAAGTTTCTTTGGTATATGACCCAAGTATCTTCGGGGGAGAGGCATGGTCATTATGGACTAGATGTCTGGGGGCGATATGTGTGGTGTGGGTGTATAATAGGTGTCTAAAGGTTGTAGTTTTGTGTGGTTTGAGGCGCTTGTGTGTGAAGGTAGGTTTTATAAGTGGGGATATTTTTTTTTTGAGTTGTAGAGTAAAGTTGTTAGCAATTAGGATTGAGCAACTAACCATTGTGAATGTGGTATAGGGTACCCAAATATCGATGTGATTATACTAATACATGACATAACTTTTATTATTTGGGTATTGTGCCTTAGTGATGTTGGGTTGGTCAGTACTCATTGGTAGGTTCTTCGAGGTTATACTTTTCTCTCATAAGAGAATTAGCATTTTCCACCACTACTACACAAGTGGAATTAGTTTTAAAGCAAGGTATACTTGTATACTAACCCTAATTCTATGATATTGTTTTCAAATTTCCAGGAGAACATTGAAGATAGTTTTTGATTTACTATCCTAGGCATCAAGATAGTTTTGGTGCTGCTACTTAGTATTTTTATTGTAACATGATTTGGAGTTTTTGGTGTACCTTTGTGGCAGTTTATGTTTAAATCATTCATGGGTTGGATTTTGGTTTTCCTTATATAAAATTTTAGTGTTGGTTTAGATTTTTACCATCATATATACCAATCCCATTTTACTTAATAAGGTTCATTATTTCCATTTTTTGTGAGATTACATTCCCTTGGTGGTAGTCACCAATTCAGGGCCTTTTGATGTTGGGGCATAGGGGTCATTATCTCCCTTTCACCATGATGAAGGAAGAGAATGACACTTTAATGTCCCTACCCTCACCATGATGTTGGTGGGTCATGGAACAATTTTATTATTAATATTATGGTACAAAAAATCCAATATCTTTTTCATCCTATAAAATGTGAATTCACTGCTCGTGGATATGTATTGCTTTCCGACTCCACACATGAATGTAGTTCTTTTTCATCACCACACTAAATGGATAGTTATAAATATGTAACTAATGAATAAATATTAAAATTGTGAAATAAATATACTTATCATATTATAATATCATAAATTACTTCTTACTTTAAAATATTCTTAAAAATTATAACATTGCTCATGTGTACGTATGGAACACAACCAACACATAGCAATGTGATCAGTATTTCATTATAAAATTACATGTGTTGTAAATGGGGTACAATTAATGCCTATATATGATATATATTTTTTAAAAATTATATTTTATTGTTTAATTATTACATGAATTTTTATTTTCCATCCATCAAAAAATTAAAATAGAGTTCATGTTTACGTACAACCCACCCTATCCATGAATGGTGTAAATCATTTCTATAAATATATCTATTATGGTTGTCTAAAAATATATATATATTAAATATATATGATATCTATGTATATAATAAATTTTTTAAAATTATATAACTATAATAAATATTCAAGGACCAAAACCATATAATCAAAACAAACATGAAAAATGTACCAGTTAACACCCAAATTAATTATATTAATATAATATTATTTATAGAAAGGTGAAAATGATATAAATATATAAAATGAAATTATATATATATATATTAAATGTAATATTAATAAATCAAAATTTACTATACATTATGTGAAATTAACATACAATTAATTTCAAACTTGATGTATAGAATTTCATCTTAATTTCCAATTTTTTGGGACATATTTTATATTATGAACATATTAATTATTAGAAGGTTTATATTACTCCAATTTGATATATTTGACATCAATATATATTAAATAATGGTTATTAATATTTCAATTAACGTTTTATCATTGATGGATTTTCAATTTAAAATTTAATAATTGGTAACAATTTAATTTAATTTATTTATTTGGGATTTTTATTACTTTCATTGAAAGAATATAAAAATACACCCATCTCAAAATAATTATAGAATTTATCCTATGTATATTCAAGGTTCCTCAATATTTAATTTCAGTTAATTCCTCTAAATTATACTTGTATTAGTCAATGGATCATTTAAAAGAAAATTTGATCAAATTTATCTTTTGAACAGGTATATATTTTATCCATGTCCATTTATTTATATTTATTTTAAAAATTCATTATTATATACTTATGTGATTTACTAAAGAATATTTTTGTTATCCTTTACTTTTTATAACAATTGAGATAATTCATTTAATAGTTTTTTGAAATGGATATTTCATACATTCATTTTAAATATTATGATGGATTTTCTATGATGTGAAAACATTAATTAATTTTCCCACCACCGTAAATATTTTAAAATTTTTATCAACGTCTATATTTATTAAATCGTTTCACAAATAGAATTTTTTAACGAAATGAAATTTTTATTTTTCACTTATACTTTTTGTTTATTATCTCAAAGACATTAATTTATTAAAAACATATTTATTTTTTGAATCAATTTTCATCATTCATCTCTTTATTAGTTTTTATTTAATTAATATTATATTAAAATAATAAATTTATTTTATTAATTTTAAATTTGAAATTACATTTCTCTTGAATTAACATATTCAATTTATATTATATATTATAATTTTATATATTATACCATTTCTATATAAGGTTTCTTACTATGAAATATATTTTAATGACTAGAAAAATATTTATATTCATTATTCATTGCTGAATACTTATTTTTTGATAAGATGTTTTTTTAATTAAATAAATATTATCACTAAATATATTATTAATGCATTGCTAATATAGTGATGGTTAGGTCCCAATTATAGATATCCCCTTGGTGTATTGATCAATTTTTATATTTTCTTTATTTATATCCACCCTTTGATTAAACTATCCTAGAACAAGGATTAGATTATAAAGATATATTGATTCTTAATATCATAAAATCTAATACATTGAATTTACTTTGTTGATAATTATGTTATTATTATCCATGAGATAACTATATTGATATTATATATAGATTCATATTATGATAAACTAATGATTAAATTCTATGTCTTTATATTTATTTATGTACATATTATTATTATTCAATGTTTAATCATTATAATTTCCAATGTATGTAACACTTACTAATAATTTGATATCAACCTTTATTTACTTTCCTTTCCCAAATATAAAAAAGGACCTAACAAATAATATCAATGGTTAACGAATGTTTTGTTTTTTATTTATTTTATGAAAATAATGTAATAAAAAAATCAGGTATATACATATAGCTTTCTAGGGCTACAAAAATAATAGATTTAGAATGGAGAGATCCCTTATAAAATTTACTGGTGTGATAATGAAAAGAGAGGTTATTAATTATTGGTGTTGAGGTTTATTTAGTAATAACATGTAAAATATTAATATAAACATTAAATAAAAACCATTATATACCTAATAATTTTTTCTATTGATTAATTAAATTATTTGATCCAACCACATGGGGTGGTGATGAAAAGTATATTTGTAAATCCATGGATGTGTAAGTCCGACCATAAACACAAAAAAAAAGTTTTCAATTTCAACTATACAAGGGAAAGATAAATATTTGTTTATATTTTAAAAATCATTGAAATTATATGAAAATTAAATATAAACATATAATTACCGTTTTTCCCATAAATTTATCATCTATATGGATGAAATGCAATAATTTTCTTAGTGGAGAATTTATCCACACGTACACATGATTGTTTCTTTCATTTTTTTCTAAATAAGGGGAATGGTTGATAATTATTATTCTCTAAATATATTTAAAATTATTATAAAAAATTAATTTATTTATGTGAAAAATTGAAAATAATAAATAAAAGTAAATGATAAAAATGTTACGGTTTTATGGGTGGATTAGTACTCATGTTAATAGTTTGACCATATCATGGATTGCATTGTGGAAATCACTAATTTAGAAATTTTTATTATATCACGGAGCATAAAAATAAAGTATAGGGATCTAGGGGAATTACAATGGTCATATTATCTTGATGAAATCTTATTTTAGACTTATATTTATGGAGTGGGATAATACTCCACATATAATTGGGGGTATTAATCATTTTAAATATTACTTCTTAATATAATGGAAGGGCATGATTATTCATGAATATTGGACACCAATGTGGAAATTTATGGATTAAGATTACGGTTTGGTTGATCCAAACCTAGAAACTTATATAGAGTATTTTTGTATACAAATTTTAGGTTCTTTTCCAATTAATTAACACATATATTTTTTTAACCCAAAAATATTAAGCAAATTTTTAACCATGTTAATTATTTTCAACTAATGAAATTTAAAATGAACAAATTTTTTAATTAGTATTCTAATATCTGACATGAAAATGGTTTTATTAAATAATATTTGAATGACTATGAAAAATTAATCTTTTTACAACCACACAAAACATGAAAACCCATTTTCAAGGAAAACATTATAATTATGATAAAATTTATATTTAGGATTGAATTATAAATGTTGTTATTTTTTATGAAGCTAATTGATCAATTTTTTAAAAAATTAAGAGTTATTATCTACTAAAAAAAGATAAAAAAATTATTTCTACTGTGGAAATGAACAAGTAAAAGAAAATTCCGTGAAAATTTCATAGTATAATAACTTACATATTATGTTCAATAAAATGTGAAAAATAAGTTTAATGAAACCAATATCATAAATTTAAATGAAAAAATATATTTTTTAACTTAATCATTGATAAAATAATGTGTTCTATAATATTATAAATCATTCTTATATAATTATAATGTTGAAAATGTTACACTATATGTAAAAAAATTAGTTGTTATTACCCTCTAGAATGAATTGTTTTATAAAAATACAATATTATAATCCTACTATTATATTGTTATAATGATTTCAAAAATGAAATTCATTTTTCCAAAATAAAATTATATATTTTAAAAAATTTAATTTCTAATTGGAAAAAATACTATATTGGAATATGTTTTTATATGAATATAAATTTTCCCCAAATAATTGTTCTATTCATATTTTCTTCAAATTAAATATTTAAATTAGATTTATTATAACTTTTCATCATTTAATCATAATATATTTAATTAGAAGGTTTAAAAGTGTATATCAAAAAAAATAATAGTTAATAAAATATTATCCATAAAGTCATCTCCATAGATATTTAACTACATTTATTAGGTTTTATCATTATATTATTATTAAAAATAAAAATTAAATTTCATTAAAATTTTAAAATGATTAATGTATAAAATTATAGTGTTATTAAAATAATTTATTTAATTTTAATCTAAATTTTTATGTCCCCGTGATTTATATTTATATATCCCCTAAAGATATCCACATAAGACCTAAGGATATGATATGATCTTTTTGAAATAATGGCTTGTACTTTAGATAGCAAGTAACTTAGGGAAATATAATAGAACTCAACCTTATACCACATAAATTTACATTTATATCGTTATTTTAACACTAATTCATCGTCTATTTTCTACAAAAATCCTTATGAATTTACCACACTGTATTTTCTTGAACAGATGTGCTTTATAAGAAATATTTATACTAAATGATGTTATTTCTTCCCATTTTATATAGAACTTTCATCAGAAGGTTACTTTTATTTATACCTATAAGTTTAATGACAATATTATATTGATAAATTTTAATAATATTATTTTTATTGAATTATTGTTTTGGATTAGTCCAGTGATTCATGGAAATTAAGTTGTTCATTCTAGTATTTATGTTAAGGGAATGTTATATAAAAATATCATGGTGTTACATTATCACCATAAATTAAATTTAATCCTTAAAATCATAATGATCATCTAATAATAAAAATATCAATGTGTTTATACAATTTAGGCATGGATGAAGGTATAATCTCTAGAAATGTATAAACCTATTAATCATAAGAAACATATTTTTTCTAAAATTTTCTTATCTCAAAAATTGATTTTTTATAAAACAATTTGAACCGAGAGCCATTAATTATTTTGTATCTAGAACCAAATTATTTAATTTACTTCAATATGATTTTTATAATGTGTTGTCTTGAACCATGTTCTTCTAAACTCTTCATCGAGCCAGTCTTCCAGATGCCCTCATGCACGCCTCCCATTATACTAGAGGGTGCTGAAAAGAACTGAGGGTCTCATAAGTTAGACATAGTGAGACTACACCCTCTTTTAGTAGTATAATACACCAATAGATGAAAAAAACAACCAATTGTTGAATCGTATAAATAATCATAACAATAATATTTTATATGATATCCAAAAAAACTAATTACAATAATAAACTAAAAGGTAAAACATTATATAATAATAAAAATGTCAAGTGTGTAAAATGAAACTAAATGTAAATACAGTAAAACTCCCATGGGGGTCCCAATTATTTTTCTCTCTCCCATGATCCAATCCTAATCAAAAACATTTCCCAGGGCTTTTCCCATATACTTTTCTACAACCAAAAGTCTACTTGGGTGTCTAACAAGCATCCAAAATAGGGTGTCAGTACGACTTAGTAGGCCACCACCAACAGTGTGTAAAACAAGTACAATCAAAAGATAGTATAGAAAATTCTAGGATGTTATATATACAGTGCATAATTTAAATATTTATAATATTTTAATTTAATCTTTTTTCATCACATTTGGGCCAGTTTCAATTCATTTTTTCAATTTTAATCACCATTCAACATTTTCAATCATTTTTTGTAGAAAATATTGTTAGGCACCCCAAATATCATTTACTGTAGGTCACCATGCCTATCACTCCATATTTCATTTTGTGTAGGTTGTCAATCCAAGAGCCCCATAGTGTAAAGGATGGATAACTATAAGTGAGGAATGCTATGTCCAAGTCCCATTATCTATTTGTTTAGAATACTGTGTCTAACACCACAAAAATCTCAGTCATTTAATAATTATCTAATTCACATGAATTAGACACATTATTCCATTACTAATATGAAAATTAGATAATCATTTAATAGTCTAGTAGTTAACTCAAAAATTAACTAATAACATAATCCATTAAATAATCCATCAATTAATTAATCATTCAGTAGAATTATTATACCATAATTAATTCTTCACAATTAATTATCCATATCAAATCTTAACATTTAGTTATTAATTATCACAATTAATTATCACTGATCAATATTATAGCACATAATTAATTCTTACAATTAATTATATTTCATAGCCTACATCATTTCATAATTAATTAACCCAAATATATTTTCTTAATACAAACAATTCAATATCTCAAATACAATATATCAACCCATAAACAATCCCCAAAACAAATTTCTATTTGGGAACATCCCCTTTGTTTGTTCCATTATTCAATTATCAATTAACCACCAAGGTAAATCACAAGTCAATTCCACATTCCTAATTACTCCAATTTATCAATTAAATTATCATGGCAAACTTGTACATCAAACAATCACATTAACATATGAAAATTACGACTATGAGAGTTTGATTTAGACCACCTACCTCAGTTTATTGATCGATGATAGACCAATGGAAATCCCTAAAATATTAGTGGAAAAAATTATTTAGGTAAAACCTTGTAGCAACCATGTGGACCTCTATGTCCAAGTTTTTATGTTTGGCATTGTTGGATCGCATAGTTTGTTAAACCGTGAAAAAACCGTGCAGACAACTCTTTACATATTCCCACGCCTGGCATCGTTTAGTCATATTATTGTTCAAACAGTGTGAAAACCATTCATATCATATTGTACATTAGTTTTCCTTTAATTATCTCCCAAATTACCCAAAATTCACTACTCAAAATTAAAGGAACGTGAAATCTTCAAAAAGTACTTGAAAACACGCCCGAGATGACTCCATAAAATGTTGGGATCTTACAATCTCCCCACAATATAACAGCTCATCCCTGAGCTACACTCCGAAACTTCTATATGGTTATGAGCCTAAAAGATTCATCCATTGAGACTTAATGTATGCTTTCCATTCCTGTTTTTCCTGTTGAACACATCTAGATTTCCATAACACATGCACTAACAGAAAAATAATTCCCTAAAACACATACTCACTATGACCCATTAGAAATATCTGATGTTCCTCAACCGAAGCATCTATGTTGAGGTCAACCAATTCCAAATCATTCACATGAAATGATTGGTGTGATACCTCCATAGTTGTGACACCTAGAAATCATCATGCACAGTGCTAAATTTCTAGAAATGGATAATCAGTACACCATCGGTCCGATTCTCTATATCCCCTCAACTGGTCCCACAATCCTATGTGCCAACCATCACTACATCTATATTCTATGGTGACCCAATATAGGTGAAACTCGAAGGAATACACTATAACCCATTGTAAACTCTAGGGGTTTCCTTCGTCAATCAGTATACGACTTCTTCCTACTCTGATTTATAGCCATATGTTTCCAAATAAACTGCACCTTCTCTTATGTATCATGAATGAGACTTGGTCAAAACATCTCTGAATCTGATGCCTCTAACTAATATAGTAGTGATCTATAAGGTCTTCCATAAAGAGACTATATGGTGACATTGATATAATTTCATGATAACTATTGTTATTGGTGAAATCCACTATAGCCTTGTGCTTATCCCTAGAACCAAAAAGTCCCTCTCATATTGTCCCAACATATCTTCTAAAATCTATATGGTATACTCCTACTGAAAATTTTTATGTGGGAGGAAGGCCATACAACAAAGAATATTTGTACTAAGAGACTTTTGTAATCCCTACCAGATGCATGATGTAAAGAACAAATTGTGATCAGAAACTATTGTCCATGGCACCCCATGTAAATGAACTATCTCTTGTATATACAGTTCTCCCAACTATTATACTGTAAAGGTTTCTCTGATATGAAAGGAATGTGCTACCTTAATTAGTCTATCCCCAATAACCCAATAATATCATTCTTCCTATGTGTATTTTTATGTCCTACCATGAAATCCATAGTCACATAATCCCACTTTTATTCTGGAATATGTAACAACTGTAATAGGTAATGAAGTCATTGATGCTCTGAACTCACCTACTGCTGGGTGATACATATTGTTACGATCCCTCGTATCCCCTTTTTCATGTCTGGACATCAAACCTATCATCGTAGGTCAAGAATTTATTTTTCTACCTAGGATATAATTCCCTCATTGAGATGTTAAATTCCCGCATGAGTTCTTCTTTAAAAATCGTAGGCACAACAACACAATTATTCATATAGATTATCTCTTACTCATATATTATCCAGACATAAGGTGTCTCCCTACCTTCAATGATTTCAATTATGGCTAAAAAATCTAGATCCTCGTACTACCTCTCCTTGATCCATATCAAGAGTGTGGATTCTACTACAAATAAAACTAATGTCATCCTATCATGAATCTCTTGTACTATTACATGCATTTCATCTAGAGAAGTCATCATCATCCACTATGCATTCATCTCATATACCAACTAAGTTTGAGTTTTCCTACTTAAGGCATTGTCCACACTATTTTACTTTCCAAGTGTATCGTCAAACTCAAAACCAAAGGACTACATAAACTCTACCCATATTCACTACCAAAGATTGTTTTCATTATTTGAAAAGATATACATACATTTTTTGTGATTCATTAAAACTGTAAACCTTTCACCCAAAACATAGTGTCCCAAATACTTATGATCAAAATCCAATACTACCAACATGAGGTCATGCGATGGTTAATTCTGTTCATGTGGCCACAACTGCAGATACCCATAACAAATTACTCGATACCCTTGAATCAACATAGATCTGAGTCTAAACCTATTAGAGTCATAAAACCCAATGTACTCCCCACCTGACTCGGGTAAGATCAAAATTGGTGTCGATGTCAAGCGATTCTTTAACTACTAGAAAGCATTCTCTCTTACTTCTGTACAATAAAATATTATCACTTTCTTTGTCAAACCTAAAAGTAGATTTGACTATCAAGAAATTTCCTGGATAAACCCACTGTAATAACCAACTAATCCAAAAAATCTTCGGATATCAAAAACATTCTTGGGTTTCTCCCATGAAATCACTGCCTTCAACTTTTCTACGTCCACTACCACACTTTATTCTGAGATGATATTCCCAAAAAAGTATACCATGTCTATCGAAAAATAACATTTCCATAGCTTGACATATAGTTTATGCTCTCTCAGAGTACCTAAGATGATGACCAGATGTTGGGAATGATCGTCATGACTTTTAGAGTGCACCAAGATGATGTCTAACAAAATCACCAGAAACTAATCTTTGTAAATATGAAGGATCATGTTCATAAAATCCATAAATACTTATAGATAATTTTAAACCCTAACAGCATTAAAAAACCTATAGTGTACATACCTAATTTTGAAAGAAGTTCATGGAATATCAATGGTTATATCACTCACCTAATGAAACCCGGATTTCAGATCGATCTTAGAGAACGCACAATCCCGCTTTGGAAGGTCAAATAGATCATCAATATTTGGAAGAGGATATCAGTTTTTCGCAGTCATTTTTTTCAACTATTGGTAATCAAAACTAAAACTTAAAATCCTATCATCCTTCTTTTCAAACAAAACAAGAGATCCCCATGGAGACATGCTCGGAGTGATAAAATTTTATCCTCAAACTTCTCGAAATACTTTTTGAGATTTTGAAGATCATGGGGTTCAATTCTATAAGATGAAATAGATACCAACTCAGCCCCCGGTATGAGTTCGATAGTGACTTCCACATCTCTCTCAAGTGGAAACATGGAAATATATCCAGTAACGATATTAGGAAACAAATATATTATTGGTGGAAGGATGTATTTCCTACCACTCCCATAATCCATAAATAGAAAATAAACATTGGTTGTGAGCTCTCCTAGTTGCAGAGTAATTTTCCCATATTTTTCTACCTAGATATCATATTTTCACGATGCTCATAATGGTTACCCTTAATAGATACAAAGGACACTATCTTGCGGTAACAATCTATGTGTGATATGTACATGACTTTCCAGTCCATACCCAAAATTAAGTCGATGCCTGTTATATCAAGGACATAGATATAACAAAAAAACGATACTCTATGATCTATAGAGATCATCCCTTGCATAAAAACATATCCAGAGACTATTTCCCCAATGGTGTATCGATATTCATCGCCCTTCAGACAGACTTCACCTCTAGGATCAAGACATTAACAAGATAGGATGACATAAAGGAATAAGAGGAACCAATATCAAATAATTATGTATCTAATGTTTATTCAACTAGAATAGTACCTCTAAATATCGATGGACCATCATCGCTCTCCACAAGTATAAGGCCCCAGCCTTAAACCTTACTTAATATTGAAATAAAAGAATAATTCACATTGAGGATCATTTCAAGTTTAGAGTTTTAGAGATTTAGGAAATAAATCATGCATTACATTCCACATTTAAACAATGTGGTTACATAAAATATAGTATTCATTTTTTCAATCAACAGAATCTTATTTAAAATAAAACATGAATTCTTTCTTGAAACATCCTTGACACTATCATCATATCTTGTACCTATCCCTTGACATGTGAAAAACATTTCAAAAACATCGGATGAGCCTAAAAATCCCAGTAAGGGATATAAAAATATGGAAAGGAAACATGAGTACATGTATACATAAGAATCCAAGAAATCAAAATTTACTCATAAAACATAAGAACTTTAACATACCTCGTCAAATCATGAATAAATCATAGAAATCATAAGACATAAAGGTAAATTGAGGCATTCATAACATTCTTATGTAGGGAGTAACCCTCATGGTTACGTTTGGAATACCAATCATAGTATATTCACTAAAATATCATCGGAGAAACCTTAACGTTTAACTCCTTGGCGTTACCCAATGCATTGGAGAGCTATATCAGGCTCACCCGCCCTTAGATTATCACGGAACCACTCTTCTTCATAACAATACCCAAGAACCATAACATAACCATATCACATAAAACATGCATAAAGGAAACATAACATTCCCACATTTCAATCACAAGATATCAATAAAACATTGATATAATAAAAACATCCTCAAAACCATTTTCAATACCAAAATAAAAGAAAATTAAAACATGGTATTTACTTTTCATTAAAAAAAAGATATGGCTTCTAGAGGAAGCTGAAACTCAAAAAATGGTCACGGTGGCGGAGAAGTCATTGTCGCCGCATACGTACGACGAAGAAATTTTTTTTTCGTTTAGTAAGATGATTCGTATAAAAAAATATTCCTTTTGATTAAGTGTAAAAGTAAAAGGGGTTTATACACCGTATAAAATAATGTGGTGTATAAAACAAAATATGCAACAATGAATGATGATTGAGACGAAGTCCCTTACCTTGGGTCCGACTTGACTCGATCATTCTTTAACATCCTGAATAATAAACATGAGTTAATTTCTATTTCTTAAAAACCTTTTTCAAGTTCATTATTCCTTTTGTATCACTTATTACCATGTTATGAACACTATGTAATTATTTAAGTTAATAACGGTCGTTTTAATGATCATTGGCACTTGAGTCAAAATAAACTATTCATAATTATAATTTGTTCATTTATCCATTATATCCAGAGTTATACTCATGATGTAGATATCATATATATCATATATATCCAGTATATATATGCATTTATAATATTACATAACATTTATAGGTAATAAATGAAATGCACCGTTCACGGAGACGGTAAGTCATACGTACGCATGGATGCTACTTTCATTTCTATTTATTACTTAATGGAGTGAAATCATAATGATATAAAGGTTTATTATAATTCCAGTATAATATCATATATAATATCATTAAATCTATATTTTATACGTACCACATATGGTATTAATGAATCAAATCACTTTTAGGGGGCGGTAGTCCGCACTTCCTAAAATGAAGACATCGCATTTAACCATAATGGAAACCATAAAGGTATGCCATAAATGAAAAATAAAGAAGCTTAAGTAAAACATAAGTATATTATATATCATATTTAAATATAGTGTCATATTAATGGACACCTTTGAAGGTTTTATATGAATATTGAACAATCATCATTTCGTGAGGCATAAATTCTCCATCCACGGAAACAGTATGCTCTTTAACCATTAGAAGAAGGTGTGTGTATGTGTAGCTCGAATCTTTCTTATAAAAACATCCTAGTATATTTAATATACTGTTTTTGTTACAAAACAAATTAATAAATAGAGTTTTTGGGGGTTTGAGATTCAAAATAAAACATAAGAACACAAGAGAAGACACTACCTTTAAAACGGGTAACTCTTTTTGATTTGAGCTCAAAGGCTTCCTTAAAAATAATTTATCCCAAAGTGAGGCTTCCTGGAGTAATATAGGGATGTGGAGAGACAAAATGGGCCGACGTTGTTCGAGACAAAGGCTTGAGAGATGTGGGTATGGTGGTAGAGGTGGGGGCCTTTTATAACAGGAGAGAATGGGTACTCTTGGAATGTTATAAAAGGTTACTTTATTATAAAATGATTTTAGGATTTTAAAGGTCCCAAATTTATATATTTCTAGGATAACGTTATAAGAGTTCTAAATACATCCATATATTATGTTTTTGACAAGTTTAGGTCTTACATTTTACATTATATTTTCATTTTATTTAAATCGTAAAATAATGAGGTCATCGCTGCATCATCATGGTGTCCTACATAATTTGAATTATATAATTTCTAAAAATTATAAAAAAATATCATGATGTAGAAAATATTTTTAGAATTTTAATTAATATTTATAGTAAAAATTATGACTTGTATACCCCAATTTAAAAATAGTTTTATTAAAACAAAACATGTTTGTGACATTTTTATTTTAACATTAAATAAAAAGTTATTAATGTCATTTCCTTACCAATGTGGCTCAATGGGGTCCTCAATTTGACCAAAGGATTTTATTGTTCTTCCATGACACAACAAATAAGTTTAGGACATGTGTCAAGGTATTTAAATATATTAAAACATTATTTTTACCTTAAACTACACTACTTATCTCTAATCGCGATTAAAAACTTAAAAGTTACTATTCACCAAAAAATTATTTTAATCCCATTAAAAAACATTTTACTTCCTAATGACAACCATTTATATTGGATTTTTGAAATTCAAAACACAGAGGTGGTAAAATTTCATTTAAAAAATATCAGTTTTTCAAGTACCACTTAGTGGTTTCACTATTCATAAAAAATTGACGTTTTTCAAAAAAATAACAAAAAAATCACCCTAAGGTATATTTGATATTCTGAATTCAAAAATGATGTCTATTTTACCAAATTCAAATCATATAAGTTAAATTAATTAATTTAATAATTAATTCCTACTGTCAGAACAAATAGCATGTTTTTATGAAACAATATATATCAAAAGATTGACACTAGTTTAAGTCCAATTTCAAAGTGAAATTAATTCCAACGACCACTATTGGATTAAATGGTAAAAATATATTATAATTTCACTTTAAAAACATTTCAAAAGATAATATAATAATATAAATAAATTAGATTAAAAAGGGGTTTTAAATTAAAATACATCATTTTCACTATTCATTAAAAAATGAACTTTATCGGAAAAATACCAAAAATTTACACAAAGTAAATTTTGATGTCCCGATTCTAAAGAAGAATTTTATTTGGTCCAGTAAAATTTATAAGAGTGACCAAAACAATATTTAATGAGAGTTTTCCATCAAAATGTGATAGTTCGACCTTTTAGTGAATATTAGAGTATCTATGCATAAAATTGAATTCTTTTGGTATTTTAAGCCTTTATCCTTTATTGGATAAATGTAATAACATTTAACAAACATATATAATCATATTTTAGTTATTTCTATTCATTTACGCCAATACAAAGACTACGTGATAACAACCATTTAAAATAATATTATTTTAGTACTAGTGTGCAACGTAAGATTTCAAAGAAACTCTTTGTTGCGTATCGACTACGCTATCGAACATAGCAACACCTTTAAAGTAAAATAAATATTTAATTATTAAATATTAATAAATATGAAAATGTTTTATTCTTTATTTACCTGGGATGTTACATCATTCCCCCCTTTTGGGAATTGCATCCTCGCAATTTTATTCACTTATAAAAATAAGTGGGGGTATTTATCCCTCATAGCATTTTCAGATTCCCATGTCGCCACTTCAACCATATGGTTTTTCCATAAAACCTTTACCTAGTGAATTACGTTATTTCGCAACACTTGCACTCTTCGGTCAAGAATCTGGACTGGTTGTTCTTCATAAGAGAGATTCTCTTCCAACTGAACTACCTCTGGGCTCAAACCATGAGATGGATATGGCATATAATTTATCAACATGGAAACATGAAAAACATTGTGTACCTTAGATAAACTCGGAGGTAAATCCACTCGGTAAGCAATTGATCCAACTCTCTCCAGAATTTCATATGGTCCAATGAACCTTGGACTCAGCTTTACATTCTTACCAAATATCATCACACTTTTCCAAGGTGAAACTTTGAGAAAACATGATCTCCTACCTCAAACTAGAGATCCTTCCTCCTGTTGTCTACTTAACTCTTCTGCCTACACTGAGATGTTCTCATGTGTATCTGTATCATTTGAACTTATTTATCCAACTGTTCTACCAATTCTAGTCCCATAAACTTCCTTTCACCCACTTCATCCCAAAACGATGTAGTTCGACACCGCTTCCCATGTAATGCCTCAAACGGTGCCATCTGTATACTGGAATGAAAGTAGTTATTATATAAAAATTAAACCAAAGAAAGATGTTGGTCCCAACTTCCCTGACAATCCATCGAAGAAACATGTAGAATATCCGACAAAGTCTGAATATTTTGTTCTGACTACCCATCTGATTGAGGATGAAAATCTGTACTAAAATTTAATTCAGTACCCAATGACTATTTAAGGCCTTTCCAAAGGTTATAAGTAAACCTGGGATCACGATAAGATACAATGGATAAAGGAACTCCCTGAAACCTGACTATCTCTTTACGATACAAAATGGAAAGTTAATCAAGGGAAAAAGTATCTCCTATATCAAGGAAATGAGCATATTTAGTCAAGCTATAAACAATAACCCAGATTACATTATTACCTCTAGGTATCTTCGGCAATCTCACAATGAAGTCCATGGATATATTCTCCCATTTCCTCTCTGGTACTGGTAAAGTCAGAAGAATCCCTTTTGGTAACTTCCTCTCCTCTTTAAACTATTGAGATGTCAAACACTTCACAGTAAAATAAGCAATATCCCTTTTCATTCTGTCCCACTGGTAATACTCCCGCAGATCTCTGTACATCGTAGTACTGCCAGGATGAACTGAAAACAGATAACTATGAGCTTCACATAACAACCCTCTCTTCAACTATGAGTCACAAGGAACACACAATATCTTCCCAAATCTCAAAACACAATCATTATCAATGTTGAATTCACGCAACTTACGCTTCTAAACCAGCTCTACCTTTTTCTGCAACTCTCTGTTTTTCTTCTGTGCTTGCATTATTCTGTCTGATAGAGAAGATTTCACTGATACCTGAAACAAAACAGAAGGACATCCTGCACCAACAACATAAAATCCAATGTTCATCAAATCCTTAACCAAAGGATCACTTTCCTAACACAACAATGTTAATGAATAATTACTTTTTCGACTCAAAGCATCAGCCACTTTAATTGATTTTCCCAGATGGTAATGAATTATACAATCATAATCCATGATTAATTATAGAAATATCCTCTATCTCATGTTAAATTCTTTCTGAGTGAAAATATAATTTAATATTTTGTGATTTGTATATATTTCACACTTTACCCCATACAAATGATGCCTCCAAATTTTTAAAGCGAATACAACAATAGCTAACTCCAAATCATGTGTAGGGTAATTTACCTCTTGAGTTTTCAACTGACGTGAATCATATGCAATTACCTGATCATTCTGCATAAGGACACAACCAAGTCCCTTCAACGAAGCATTACTGTATATAAAAAAATTACTATTCCTAGAAGGAAGTGCCAAAACTGGAGCATTCAACAATCTTCTTTACAACTCCTGAAAAAAAATCATCACATTCTTATTTCCAAATAATCATAACACCCTTCCGAGTTAGCTTAGTCATTGGACTAGATAACCGTGAATAATTTTCAGTAAACCTTCTCTAGTAACCTCCCAAACCAAGAAAACTACGGATCTCGGATACATTTGTGGGTCTTGGCCATTCTTCAACAACTTCTGTTTTTGTAGGAACCATAGTTATTCCATATTTAGAAACAATATGACCAAGGAAATAAATTTGCTGCAACCAAAACTCACATTTGCTGAATTTCACAGACAATTTCGTTTCATTTAAGGTTTGAGAAATAACCGTTAAATGTCTTTCATTCTCCTCTTTACTTTTAGAAAACACCAAAATATCATCAATGAAAACAACCACAAACTTATCCAAGAACTCATGGAAAATTCTATTCATAAGGTCCATGAATACAGTAGGTAAATTAGTTATCCCAAAAGGCATTACCAAAATTTCATAATGGCCATATCTTGTACGAAACGCGGTCTTCAGAATATCTTCTTCCTTTACCTTCAATTGATGGTACCCCCATCTCAGGTCAATCATTGAAAAAAACTGAGCTCCATGGAGATGATCAAACAAATCATCGATATGAGGCAAAGGATATTTGTTCTTAACAGTGATGTTATCAAGGCTCTATAATCAATGCAAAGTATCATTGAACAATCATTATTTTTAACAAATAAAACAGGAGAACCCCATGGAGATGTGCTAGGTCGAATGAATCCATTCACTAATAAATCATTCAATTTCCTCTTGAACTCTAAATGTTCAGTTTGAGCCATTCGATAAGGGATTTTTGAAATTGGATTAGCATCAAGAACTAAGTAAACAGTAAATTCAACTTCCCGATCTTGTATTATTCCAGGAAACTCATCAAGAAAAACATCAGGATACTCATTTACCACTGGCACATCATTAATCTAAACAATTACCTTGCTTTCAATGATATGTGCAAGGTAACATTCACTTCCATCTTTTACAAGTTTTCGGCCTCTTGATATGTTATCAACAGTAAGGGTTCATTTTTGTACACAAACTGATAGTCTTTCTGAAAAGAAACTTCTTTAGCTCTAAAGTCAATCTTAGCATGGTAAATAGAGATCCAATTTATACCCATGATAACATCAAACTCAACTAGAGATCAAACAATAAGGTTTTCAAGTAGGTTCTTTCCACGGATATGGATATGAAGATTATAATAAATTCTATTTCCCTCAACATTTCCCCCCTGTGTTTTTACCACAAGTTCATAAGTCATTTCTTGAGATGGTATTCCCATTTTACTAGAAAAGTTTTTTTTGAGATGAAAGAAAGTGTAGACCCCGAATCCAACAACACATTGTCATAATATGAAAAATCCAAAAAAGTACCTGATACAACTTCATTTGATGGCCGGACATCAGCAGAAGTAGTTGCAAAGGATTTCACCACCCCTTTCTGCTTGTAGTCTAACTGATTCCCATGACTCATGATATTTGTTGGACACTCTTTCGCATAGTGATCCATCTCATTTCACTTAAAACATTTCAATAACTGCAAATCAAATTTGGACTTACCATCACCTTAATCTTTTTTAGTGCAATCAGGAGCCTTATGTACCATCTTACCACATCGGTAGCACTTTCCAGAATTCATAAGACATTCCACAGCATGCCTTTTACAACATTTATCACAAACTAGAAACTTAGTTTTCTTACCATCAGACCTTTTTTGAAAAATTCTATCCTTTCTCCTGCCACCTCGGTCTATTCTTCTGCTGGTTGTTATAGGAAACATGATCATCAGAAAACTCCATTTCCATCTTCTCAGCATATCGAACAAGCTTTTCATAACTTTTTAACTCACGAGAAGCTAAAGCCCTTCAATATTTAGTCTTTAATCCTAAGTAAAAATGATTGATTTTACTATAAAGGTCTCAGATAAAATTTGGAGCATACCATGCCAATCGAGTGAACCTTTCTTCATAGGCAGCCACTGAGTCTTCCTCTTGACTCAATTCCAGGAATTGTTTTTCCATCCTAAGTCGAACAACCTAGGGAAAATTATTCTCAATAAACATACCTTTTAATTGATCCTAGTCGAGAGAATCAATCTCATCAGCATCTTTGATATTTTTAACCATTGACCACCACTGATCTGCTTCACCCTCCAAACCGTAAATAGCAAGAATAACCTTTTGATTATCAGAACACCCCATGACATAGAAAATACTCTTCAGTTCATTAATCCACCCTTCATCAAGCATAGGGTCAAATGATCCTCTGAATGATGTGGGATGTTGCCTCATGAAATGTTCCACCACTGACATGTTCCTCTGCGGTTGATCTGGATGATCTCATGCATGGATACCACCACCATTTATCTCTTGAGTGAACTGGGCCATTACTGCAACAAACCATTTAGTTCCAATTCTGACCATCTCAGGATGCTGATTCGGAAGGTTATTTTCTTCTGTATGCCTTCCTAGCACTACTTCCATGTTTCCTCTGCGGAAAACCATTCTGAACAAACATGTCTTAGATGATGAAACATGGTAGTATTCAAATGCTATATCAAAAAAAATATTTTTGGATAATCATAAAATAGAATTCCAAGTCCTAAAGTTTATTAAACCAACCTTTGATACCAAATATAAGGCCACGACCTTAAACCATACTTATTATTGAATTAAATGAATAATTCACATTGAGGATCTTTTCAAGTTTAGAGTTTTATAGAATTAGGACATAAATCATTCATTACATTCCACATTTAAACAAAGTTTTTACATAAAAGATATTATTCATTTTTCACATCAATGGAATCATATTTAAAATAAAACATTGATTCTTTCTTGACACTTCCTTGACACTATCATCATATCATGTTTCTTTCCCTTGACCTGCAAAAAACATTTAAAAAATTTGGGATGAGCATAAAAATCTCAGTAAGGGATATAAAAATATGTAAAGGAAACATGAGTACATGTACACATAAGAATCCATGAAATCATACTTTACTCGTAAAACATAAGCACTTTAACATACCACATCATATCATGATTAAATCATAGAAATCATAAGACATAAAGGTAACTTGAGGCATTCATAACATTCTTACGTAGGGAGTAACCCTCATGGTTACGTTTGGAATACCCATCACAGTATATTACCTAAAATCTCTTCGAAGAAACCTTAAAATTTAACTCCTTCGTGTTACCCAAAGAAATGGAGAGCTATATCGGGCTCACCCACCATTAGTTTATCACGGAAAGACCCGTATTCATAACAATTCCCTAGAACCATAACATAATCATATCACATAAATGATTACATAAAGGAAATACAACATTTCAACATTTCAATCACAAGATATCAATATCAATTTGATATAATAAAAACACTATAAAAAACATTTTCAATACCAAAATAAATGAAAAGTAAAAATTGGTATTTATTGTTCATTAAAAAAAGTTATGGCTTGTAGTGGAAGCCGAAACTCAAACAATGGTCACGGCGGTGGAGAAGTCGTTGAAGCCGCATATGTATGACAAAGAATCATTCCTTTATTCGTTTAGTAAGACACTTCATATAAAAAAATTCCTTTTGAATAAGCGTAACAGTCAAAGGGTTTTATACACCGTAAAAAATAAAGTTGTGTATAAAACAAAATATGCCTCAATGAATGGAGATTGAGACGAAGTCCCTTACCTCAGGTCTGACTTGACTCGATCGTTCTTCAACATCAGGAATAATAAACATGAGTTAGTTTCTACTTTCTTGATAACCTTTTTCAAGTTCATTATTCCTTTTATATCACTTATTACCATGTTATGAAAACTATGTAATTATTTAAGTTAATAACTGTCATTTTAACGATCATTGGTACTTGAGTAAAAAAACTCTTTATAATTACAAGTTTTTCATATATCCATTATATCCAAAGTTATACTCATGATGTATATATCATATATATCATATATATCCATTACATACATGCATTTATAATATTACATAACATTTAAAGGTATGAAATTAAATTCACCATTCATGGAGACGGTAAGCCGTACGTACGCATGAACACTACTTTCATTTCTATTTCTTACATAATGGAGTATAATCATAATGATATAAGGGTATATTATAATTATATTATAATATCATATATAATATCATTAAATATATCCTTTATACTTACCACATATTGTATTAACGAATCAAATCACTTTGATGGGGCGGTAGTCCGCACTTCCTGAAATGAAGATATTGCCTTTACCCATAATGGAAAACATATAGGTATGCCATAAATGAAAAATACAGAATCTTAAGTAAAACATAAAAATATTATAAATCATATATTAAAATAGTTTCATCTTAATGGACTCCTTTGAAGGATTTATAAGAATAAGGAACAATCATCGTTTCGTGAGGCATAAGTTCACCATCAATGGAAACAGTATGCTCTTTAACCATTAGATGAATGTGTGTAAGTATAGCTTGAATCATTCTTATAACAACATACTAGTATATTGAATATAATGGTTTTGTTACAAAAGAAATGAATAAAAAGAGTTTAGGGGGTTGGAGATGAAAAATAATACATAAGAACACCAGAGAAGACACTACCTTTAAAACGGGTAAATCTGTTTGATTTGAGGTCAAAGGCTTCCTTGGAAAGACTTCTGCCCAATGTGAGGTTTCTAAGAGTAATAGAGGGATATGGAGAAACAAAATGCGCAGGGGTTGGCTGATACAAAGGCTTGAGAGGTGTGGGTAAGGTTGTATAGGTGGGTGCCTTTTATAAGAGGAGAGGAGGGGTACTCTTGGAATGTTATAAAAGGTTACATTATTATAAAATTCTTTTCGAATTTTAAAGTTCCCAAAATTATATATTTCGAGGATACAGTTATAAGAGTTCTAAATCCACCCATACAATAGGTTTTTGACAAGTTTAGGTCTTAGATTTTACATTATCTTTTCTTTTTATTTAAATAGTTAAATAATGAGGTAATCGCTGCATCATCATGGTGTCCTAAATAATTTAATTTATTTAATGACTAAAAATTATAAAAAAATTATCATGATGTAGTAAATCTTTTTATATTTCTAATTAATATTAATAGTCAAAATTATAACTTGTATAAACCCACTTAAAAATAGTTTTAGTAAAACAACACATGTTTGTGACATTTTTATTTTAACATTAAATAAAAAGTTATTAATGTCATTTTCCTACAAGTGTGGCTCCATGGGGTCCTCAAGATGACCCATGGATTATCTTGGTCGTCTGTGACACATCCAATAAGGTTAGTTCATGTGTCAAGTTCATTACATATTATTAAAACATTATTTTTACCTTAAACTACACTAATTACCTCTAATCGCGATTAAAAACATTATAGTTACTATTCACCAAAAAATTATTTTAATCCCATTTAACAACATTTTACTTCTAAAGAAAACCATGTATGTTGGATTTTTGAAATTAAAATCATAGAGGTGGTAAAATTTCATTTAAACGAAAAATCAGTTTTTTAAATACCACTTAGTGGTTTCACTATTCATCAAAAATTATAGTTATCCAGAAAAAAATCACCCTAAGATATATTTGATATTCTGAATTCAAAAATGATGTCTATTTTAAAAAATTTAAATAATATATGTTACATTAATTAATTTAATAATTAATTCCCGCTGTCAGAATAAATAGCGTTTTTTTGTGAAACAATATATCTCAAAAGATTGACACGAGTTTAAGTCCAATTTCAAAGTGAAATTAATACAAACAACCACTATTGGATTAAATGGTAAAAATATATTATAATTTCACTTTAAAACAAATTCAATAGATAATCTAATCATATAAATAAATAATATTAAAAAGATTTTTTGTATTCAAACACAACATTTTTTACTATTCATGAAAAAAATAAAGATTATCAGTAAAATACAAAAATTTACACAAAGTAGATTTTGATGTCCTGATTTTAAAAAAGAATTTTATTTGGTCCAATAGAATGTATAAGAGTGACAAAATCTATATTTAAAAGGGGTTTTCCATCAAAAGGAGACAGTTCATCCTTTTAGTGAATATTAGAGTATCTATGCCTAAAATTGAATTCTTATCATATTTTAAGACTTTATCCATTATTGGATTAATGTAAAAACATTTAACAAACATATATAATCATATAATAGTTATTTCTATCCATTTCCGCCAATATAACGACTATGTGTAAACTAAAATTTAAAATAATATGATTTTATTACTACTGTGCAACGTAAGATTTCAAGGAAACTCTTTGTTGTATATTGGGTACGCTATCGAACATAGAAACCCCTTTAATGTAAAATTAATTTTTAATTACTAAATATTAAAAAATATGAAAATGTTTTATTCTTTATTTACATGGGATTTTACAACAAGTGTAAGTTTCACTGCATATAATTGTCCTGACCCTCTTTCATGTGGCTTTATTGGACTCCCTTGAGTATAAGCACTTAGATGAAATGGGAGCTCATACCCTGAATCACAACATCCACTATGTCTATCTCCTCTTATAGTAGAAATATAATATCCATACCAATATGGTGTAGCATATCCTCTTCTTAGAATCATACTTTGACTAGCTTCTTCGACGACACCAGAATGTCGCTGCTACCTGCATAACTTCTATTGGTGTCCCATGTTTCCACAAAACTGTAAGTCCACCAGTGGTTGAGGAAAATGGGTATGATAGTCTCCCTTACTTCCACTCTGATGGAAAAGCACATAAGTAAGATCCAATGAAATTTTTATTTCTAATTTTCCACCATTAAATCCACTTTCCTAACTATGATTCTCGTAATGGTGCTTCCTTATATCAGAATGAAAACTCCCTAATTGTCCAATGACAGGTACCTATCTAGTAATGGAAGACTCCATCAGGTTACCCTCTGACATGAGAGCCTTATTAACCACTTATATGAATTTATTTATACTATAAATATTTAACTAGAAACAATTAACACATATGTCTGTCCTGAAATAATTTTTATGAAGAAGGCTCATCTATTTGTAATGATGGAGAAAAAAGTAGTAAATTTGTAAAACATTTAGCATAATACATTATGAACCTGCTTCTATGGGCCTGATACCAAAACATTAATTTCTTCTATTGACTAAGTGTCTCTGGATAGAAGAGTTCAAAGATCTTCTCTAGGTTGTTCTTCCATAACATCTCATTAGTTTGTCCAGATCATACTTGAATGCTCTACCAGCACTTCACTTAGACCTGTAACATATAATCAGTAATAATTACCCTCCTCCCAGGAGGAGTCACCAAATGGTCATGTGTTTTCTTCATATATTCAATCTAGAATTTATCTCCCTTTGGTCTTCCTTCTTCAGTAAATATAAGAGGGTATTGTAGGTGAATCTCCCTTTTCAACTCCAACAATATTTTATGAACTCACCCTGGGACTCTCTCCATGAATTTCATAAAATGTGACAAAAAATTTGAAATTGTTCCCCTTACTACTCACCGTCACCAATGGTGCCTCATGTTTTCTTTCGAGATGTTCATTCTAGGTCATACCACTTGGTCTCTCCCTCAACAAGTGTCGTGGAGGAATATATCTAAAAATAAAAACACACATCAGAGGACTAATAATGCAACCTTATATCATTTAAATATGAGGAGAAACCAACACAACAAGATTCAACATGCACTTTCCCATTTTTTCACCACACAGTCAACACTAAGGCCTTATAAGCACCCTTAACAATCATACTATTATGTACTGGTTAACAATGGTACATATATTCACATTAATTAATTAATGCATTAATTAATCACATTGTATCATGTATATTAATTCAACAATTAATTAATTAATCACACCCATTTTCCAATCAAGGTTCACATTATACACCTATTTATTCTCATTTTTCATCATTATTTCAATTTCATAAGAATGAAAAACACTTCAAGTTCAAAAATGTACCCACAACCTGTTTTCATGTTAGTTCCTAGAATGATGAATTCCCCAACAACCGTGAGTTTCTATAATATTAAATGAAAACTCATGTATCATGCCTCATTGGTCTAGGAATGAATGTTAAAAAAATTTCAATATAAAATATCACACCACACCAAAATTGCATCACCCAAGGTGAAATAATATCCCACTATAACAACAAATAATAATAACAAAAATTCCACAATGAGTACTCATAATTTCCCATGTACATGGCTTTGAAACTCCCATGAATGAGTGCATTTCCATGCCTCTAGTCATCCATGTCTCCTATCTATATTATAAAAAATATTAATATAATAGAAGAAGAAAGAAATGAAAACTGCTCTGATACCGCATTTTGACGCCCTAAAATAGGTTCCACTAAACAGTGCCACAAGCTAGTTGGCCATGTTCACTCAACCGCTCCTCCCAATATGATACAGGGTTCTGACTTGCATCAAGGGTCTGGTAAGTCAGTCTTGGGGGGGGGGGACTATAGCCTATTTTATAAGAATAAAACACCAACCAAAGCCAACAACAATAACCATGTCTAAAAGAATCTAATAAACAGACTAATACCATGTCATATGATATCCAAAAAAAGTAAATACAGTCCTTAATTGAAAGATAAAACTTTCTATGACAATGAAAATATCAATTGGCGACAATGAAACTAAATGTGAAGACACAACGACTCAGAATAGGGTTTCGAACCACGTCGGGTTCCCTATCCCATGATGTAATCCCAAAAAACAACATATCTTAGTGCCTTTTCTATTATCCCATCTTGGAACAACAAAGTCTACATAGGTTCCAATTAGGCAGCCCATATAAGGTGTGAGTATAGCTCAGTAGGCCACCACCTACGATGTCTAAAACTTATCCATTTAAAATATAGTTTATTTATTTTTCTGAAGCAGTAATATAGTGCATAATATAAATTGATATCACGTTTTCATTTAATCGTTAATCATCACATTAGGCCTAGTTTCAAATCATGTTATCAATTTCAATCATTGTTCATCATTATGATTCATTTGTTGTTGAATGTCATGCAAGCAACCCAAATCACATTATGTGTATTTCTCTATTCCAATCACTCCATATCTCATTCAGAGTAGGTCTTCATGCATAACATCCCATAATATCATGCTTGGATATCTTTTGGGGAGGAACGCCATGTCAATGTCCCAATTTCTAATTTTTCTAGAACACCATTCCTATACCTAAAAACATGTCATCAATCTAATAAATATTTAATTAAAAATAATTAGAATCATTATTCCATTACTAATCCAATGTTCTTTTAAAAATTTAAATGAACATTAGTTAACTCATTAATTAAATATGAACATATTCCATTAATTAATTCATCAGTTAACTGACCCATCAACACAATTCTCATTACATAATTAATTCTTCAAAATTAATTATCCATATAAAATATCAAATTTTCATAATTAAATATCAAAAATGGTTTATCATTGATCAATATTATGTAACATAACTAATTCTTACAATTTATTACCATTTATATAGCCAGATCCATTTTATGGTTAATTTCCATAATAAATTATACTATCAAAATCAATTCAAAATATCAAATATAATATCTCAAACCATAACTAATCTCCAAAAAAATATCTATTTCAGTAACTCCCCTACGTTAGTTTATTGATTCAATTATAAATTAATCACATAAGTAAATCCCATGTCAATTCAATATTTCTAATTACACCAATTTAAGAATTCAATTATCAAGGGAAAAAAGAAAATATTAAACTCACATTCACATATCAAAATCACAACATTGGTAGTTCGATTTAGACTACATACTAGAGTTTAATGAAGAAAGTTAGCCCAACGGAAATCCCCAAAATCTAAGAGACACAACTCATCGATCATGCTCCAAATATAAATACCTAAACCAAAATTAAGATCAAATGCATCAATAACAGGAAAATATAAATCAAGATCCAAATCCTATATTTAGATCTAAATTCATTGGTTTATATCAATGGAAACTGTTGAGATCGTTCATGAAAAGATCAAGGAAATATATATGAACTAACATGAGAAGTAAGAGGATAAAATACACATACTGGGAATATAGTGGATCATTAATATGGGGTTTCTAACATGAATAATGATGTTTGGATGACCTTGGAATCCACATAAATGCTCTGATATCACCTATAATTTTTCAATACTGATACAGGGTTGAAATATTGGAGTCTCAGGGGGTTTAGGGGGTTGATAATTTTAATTTCAAAATAAATATCTCAAGCACATTGTTTCCTTGGTAGGTTCGATTAGTTAAGGAAACTGTGCACCGACCGTACAGATCTCTCTTCTCAGGTTTTCATGGTTGTCCCAGTTTGGACACATGGATTATCAAACCGGGCATAACTCTCTATCCAGAGTTGCATGATTGGCGTGGTTTAGTCACATGGTATCTCAAGCAATGCGCTAACCATGCACAAACAACTATCCTTTAGTATTCCCTAAAATTTCACCCAAATGAACCACATTCCATTAATAAAAATCAATGTTATATAAAACCTTCAAAAAGTACCCAAAAAATGCATGAGATGACTCTAGAAAAGGCTGGGATCTTTGTCATAATCTTCCATTCATTGACATAGTATCTTAGTTTTATATGAAATTTGAATTAATTATTAAAGAAATTAAATTTTATTATTTATAAAGAGGAATATGATATTAAATACAAATTAAGGAAGGATAATATGATTTTCAAAATGAAAATTCTATTAATCAACAACTTGGATTACATTGAAAATTATCTTTAATTCTTGTAAGATAAGATGGTCATCAATTTATCGATTTCATGTTCATATAAAACATCTATGATATATAATGGTTCCTAGATTAAAATTCTAGCAATAAAACCACTAGTCTTTAGAGGGTAATAAGTTGATCATAATTTTTATGATCCATATATTTGATTGTAATATAATAAAACCTTCCTCGTTCCCATAGTAAAGATGTTTATCGAGGCTTGTAATAATTGTTATACTATTTCTTGGGGAATTTACTTAGATAATTCTTGAGATACATATGTTAAATATATTAATCATCTAGTCATACATTATGATGGAATTTATTTCCCCCATTTAATTATTTATTATTTTCCTTGAAATTTGTTTGATCTATTACCTCCCATACCACAAATAAAACATCATACTATTCATTTGAGAAATTTAAATAGGTTTATCATCCCATATTTTTCACATGTTATATATTGAATATTCTTTCCTTAATAATGTTTATCACCAAAAAATCCTTATTACTCTACCCTTCTCATAATTCATGTACTTTTTAATTCAAAATTTTTAATATTATTAATCATAATTAATAATAGTCTGTTAGAAATGATCACTATATTTAGGAATCCATGTCCTATATAGTTTGGTTCCATGTTGGAAAATAACATTATTTTCTATTTCATCCATTCTTTTTTTCGTTTCTAATTGATCTAAAAAATTCATTAAGAATAGAAATTGTATGGGTTAAAAATAGTAATTAATTGTATTGAAATAAATTTTATAAAAGAATATATTATAAATGATTCCCATATCTGAACTTATAAATCTATGGTTTTTTATATTAGACACCCATGGTAATTATCTTATTAGGTACTCTAACTGAAATATATAAAAATCCATAGTAAATTAAAAAATATATCCCCCAATAGTGTTTAACAATTCTTTTTCAATTATTCCTCATTTTCATGCACCATGTGTAGATCACGTTTATAATTATCCATCATATTTGGGTTATTACCCAAATGAGCATCTATTACTTATCATACATCCACTTATTTGTGTCCATGAAGGGATTTCATTGCATGTATATAAAAAACTCATTACATTAACAAAAGATTTTGTTGTTGTTTCTATTTTGACATATCTGCATTGTTTTCACTAAATTTATCTAATCTTGTATAACATCTAAAATAATCCCAAGAAATTACTAAAATCTGTTTTAATACACATTAATGTTCCCTAAACCCTGAATTTGGAGATTGGTCCTAAGAAAAAAATACTTGAAACATTTTCCTTGACATTATGTGAGATGAAATGACTGAAAATTTTAAATTACATACTAGGTATTTGAAAGTGTGTATGAGGCGCAACACCTCTCACGTTAGGGAATATAATATTTTGAGACTTTATAATATATTTACCAGTTGGAATAAATTGAAATTATCATATATCATAAAATTAATGAAAAACTTATGTTATATTAAATTACAATCAAGAACCACCATGTTCTATATCTTACATTACATGAAATCCCATGTTTTACAAAACAATAATTTATTATTAAAAATATTATGATTTAATATAGTAAAATATAATATAGCCATTAAATTAGAGGTTATGAATTGTATTAAGAAACTTATTAAAAACTATTTATTACACAAATATAAAATTTATTAATTTTTTACAAATAAATAATAAATGAATATAAGAACCCATTTAATACTTACAAGAATGTTTTTATAAAAAAAATTATATTATCATAATGACGTTTTATCCAAATAAAATAAGATAATTAAAATTAATTATTGATGCTAAAGAAATGTATATATTTTATATTAAATGAAATATTTTTTATTTTCATCAAATAGTTATTAGAGGCGTATGATAAGAACAACCCCAAGTTTAGAAATAAAATTTCATATTTTAATAAATCAATTTTACCATATTTTAATCGAAAAAAAAATTTTAAATCCAATTTTTGGAACATTAATATATTTTATAAGTTAAAATAAAATTCATAAATTAAATATAATCATAAAAATTATTTCCAGTTGAATTTTTGATATTTTTTTTATGATTTCCTTTTTTTAATGAATAGTGAAAAATACTAAATTTTATTCCAAAATTGATTTGTCATCGAATTTTTTTATAATGATAAATTATATTTTTTATGTATTCTAATGTCACATTAAATAAATAATTTATCAATTAATTACATTAATTTAATTGTAATCAATTTCTCATTCAAATTGGATACGAAGACATCTCAAACATTTTTACATTTTACATTAAAAACCAACATTTCATCCCATCTACGAGATTAAATTTAAATTAATTTCACTCAATTATTTTATTATAATATGGAAAAGTATATTAAATGTTTGGAAATAAATAATTTTTTATTTCTAATTATATCATCTACTTTTTCAAATATATTAGTTAATATGATTAAAATTAATTATAACGATTAAGAGAAAAAATCAGCTTAACAAGGAACTCATCGTTAAATATATGTTCCCAAATGAGGTATAATATATTTAAAAATATGTTTTATGGACATATATAGACCCTATATACTATTTTTATCACATATTTACATTATGGGAGAAACCTTAAATGGGAAAAACATGGGTAGAATTCCTTTTACCAAAATTTATAACAATGTCACTCCTCCACTATAAAAATATACCCAAGTCTCCCACTTACTCAAAATTCTAAAGACACATTATTATGACCAATATATTATAAAATAGATCTGAAAATACCTCCCCTGATTCTATAAGTCTCACATTAAAATGAAGTAATACCATGTAATCCCTTTTGAGGAAAACCAAAAGGAATTGCCAGAATAAGAGGTAGCATCCTTCCTCAAGATCATTTCATTTTAATTATATACCCTTAAACTCTTATTATTAAATTATTTTATAAAAATAACATAGTAAATATACCTATATTGTTTTATGATATTTTGGTTAACTACACTTACACAGACATCCATCTATTATGTAATAAGATTATCATTCGTTTAAAGTGAACTACCACCTCACGAAACGATGATTGTTCATTTTTACATTACCGCCTTTAATGGTTGTGAATTAGGATAAAAAATATGTTTATATATAATATAATATATATTTATTATTTCCTCGTGATTCTATAATTCTATCACATCACATTCCTTTGTGGTTTCCATTTTGTATTAATACGATAACATCGTTTGTGGAACTGTGGACTACCACCTCCAAAAAGCGATGTGATTTGTTCACTCAATACATGGATTGCATAATTAATGATATAAATTAAACATATATTACATAAAATGATATATATAAATATATATTATTCATTAAATAATTTAAATATATATATATATATATATATAATATTTCATTTAATTTATCACCAATTTTACACTCAATAATGTGGTAACGTCGGTCATGGATGTGTGGACTACCGCCACATCGACACGATGCAAACACGTTTACATAATAATAAGTATATAGATAATTATATATGATTAAAAACATTAAAAATATGTTATAATTTTATTTCTAGAAATTTATAATATTACATACCATCTTCAAGTGCTGATCATTGAAAAATGAAAATGTTACTAATGCATACATAGTACCTACCGTCTCTACAATTGTAACATTGATTAATTTTTCAAAACAATTATTCATTATTTTAGTAATCATTATAATTTGTGTATAAATATGACAATAATTTCTAGATTATTATTTTTTATATGTTTATATAATGACCGATTTGACCATATATTACCCACCAATTTCTTTTTTTACATATAAAATGATGTTATTAAATCCACCCGACGTAAACATAATTGTTTAGGTAATTTTATAGAAAATTTTAAGAAGTGATGTAAAAATAATAAAAAACATGAAAATTTTTATTAATCAATTATATAATTTACCTATTTTTATTATATAGGAATATAAACACACCTGAGGTATGTCAGACTCATGTTAAATGATTTCATCAAAGTTTACATTCCATTGAGATATATATGTTATTATACACCAATTAAATTTTTATATGGTGTATATACCACCATTTAACATGTTATATCATGAATCTCCTTATTATCTTGTTATTATATGTTTTCTTAAATTTTATTCCTTCATGGGGATTATGATTTAAATCTTTCTACTCGTATAATTCACTTTGGAATGTTTAATGATCATTTTCCTTAAGAATTATTTTATTTATAATTAAATGGTATGATTCATTTTCATTTGATTATAATACTTCATAATTGTTATTAATAATATAATATTATTCAATTAATAAAATTTTACTATCTATTTTTTTATTTCCACTTGTTCTATAAGAATTTATATTGGACACACATAATAAATTTATTGATTGATTCTTACTTCAATGTTAATGTCTTTTCAAGGGATTATTATAAATTATCATTTTGATTAGTATTTGTTACATAGGAATTAACATGAGAAAAAAATTTAATCATTATATACTAAAAATTTTAATTTTATTATCCGCTAGTTATTCATGAATAATATCACGTAATAATAACATTTTCCCAACCTTTGGTACTAAAAATGCTTTAGAAAATGTTTTATTATTATAACCCATTTAAATTATTATTTTATTCATAGATCATATTTCTTTCTAAAATCCATGTTTTATAAATATTTTGAAAAAAATTTATTCATCGTAAAATTATTTTCTACCTTTATTTTTACTTGTTATGTCTTTTACAAATGTTTTCAATTGAATATATTTATCTCTTTATAGACAATAAAATTCTCCAACAGTTTTACCATGAGAAAAATATGTTTTTTACCTTGTACTGAATGTACATATTTAAACAGTGTCAATTATTTGAATCTTAATTTTCATGCTTATAAGGTTATTTTTTATTGAATTTTTATATTGATTTTATAAAAAAAATTAAAATTTTTCTTTCTAAAATTATTTAGATATCTTCCCCAAATATTGTTTTAAAATATATTTTTGTAATAAATATATCCATTAGTGACAAGAACAGTTTATTTGTTCTCCATTAGTATATGTTTTGTTGATACACTCCTTACATTTGATCTAGATGGTTTTCGATTTATTTTTCCATGTCTAGTGTTATTAATCACTACATTGATTCACTTGTTAGTCCCCTTAAAATATGATATTTTTAATTATCATTTTAAATTTACGTTCACATAATTATCTATATCATTTATCATTGATTGTACAATTTTTACAAATCATACACCAATTTATATATGGTGTCTACATTGAAATTTATTTTTTATTTGTGGAAATGTTCATAAATTTTTACCCATAATTCAATAATGATATTTTCTAAGGAATATTATTTAATTCAATTATATGATATCGGGTATATTTAGAATGGAAATGTTTTGTGGGGCATAAAAATTATATAGACACTTGAGGCATTTATTGGTTCTCATGAGAAAAATATGTTGTGAATATTAAACACATCTATGTCTATCTTCCTAAACCATATTTTGAATGTTATTGACATTACATGTTTTCATGTTCTTGAGATATAAAATATTTTAATTATGAATTTATCTCAAGTATAATTAATTTTTATTCTTCTATGAGTTTTTTTGTCAACAAATTTAGGGATTCATTTCATTTATTGTTCATTTATTAAATTTAATTTATTTTGAGTATATTACCTTTCTATATAGATCATTCTATATCATTTTACTTTGATGGCGTGAGTTTAAAAATATTTCCAATCAATATTACTTATCAATTAAATTTATTATTTATATATCATTTTTAGATTATTACCTTTCTATATTATTTATTATTATTGATTCATTATTACTTTTCATTCTTTTACCATTATTGAGACTTTGAAATCACCATTATTTTTTTCCATTCCCCAGGATTCGGTACAGTTTTCTATGAAAGATATCCAAGGATATTATAGATGGAATAATGTTATTATCCTCAAAAGAATAAATAAATTATTTTGCAATTAGTATTTGGATTTTTACAAAACAATAATCATGCATGAATCTAGTTCTCTAAGACTAATAAACAGTTTGGTCAATTAGGAAACAACATATATATATCTATGAAAATATAAATATAGCAAGACACTTTATCTATATATTTGGAATTGGGTTTCTATAGATGGCGTTAAAGAAATTTGTTTATAAAACATCGGAACTATATTAATGAAAATAGAGAATAGAGAACAATTCTATAAGGTTTAATTTGCGGATAAGTATAGAATAAAATCATAGAATGTTAGTTAGAAATATATAATGTTGTTTTCATAGAAATATATCAATGTGTGGATAATAAAAGTGGACATTGATCTAACATATATGTACCTAAGGATAAAAACTATGACAAGGTGCGTCGGTCCTTACTTAGTATGACCGAGTACAAAAAATGGGGGCCATACTATGCACCGGTTTGACAATCTCGGGGGATATTAATAGGATTATTCAAATTTAATTTTATAAAATTATCAAATATTTTAATATATAATGAAAAATAATTACCTTGGTTAAACCAAATATTTTATATATTTTAAATAATATTTTATGATTTATATATCCTATAATAGAATATCTGTTTTTCTATTACTATTGTTACTAACACAATTCTTTTTAGTTTTAGTCAATGACATGAACCTAAAGTATTGAAGATAAAATTGAACATGATGGTAAAGGTTGTGCTAATTTGAATCCAAAATATGTGTTGATAAGAGTAAATGATATATTGTTTATTCCAAATTAGTTTTCCTAACATATTATTAACATCATATACCTTAACCAAATCCCAATACCACCACATAATAGAATGATGTAGTTTTCTATGATCTCAAGAATTAGATACCTTGAATAAAATAAGGCTTGATATCCCTCATGAATGAAATGTGGAAGGATAACCCGAGAAAAGTGTCTTAATGGAATAAATAAATGCATTATATGTGGGAGATAACAATATAAAGCGGTGATGTTCTTGTTAAAAATGAATATTAAGATGGAATGAAATATATATATCATACATATTATCCATTTTCTATTAATTTACATATATTTGGGGAACCTGGGAATTAAATGAGTCAATGTTCTCTTCTATTGAAAAAACCATAAACCAAGGAAGGTCAAATGTGGAAATAAATGGATGATGTTTTTATGTATTGAATTTTTATTTAGAACAAATTGCTGAAAATCTATTTAATGATTAAATTTCAAGGATGACCGTAATATTTTTTTAAAATTATATAAATATTGATTTAGAGAGGGAAAACATATATTCCAGGTGAAAACCCATCAAGTCCAACAATGTCACGAGGCTTGATCACATGACTGGTGGTTTATAATAGTTTCACATGAACCATTTAACTATATAGTTTCTAAATTAAATTTTCATGGGTTTTAGTTAAAACATTTTATTAAAAAATATTAATGATGAATTGGTTGTTTTTTATTTATGGATTAGAGATTAATTTATTAACCATATCTGTTTTTATAATAGTTTGATAAATTATAAAAAACTTTTTATGGGTTATACAATCAATAATAAAGAATATTTTAGTGCTTCAATAAAGTGTTCATTATAAGACAAACATTTAATAAAGAATTGGATGAATAAAAATTTGATCAAAGAAAATACAAATGATGATATTTTTTTATTTGACATATATCAAGAAAATATACTTCCTTATATTCTTTTTTAATAAAATAATCCATCAATAATTAGAAATTTAACATAAAATAAAATGTTGTTCAAATACTATAATTTATGTAGAACTAATTATCTTTTAAATAATCATGTATTTATAGATTTGAGACATTTAAATTGACATTATAAATTCACTTTTTTGTGATTGATTACCTGAATAACTCTCTATAAATATTAATTTTTTCTCACAATTTATGTATCAATACATTACACTAATGTCTACATAGATACCCAATTAATTGTTAGTATAAGTTACCTCTATAATGCATGTTCACTTTTTTCTAGAGGATGTTTTGTGAACCCTCCTCAAGATGTGTTATTTAAAAATATGAAATATCAAACAATCTACTACCAATATAAATTTTAAATTTTGGGGAGGCAATTAAATTATGGGGATAATGTAACAGCACAAAATTCTAAATTAGGAACAATATATTTGATATTGTGTATGAAACACAATGCCAAGAATGTATGTGAATATAATATCAAAATACATTAAAATATATTAACCATTTTAAATAAATTAAAACAACCATATATCTTGAAAACTAATATAATAAAAAATTTATATTTCCTTACACGCAAGAATGACCTTGTACAATAGATTATATAATATGAAACACTCGGTTTTCATAATGAACAATATATTATTAAAAATATTATTATTTAATATAATATGATATAAAAATGCCATTAAATTTTAGGTTATGAATAATATTAACTATTTTATGAAGTACTATGGTTTAAAAAAATTTAAATGAATTAATTGGTAACCAATTAATTATAATTTAATAAACACCAATTTAATATATTGGGAATTTTTAAAACAACATTTTATCAGCTCAATGAACTATTGTATCATAATAAATTTAATTAATTACAATGAGTGACTGATATTAATTAAATATATATATTACATATTCAACAAATTATTTTTTATACTCATAAAATATATTTGAGAGTTATAAGATTTGAAAAAACCCAATTTTACACATAAAAATATATATTTCTATAAAGGTAATTTTAATGCCTTTTATTTGAGAAGCTATTTTAAATACAATTTTCAGATGATTAAATGAATTTATATGTAAAAATAAACATCATAATTTAAAATAAAACAATCGAAATTAGCTTAGGGTGACTTGTTTTTGTTTATTATTGTTTTTTTATGAATAGTGAAAAATACTATATTTTAATTCAAACTAAAGTTTCATATAATTTATTTACAAGGATAAATGATATTTAAAATTTATATAAAATTAATAATATTATAATTATAATCAATTAATCCAATTAATAACATCATAATCAATTTATCATTGAAATATGATATAAACATATCTCAAACATTTGATCATTTTTATATAAAAATAATCTTTTTCGTCCCATCTAATTGACCAATTTTAAATTAATATATATCATTGATATTATTCATATTAGAAATAAATAGATTCCATGTTTGGATTCTGAATAAATAATTATTTATAATATCATGAACAAAAATGTCTTACCAAAAGGATTAGGGAATCTGTTTAAATTAACTACAATGATTAAGTGATAAATTATCCTAACAAAGGACTAAACCATAATCATAAGATAACAATAGACATAAAACATGCCATAAAGGCATTAAATTTCCATATTAAGACATTATAATCCCATTTATTTACTTTTTTACATTATGGTTCCACTTTCAAATTTTAAAAACAATGTTGGAATTAGCATTTCAAAAATTTAACACTTCCACTACTCATCAACTATAAAAAATGAACCCACGACTTCCATATCCCCTCACATATCAAGACACATTGGATTAAAAAATATCTGAAAAATATCTCTTAAAAATTCATCCACTGGTCCTAGAGGGAACTACTTTGGAGGAATGAAATCCAATGATTCTATTTGGTGCAAACCAAAAAGATTTACCGAATTAGAGGTAACATCCGTTCTCAATTTCGTTTATTATATTTGCATTATATACACAATTAGAACATATTATTCCATGATAATTTAACAAAACAAGAACCCTAAATATTTTTTATTTATTAATGATATTTCTTTTCAATATAATTTTATAGACCTACATCTAATGGGTACTGAACATACCATTCATGTACGATGAACTACCATCTCGCGAACAGATTATTATTTGTTTTTCTATTACAACATTGGATGGTATTAATTATGATGGATAATAAATTAAATTAAAATATATATTAATTTTATTATTTATTTCTCAATATTTAATTCTTTTATAACCTATAACTTTATTCATTAAATGTTTTGGTAATAAGATATCATTGTTTATGGATGTGTGGACTGACACCGCCAAAAAGTGATGTCATTGATTTAGGAGTTACATGGATTGAATATAGAAAAGTTTTAATATAAAATATGTAACATAAATGAAATATATTTTATATTAACGACATATATAAAATTATATATATATATATATATCATTTTAATTATTATACATTTCACAAACTAAAATGTGATAATGTCAGTCATGGACATGTCGAGTACCGCCTCCTAGAAAAGATGTGATTCCTTTCACATCATAAGAATTTTATATATGAGAATATTTGATTAATAAAATTTTAGTTATAATAAATTTATCATTATGTAATGAAATAATATTACATACATTCTTTCATAGTGATCATTGAGAAATGCGAACGTTACTCATGCATATATATGTCCTACCATCTCCGTGATTGTAATGTTGGTAATTTTTTCACACTCATCATTAATGATTTATTGAAAAAGAATAATTTATTAATAAATATTAATTTTATATTAGGATTATTATTCTATTTATGTTTATATAATAACCTATTTGACCATATTTGTCCAACCAAAGTCGTTATTGACATAGAAACTGAATTTGGTCAAAAACCTGATATAAGCATAATTGTTTATGTAGTTGTATACAACATGGTAATAAGTGAAATAAAAATAATGATATATATATAATATAGTATCATAATAATGTATATTATTACCATTATTACATTATTATGTAATATAAAGACACATGAATAAGTCACACTAATAGAAATGGATTGTTTCTCAATTTACAATACATTATGAATTATTTTTTGTGATGCACCAATTCACTTTTATATGATTTTTATACATAACATTGACATGGTATATCATGAATATTATTATTATCATGATATTTTATTATCAATTTATTGTTATTACATCATGGTTATTATGATTCAAATTATTCAAGTGGTATGGATCAATTTGGAATGTTTGATGATTGTTTTCCTCAACAATAATTTTAATCATATTTCAATGGTTAGATTCCTTTTAAATAGGTTATAGTACATCCTCATTGTCATTAATATTGAATGATTATGTGTTTAATAAATTTATGCTATATATTATTTTATTTCCACAATTTTTATGTGGATTTAAATTTGACAGACATCATATATATTTATTGATTCTCACATAAACGTTATATTCACTTCAAGGGTATGTTTTACCATCTCATTATGTTCGGGATTGTTTACACATGAATTAAAATCTGAGTAAATTATATGATTATGGTATAATAAACTTGTTTAATTAATTTTCCTCTGTTTATTCATGACATTCACCATATAATAGTTCCATTTTTCACATTTTTTACTTAAAATGTATTAGATACTTCATTTTCAATAAAATATGGTTTCAATTTTATTTTAGTTAGATAACCTATTTTCTTCTACTAATAAACCTTTATAAAAAGTTTTTCCCAAATTTATTAACCCTTCCAAAATTCATTATTGACGACATTTTCAACCATTATGTCTTTTTCTAATATTTTATAATAAATATTCTACTCACTTTTCAAAGAATAAATTTTCTCACATTTTTTACTTTTAAAAAAAAAAAAATTTTAAACTCATACAATATGATTATATTCACATTCCATTATTTTTTAAAATATTTTTTTACATATATAAAAGGATAGTTTTTAAAAAAAATGTTTTCATGTTTGTTAATTTCAATTGAAATTATTTCAATTTTTTTAAAATTTAAAATAAAAATTTTATATTGCACAAGAAAAATTATAAAATATTTCTTTAAAATAAAATAATTAATCGGTGGAAACATCACATTAACTCATCTTATAATATGTTATATTAGTACCATCTTTATTTTTTCTACGGATGGTTTTTATGGATTTTTCTATGTATTGTATTGAAATTCACATCATTATTTTAGATGTTAGTCCCCATTAAATATTCAATTTCATATGATAATTGAAAATTGAATTTCCTATGATATTATATATTATTTTTTATTGATATTACTATTTCATGAATCATATACCATTTTACATATATTATTTACTTGGAATGTAATTTTTTTATTTGGGGAAATATTAAAAAATTTCCATCCATTATTCAATATAGAAATTTGAAAAGGAATGCTATATTATTTAGTTATTTGATTTGAGGATTTATTTTGAATCATAATGATGGGTTAGGATGAAACCCTATAAATCCCCATGATTAATCTACAGGTTCTGATGAGACAAATAAGTTTTTAAAATTATACAGGTTCTTACATGTAGTTATAAAAAACCTTCTCAATGGTTATAATAATATATGTTTCCATGATATTCAGACATGAATTAAAATAAATATACATTTCCCTCATTTAGATATATTTATTTTCAACCCCTGGGATTTTATGTTGTCATATCTTTGTACACATTTCATTTTCATTTAATTTTTTAAATGTATTGTATTGGCAGTATCTAACATTTCCAATTTGACTATACCTTATCTATTTATTTGATTGGATTATGTTTTAGTATGTTAAATTTTAATATTTTATACCCATTTAGTTTAATGATTTTGTGGAATTGGTGTTTAGTTATTATATTCCCATATGGGCTATAAGGATTGAATAATTATTATAACCGATGTATTTTACCGTTAGAGATCTTTAGTGCTCACCCTTATTTTTTCCCTATGATTCACTAAAGTATTCTACGAATAATATGAATGGATATTGTATATGGAATAAATTTATTATCCTTAAATAAAGAAAATAATAATGTTGTAATTAGTATATTCATTTGTAGCAATATACTCATATATGTATCAAGCCTTCCAATACTACAAAACTATTTAGTTCTTTGGGTTGTGAATTAGTTGTATATATTCCATCATAATGGTAGAATGATAATTTCATCGAGATTATTGGGTTTAGACACAAAATGAATAACCAAATATAAACGTATCATTATTTTAAATCATTTTTATGATATATAATTAATAAAATTATATTCACATAATACCAGGAACCAAATTAATATTGTATTTTATGATAAGATACATACGAATCATTATTTACCAAAATTGTGTACATTTATCCATAATATGAATCTTTTATACTATATGGACATGGCCTTAAACATTACATAATATTGAATTAAATGAATAATTCACATTGAGGTTCTTTAATGGTTTGGGTTTTTAGAGAATTAGGATACAACTATTACATCTCAAATGATTAAAAAGTAGTCACTTCTACTCAGTTTGTATTTTTTTCATAAAATAAACACACGTGAAAAAAGGGTCGTGTCTAGTTCCATGTTTTAGGAAGCATGAATTTTCCTTGATCCCATCTTTGTCCATATTCATCTTTCTGTCTTGTCAAAACATTTCAAAACTTGGTATGAGCATAAAAATCTCATAAAGGGTTATAAAACATGGAAATAAAACATTAGTTCATAAATACATAAAAACATTAAATATTTTACGTACCTCATAAAATCGTATTATTTATAAATAAGACATAGAAATCATAAATCATAAAGGTATCTTGTGGAATACATAACATACTTAAATTGTAGATATCATAGCTACATAGTGAGTTATATTGGAATACCCATAACTATATATTTCTTAAATATCGTAGGAGAAACATTCATGTTTACCTCTGTCATGTTAACCAATGCATTGGAAATATATCTTGGGGTCACCCTCCCTAGGTTTATTATGGAACCACCTGTATACATAAATAATTACAAAGAATAATAACATGATCATAACACATAACAAAAGCATAAATGAAAGAAAAAATTCCCACATTGTAATAACTATATGACATTTTAATATATTAACTTATAAAAAACAATATCAAAACCATTATCAAACCCAATTTCATAACCAAATATATGTAAAATACTATATTGTATTTATTTTCCTTTTAAAAAACATTATGGCTTGTTAAGGAAGCCAAAGATCAAATAATACTAGTGGCGACGGAATGGTCGTTGTCAAATCTTACATTAAAAACATTATTTTTTTTCTTTTAGTAGAACACTTGGTAGAAAAAGATTCCTTTTGAATGAAATTTAATTTCAACGGTGTTTATAAAGAGTATAAATGAAATTAATGAATTAGAAGAAAATATGCCTCAATGAAAGGAGATTGAGACTAAGTCCCTTACCTCATATCCGACTTGACTTGATCGTTATTTAATCTCCGGAATAATAAACTAAAGCTAATTTATAATTTCTTAAGAACCTTTTTCATGTATTTTATTCCTTTTATATCACTTATTACAATGTTATAATAATTATTGAATCATTTATGTTAATAACATTCCTTTTGTCAATATTTAGAACTTGAGAAAAAAATGAACACCTTGTATTTTCATGTTGTCCATGTGGTCAATAGTCCATTATATCCAAAATGATATTAATTATTTAGATATCATATATATCATATATATCAAATATATTATATATATATATATATGTTTATAACAGTACATATCATATAGAGGTAAGAAATGAAATGCACCGTTCATGGTGACGGTAAGACGTACGTACGCATGAACACTACTTTCATTTCTATTTCTAATATTAATGAATTTATAACATAATGATACAAAGGTAAATTATAATTATAGTATAATATCATATATAATATTCTTATCTCCATCATTTATATGTCCCACAAATGGCATTAACGAGTTATATCTCTTTGAGGCGGCGGTAGTCCATACTTCCTCAAATGAAATTATCACGTTTACCCATAATAGAAATCATAAAGGTATTCTATAAAAGAAAAATACAAAATCATAAAGAAAAAATAAAAATAATAAATATCATATATAAATATAATGTCATCTTAATGGACACAATGATAGGCTGTATGTGATAATCGAACAATCATCGTCTCGTGAGGTGTTAGTTCACCATCCACAGAAATAGTGTGTTTTCACCCAGTAGATGGAGGTGTGTGTAAATGTAGATAGAATATTTATCATAACAACATCCTAGTATATTTATTATACTGTTTTTTTATAAAATAATTGAATAACAATATATTAGGGATTGCAGAAGTAGAACAAAAGATAAAAATTTAAGAGAAACTATTACCTTTAATTTGGGTAACTTCCTTTGGATTAAACCAAATTGAGTTCTTGAAGTGAATTATGCCTAATGTAAGACATATAGTAGGAGGAGAGGGACGTAGGGAGATTAATTGGGTAGAGTATGGACGAGCTAAAAGGATTGAGATGTGTGAGGAATTGGTTATAAGTGAGGGTTTTTTATAAGGGGGATGGAGGGACTCTTTAGGTAAGTGTGATAATATGATTTTATTAAAGAATGATATTTGGTTTCTAAAGGTCCAAAACTCATTAAGGTATACGATAATTTGACTCATTGTCTAAATAAATTCATCCAATAATAATTGGACAGTTTTTGGATGTTATTTTAAAACTTATAATCTTATTTATTTAAATAAATTATTAATGAGCTAAACAGTAAATATTTATTAAGTCATAAATAATATAATTTATTTGATGTATAAAAATTTAAAAAAATACCATGATGTAGGAAATAATTTTATATTTTTAGTTAATATATATAGTCGAAATGATAAACTATATATCATAATGTAAAAATTAAATTACAATGAGATATTTGTTTATGTTATTCTTGCCTTTACATTAAGTTAAATAAAATAAAGTGGCATTATCATTCATAAGTGGCTCCATAGGGCCCCCAAATTGACCCATGGATGACCATGGATGGAAATTACTCATCAAATATGGTTACGACTTGTTTTTATGTAATTTTGAATTATTATAATATTCTTTTTACCTTTAATTAACCTATTTACCTTTAACCATAGTAAATAAAATTCCAAAGTTATTATAAAACAAAATTTATTTTTATCTTATTAAACCACATTTTTCATACTAATAACAAAAATATATTTTAGAATTTTTAAATACAATCAAAAAAAGTGGTAAAATTTATTTTAATGGAAAATGTTAGTTTTTTTAACTACTACTAAGTGGTTTCACTATTCATAAAAAAATAGACGTTTTTCAAAAAACTAAAAAAAATTCTGCCTATGCTATATTTGATATTACAAAAGAAAAAATGATGTCCTTTCTTACAGACTGAAAACATATAAGTTTCATTAATAAATCTAAAAAAAATTCTCATTGCTAAAAACAAATAGCGTGTTTTTAAGAAACAATAACTATCAAATGATTGACACTTTTTTATGTCAAATTTCAAAGAGAAATTATTTTCATTGACAAAAATTATATTAAATGTTAAAAATATATTTTAATTATACTTTAAAACCAATTATAAATGTAATATATCCAAATAAATAAATTAGATTAAAACACAGGTTTGAATTAAAAGACAATATTGTTCAATATTGATTAATAAATGAACTTTATCAGTAAAAATCCAAAAATTTACACAATGTAAATTTTGATTTCCACATTTTAAAGATGGATTTTATTTTTTTAAATAGAATTTATTAATATGACCACAACTATATTTAATGAGTCTTCGCTATTAAACGCAGGTAAATTGTCCATTTAATGTAAATTATGCATAAAATAAGATTCATTCACATTTTATGCCTCTAACATTTATTGGATACATGTAAATACATTTAACAAATATTTATAATTATATTGTAGTTAGTTTTCTTCATTACCTCCAACACAATGGCTAGGAGTTATCTACCATTTAAAATAATAATATTATATTATTAATGTACAACGTTCAATTTCAGAGAAACTCGTTGTTGCCTATCGGGTATGCTATCGAACATAGAACCCTGTTTAATGTAAAATTAATATTTAATTAAAAAATATTAAAAAATATGAAATATGTCTTCTTTTCTATTTACCTAGGATGTTACATCCTCACCGCCTTTTGTAAATTGGGTTCTCACAATTTTTATTCACTTATCAAATATGTGGTGGTGTTTATCTCTCATAGAATTTTTAGATTCCCACTTTGCCTATTGAACCCTATGGGTTTTTCATAAAAAGTTTACCTGGTGAATTACCTTATTCCGCAACACATGTTCTTTGTGGTCGAAAACCTAGACCGGTTGTTCTTAGTAAGAGAGATTCTCTTTGAACTGAACTACCTCTGGGCTCAAACCATGATATTGATCTGGAATATACTTTCTTAACATCGAAAACTGAAAAACATTTTGTACCATGGATAAACATGGAGGTAAAGCCACTAGGTACGCAAGTGATCCAACTTTTTCCAAGATTTGATAAGTTCTAATGAAGCTCTAACTCAACATTCCCTTCTTAACAAAATTCATCACACTTTTCCATGGAGAAACATTGAGAAAGTCATAATCACCTACCTCAAAAGAATGATTATTCCTCCAGTTATCTGCATAACATTTATTCCTGCTCTGAGCTATTCTCATGTGCTTCTGAATCAATTGAGATTTCTCTACCATCTCATCTACCAATTCTAGTCCCATCAACTTCCTTTCACATATTACATCGCAAAAAGCTGTAATTTTACAACTCTTTTCATATAATGCCTCAAACATAGCCATTTGTATACTGGTATGAAAACTGTTATTATATTAAAATTCAACCAAAGAATGATGTTGGTCCCAAATTCACTTGTAATTTAGTGAACAAGCACATAGTATATCCTTCAGGGTATGAATTGGTCATTCTAAATTCCCATATGATTGAGGATGAAAATCTGTAAAAAAAAATTAATTCAGTACCCAACGACTTTTGAAGGCCTTTACAAAAGTTATAATTAAACATTGGATCCTGATCAGATACAATGGAGAGGGGACTCCATGAACCTGACTATCTCTTTAACATACAATCGAGAAATATGACATAGGGAGAATTTTTCTATAATAGAAAGGAAATGAGTAAATATAGTTTATCGATCAACAATAACCTAGACTGAATTATTACCTCGAGATGTATTTGGTAATCCCACAATGAAGTCCATGGATATATTTTCCAATTTCCACTCTGGCACTAGTAAAGGAAGAAGAATCCCTTTCAGTATCATCCGCTCTGCATTAACCTGCTGACATGTCAAACAGTTCACAGTAAAATTTGCAATATCTCTTTTCACTCCATCCCACCAGTAATACTCCTGAAGATCACTATACATCATAGTACCCCCAGGATGAACTGATGATGTGGAAATATGAGCTTCACATAAAAACTCATTCTTCAACTGTGAATCACAAGGAAAACATAATCTCATTCCAAATCTCAAAACACAACTGTTATCAATGTAAAATTATGGAAACATACCCGTCAAAACCAACTCTACCTTTTTTTGTTACACAATGTCTTCCTTCTGTGCATGCTTAATTCTGTCTTATAGAGATGATCTCACTGACACCATTATAATTTTTTCAAGAGTTCTTTACTTTTTCCTACCACCTCAACCTATAATTTTTTTGTTTTTCAATGAACACATGATCATCGGAAAACTCCATTTCCACCTTCTCCTAACAATTAACAAGTTTTTAATAACATTTTAACTCACGAGAAGCTAAACGAGACAGATGGCCCGTCAATCGGATGCCTGGTCTAAGAGTTATTGGATTTTCCGTCCGAGGGGATTGGTTGGTGTTTAAGCTAATCCAACCCGACCGTACTCCAGCTGCATCTAAACCTCGAGTGGAGTATGCCAAAAGAACCATCTCACTAAGTGGAATTCATCGTAATTGACATCACGTCATTCGGATGTCCGGTCGTTAAGTTATAAGCGTTTCTGCTCCAAGGGCCCAGTTGGATTCAGGTTCGAACCAACCCGGCCATATCCAAACTTTTCTGAAACCTCATGTGTAATATAGATAAATTACCATCTCGATCCAAGGATCCAAATACAACTAACGGTGCATCGGTAGGAGGTCTGTATCCCAAGATACATGCATTTGAGCGAACATGGTCTGAAAATTGGGGGTTTGGGCCTGGTCCGTCCCGGCCAAATACCACTGGGGGGCCCAAAACAGGTTGACATAACCCGAGTCCGGGTCTGGCCTGATTGGGAATGGCCCGGCTCGGAAGCTGGCTGTGGATAAGCTAGCAGCCGAGCAGGGTGTGAAGGGGGGTGCCTCCCGCTTGTCTCCCAAACAGAGGACCCAGTGGGGTCCGCCCTATTTTTGGGTCGGGGGGGGGGGGGGGAAGTTACACCCCCTAGTCTTTCCGGGAAATGACCGTCCATTATGGCTGACCAGTTTTCTTGAACCGCCGCGGGACCCTGAAGGCTCCCTCCTCGTGGAGCACCAGCGGCTGACCGAGCCCGGGCACCCCTGCTGGTGACCTTCACGCCCTTAGGCCGCGACCCTTGTTCAATCAGTACGACGCGAAGGCACCACACCCCTCCGCCACAGCCCTCTCCAGCCTCGGCCTCCCTCGGGTCCTCCGGCGTGGCGCGATGGCGCCGCACACCACCACCGTGGCCTACTCCGGCCGCAGTCCCCTTCGTTCTTGCATGATGAAACGACATCGCACCGCCTTCACCACAATGATCAATGAAAATCATCAAAAAAGGGGATGATGATCGACCATGTTTATATGGTCTGATCTACTCCCATTATAATGATAACAAGTGGCCATAATTTAATCAACGAAGGTCGATAAATAAAACTTGAATGAAGTTAACCACTACCTCGATAAATGATGTCGTTTTCCGGCGACGCAGAAGATGGTATCGCGTGGTGAGGATTCAAAGATGGCGTTGGCGTGCAACCATGGAGGGGATGGTGTATCACACTAGCTGTGGAGAGAAAAAGGAATGACACGTTGTATCTCCTTGTGGTGACAGCGTTCTTCGTCTAAGGGTTTCATTCTTCGCAGGAGGATGAATTTCTTCAAGAAAGGGACATAGAGCTCTCTCTGAAAATCCTCACTCAACAAGCCAACCCCCAAAATCAAATAAGTCTCATCTGATTTTATTAATTCATCCCATTAATTTAAAATTTTAAAATTCAAACACATAACTCAATTAATTGAAGAGATTCATTTAATTAGATTAATGTGTTTCGACATTATTAAATTGTAATAGGAGGAGTCACCTAATTAAATACAAATGGTTGCCAACATTAAACACAAGAACATTAATGGGGGGGGTTTAAGGGGTTTTAAAGAAATTGATGGTGTGGGACTCGTGTGGGCCCCACCTCACCAATATCCCCACATGGGTAGTTAGTAACTAGTGGGTCCCACCCCAACGCCCACTCTTAGGATATAACCACTTAGAATAAAGATTAAAAATTGTTCCACAATTTTTATCCAATTTTTTATTAATCCAAAAAAAATTAACAACTCATCCCGAGAAAATGCATTTTTGGTAAAGGTCCTCATAATTAATTACTGGCGCTGGAGTTTCATTGGTGCCCTAAAATTTCAATTCTGAGCACTAGTTCAAAAGATAAAAAAACTCGCCCATTCGTTCACTAAACGTACCCCAGCTAAACTTTGGAAATTTATTCCGGGCACACCGGGCCTCAGAATCAGGTGCCTTCAGAAACTCCGTATTCGTAAAATCACAAATAATTTATGGAAAAAATTTCCTTGAAATTTATAGGTCTTTACATATATCTTTCCGTTGAATAACTTATCAGGTCGGTTATTAAATAACTGAAGTGAAAAATGATATATGATGTCATTTATTAAATAAGAGATGTAAAAACCATTCTCTAGTAATTTACAATGTCTATTAGGAAATAACCGATTTAAAAACTTGTATGAGGATCATTTTTCACATTAGTTAAAAATAAATGATGTGAAAAATTATATACAACGTCAGTTATTAAATAATATAAACAAAAACCCATTCTCCAGGGTTTTATTATGTCAGTAATTAAATAAACGGCAAAAAAACTATTCCATAGGCATTTATTACATTAGTTATAAAATTAATGATGAAATAACAATTTTTTTTAAACTATTAAACCATTATATGCACTTCCAATGTTGACATGAAACAAGAAGAAAATAGACCAAAAGAATACCAAAACCTGACCGGATTCTATACAATAAAAACATCAATACTATAGAAAAACAAAAATAACCATAGAAAAATTAAACATTCGCATTTATAGAATTCCAAACATTCAATGTCAAATAAAAAACTAAATGCAACCAAAACAACTACCAAATACACAATTACAATTAAAATATTCAAAATTACCATTAAAAACCAGAAACAATATGAATTCCAATAAAAAATGTAATATAATTTGACCATTCCACTTGTACGTGTTTGAACACTAATGAACTATAGTGTTGAGGGTCATCAAATAGATACAAATTAAAAGGAAAATATTTAACATGTATAATGAATTAATCAAATGAAATATTATTGAATCATTTATAAATAAATTAAACATGTTCGAACTTCTAATGTTTTACAGTTGTAATTATTTCATACATAAATCATATATTATATTATCCATATTCGATTATGAAATGTTGTTCATGTGCATTATGTTTAAAAGAGTTTCAATTCAAAATATCATTTTATGTAATACATCAAAATGTACAAATAAATAATTGATATTTACCTTTACTATAACAAATTATATCATGGAAGACTTTATCATTTTTTCGACTGTAGGATCATCCCTAGATAGAAAATCATATGAATGGGATAAAATTTAATGTAATTATAATATAAAAAACTATTAAAAAAATGAAACATAATTTTCAAACAAATTCTCAATACTTCCCCGCACATCACCATGGAAAAATAATATCCAAAAAAGTGTTTTCTCCATTAGATAAAAAACCCCTAACATCCAATGACCATTAATATAAAATATAATTTAACACCATTCTTGATATATGTTTCACACCTCTCAGAAAAAGGCATTATCCAACCCTGCATAATTATATTCTATTCAAATCATAATGCAATATAAAGTGTTTATTATTCCCCATCCAATATGTGTGCTTCAGGTGAAATCATATGTGGGACCATGAATCCATATAAATATGTCTGCTCATTCTTCTCACATGTGTTATAAAGATACCTAATACAAAATAGACATAATTATACATTTTTAATAAATATAATGTAGGGAAGGGTGTTAAGACTTACATGTAAAAAAATTACCCCACAATGATTTCCAAATTATCTCTAGTAACATGCTCCATTATATCATTTTTCATAATCATAAAATTTACTACTCCACTAAAAATATCATCTTCCAATAGAAATTAAAAATGATCATTCAAAAAATATGAATATCATGGCAATATGTTGAGACTACTAGAATCTTTATATGATGTCATATCCATTTTTCATTGTTGTTGTCTATATAATATTTCATTACCTTTGATGTATTCTTGTTTATAGGTAAAAACATATTATTTTTCAAATGTTAAAACAACTTTAAATAAAATATAATATAATAAATAACATATATACCAATATGGTAATGAGTTTCAGTTGTATAGATGGACAAACTAAAAAGTTACTTATATTGTGTCCAACTATCATCACCTCATACGTTGGTAATGGTACTCAAGTTGATATTTCAATAACATCATGTAATGTGACCCCATGACGATATACCTCTATCTTTTGATGATGAAATGTATCTCCTATACAAGATACAAGCCCATATGAAACTATATGATTGTGAGGATCATCAAAATACAACACACACTATGTAGGATCTTTTGGTGAATGAGTTGGATAAAAATGGGATTTTCATGATGAGGTGGAGGATAAATAATGTGGTCTAGAGGTGGGGGAGTGGGAGCTGCTGGAAAAGGTAGAGGATTAATAACGGGGTCCATAGGGGGAGGTGGAGGAGTGTGTGCTACAGTCTAAAATTGTCATTACATGTCTTCAAACATTGACTATAATGAAACTCTTATCTTTTCCTCCAACATCACATTAATATTATGAACTACATCCTCCATATAATTCATTTATTTATAAACATCATTAATTTATGAATTTGAAGAACATGAAAAAACTTTTCTTACTAATACACCCATCAGGTATCCTCATACACTAACAAGGTGTTCAGTCTTTCCCAATGCTAGAGATAAAATATCATTCCTCCCAGCAGTTTTAAATCCCATGTGTGTGCTCTTCTCCTCAAAATAATCCTTTATTAATTAATTGAACATTTTTTTAATGATTCAATGTATATAAATAATATAATTAACACAAATAAATAATATAAATATATTACAATCCTCTCATCTATGATTTTCAATTCTTTCGAAAGATATTACCCATTTTTCCCAACTGATTTCTATTACATTTTTCAGGTCTTGATGGAGTGGATGGAGGTAAAACCTCTCCAAGGCTTGAATACTCATCTCTATGTTTTTGTAATTTTACAACCATTATTTTATCATCCAAAAAACTATACTCTCCTCAAGATAAACTATGAGGGTATAAATTTTTATATGGGATCTCTTGATGACATGTCCTTGTTTGCTAAAAATTATGAACAATAAATAATTATCAAATATTCAATCAGATCAATTATATATGAAATCTTATAAAATATTACATTTCCCTTAACATAAATTATTCTTTTCATCTACTTTCAACAAATTGTGTTCACTTTTCATTATATATGACATTCATTTTCATGTTTCTTATGACCAAAAATGAAATAATATGTGAGGTTTGATATTAATTCCCTCCATCTCCTAGTATCCATAGATAAATATTTCCTCCCAACTCCATGAGTATCAAGAATATCAATTGTCATCTGATAAAGAAGAGGTAATATATATTATATTATAAACATTTAATGATTATTAAAACAATATAAAACCATATTACCCAAATTGTCTCCCAAAATTGATATATTATCGATTTGTCCACACATCTCCAATCATTATACAAAATGATTACTTTTCCATTACTTGTAGTTGATAAAAACCCATAAAATGTTTTTCATTTGGACCATTTGTAATATCATTCTCATCAAACTCAATGATTATCCTCTGGTCCTGACAATGGGCAAGTGATAATTTGGGTACATATGTGAATTCACATTTACCATCTCTCGAACTCTTCATTGTCATTGTGGGAGAACATTGTGAAGATTGGGGATCATAAATATGAGCATGGAATGTTCCTCCCTGAGGTATGATCATGATGTTCAACTCCAGAATCATGTGGTTGATCAACTAATTGATCTGTCATTATCCATCAAATCAAAAACAAAAACATTATTTCACAAATAAACATATTGAAATATTAAAATACTAATGTAAACATAAAATGAAAAATTGAACTTTGTTACATAGTAGTAAGCATGGTAAATATGGTAATTATGTTAAATAATGGTAATATCGTAAACAAGGTTGTGTAATGTTCGTTCAATAATATCAATAAATATATATGTTGCATGAAGGTAAAATATGGTAAACTATGGTAAACATGTTAATGCAATTGACATTTGAAAAATTAAACAGATATATGAGTTACATAATGGTAAACATGATAGACTAAACTAAACAAAATTAAAATAAACGAACATAGCTAATTATTTGTTTTAATATGCATTTTAATATTGAAAATATTATAATTTCTAACATTTTATGAAAATAATAAATGTAAACAAGAAATAATCATATGTTACCTGTAATATTAGGAATGTAGAAATGAAATGATTTCCCAAATTCATTCGTCATGATAGTTCCTTATGGCGCAAGCCATGTATTCAACTTGCTCATCATTATTTTCTACTAAACTTTCAATGGAATTAGGGATCTGACATAAATCAGGAACTTCATTAAGTTGATCCTCAGAAAAATATATTTTTTCCTTGTAAAAAATAGACCACTGCATATCTAATTGATCAAAAACCAAGAAAATTTATTTTTCATGTGTTTCCATTATAAATGAATTTGTTGTGTCTTCGAAACTATTCAGATTAAAAACTTTCATTCCAAATTCCTCAATAATGACACTATTGATACCAATAAACCATTTTCAGTTAATCTTAGAAACATTAAATTTCATCTAATCAACCTCCCAAATTTCATCATGGACTTCATAATATGAACTTGATACAGAAATAGGATTTTTTTCTATAGAAATAGAATCATTCATTGCATTTTCAAACACCAATATAAAACTATTCTGAACTTCACTTATGTTGTCCTGATCTATATTATGAAATGTATTTCCATTAATGTCATTCCCAGACCATGCTATCACATATAAACTACGACCAACAACAAATCATTTAAGGTATCAGATACATCTGATCTACCATGAAAGGTCTTTTTTAAATCATGGAGAAATGTTTTTTTGTGCTCATTCAAAATCAAAATTTCCTTATTTTATGGATGACATTATTTCAACCAATTAATATTAAATGTGATATATTATAGATCATCATCTATGATATTAAAAATGTATACATGCACCTTATTCATCTGATAAACCGACAATAATTTGACATTTATGACACGAATCCCATTTACCTCATTATTAAATCATTCATTGCAATATAGAGTAAAACAAGTGGGCTACATTGTAGCCATGTATCACGTACAAAACTCTACAACCTCCTAAGATATATACATTCAATTAATGGAGTCTTCATGTCAATATGGATTATTATCATACCCCTTCAATATTTTCATATACCATTCCAAAGGATACATCAAAAGAAGATATATAGGTCCACAATGTTTTATTTCTCAAAACAGATGAACCATTTTATAAAAAAAGGTGGAGTAAAATACATTACCATTTGAAAAACTATATATATTTCATCCTTTTAAAAAAAATTCAAATAATTCACATCAACAAAATTATTAATAATTGAATTGAAAAAATAACACACCATCATTATAGTCTATATGACACAGGTGGGTAATAATATAAACAATGCATCTGATAGTAGTTATTTCATCATGACGTGAAAATCATGATATTTCATACATATCAACTTTAAATACTTCCAATAGACCAAAGATATTACATTTGAAGAATAACATTGAGGGAGTTTGATATAATTACGACACTGAAAAAAGAAAATTTTCTCCCACATGAATAATGTATGAAAAGATGGGGCATGAAATATTCATCTTCTAATAAGAGTGGGAGATAACCCCAAACATGTTCCCATTGATAGTAAGTATAATCAGGAATTCAAAAAATATTTATTATTTCCATTAATATATAACAATGATCTGATCAAACTGTTGCAGATACTCTTCACGGTGTGCATGACATCAATATTATGTTTCAATTCATCATATCTCCAATATGGTAGCTCAAAAAATATTTACCTTTTTTCCAAATATATCTAGCATTAACAGATTTATGTGCCTTTCCCAATGTCACATCAATATTTTTCACCCTCTAAAACAACACATCAGGGGATAAAGGTTTTGGAGAAATATAAAATTATTGTGAGGCATTGAATGACCTTTTTAGTCATATATATGAGTGATCCATAGGAAAAAACATTCAATGACCCATGTAGACTGTTTTCATCCAATGATGAAATTGAGAATATGATGTCTTTTTTTTGCAAATAGGACATGCTTTATGCCCCTTAACACTATATCCAAAAAATATTCCTTACGATGAGAGGTCATTTATAGTGAACATAAGCACTGCATACATTTGAAATTATTCCATTTTATAAGAATCAGACTCCCTAATACCATCCTCCTATAAAATATTCAAATCATCAATCAATAGTGGCAAGAACACATCAATATCATTTCGTGGTTTCCTCGGAAAAGAGATCATTATACACAACATGAAATATTTTCCCTTCATTAAATCTTTATGATAGATGATATAAATTACTAATAAAAAGGCATTGAACTATGTGTGAGACTGAGGCTTCGATATGGATTCATTTCATCTATGTACAACCCATGCATGATATTTCGAATTTCATTTTTCAATTTTCAGATACTGCTCATCAATTTTAATCCATTGTTGACAATCAGCTGGATGACATATTTTTTTCATCACATATTTTCTCATAAGCATGCCATCTTAACATTTTTTTTCATCACATGAATTTGAAAATAAATGATTCAAATGATGAATTATTGGATGATACCAAAATACCATGAAATATATCTCTGTAATATACAAATGAACTTTTGATTTTTGTTTCCACTTAAACCATGATGTCCCACATATACTACACTCTAATAGAAATTCATAATCTATCCTATATATCATACCATCATTCAGAAAATAATTTATATTATTGTATCGAAATTCAATCAAGAATAGTATTTTCAAGGCCTTATAATGTGAAGCGTGAATATTTTTATATTTGGGAATAATATATTTCAATAAATGTAGTAGCACTGTAAATCTTCTATCTCTCCATCCATTTTTTTCTTTCAGGTTAATGAATCTTAAAATCACCAAAAAAATCTTAAAATTACTTCAACCAGGATACAATGGTTTTTTGAATCAACATATAGATGGAAAACTATCAGTTCTATCTTAATTTATTCTGCTGCAATATCAAGAATCATTTCTTCAATTCCATTATGATACCATCATTCAAATAATCATCATTATATATCTGACATTCAATCCTGTTTCACCATGCCAAATCCAAGGGTTGTAACTTAGATTAAAATCCAGAAAAAATAGATAATCATTGATCTTTATACTTTCAACATCTTTATATTCAATAATTTCAAACATGGATAGAAAAAAATAACATTTCATGGAACATTTCTTTTAGAAAATTCCAAAAATCTATCAACACCTTCCTCATATTCATTACTCATTCGATGTTCTATAATCCAAATTCATCTCATTATTACAAATATCAAATATCAAAATTATACATTTTTTAATTAAAATCCAATTTTATATTTATTTGAAAAATATCATGATTTGAATGTAAAAAAATTTTTAAATAGAAAAAAAATATACACATATTTGCAAAATATTGGCATGGAAATAATTTTAAAATGAAAATATAATTATATGTTATATTTATATATTTATTGGAAATATTGACATAATTTGAAAGTAAAAAACAATGAAAAAATAATTGGGAATAGATGTGTTAGTAATTTGGGATTTGGGAACATTCAAAGGAAAAATTCTACTCGATTTCAGTCCATATATAAAATTCAATAATCTCATAGAAAATTGTCCAATGAAATTATTATATGTTGATGATAAAAACCCCAGGAATTAATTGTTAATGGGTGTTAAAGGAAAGATTAATTTTTAATAGAAATCCTTTAGAATGAAGTATTTCCTTTCCCAAGAATATCTTATCTCCAAATAAGTGGACGTGGATGAATTTGAAAACTATAAATACTTATTTTAATAATTTATTACATGTATTATAAACAAAGAAACTATTGCTGTTAATTATGAAATCATTGATGTTGATGGAAGAGTAATAATTATTTTTAAATTAGAATATTATCTTGAATAGATCAATGTCTGGAGGGTTAACGTGAAATTAAATTTCTGATTATATATCTATCTCATATGAATCATGATATAACTGTATAAATTCATCTTAAATCCTTTTTCTTAAGATGCATAAAGAATACATCATGGTGCAACTGGATACAAAATTCACCATTCTGTAAAAATGAAATAAGAAGTATAAATATTATAATATGTATTCATTCACCATCTTGATCCAAAGATACATGTATTAAAGGATTAATATCTCTAGGAATATATCGATGTGTATATAAAATAAGGAAATAACCATGTTAATCTTCATATACTCCTTAATAAGGAATTTAAAATCACCTAACTCATTTATTCAATGATATTATGAGCTCCTATCCCCAAAAAATACATTATTGAAGTCTTTTATTTCTCTAAACTCACATTCAACATTTAAATACAACTAAAAAATAGTCTATAATTGAATGAGATATCATTACTAGTGAAAAATATACCTATCTTTATCATTGAATTACTACCCACATAAGAAATACTTACAATCATTCACCTTAAATTTATTTTTCATCGATAACTATTATAAAAAATATTAGAGGATTACATAACTCAATATGATGACTATATTCAAATATATATCTCTTGTGTAGAAACAAGTTTATTTTTAGTGATAATGGTATAATATGTTAGTTTAGATTCAAACACTTAATAATGTGTTTTATCATATAGGGAGAAAATAAAATATTGAATATAAAAGGAATTTTAATTTGAATATATTACCAAAATTAAAAATTAAATAATGATATAATTATTGATGGTAGGAAATGTATTGAATAAATTATTTGGTTGTAAGGTTATTGTGATGAACTTGCAGGATAATGATTTCATGGTAGCACACACTTGGATGTACACGCACACACACATGATAGAACACACATGGTAGAATCAAAAATCATAGAAATACATGATATCACTCCCATGGGTTATTTTACATGAAAATTACTTATCATGGTATAAAATAACACTATGAAACTTATAATGATAGCTAGAAAAATGATAGAGAATCATATCTCAAAACATAAATTTAGTGCATTGCGAAAAATAATGAATTAAACTAATGCATGTGAGGATTACTTGTGTTTTACTAGTGTACTTGGTAGATATGGTGATAATAAAGATAATGAATGATGTTGGAAAATTTATGATGGAAGGAACTACATTGAAGAATCCTTTTTAGGTTTTACGCACGAGAGTGACAAGTCGCAAATCCACTGATCGATTAAAATAGAACAACAGAAGATGGGACCCGATAAATTATTTAAAAGATTTATAATTCTAGTTATTTAATAACTGATTTGATACACTCTGTTTTTGTGTTTATCAGGTTAGTTATTTAATAACTCAGGTGATAAACTATTTTTTATTTTTATCACGTCATTTATTTTATAACTGATGTCATAAATTGCTTAGATTTTATTTATCAGATCAATTATAAAATAACTGACATGATAAATCAACGATATTTTCTTTTTTACATTTTTTATTTTATAATCATCATGATAAATCAATTCATTACATTTATGACGCCGGTTAAAAAATAAATGATGTGATAATACAATATTTAATGTATTGCATGTCGGTTATATATACCCGACATAAAAAACATCGACGTGGTATACATTTTCAGCACTACTGGTATAAAATCCCTCAATGCAATTCCATATATAATAACATGGGAAGGAATTATAATATAACTATAGAAGATTGTAAAACAATATTGTAAACCCATAGTCAAATTTGAATCATTAGGACATAAGAAAAGATTTTATGTAAACCAAACCCCCTTCCTTTTACTCCATTCTGCTATTGAAGATACTTAAGATCCGATATAATAAAAATTGAAATATTAATAACATATTTCAGAAGCATAGTCACACACATTAAAATATATTATTTTTTGGTAATCATCAATCTAAAAAATATATTTGTTTGTTATTGAATTTTTTTATCAAAAGATTGTAATGATTTTAATTGATTCACAAATCCATTAAAGTGACAATGCTGATTCCATTTCATTGATTATGTATTCATCAAAAATATATTGTCCATGATTCTGGAATCAATTATTTATAAATGATTGTAAATATTTCATTATATCCCATTATAATTTTATACATGATTCATGAAAACTTAAATGGTGACAAGCTTGTTTAGTTTATTTTTTATGAATAAAAGTTGGTTTGTTAATATAGTGTTCTATATTATCATAAACAATAATAAATATATATTTTTGTATTAAAGTATTAAGTTCTCGTTAATAATAATCTTATAACTTTTCATGTCTTGTGGTGTGATAAAAAAATATCAATTCATGGAGGTCAATGTCTTTATATACACACGAACTTTGTTTTAAATTTCTTTGTAATTGTATAAAAATATGGATTGGAATATTTGTTATGAATGATAAACATGTTATAAACATAATATTTTTTTGATAACATGTTCTTTTCTAAACCATCAATTTTATATGTTTTGAAAAAATATGATTCATTGACGAGGTGGTGGAATGCCCTATTTATAAGATGTGGGATGCCAATTCATTAATAACATCTTCTTAATAGAAAAAACCCTTTTATTTTATTTTTTATTTAATTTTATTTTGTAAAAGATATTTTAACGTTGCTATTTTATTTTAGTGTGAAATGTTAAATTATAATTATTTAAATTATTAAAAGGATATTTTCATATATAAAATTTATTTTGTAAAAGTTAAATTTTATGGGTTTGAAAAATTAAATTTAGTGTTAGAGCACGAAGCACACATACAATATTTTTAGAGAATGATATACTTTTAATAAAAAATCATTATTTATGATAAAATTAAAAATATTTTTTATAACTGTGATAATTATTTAATTATTTTCCTAATAATTTAGAGTCGTATTTCATTCAAAAGAATAAAAAACTGAATTCAATCATGTGTAAATTTAACATAATAAAAATCATAAAAAAATATATATGTCAAGAAAATATTAGATATGTTTCAAAATTTTGATCAATGGTTTTGTGAATATAAAAAAAATATTTTTAGATGGAAATAGTTTTTCAATAAAAGAATCCACGATTAATTAAAAATTTAGTTATCCTCTTAGTATAGATTATATAATTATATTTTTGAAAATGATATAGTATCAATAATTACTATATATTAACTATTCACCTACAAATATACAAGTACTTAATAATTTACAAAAATCCTATTATATAATCGATATATTTAATAATAAAATAAATATCAATTTTTCATATTAAAATTCTAAAAAACAGTAATTTTTTAAATAGAAATTTATGAAAAAATACATTCTTTTCAAAAAATAATTTTGTAATAATAAAATTCCATATTGTTAATTATTATAAAATAATAATTAATATTAGTGTTAATATATATTATATTCATGTATCAGTAATAAATTTACCCTTTATATTTTAACATATATCATATATATTTAAAAAAATTAAATTGTTTTAAAAAGGATAATATCATATTAGACATAAAACTACATTAGCTGAGTTTTATCGAAGCGTTAATATTACAAATGATCATATAATTTTTTTAATATAAAAATGAGGAATGCATAAAACACATGTTATATGTAAAAAATTTATTCACTAGATAATGGAATGTTTATTTTATTTCAATTTATACTTACATAGACCCTCATTATCTCTATAAAAAACATATGTGAATGATTATCTCTTGATGAATTCATGGTTTCAGTTAAACTACAATAGACCTTAGGAATTTTTATAAGGCTCATACATATGTCAAATATGCTTTTATACTATAATTTTTAGAGTTTGGCATTGTAGTAGTTTATAGAAAAAAGAAGCGAATCTACCACCTTTCCAAGATTAGATAAATAACCCTCATAATGAATACTTCCACAAATTGGTGACTTTTGATTACATTTTGTAAGAAATTTCATAATACAGTTACTTATATTTAAAACTATTAATTTAAAAATCACATTATAATGGTATATGTAAACAAAATTAATTTTAATGTAACAATGTTTCATTTTATTTTATTGTTTTTTTGTGAAGAATTTATTCACATTTGTGTTTTTCTTAATGATAAACTAATACAAAAATCATAGAGCTTTATAGTAAATGCTAGGAATCTAGTCAATAATATGGGTGAAATAATACGGTAACCTTTTAAAAGAGATTGTAATATCTACTGAAATGTGAAATTTTTTCATATTTTTTGGTAAAAACCAATAGAAAATATCCTATATACTTAATATATCTATTAATACTCATAATTTATACAATAAAAGACAAAAAAATAGAACCCTCATATGAATAACGTACTGTTAGAGAACTACTTGTAGATTTGTTATCAACATTGATCCCACAAATATACACTGAAGACACTCAGTATATTCCCATTAATAAATTACATACACAACATTTTTTATGTACATTAATATAAAATTCTATGAGAACTCAATGATCATTGATTTCATTAGGCCCTTGGAAATCACTGTGAAATTCACGAGACCAAATGTCATTTGAAAAAATTTTGATGATCAACAATATGACTTCTAAATGATTTTATTAAGATATCACCCTCTGTTACAATTATCTACAGAACTCATACCATATATTATCCATCATTTACCAACTAGATCCCTTTAATAGGTTTTCCTTATCATAAATCTGTGATAAAAGATTATTGTTCTACACTATGATAGGTTTAACTACAAGTAGTATAAAATGTAATTTTACTATCACCGAACATTTTTATGAATAAAATTGGATCAAAATAATGAAATAGATTCCATAATACGAAACCAATCTACAATATATCATTGATATGAATCCATAAATCAAATAACTAAAGTTGTGTCATATGAGAAGAATTAATAGAAATTAAATAGACATCTTTTTTTAACTCTATCACAACTTTTTGTCATGTATAGTGATGTGAATCAAAAAATATAAAGGTTATACATCAGAAATCATCTAAATCTCAGTTAAGAAAACTATTTCGTGACTATAATTCAATAGATCTACAATCTCTTCTATCAGAATTGATAAATGATTTATATGACCACAACTCATCTGGTGATCCCTATATCTAATGAATACAACATTAATACCTTCCCTGTAATTTAATAAACCATTATAAATTAGAAATTAAATAGAACATCGAAAACATACAACTAAAAATTTATAATAATTAATCATACAGTTATATCTTCCAAGAGATTAATTCCATAATGACTGATATTTCCCAATCAGTAGATGAAAACATTGACATAAGGAATAAAAAACATACTTTTGTAAAACATTAAAAGATTACAAAATGGACATTGAACCATCATTACCTCAGTTACTAAATCTGAAAACATTTGTTATGATATTAAGTAGTTTGAGTCTCCCACAAAAATAATTGTACAATTCATTATGTAAAATAAAATATAATACCTAGAATAATAAATGTGATTCTTTTAACATGAAAATAAAAGAAACAAAAAATACCTTAAACTCCTCCTCTACCATTGTTTCCATATTATAGGACACCTATGTGAATATACTTAGCTCGATATCGTAGACAAAAAAGTACTTTATATGGATTTTATCTATTTGATATAGCTTTAAAATGATGTTGAAATTCATACTAACCATGTGGGTATTACTTATGATAATTCCATGAAAGAAACCATTATAACTGTTATAATTGAATGTTACTTCCTATACAATTGAGGACACTAAGAACTATGAAGAAGAAAAAAATATTGATATCCATTACCTCTAAAAAACAAAGTTGATAAAAACATGATAAAGAAAACGAGGATCATCTATTACTTGAGAAATTGTATAAATAAGGATAAAAAACTCCCCAATGGTCATATCATTGACTGAACTGATAAATGAGAGACTTCTTCCACTACCTTACATATTGAAATTTTTTTACGAATCCCTTATAAATTACAATTTTCCCTAAAATATTATTCCTTATCAAGTAGATGTTAGTGATTACCTCAAGATATCTTTCTATGTTAAATGTAATAACCCAACATTGGATCATGGGATGTAGCTCTACCTCATTATTTCATTACCTAATATTCTTATCAAGGATATGATGATAAGAAAATTTGATATGATTCTACAATATGATTCTATTATTATATATTCATTACATCCCTTTATCATGATAGAGAAACTCCTAAAACATAGGAACCATTAGTATAATAAATATAAAATTATTATGAATATACATTATGAAATTATCACATGAGACTATAAACTCCATTCTGTCACCCAAGACTTATATCAACCACTAATGGGATGAACACCTCAAAACAATAATGACTAATGGGATTTAATAATTCTTTAATACATATATATGACAATTGGAAATCGTGGGATCATCATACGACTATGGAAACTAATTAAGAGAGGAAATACCCATATAAATAATATTATTATAATATTGAAATTCATATTTAATTTTTCAACAATTTTCACCCTCTTATACCTAGTCATCCATCTTATTGGTAATTAGTGTCTACATATATACATATTTTTTTAGTGTTATATTTATGTGACAAGAACTATCCAACTATACAATATAGATGGAATGGTCATCGGTAACTACGGAAAATGTTCTCAATTAAGAAAATGTAGATAAATTCATTTTAATTTGTTGAAAAAGCCCCACAATTCATACATAGATGAATAAATTAAAGGATCATGTACCAAAATATTTTTTTATCAAAATAATCAATATCATAAAACTTAATAATTTATAAAACCATATGATCCATGCGTTATATAATATGAGGGAGAAAAACACTTTTTTCTTAGCTTTTCTTCCATGCATATTTCTCAACTAGGCCATAGTAATGTCGAATCCCAATTAAATCCATCCAGTTTTTTACAATGTATAATTCGATAGGTTATTTTAACTATAAACCAAATAATTTATAACACTCCATCAGAACCCACAAATAATAGAATCTCTCTTTGAATGATAGTGAATATGAACGTAACCCCCAATGATCTACTTTAACTGGATATCGTTTGGAAACAACAACTGATGGTATAAAAAATACAATGGATGCATTACACACAAAGTCTTATGAACCTAAAATAAAAAAATAAATAACTCTATATTATATAGAATAAAACTCATCCCATAATTAATATAAATTAATATATTGAAATGGTCCCCAAAATATAATTCCCATATTGAACTCTCATAACAATGATTCTAAAATCATTAATGATCACCACAAGCTATTTTGGTCTAACTATATAACAATATCTCTCCATAAAGAATATATAAATTTTAATATATATAATTGATATCAATAATTTTTGATTAGTTTGATTCTACACAAAAAATTAAAAATAATGTTAAAAATATATATTAATTCCCTAATGAATAAATTTTTTTTACAATATATCCAAAACAATAGGTTATATATAACACAAACAATATAAGGCTCAATCAAACATGAAAAAATCCTTGTATTTTATCATAATAACAATGAAAAGATTCAATAATTTTGAGTGTAACCATTTCCACATTATTCTTCTGTGTCTCATACATTAATTAAATAAATCCTAGTTCTCCATTATGTTCTATATGGCCATATACCATCATTATAATCTAAATTGAATATCCTTATCATACCACAACCACATATCCACAACCAAATAACACACAAAAAATCAAATAAATATTTTCATATCCTCATCATAGATTGTAAATTTGAACATGATAAACGTCAACAATGTTCGCTCCTTATTCTGTGCCCATCACCAACAATGCATCAACAATAAAAAACACATCCCAAAAGTAGAAACCTCTAGCCATCATATTTCATGCATCATAATTTTATGAATTCATAGAATTTTTATATTTATAATGGTGATCATATAAATGGAATTGGACATTAATCTATTTTTTCATTGTCATGGATGTTGGGGGAATAAAATATAAAAATGGTTAATATATTAGTGTTTATAAGGATACCTGAATTGGGTGGTGGTGCATATGAAATATAAAAATTTCTGTAAAAATACATAATATAAATCACAACCAAACATTATTGAATAAAAAATGAGATTTAAGTTTTTTAAATAAATATTCACAATAATTAAAACGTGTCCACCTCGTAATGACCACCAATACTAAAACTACAGTAAAAAATGAAAACCACTACCTCCATAATACGAACTAAACAAAATTTATGTGTTTTATTTTAATATAATCATTATCAATAATAGGTAATAACACTATGAACCGCATACTTTTAATTATGTGTAATTTATTTCAAGTCATTTCTAAAACATATAAAAACATTTTCAAAATAACCATCCGACTTTTCGATTAATCATATATTCATTTGTTGTAACATTTAATATTAATATGATATTATAATTTATTGAATTGATGGAAAAAGAAAAATCAACTAACCCTATAGAAAATAAACCATCACTCATTCTGAGATAATAAATATCACAATATGTCCTCCACAACAATAATTACATCATAATGTCTTCCAACCATAAACCATTCTAATTCTCCCACAGCATGAAAAAAATATGCTAAAATCCAGATATTTTATGTAATTTATTACATAAAATTAATTTATACATTATATATTTTGAGTTACATGAAAAAAAATTCTTGAATTCTATTATAAACAATCCAAAGATAGAAATATTTTCCCGTTAAACATGTTTTGGCAATAGTTTGTGTTACATCGAAGACCGAGTTTTACTGAACAATAATATATTATTAGCATTATTATTTATTATATATCCTTATCGTAGTAATGAAATATATGAATAAGATTTGGTAAATTATGAAAAAATGTTTTAAAAATATTTTTAAACTGAATTCATTTATAACTATTCTACTAGAAATGATAACAGAACCGTTTTGAAGATAAAAGGAATACATTCTCTAGAAAACACTTATTAGGTGCACATGTCTATTTTATATGAATAAATTAATCAAATATCTTTTGTTTCACAATTTTGATAAATTATTTATTAAATAATATATTTTAAATTCATATTAAATGTTTTGTAGAGTATTAATATGAATAAATCCAATTTTACTCGTAAAAACATTCTTTTTCCAAAAATAGATTTATCACCTTCTTTGGCACACTTATTTTAAAAAGAAATTTTTCACAATTTGAAAAATAATTTTATTAAATAAAAATTATTTAAAAATAATAATATTATAATTAGATTATGGTTAATGTATTTATTTGTTTAATGGATTTATTTATTGATTAATAAAGAAATATACTGTTTTTTCAGAAGCTTTTAAATTTATTTATTTATAATGTTAATTTAGATTTTAAATTTCATGTAATGAATAATTACATAAATAATAGTTTCATAATTAAAAATTATTTGTAGTCGTTAAATTAAAAATGGTTTTCTATGTAGTGGGGGGTTAAACTAGAATAATATGTGTGAAATGAAAAATAATATTATCTTATTTTTATATAATGAGTTTATATATTATTTTACCATAAAAATATTAAATAAATAAATTATTTGTTTACTTTCCACAGAATATGACCCATATATTATGATATGCAATGAAAAATACAAATGATAAACTTTTCATACATCAATTAATTAATTATTTGTGATAGGGAAAAAATAATTTTATTGGTAAAAAGTATTATTTTGAAAAAAATGATTTTTTATAAAAATAATTTATACTTATTTTTAGTGAATAATTAGTTACCTAAAATAATTATGCAACACCAAGAAATTATTTATTTTTTTAATATTTAAAATAAAAAATTGGTAATAATATTGACGGGGGAGTAAATTGACTGAAGGATTTTCCTCCATTAACCTTTTATATTAATATATCATCTAAAAAAGTAGTGAAATAAATTTATTCTAATTCTATAATATACTCAGTATTTTTAAATTCAGATTAATTAAATAATGTCATAAATGACATTAATGTTATTTTATAGTAGATGATATTTAAATAAATTATTTAGAATAACATAAAGTCATATCATCCTCCATTCTATTTATAAATGATTAAAATTATAAAAATAGTTCATTCATAGACAAGATGACCTTTTATAATGAACATATTGACATCTATACAATAAAAACAATATTAGTGCATGTAATGTTAACATAGTGTTTTTGAGCATTATATATATTTCTATTAAAATTAAAATCCATAATACACTTGGTTTACTCTAATATTAAGATATCATATTTAAAATAATTTTTTAAAAATTATATGACAAATATTAATTTTATATATTCATAAATGATGATTTACATAGGATTGAAAACTAGTAACTATATAGAAACTTACAAAAAGGGTAAAAAAGGTATACATGGATTTTAGAGGATTCAAATGTATAAAACACATGTTTTAATGTTTGATGGAGTTTGGATCGACCATATTAACCTTATACACATTTAATTATTGTATTTTTATCCACTAAAGTTATGATAGACCTCCCAATAGGGAATAATCTTCAGTATTTATAAGAATTCCACTTCTCATCAACTAGAAAAGAGAGCACTCCCACAAATATTTTTTTTGTTTTCCATATTCCTTATTATTGTTGGGTTGGATCGTTATAATTTATTATTAAAATTTATTGAAATTATAAAAAAATTAAATCAAAATATCAAAAAATATATACATGGAAAACATAACCAAATTAATTTTTCATACAAACTTTATACGCTAGAACAATGTTTTTAAAATATAAAACTGATAACCACCATGAGCCATTATCCCTAATTCACCAAATATTTACATCATCATATGAAGCATCATAATGAACTATCCAAAATAATCCTTTCCACCATAATAACATTAACCTCTTAATCTGTCACTGAAAAAATTCACCAGGACAATCAAAAATAGTTTCACACAAATTTAAAATTGAAGAAAACAATTTAAATTACTACAATATTTATAGACAAAGGAAACATCATACATCACAAATAGAAAAATAAACATCTTTGATGTTAAGAAGGAATCACTATCACCAAACACAAATCCAAGAATCCATAGTTTTTACTTAATTCCACCCAAGAATGGCTTTAGTGAAACCCTAAAGAGGATACCCATGAATATGTAATGATCTTCAATGATCATCTTTATTTTATATAATTATACAATCCTTATATAATTTTTATATCAATATTATACAACAGTAAAGGTATCAGAGATATACTAAGAGGTTTTTATCCTAAGGGTTTGTCCAAAAACCGTACAAACTACTATCAAATGGGTTAAAAAATCATTGTTTTAGTGTATGATAGGCAATCACCTAGGGAACCGATGTCGTTTATTTTTTCATTATCACCTATAAAGGATGGTCAAAATTATATGTTTATTATTTATATAATATATATAATATATTTATGATGTTATTATTATTCTAAAATTTTTATATCACACATAACTACATGATTTTATTTTTTTATGTAAATGATAACATTGATTATGTGTATAATGGTCTAAAACCTCACAAAGTAATGTGATTCATTAATCCTATACATGGAAAGTTGTACAAATATGTTTACTTATAATTTGTGACATATATGAAATATATTTTATTTTTAATGATAATATATTTCATTTTTTTCTTTTAACCCAAATGAAAATTATAATCAATGTCTATGCATATGTATGCCCTCCTGTATCCATTGTCAATGTATTTCATTTCATATCAATAAAATTGTTATGTTACTCTAAAAACATATATAATGAATATATAAGATATATATTTTATGGTTCTTATTATTTATATAATGAAACCATTGTAAATTTAAGAGGACAAAAAATACTAATTCAAAACATATATGAAAAAACATAGTGGTTTTTAATCAAAATTGAACATTTACATAGAATAGTTTATAAAATTGTAATAAAAGGACATATAAATCATATATAGTGTGATATATATATATATATTAATATGGTTTTCATATATATATAATAAACATATATTTAATATAATTGCAGTTTTATACTTGTATGAGGTATGTCACGACATATGTTATGTGATTTTTTTTCTAAATTTTTAAATGTGTGAGAAAAATGTCATATTAACCACATATTTCTTTTATGTGATTTATATAATTCATGAGTATATATTTTAGGACTCTCATACTTTTCATTATATATATTTACAAATAAATTTTTTTATATATATTTATGTCTTTTATGGTTCAATAGTTCCAAAATTGGTTCGGGATTTTGTTCTTAATTATCCTTATTTGAGGTGTTAGTTATTTTATGAAATTATATTATTTCAGAAGGATCATATAAATATTATTTTAAATAAAATATAATTAATTTACTAACCATCGTGATATTTTATGTTCCATTTAATTTAATTAATTTCTTAGGATAATTGTTAAATTTTACATTATTCATATTGTTTTTATATTAAAATGTCGTTGATTAATATGATTGTTTTTAATCAAGTATAAAATGGTGACATATCATGATATTCCTCTCAATAATTATTGCGAGTTTTCATTTCCTATATTTATTCATTATATGTTCATATAATGGTTCAATTTTTCCACTCTTTTCAATATAAATTAATTAAAAAATGTTTTGATGAAAATCCTACATTATTTATCTCTGTGATTAGAAATCTATTTTATTTTAAGTCAATGATTTGTAAAATTATTTTCAAATTATTATAATGTGATATTTTAGAATCATTTAGAAGGAAAAATATTTTTAATATGTATGATTTTGGAAAATTATTTTTAATTATTTATAAAATATATCTCACTTGTTTTAAATGTTATTTTCAATGAAAAATGATCTTTGAATTTTTTCTGTTCTAAAAGGGATTCTAAATATCAAAAATTGTGTTTTTCACATAATTTTTAATCGAATTATTTTCAAATATTTATTTATTTTGTCAATGATATTTTCAATGATCATTATTTTTAAAATAATTTAGGGTCCAAAAAATTATAATAAAAATAACGTATTTTCCAAAAAAACATTTCCCAATTAGTCGTAATTTATTTTTCATATTACATGAAATTATTTAATCTTATATATTCATTAAAAGGAATGTGATCATTGGATAGAATTAATAATATTTAATTGAATGGATTTTTATGGCTTGATATTAGTGAAACCTTTTTCTCCTCCAAGGGAAATACCATGATAAAATTATTATGATATCTGATTCTAATGAAAGGTTATTCTATAAAAAAATGATTGTGAATAAATTCCATTTTCCAGTACTTGTTATATGATGAAATTTTTTATGATATGGATTAAAAATCTAGGCTTCTGATATCATGAATGATTATGATCTCATAAGAAACATAAATATGGATTTCATTATGAAGTGTATGAGACCAATATCTCAATTCATTGTATTGGGTAAATATTTATATATATCACGAGATTAAAATTGATGGAACTGGAAAAGAATTTATTTTAGTATGTCATGAATCAGACTAGAATTGATCCCAGTGTAATATGACTTGGCTGGAATGGGGAGAGAACCCAATATAGTTTGAATAGTATCGAATTAGGAGTGAACATGTTATGGTAAAGGACATTGTCCTCTATGAGGGACTTGTCAGTATTCCTTGACCAATATGGAAAATATTTTATATGATTAATTGTATGAAAAAAATTCTTTTCCATGTTCCAATGTTATTCTACCATGGATCATGTTATATTATTTCTATGTGATTCATGCCTTATGAAAATATAATCTTTTACCCATGCTTCAATATTTTAATCATTTATATGAAGGGAACACTTTTCAAATGTTAATATCATGTTCCAATTACATTATTCTCATGTTATGCTTGTTTATCTACATTGGTTACCCATATTGAGAATCTCAATTAATTATTTATTAATCTTCCCTTCCCTAGGTTATAAAGAATGATTTTATTAATGGTATGATTATCAAGCATTCTAAATGGGAAGATCAATATGGGATACATTGACAATCATTCACCTTTTTCGTATATTGTGTTCTAGGTTTCCAAAGTATCTAAAATATTTGAGTCTTCTGGAATGTAATTATTATACTATGTTGAATATAAAACTAAAAAGAGTTTTTCTCAATATATGAATAGTATTGGACACTATAATTGGTATCATAATAAATTTTTTGTTAACATTTGGATAATATAATTAAAAAATATTACTGATATCTCTAAGTATATTTCCCTTGAAATTTAAATTGATTTATCTATGGATAAGTCTATGTAATAGTCAAAGTGTATGAAAATGACCAATAATTTTTGAAATGGTTGGGGTGGGTGGTTTTCGTGAAATTTCATCACTATATAGATACTAAAACTGGACATACATATGAAAAAAATGTACATATAGTTATGAAAATCTAAAAAAATATATCAGGATAGATATGATCGAGACCTCATGCTTGAAAACTGGGCTTAATGTAATCCAATTTTGAATATACAAGGATATATGCTCCAGAAATTCACAAAATTTTTACAAACCATCATGAAGGATTTAAGTTGAATTTGAATATGATTAAATAATTATAAACATATGTTTTCAAATAATAAAGAAGGTTTCATTTGTAAAAAAAATATTTTTTCAATGATAAGATATTTTTCCATTGTGATTAGAGTTTCTCACACTATGATTTTTATTTTAGCAAATGGGGGGAACTAGACAGAAGTAGGATAATATTGAATGGGATAGTCAATTTCATGACGATTTTTCAAATGAGGTAATATCTTGAATGAAAAATTTTGTGACTATTATAAATCAGTTTTCCCAGAACAATACTAAACAAATTTACATAACTAACTCTCAATGTACCAATAGAATAAAATTAAAGTGTTCTTTGAACATTTTTGTTGATGGAGACCATGAATAAAAAATCATCAGTTTTATTTTTTTGCTAGAATATGGAATAAAAAACAAAAGTTAATGTCTAAGATGAATTAAATGATGTTTTACTATGAAAATTTTGGAGACAATGTAATTAGTTTTATTGATTAATAATTTTGGTCAACTAAATTTATGTGAAGAATTGTAATATTATTATATCATCAACTATTAGGTTATTTATAGGTAGTGTTTTTTTGAATTATTTAAATCCATGTCCTAGGGAGAATTATCATAATGTGAATCAAAAATGTGGCCCATGTAATGGTTATACTACTGATAATGAAGATAATACAAATGAAATATGCATGGGAAAATATATTAACGTTTAATATGAGGAATCCAAGTTAATTTCATAACGATGAAGTTTAATAATAGTTGTGCTTATGTATTAGAAATATATAATTATGATATAAATATATTGATTTTCCAGAATATGTTTTTTACCATGGATTTAGAAGAATATTTATAATGGTTCTCATGGATTTGAAAACTGATTTAATGGTAAGGTAGTATATTCATCAGTCAATGATAACCCTTAATATGTTTCGGATGTTGTGATAATGCTATTGGGATAAAGATATAATTAATATGAATATGTAAATTAGACATTATTGATTACTATGGAATTAATTAATGTTTTATAGAAATATTGGAATGTTTTTTCTTTGATAGATATTATATAATTCTTTAATTTGTTAAATAATTTATTAATAAATATTTTTCAACAAGGAATTAGGAATCATGTATTTTATAAATAAGGTTTTATGTAAATTCATGTTATTTACATGTTTCCTGAGAGGATGTCTTGAAGTTATTTGAAATTCTCCAACCATAAAAGTCCAATATTGGTGCTTTATTTTATTATATTGACATGATTAAATAAAAAATTATCCTGATATATATTACAGTTTAACAGGTTTGGTATTCCAGTTTATATATGTGATAAAAGTAAAAAATTATAAAAATAAAATAAATCATAACATTAGAAAATGTTCCAAATCTTTGAAACTCATTCCAAGGATTCCTATTCATATACAAGGGAATGGAAACCTAATAAGGGTGAGATCAGATTCATAAAATGTGTACGTAAAGAAAAATATATAATGACTAAATGAGAATAAATCAACATGGAAAGGTAAATAACTATTAACATATTTAAAAAAAATAATACAATTATAATTAAATGAATCCATATTTTTTTCATAAGAAAACCTCATGGATAATAAAAATGATAACTAAAATATCAATGAATAAATTTCTTAATTCTTAGACGCAATGTTTGTGGCACATGAAAAACTATACCAAAAAGATATTCCACAAGAGAATTTAAAACCAAAGGAAGAAAGCTATCTAATTTGGACAAATTATTTGTCTTAGGTGCAATGATATATCAAATTGCTCTCCAAAACTGTCCCCCGCCCATTTTTTCAAGCCCCAATCATGCCTAAAATATCAAATAATAAATTTAAATATATAATTTTAATTCATTCTATCTCATACCACATTGGAATATTTCAATAATAATACCCCTAAAAGTAAATATCTATCAAACGAAACATATAATACCCTGAAGAAAAAATATTTATGATATGATATATAAAATTGGTAGTAGATACACTACATAAAATAAATATGTAGTAAATATGAAATTTATCTCACATATTTAAAAACTGAGATGAATATACCTTACCACATCATAAAAAAAATAATTTTATACCACATGAATGAGGGAAAATTATATGGATATGAAAATAAAATATAATTCAATAAAATATAGATAATATATTTTCATGGGTTGTATATAAACAACACAAATGAAATAAGTATTGTATTATGAATATGTTCCCCTGAAAATAATGTGAGAAAAAATTATTTTCCTTGCATTTCCATTTTACGTTAATATCCATTAACATATTTTTATTAATAGATTTATGAATTGTATTTACTTTAAACAAAACAATAATCATTTTTATTACATCATATATTAACATCTTATAATATCCCATTGCTGGTTTGTTAATAATCATCCATTACTTTCACTATTACAGGTGTTAATCACAATGTTTTTTTGAGAGTGTTTATATTTATTATATGTTGTTAATATTAATTATATCATAATTTAATCATATATATATTGAAAAAAATTATTTAAATATAAAATATAGTCATTATATATGAGTTTATTATAATCCAATAAATTTGGGGATAAGAAATGAAATTCATCATTCATAGAGATAGTAGGGCATACGTACGCATGAACACTACATCAATTCCATTATCATATTATAATAAGGAAATGTAAATGATATATGTCTATATTATAATTAAATTATTTTATATATTTTATATACCTCACATATGTTTATGAAAACCATCCAATAAATATTCCATGTAAAGTGTGAATGAATCACAACTCTTTGAGGAGGGGTTAGTCAACACTTTCAGAAATGATGTTATCTTATTTACATAAAATGGAAAACCTGATGTTATGGGATATATAAAAATCATATAAGTATGAATAGAAAATAATTTTCATATATATCATTTAGAAATACCGTTTCCATCATATTTATCAACCATGAGAGGTGTTAAGGGAAAAATAAATGACATCATTCTGCAAGGCGATAGTTCTACTAACACAAACAGTAATTTCGTTACCCATTTGATAGAATTTTGTGAAGGTACAATTTTAAAAAATAAAATAAAATTGTCTCAATATATGTTATATACTTTTTTTGTATTATATAATAATGTAATAAAAATAAATTAAGAGGTGGAGAAGCAAATAAAATATAAGTGTACATTGAATAGTGTGGCCTCTTATTTAGGTAACTCCTTTTTCATATAAAGTAAAATAATTCAATGGTTGAATTTCATCCCTAAGGGGGGATTATAAAAAGAGTGGATGGATTTTGGGAGCTTATTTAGGTAGGTTATAAATGATCTAGATGACTTAATATTATGTTATTAAGTGAGGTAGGAGGATACCTTATCTAATTGTGGTGGGTGTTCTTTTGTATTCAATCAAAATAATTGAATAATATAAAACTTTTTCAATAAAAATGTATAAAATTGAGATAATTAGAATATAATATGATTATAGAATTTTTTTCCCTAAAATAATAATTTTTTGACATGTATAGGTCACATTTATATCATTATATTCTTATATTAACCAGTCATAAAACACTTTAACTCTTACCATGATAACATGGATTTTTAATTTTTAAGTATTATTATAGTTAAAATAATATCATTAACTAACCATAAATGATTCATGATTGAAATATTCATCTTTATTCCATTATATTGATGAATATTATATTTTTATGAAATTTATATCAATGATAAATTATTTTTTAATTCAGAATATCATTAATGTCAATTTTAATACTATTCATTCATGACATTTTAATAAATAACAATAGGCAAGTTAAAATCAAAGAAACCTTTAATAAATATGAATCATTTTTAATTCATAAATAAAATTATAGGATGACATTTATTATATCAAATTATATTTATTTTAATAATTTTATGACATATATTTTATATGTCCATTAATTAAACAATTACATAATCGTCATTACCAATGCATATAAATTAATCATTTATTTCTAAAAAACAATGAATACATTTTCAAAATATTGATAAGATATTTATATTGAGAATTAAATTTTTTATAGGCATTTGTTTCTTATATAACCCCATATTAAAAATATATTACTTGTTAAAAAGAAAAGTATGATATATTTTACATTCCATTGGGTAAAATACTATAAATGTAATAAATACGTTAGTGTGGATCCAAGGGAACTCAAAATCATCCCAGGAAATATTATGGTTATACATCAATATTCCAATTTATTATGGAAAGTTTTAGGTTAACTGTAAAATATCTTTTTATCCGCAATTACATGATTTTCCCTTAACCTCGGTAATAAAAATTACCAATATATACTATTCATAATTTATCCAAAAATAAAATTGACATAATTCATAAATTGGGACCATAAAATTAAAAATAAGGAATATAAATTTTAAAAATTAACAACACCAAATTGGTTATAATTAATTTATAACTAATCCCTCATATGAAGTGAGGGAGTATGTTTTTAATGTAAAAATTTTCAAAATATTGAAATTTTTTATATCCTTACTCAATATGAATTTTATTCCAACAAACTAAATTGGATTAAATGATATAAATATAATTTGATGAGACTTTTAATAAAATATAAAATATACATTGAAACAAATTTATTTAGATTTTGAAAATATTCAATAAAAATATAATATTTTATTACAATTCATCAAAAAAAGGAAAAATATCAGAAAAATATCAATCATTAATCCAATGTAAATTTTAATATTATTATTTGAAATGATAATTTTCATATATTAAATATAAAATATATAAGTTTCATAAATTGTATTTAAAAAGGATCACCATAAAAAGATGGTAAAATGGCCTTAAGAAAAATATATGTTTTTACGCAAATAATTTGATTTGTTCTTATCTTATTACAATAAAATATTTTTATGAATTTAAAAATATTTCATTTGATATACAACTTATTACTTCGATATAATAATTTCAATAAGTGTTTTAATATATATTATTTATAAAACCATGACTAAATAGTTTTAATTACCGAGTGTTGTGTGCATTGTTAACTACCAAAATAAAATAAATTTATTCTAATAAGAAAAAAATGGTTATGTATTTGGGTGGTAAATTATACCATCCTACACAAATTTCATCCTAATATTATTAGGGGTTATTACTTCTATAAAATAATGTTAGTAGTTCTTCTTCATCAAATCCTCTAATACCCATGTTGTTACAATGATTTTGTGATTTTTCAAAATTACCATAACTAGATGATTTATTCAATTCCTTAATACATGATCTCTAGTATCATGAATATGGATGGGTTCATCATAGTATCAATGTTTATATTCCAGCTATATTTTATATAGGGATAGAACATGTATTGGGCCAAGCTTGTGAATCCATTGTAGATATATTTTAAACAGACCATGTACTTTTGATAGATTTGGAGAAACTCCAAAATTATAAGAAAAACCTATTCAAGAATCTCATATGGTATGAAGAACCTAATACATAGTTTAAATTTCATATAAATCCTTATAACACCCTTCCTTGTATATACATTCATGAAAATAATATCCCTCTATTTTAACTCCAAATCATTCCTCCTATTATCTGTATAACTATTTTTTCTACATGGAGCTGCTTTAATATGTGTCTGGACAGCCATTAAATTTGTAAATGTCTCTTCCAAAATTATTGTGCCAATTAGTTTCATTTCAAAAAAATCATCCGACCAAGTTAGAGTATGAAATCACCTTCTATATAAATCATTATATGACTCTATTTCAATACATGAATCAAAACTATTGCTGTATGAAAACTCCATCAATGGTAGAAGAGGATCTCACATAACATGAAAGTCAAATGAACAAGATCTCAACTTTTCATCCATTGTTTTAATTTTTCTTTTAGACATTCTATCAAAATGATGATGGAGTAAGTACTCATGTATACAAAAAAAAATTAGTGCCTTCTAAAGACTCTTCCATAATTTTGATATAAAATAGTGATCTTGGTCAGACACAATCGATAGATATGATCCATTATGTATTATACTTTAATTAATATTCAGTCATTCTATGTGTTCAAAAGGTAAATTCTCTCTTATAGATGTAAAATGTGTTGATTTGGCAGGGTGGTCAAAAATATCTCAATCACATTATTTAATCATTGAGTACATGGAATTCATGTGACTACATCCATATTAGTTTCATACCATTTTTACATTGGATGATGAATAGGTTATATGAATAATTCATAGTGATGCCTCATTACATTCACCTTTTAAAAAACCAAACATATGGACACATAATTAGCTATATCCTACTGCATGTTATCCCTCAAAAAAGTCACCTTCAATTCAATATAAAACATTGTGCTGCCAAGGTGTATGGAGAAATTTGATCTATTAGTATCATCCTAAATAATCATCTTAGATCAGGTATATATAAAACAAATATCCAATTTCAAAAGTTTAGAACACCATCATTACAAACAAAGTATACTAATTTTCATTCATTCACAATTATAAACTTCTAATGAATGTTATTATCAATAGATTAAGGAATATTTATCTTATCTAATAATGTTGTATTTATAATCACTTGAAAATTGATTTATGTCTCTTCTTAGATAGAAATTATTATATACATCTTTACTCTATACATAAAATAAGATCCTTATCAATCCTTATTTGGGTTAGAACTACATCATCCCTCATACTTAATGCATCGTCTACTTTATTTACTTTCCAAGGGTGGTTTTGTATTAATAATTCATATTCCATGAGTATCTTATGAAATTATCTTTGTATAATGTTGAGAAATTTCTATGAGAAGATATATTTTAGGTTTTTATGATCTGTGTATATCTCATATCATTCACCATTAAGATAAGGTCTCCATATTTTGAAAGAAAATATTCTAGGTTTTAGCTCTATATGATGGGTTTTATAGTTCTATTTGTGAGTCTTCAATTCCCTTAATACATATAAGACATCTTTTTAATTTGGAATTAAGAAACAACTAAGTACATTCTTCTATGCATCACAATATATTCTAACTATAAAAATCTATATGGTTGAGTTAAAATAAGATAATTGAAGAACCATTTATTTAGTGCATCAAAAAATTCTTCAAATTCCCTTATAAAAATAAACCTAACTCCTTTTGTGTCATATTTGTTAATAGGGTATCCAATTATGTAAAAATTAATAACAATTCAACGATAGAAACCTACCAAACCAATGAAACTATATACCATAGTTATATTTTTTGGTGTAGTCTACTATATAACTACCTTCATCATTTCTATATCATATTATATTCCATCCATGAAGGCAATATTTCCATGAAATATAAATTATTAAATCCATGAATCACCCTTCCAAAATTTGTCATTTAACTCATCAATTCTATGTGTCTAAAGAATTATCAACATGTTATTCTCATGATCCTCATAGATTTTATAATATACCAGAATTCCATCAATGAATTATATAAAAAAATTCCAATGATATTCCTTGAATAATCATTAATTAGGTCTATAAAAAATATTGTCTGTATTAATCAATCATAATGGAATTATTATATAGATGAAATTTTCATAACTCATCCAATAACTAGTATTAGGATTGTATCCTCTCATTACTTGTAATTGGTGATACCCAGAACAATTATCAATATTTGAAATATATTTGGATTGATGAAATTGATTAAACAGTTCTTCCACATGAGGTAAAATATATTTATTATTTATTGCAATACCATTGATTAACGAATAATAAATTAGAAACATCATAGATACTTCTTTATTCATAATGAATAGAATAGTGGCTCCCCATGGTAAAACAATAGGTAGAATAAATCCCTTATTCTACAAATCCACTAATTCATTCTTTAACTAAACATATTATATAGTTTCAGTTCTATATAAAGCCTTTAATATTGTCCTTGCATTGATGAATAAATAAATGAAAACCTAAACTTAATATTGTAGGGTATGTATAATTAATTTCTTGTGAAATACATCAATTTATTCATTCAAAATAAGAACATCCTCATGTTTAATACTATATTTTCCATCACGCAATGTTGTTTTCCCTTATTCCCCAAAAAAATTCATTTAGTAGAGATACTCAGGGTGTATCTAGATATTAATAAGTTGAGGAAGTGTTACAACCAGACCTTGTTTATTAATTATTTTAATTATTTTACTAACTTTTAAACTTTATTTTGAAAATATGGTTGCTAGTGGGATACATTTTTTTTAAAAAAAAATAGGAAGCCTATGTATTGATACACTATTAGTTTAAATGGTCAGGGGTTGTCATGTAAGGCCCATGTGGGTCCCCAGGTTGGTCTGATTAATGGCACACGACTTGTGAATGGTCTATTAAATTATGAGACATACGTATATATCGAACATGTAATTGGGAAATGTCGGGTGTCATATTTTGATCATGGTTTTCTCTACTGCGTGTCTAGATAAAGTTGAACCATGTGGTTTCCCAACATTCGAATAAAGAAATAAAAATAAAATAAAATAAAAATAAAATAAGGCAAATGTTTGAAACAAAATGATAATATTAATATTCTAATTATTTCTAATAATAATAATAATATTATAATTATTATTATTATTATTATTCATGTCATTATTACATAGGGTTTTAGTTAGAATTTCTTTAATTTATATTTCTTTTTATATTCATGGTTTTTTTCTTTATTTATCTCATCCACACATTCCCCTATTCCATGCATGATCCTCCCCTTCCCACTTCTATTCAGGCCATCCACTCCCTAATAACTCCCATCCACCAACTTCCTCCCTCACCAGATCCCTCTCTGGTCTCCTATACCTTACTAGAATCTTCTCCTCCAGCACACTCCCCTCCCTCACTGGTGAAATCCTCCTCTGCCTTCCCTCCCTCCCCGATAGCCACCCATCTTTATAACCAGACCCCACCAGTGCCTCCCTCCCCCTCCAGTTATGGCTCCCCCTCTAGTGAATTATCTTGTGTATTTCAGGGTATCCTTTCTCAGTCAAACCAAAATTTTATGGTTTGTGTTTGGATGATTTTTCTTAGTTGTTAGGGGTACTTATTGGATCTTAGGGTTTATTCATAATCCTTTAAGGGTTTCACCACAATTAAACACCATTGAGGTTTGTGTTTCCATGTTTTTAATTTTCCATGTAATTTAATTTGTGTTTAAGTGTTTCTACAAATTTTTTATATGATTTACACCATGTTAGTATATAATTTTATCTTATTGTTGTGTTTTCAGGGTAGCTAAATGTGCTAAAAAGAGGTTTTGAGATGATTTTCCTATTTATAATTAAGTATTATCACACCAAATTATGAATGACCATTTCGAATAAATTAATAAACATTATTCACACCACTATAGAACCCTTTTCTAGATTATTATTGTGGTTTCACACTTTTAGAATTTTATAAAATTGTTCCTTGGTGTGTTTCATCGATTATAACTATGTTTTTATGCACATGATGTGTTGATAAAACATAATGTGTGATTTTAACGGAATATCACATGGTTTTAGGGATGATTCCCATAGTTTTAATTTCATTAAAATGGTGAAATTATAAAATGGGATTTACATGTGAACATTTTTATTTTTATAGTGTGTCTTGAAACCTATATTTGGAAGGTTATCTTATTTCATAAATTTTTTTTCAATTAGTTAATTAGTTGTAAATGTTGGGTTTGGTGAAAAGTAAATGGTGAATTTATGGGAATGGATTTGAGTGATTTTATGGTTGGTCTAGGTGTTCGATTGGATTTTTCCAAATCCATGGTGCACAAGGTGAACTCATGTATATGACAAAATATCAATATGGACATTTAAATGGTGTTTTTATGTAAATCAAGGTTTCTGAAATGGGTTTTTTAATTTTAAATAATGTTTATTTCCATGTTATATTTCAAAAACATGGCTTCACAAATGAAAATGTAATAGGGTATTCAAGCTTGGAACTTTGAGTTGGTTTTGGTATATATTTGGAATAAAGGGTTGTTTGGAATATTTAATACCATTGTATATCTCTTAAAAAGTATGTAAGGTATTGAAATAAATGTATTTGTTTTGAAACATAAAGGCATGTTTGGTATTGCAAAAATAAAATAGGTTTTTGATGTTATTTTGGAAATATTTTTTTAAGTATTTTTGTTAAACACATTTCATTATATAAAAATAATGGCTCGTTTGGAAATTATATTTTTTAAAATAAAGGGGTTGAGAGTTAATATGTTGTGTCGTCCTAATGGGAACTATGTATGATGTGGTGTATATAGATTTAGGGATACTTTATAAGAGGGATATCCCTTTATGGGATATCATATAGGGTGTTTGTTTTTGGGGTGGGAAGGTTCAGTGAGGTCAATTAAGGTGAGTCCCACGTGCGATGACCACCTACTCAAACAATTTATATATATTGTCAATTGGTTTCCTAGTAATCATTTAGAGGACCAGGACATGGTTACTGATCATCCCAGATTACATTGGTGGGTAACCCCATGATTTTTAATAGGCCAAGTGGTATGTTCCACTGGATTGGCTAGTTGTGAGATGCCAGTTGTTTATAGACTTATGGGTTCACCATATGTCTGTAGGTGGTTTCGAACCAAGGACATAGAGTGGTATTCTATATAAATTTATGAATGAAAATAGTTACTTTATATATATTCATGTTTTCAACCTTATAGAATTAGTTTTCTTTTTTACCCTACCTATTTATTTTGTTCACTTCCCTAGTATTATCTTGATTGTGTTCTAGTTTTAAAACTGTATTTTTTTTTAAATTGAAGGTGACTTATGTTGTAAGTTAAAAAATTAATTTTTTGGTTTAGTAATATTTAAAAAACAAATGTTTATAAATTTATTTTAAACCAGTGTTAACAGTGTTTTTTCGGGAAAGTAAAATACATGTATTCCATGGTATATATTTTCCATTCCTATGGAGAATTTCAATGCTCGCTAATACCTTATCTTTCTGTTTCAGGTTCCTCTAGTGTTGTATTATTTTTTTTGTGAGAATGTTGGTATGTTTATTACTTACACATGTAGTAGTTTCGAGTTCTATTTGTCTGTGAAAATATTTTTTGTTTTTCCACTACTATTATTATTTATTCCATTCAGTTAATATTTATTTATTTATATTTTTTTATGGGAAAAATTGTTCCAATCTAATTAAACATGATTGTTGAAAATAGTTTCAAGCCATTATGGACTTTTAATCCCTTTCAATGGTTGTTGTGGGATGGCTTAGTTGACTGGTTCAGGGTTAACCCATGCTAGTTAGTGAATGTAAGATTATACTTTAAAAATAATGAATTCTTTATAATCCTCAAAAATTGTAATTTCCTTTATAATTCAATAAATTATTGCAACATATTTTTTAAACTATTCCATAAATATGATTATATAAAAGGAAAACATATTTTTGATGATAAGGTGATCATATAAAGAATTTTTATGGGTCATCGTGGAGATATCCCGACACAAATTTATTACAATGCATCTTTCCGTAGGAGTTTTGAATGAAGACTCCCATGGTAAATAAAATGAAAAATATCTAATTTTCATTAAATTCTAGGTAGAAATAAAATTATACAATATTACAAAATCAAATAAATGATTGCCTAAATTTTAAGATAAGAGTAATGTACCTTCCACAAAACCATTGGGTACTTATACCTATACTTTTGTGAATTTATATACTTGTCTATCTCATATCAACCTTTTTATTGGGATATTCCCTTGTCTCATAAGAAATTAATTTTCATAGTTTCCTATAAAATTAAAATAGTATCACATGAAATAATTGATTTGTTTCTTCCCATCTCATTCATTATCATTGTGAACACAATATACACACATATTACAATATCTAAGTCTCATCAAACATTTCCCATAGTTTTTATTCTACAGTTTTCACAAGATATAAATCAAAGAAATAACATATTATTCATTAATGAATTAAATTTTTAAGGATTTTATATGGTTTATTCTGATATATTTTTCCATTGAATATATTTATTATAGAAATTTATTTATTTATCTAATGAAGCATAAAAATATTTCATCAAATGCTATAAAAATTGAGAATCCAGTACAATTTGGATATTTTGATAAATACATTCAAGGAATGGATTTCTATTTCACTTCTTGTTGCTTATATAATTAAAAAATACCAAGATAACCTTGTTAAGGTAGCTTAACAATCATAAACACTCACTTATACATTTTTTCTTTATACAGAGTAACATTCTATACATTTAATCCTCTTGATCATGAGGGAAGTATTAATTGGATAATATCCATTTAAAATTTATCTATTCCATGTGTAATATTTCTTCATGCTCTCTAGAAATATGTATCAAGGTCCACCATTGATCAGCATCACTGTTGCCACAATATATTACCATTATATCATTTTACATTTCACTACATCCCATGCCCATAAATATCTTCTCTGGAGACTTAATTATTTTCTCGGATGAATTTAGATTAGTATTCCCAAATAAATAATGGGTGATCCTAACACATAAATATATCAAGTATATGAAATTATTTCCAAGGATGAGGTTATTCTATTCGTGATCGGTTATTTTCCATAAACCGATTAGGAAACCATAATATAGAACTAATTTTATCTCTTCCAATAAAATCTATATTGGTCTCCATACTAGGAAAAACCATATACTTTCCATGATTATTGAAAACATTATTCCATCTAATAGTCGTTTTTATATAATAATATATATATATTATTATCTTGTAAAATCATATATCTAATATCATAATGTAAAATTCCAATTATGGTATACCACTCAACATAAGTTAATAGTTTATGTATCGTAAATCTAACAATCCTAATATTTAGATTCATTCGAAAAAAAGTAATTTTATATCCCTTATAATGGAATGTAATGAAAATTCCAATAAAACTAAGAATATTCCCTATGAGTTTCAATCTAGGTGTGCATTAAGGCCCATTTTTTCAACCATTTTATACTCGAGTCAGGCCTGACAGACAATTTTTTTCTTTCTACACCTAGGTACATCTGTTCTGGAACCATGTCCACTTGTATTATCTAGATGGGGATTTATTTCTCATAATACCGACATAATATCTCACATAACAAAATTGTTGGATTTTCTTCTATACATATGCTCAATTAAAAACAACTATAACACCTCAATAATAAAATCTCTTAACTGATGCATTATATTATTATATTGTAATTATTATAAAGAACCAATCCCCAATGGACCATAAATTTTAGCTGGTTTAGAAAACCATATTACAAACATGATACTAATAATACATTCAGATAATAAATTAAAGATTAACATAAGTAAAATCTTTGCATCATTGAAACTCATTCAAAGGATTCCTCTTAATATACTAGTCAAAGGAATCCTAATAATGGTGTCCGCAAATAATTAGTAAGGGTGAGTAATGTGGAAGCAGTAATGAATTAATTTGATTAAATCAGCATGAAAAAAAGAACTAACAACACATGCGATTAAAAGAATAAACGTAAAATGAAATAAAACCATATATTTTATCATATGAAAACATCATGGATAATAACAATGAAAATTAAAAAATATATGAAGGGACTAATTATTTATATGATTTCAGGTCGAAAGCACATGAAAAATGGAACCATCAAGACATTTTACCAGGAAAGCTCAGTCAGAGAAAAAACCTCTGACCATTTATTAAAAGAAATAAAAAGTGCAGTAAACAAGGAAAAGGATAAGGGCGAACATCTTGCCCAACCCACTCAAGAGTTCCCACCGAAGAAAAACAATTACATACCCAACCATCACTCACAAACCTAAAATCCATTCCATTGAGAAAACACATTCAACCAACAGCTCATCTACAATATCAAAAAATCACCACTTCATTCATCTTTCAGCAAGACACCTTTGAGAAGCCGACAAACACCAATCACAGTGAGCATAACCACCCAGACAAAGATCCACCATCATTTTCAGCACAATCAGCGCAACCATCACAGCTCGGAGAAGACACCACCAAGAAATGCACAAAATCCGCCACAATTTCACTTCTATCAAGTGATAAAAACCCAAAGCAAGACCTTCAAGGAGAGATGCACGGAACTGGAATCCCGAAACAGGAGACCCTCCACCCTCCGCGCAATACTGGGGCCAGCACCGAGCCAAGCCCGCAATGAATCCAGTCCTGCCGAAGCCAACACCCGCCGACGCGCAACCGAGGTCCAAGGAAAACGCCTGAAACTTGCCTAGCAGGAGAGGCATGTCCAGATCCAAACCGCCAGACCCTTCGAAAGGCCAGATCCATGCCGCCAGACCCTTCGGAAGGCCAGATCCACACCGCCAGACCCTTCACAAGGCCAGATCCACGCCGCGAGACCCTTTTCAAGGGCAGACGAGGCCACGTCCGACAGGCCGCGGAGGCGCCGCATCCGGAAGCCTTAACCCTCGTCGATCCGCCATGGACGAACAGATCCTCGCCAGCCCTCACTAGATTCCACCGGTGCCGAGATGATGACAACGACACCAGCCCGCCCAGAACCATGCCGATCAAGACATTTTATAGTATTATTTAAATCCATATGAAGAAACCTATTTAATATGAACAATATATTTGACTCATTAATACTCATGCATTAAGGGAATCTATATAAATAGGCCCCACCAATTTCATCTGGTCTAAATCATTCCTTATATATATAATAACCAATTTAAAATTATATTTTAAATTCAAAGTTCCCCTTACCACTTCGAAATATTAAATTAATATGCCCCATAAAATTATATGTATGACTCATTTAACCTCATGTATACTAGATTTTAGAATTATATTTAGTTATACCATAACCATAATCATATTTATATTAACATTTATGATCTTCATATACAATCGCATTACCTATTTTTTTGACTATCCACCCTAATATTCAAGATTTTTTTTGCATTATTTAATGATTCACTGCAGTCAGGGAGCCTGGTCAAAGAAATTATATTTTTACTAGTGTAGCATAGTGGCTTACCAGGTTCATATCACTTGAGGATCCATTCATTTTTTTCACCTACTCCATCTAAATTACCTTAGATATATATTTTTTATTATTTATTAATTTATGAAAAAATCACAATATTTTTAGGTTTTTAAATAATTATATTCAATAATAAACATTATAATTTATATTTACATGTAACAAGACATAATGATTTTATAATAAATATAATCATTTTGGGGTTTAGTTTTAGGTTAAATCATTATTCTAGTTTATCTATTTGATTTGTTTTTATTATTACAAACATTAAATGTCATGTTTGAATTACAATTCTTCATTTCTAAATTGTGTAATGTCATTAAATTCAGAAGAACTCAAAATTCATCTTAATCCTCTAATAATGTTTTATGAAACTCCTTTTTCTAGGAGGTTTCATCTTCTTAGACCTAGCTCAATTGATGATGTTTCATCTATTAATTTTTTCAAATCCTGTCATATTAATAATTGACCAATAGAGAGTATGAATATTTATTTAAATAAATGAATATAAATAACTTGAGTTGTATGCGATTGGTGTGAATCCATCTAATATGAGGCATTCATCTCACTTTTTATGTAATTACTATTTATGAAAATCAAAAAATAACGCATTAAGGAAAAATCAAGAACACCTTGACCTCCCCCCCTTGGGCCATGTATTGTGGTTAGCCTCTCATATCTGAGGTTGAGGGATCACAATGGTGGAATTGGGAATTACAGAAGAAGTGATTAAATAATAAAATATAAATAATGAATGATTAAATTAAATAGATGAATTGGGATAAGAATATAATGTGTGAGAAAAGAAATATATAATTTATAAAGAATTATAAGATAATAATAGTAATTAATAATATTATTATTATTATTTCTACTATTGTTAAGAGAATATTTTTTTGAAATAGGAGATAATAAGAATAATATAATTTCCAAATAATAATGTCATATTAAGAATAACATTTAATATTTTATTATAATAAAAAAATAAGAATAAAACTTTTTATATTATTATTATTATTATATTTAATGAAAAAATTTTATGGTGGAAAAAAATTTATAACAAATTGCATGTTATAATTTATTTAATTGAATGAAATTGTAATTATAAATTTAAAATAAAAACTAAAACATAAAATAAATTTCTAAAATGAAGAAGGTGGGGGAGAAGGCATTGTAGTGCGGCATGGATCCCTTGGTGGAAATATCCATTTGGTGTTAATATGCAGTTGATTACTATGAATGATGCTTGTGCCTCCTTTTCAAAGAGAGGAGAAATGAATTATCCAACCCGCCTATGAAGGTAGTCTATGGCATCGAGAGTAAACACCAGGTAGCCTCTGTTGTGATTTTCGTTATAGAAAAATTCCATGTGGGGGACCTTCTGTGAAGTCTCCTTCATGTGAGGAAACATGATGGATATCCAAAGGTGGTGTGTATTGGATGAAATTGGAAAATCAGTGGTGATACCCGTAGGTGTATGTAACATGCTGAGGTGGTGTGGTGGGATTCATTGGTTATGGGTACTACCCATGGTACGTAATAGGGTGACATGCTAGTGGTCTGCCATTTTACTTCATCCTTCATAGTGGTCATATTAACATGAATGGGTGATCATGGATTTCATGGTGGATAGTAGAGGTGGAGAGATTTTTAGTGGAAATAGAAGTGTTGCAGGGCACTGGGTGGCAGGAAAGAAGCAGGGTCCGTAATCTGCTTGGGCTGTAGGGGTCGATCAGTTGCGGTCTGCAGACCTCAGCATCACTAGGGAATCGTGGTACTGGTCCATATGGCAGTGTAGTTGGATCTTTGTGAAACAGATGTATGGGTGGGAGAGATAGAGGTGAAGGAGAGGCGGAGGTGGTGCAGCATCAGCGAACCAGAACGGCTGGTGGAAGTTCTATAATGGATCATCTTTTCCTCATCGAAAATGTGGGATGGGTTCTGAGATATTATATTGAATGACATGAGATAGATGTCAATTACATCACAATGGTTAGTTCCTAGGACACCAAATGAACAAAAAAGCATGTTGTTCATGACATACAGAGCCCGAACATAATATTTGGGTACAAATGCTCGTTTATTGGGCCTGATCACCGATTTTCCACCTCCAGGGCCTCATCATCCACAGGACATGCTCGAATCTAACACCCTCAAGTGCCCCCAGATGGGATGGCCCTACCAGGTCATGTGTAGATGTGATGGATCCTAGTGGGCCTGCTAAATGGCACATGGGCCTTAGATGATGGTTGGCCTAGATGGGGTAAATGTTTACACAAAATTCAAAAAATTAATTGGAATGAATTCAACCAAGTTCAAAAAACAATTTAATGAATTTTAAACACAAAAAACTTTCATTTATACTCATTCTAATTCATTTCAATCTCACCTTCAAATTTTCCCAAAAAATTACTAAAAAGATTATAATCAATGACTTTAACATTTAAAATCACCAAAAAATGACCAAAATTTGTTAAATAAAATGTATATTACTTTGGTATGTCAATTGACTAGATTTTGGAGTATCTTTTTACTTTTTTACTTGTGGTTATTATTAATTAATAAAAATTTCATAACTTATGAAAAGGAATCCATTATTTAAATATAATATATATTTTTTATATATTTTTTTAATAATTTTTAAGATTTGGTGATGGAAAACAAAATGTACGGTTCATAGAGATAGTAGGTAATATGTATTGATGAACACAAATTCCCTCTCTTTTTCATATTAAAATAATTAAATGTAAATTAAATATATGAATATTATAATTATATTATTATATCTATTTTATATTGATTTAATTTTAAAAAAAACCATCCTATATATGTTTCATGTATATTGTGAACGAATAACATCGCATTGAGGAGGAGGTAGTCCTCACATCAACCAATGATGTTATTGTATTTATAAAAAGTGGAATGAATTAAGCTATGTGTTATATAAAAAGTATATAGTTATATAGAAAAAAAATATCAAATATATATATATATATAACATATAAGAACATTGTGTTAATCATAATTCCCAACCATGAGAGGTGGTAAAGGAAAAAACAAATGTTATAATTTTGCAAGGCGGTGGTTCATCACTCAAGATCAGTAAATGTTTTCCCAATTTGATGGATTTTTTTTGTAAATGTAGTTATAAAACATAATATAAAAACAACTCCATATATTTATAATTTTTTTTATTATATAACCATGGAATAAAAATAAATTATGGGGTCTAGAAAATAAATAAAACTTGTGTGTACATTGAAGAATGATACCTCTTATTCGATTAACTCCTTTTTTTGATACCATAATACATCCTTTGATGGATTAATTCCCAAATATATTCTTCTAGAAAGAGAGGATTATTTTTGAAGGCCATTTAGGGATGGGTATGGCTGATCTACAAGGCTCATTGTGATGTATGGAAGTGAGGGAGGAGGTGCCTTTTCATAAATGAGGTGAGGTGTGATCTTGGAAAGTCTCAAAATATTTAAAAAATATAGATTAATTTTTAAATAAAAAATTTGATATAAAGTGATTTATAAAAAATATAATATGTGTAATGGTTTAAATTACCTAAACCAATAATTATTAGATATGTTTAGGTCATATTCATACCCTTATCATATTCCATTGTCCCTTATTTAAACCCTTTAACACTTACATTAACAACATGAATTTTTTCAATTTACGGGTTAATATAGTTACAATAACATGACAATCGAACCATTATTGAGTCATTTATAGAATTTTGTATTTATACCAATATGTTGGACGAATTTTCTTTTTTATGAACATTATATCATTTAATGAATTTTTATTTACTTTAGTGTATCATTAATGTCATTTTTAACACTATTCCTTTTTGACTTTATCAAAAATGTCATTACACAAGTGTACATAATAAAATTTTAGTACATCCAAAATATGTACGTTTCATAAATACAATTCATGGAAGAAATTAATTATATCAAATTAAATATACTTTAATATTTTTAATTGCATTTATTTGATATGTCCATTAATTACAAAATTACCACATCATCATTGTGAATATCATTAATTTAATCATGTCATCCATATAAATAATGAAAATTTATAAAAGGGTAAGATAAAAAAATTATAATTTAAATGACTATTTATATTCAAACAAAATTACTATCTATCCCCATATTAAAATTATTTAACTTTTTAAAAATAAAAGTTAGATAAAATTTAATTTTCATTGAATAAAAAATTATAATTGGATTAATGTCATCCAAGTGGTTTCATTATCTCAAACAAAAATTCCCAGTGATGTTTTGTTTCTATAATAAATCATCCAATTAAATAAAAAATATTAAGTGTAATTTAATATTATTATTTTTACCCTTAATTATCTAATTTCCCTTTAACCCTGATAATAAAAATTTCAAAAGATTACTATTCATATTTTGTCCAAAAAAGGGGACCTAATTAATAAATTCAGGCCTTATTATTATAAATATGGAATCTATTTTTCAAAATTCTAAATGTAGAATTATCTTTAATTAAATTAAAATTAATCTCATAGATGAAGCATGCAATTATTTTTAAATTTGAAAACATTATGAATATTGAACTGTTTTTATATAGTCATTCAATGTGAAATTGATTTAAATTATCTAAATTGTATTAAATGATATTAAAATTTTCTAATTATAATTTTAAATCAATAAAAGATATAAATTAACACTATAAATAATTTATAAAAAATTATGTTTCTAATTAAAATACAATTTATTATCACTAATCACTAAAACGTGAAACATATTAGAAAAATAAAAAAACTAATCTATGTAAAATTTTATATTATTATTTAATTGAATAAGTTTATAATGTCAAATAAAATATATAATTTATAGAAACAAGGGATTTATAATAGGTTCCCTATTAAAAGTTGATAAAACTTGCTTAAGAATATTTTTTTTTGGGAAAAATACATTGTGTTCTTATCCTGTGCTAATAAAATTTATTGAAAAAATGTACAAATATTAAATTGGATATATAATATTTAATTTAAAATATAAATTATCTATATGTTTTAGAATTTAATTGAATTTTTATATATGATTAAATATTGTGTTTTTAAACTATGTGTTGCATGCTTTGTGAACTATTAACAAAATTCAATTTATTCTAAAAGTACAAAATGGAAAAATATTGGAGTGAAAAATATTCAAAATAACGGTATGATATAATAAAGACAAACTTTAAAATATATGGGTGATTAATATAAAGATGAACTAGGTGAAATTATTGATAATGTCATGGATTTTTTATTTTTTGAAAGGGGTCATATGGATAAACATTTATAGAATGGATTATGATGAATTTTTTATGAAGTTATTGTCATTAATGTGTTACTTAACCAGATAAAAATTTATGCATAGAATTTGTTAACCTTTTTGTATATATAATAAGTAGAGATAAAATGAATAACCTACCATGATTATATTTATCTTATTTAGTTCTTCAATAATGAACAATTCTTTTCAAAGATCATGATATTAATTGGAAATTGATCAATGAATAACCATAGGTTGAGATTTTTCATATGAAAAATTAATTAAATCATGTATGTATATCATCTTGTGAATATTATCCAACATGAGGAAATGATCATGGAATAAATATTTTTTCTTGTTTTAATTTTTTTTATAAAATCAATGACCTTTTCACATCTCTTGAGTTTTTTTTGGTTCTTAACCCTATCTGGAGCACCCACTTTCATGTTATCAATGTCCACTATCTCTCTCCATATGTATTTTGGTGTTATTTTTATCATTTATGTTCAAATTTTAACTTCTCACCTATGTTCTATAATGAGAAAATGTAGTTATGTGTCACTTTTTGTAACCATTATGTTTCCAACATCCCATTTTTAATGGATTTTTTATATTTATTTTTTATGATGTGGGTTTGTATAAAGGAATTCTCAAATGTGAATCAATTAATTTTATAGATTAATTATAAGTGATAAATTGTTTTTATATGTGTGGGGTAGAAAGTAATATACAAATATTTTATAATTTTTTCCAAATTAATTTAATTATTACATATTTCTATTATAGAAAACACAAATATTTTATTGTGTTATAGACAGTCATATGATAACTTGTTTTTCATAAAAAAAATTGTTTCATAAATATAGTGTGTTACAATAAATAATGAGTTTTGTAGAATGATAATATATTTTTATCATTAATATTTAATATATAAAATATCCATTAGAAGGGAAGATATGAATAATTTTTTTTTTGAAAATATTTTTTCACATATATATGAAATGAATTATTTTGTGACAAATAAATTATATCGGAAGATAAAACCTTTTAAAAATCAATTGATAAAATTCACTAGAAAAAACTATTTTTATGTTGAAAACTGTAATATATATATAATGTAACTAAATTATTTTTGGATAATGATTTTAATATATTATATAATCAATAAATGTTTCAAAGTTCATATTTTATGTATTATTTATTAGATATAAGAATATATATTTATTTATGTTTACAATCTATATTTTGGAAAAACGAGGTTTTGATGAGTTCTTTGGAGGACTACACTTAATAAATTTATATTTCACTTTTATAAAAACAATTGAAAATTTACATCATTTTTTGAAATAATAATATCAATTTTCTCTTTAGGTGATTTTTTTATTTCTTTGATATGTTTCATTTAATGATAAATACTAAAAAAATATATAATTTTAATTAAAAACTATAATTTTGATTAATTTTACTATAATGTTACATTATATTCTTAAAATGGTTTTAAATTATAATTATTTAAATAATAAATATATTAATATGATTTAGTTCATTGGAATAAAATTTAAATTCAAATTAGATCTAAAAATATTGTAATGTTTTGATTATTTTTTCTATAAAACCCCCACATTTATTGTCACTTCTTTAGGATTGATTTTATATAATTTATTTATTTCTACGAAATGAGTTTCATTAAAATGAATACTTATTTGAAATAACCATTATTTATAATTTCTCATTATTTCAACATAATTTAAAACATAATGAAAATTGAATTCAAGAAAAATTAATTACCAAAGTTAAAGTATAAAATATGTTTATTAGGGGGGGGGGGTTAAACTATAATTATAAGAGTGAAAATAACAAAAAACTATTATCATAATTTTATACAATGATATTATTTAAAAAAATTATCTTATGTAGAACAATTACTTTCTGCTTTCCTTTGAATATAACACATATAATAAGTTATTTAATGAGAAAGTAAAATAATATATTTTTCTTAATTTTAATATCTATTATGATTTTGGATAGGGGTAAAAAACATTGATTTGGCTTATTAATATTCTTTTAAAAATTTATTCGGTTTTTGATATCATATTAATTAAAAATTAATTATTATAAATTAATTAGTTAAATGAAATTTTTAAGAAAGTCCAACATAATATTTATTAGATAGTGTTTTAACTAAAACAATTGTTACTAAATTTTTTAAAATTTAATTTAATTATATTAATTATTTTTTTAATTTATTTTTTAGATGAATATATCATGTCACATAGGTGTTAATATAATATATTCTAATTGATATTTTTTCTTTATATTTTTTAATTCTAATTAATTAAATAATGTTAAATTATACAATAATAATATTTTAATAGTAAATGATACATTATTAAATGATTAACAATATTTAAAAATATTATCTTTATACTATTTATATATTAATTATAATAAATATAAAATATATTTGGTCCTTGGGCCAATTATCAATTTATAATGAACATATTGACTACTAAATATTAAAAACATTATTAGCACAGTTATGGTTAAAGCAGTTCTTTTGTGGGTTACATGCACTATGTAAAACATTATTTCCAACACACATTGGATTTATATTATTAAAATTAGATTTAGTATTTAAAATAATTTTTTATAAATTATATAATATTTATGAATTTAAATTTTAATACAAAATTAATTACTCGGTTTTCAAAACAATGTACCATTGTGAAGATACCAATATTTTTTAAATAAAGATACTAGGATATTTATGAAAAAATGTTTAAAAAAACTCAATGACTTTAAGATTTATGTATTAAGCATGAAATCCCCCATACCATTAATTATAAAGTTTTTCCACTTTATAAAATTTACCTCCCAGTAGTGAAATTTTTTCAATATTTACATGAATGTCATTACTCTGCAATTATGAATGAGGACTCACTCTCCCCACAACTCTGAAACTATAATTACCTTTGAAAAAAACATGATCTAAATATTTCACATAAAATTTCAATCCCCTAATATTATAATCATTTTTACATGAATCCAATCAATCAGGGGTTTTGTGAAATAATTTGAAGCATACATGGAAAAGAGGCATAAATCATCAATGAGAGTTTTTATTTTATACTTCCCTCCGCCCACTAAATAATTTTTATATCATTATTTTTCAAAATATTGAGTATATATAACATAATATGAAATTTTTAGATTATTTTGATGACCTATATCTACACATATTTTGAGAAAATATATTATGAAATAATCATCTGTGTGTACAGTTAACTATCTCCCAACAAAGCGATGTCATTTTTTTCCTTACTACCTCATATGGATGGTCATAATGGTGGATTAAATATTTAAGAAATATATATATATTGTATTAATAATTTTATTATGATTTTTTATTTTATATATCACACATACAATCATGATTTTAATTTTGTGGGATTCTGATAAATTCCTTCGTGTGTATGGCGGATTACCGCATTGCGTAGCTATACAATTCCCCGACTCTACAGAATGATATATTAAAAATGGGATTATTAAATATTTTTAAAATATAATACATTATAAAGAATCTTTATTGATAATATAATCAATTAAAATTTATTTATTTTAACCCAATAAAAAATGAAAAACAATGATTATACAAATATATGACCAAATTCCTCTATTTATAAAGTATTTCAATACCTATCACTAAATTTAATGAATTGAAATAAATACATATATACTAAATATATATGATATTTTATAATTTTTATAATTATTTAAATTATGGAATTAATATAAAATTAATAAGGAAAAAAACAAAATTTACAACATATAAGAAAATAAATTAGTCATTACCCGAAACAAAACATTTACATGGAATTATTAATAACGTAAAATAAATGGACATAATAATATAATATAATATAATATAATATATATATATATATTAATAGTACTCTATATAATATATATATTATATATTAATTTATGATACAATAGGTTGGAATTTGTATGACGTAACTCAACAACTAGGAAATGTGAATTTTGTCTCAATTTTTAATTCAGTCAGGAACTTTTCATATTCACCACCAATTTCATTTAAGTTTTATATATAAAACCCATTAATGTATTATATAATTATTCTACATAACATTATTTGTATTTAAATGTAAATATTAGTATATCTCTTTCATGGGGGTTACGGTACAAATGATACCTTATCAACAAGGAATTTTTTCTAAATTTTTTTCTTTGTGATGTATCTAATTTTATACACATATATTTATTTAAAAATGTGAATTTAAATTATTTTTTACATATTATATCATAAATTAATTTACCTCGATGATATTTTATGTTTAATTTTATGTTATTTATTTTTTTCATATGATTTAATGATTCAAATGTGGTAATGATTTAATGTTACCATCTCATTTTTTATTAATATTGTTTATGATCATGTCTTAAATGTTGAAATATCATGACCTACCTATCAATAATTCTCCATAATTTTATTATCCCTTATTGTTTCCTGATATCTTGATGTAATGATACCATTTCCTTACTCATTTTTTCAAAATATAATTAATAAACTACTCCTAGGAAAATATTAAATTCTTTCTCTATTCAAATTGGAATATTTTTCATTTCAAAAATATTATTGATAAATTTATTTAAAATGTTTATAAATATTATTTTATGATAACAGTATGGTAATATTATTTATTATAATATAATTTATTTGAAAAATCTTTTACAAATTATTTTTAAATTCTATATTTATATGTTTTCATGGTTGTTTTTAATGAATACCGATATAAAATTCTATTATGATTTAAAATGATATTTTAAAAGAAAAAAGATATTATTCCCATGAAATGCTTTAAATTATTTTTAAAATCTTCCATTATAAATTATCAATGTTATTTTCAATGAAATTAATTTTTATAGTGTTTTATGTTTACAAATTAATTTTTAAAGAAAAGTATATATACTTATGAAATATCCCATTTAGTATTTAAAAATTATGTTCCATCTAAGATGAAATTATTTAAGGTTACTTATTCTGTACTGGGGATATTATAAAAGTATACTGTTATTATTCTTTCCAATAATGGTTTATGTTATAATGGAATGATTTTTTTGAAACCCATTTCTCTTCCACTGGTTATACCATTGTAATGTGCTTATGAAAATGAGTTATTTTCCTGGGTTATTCTATGAAAAAATGATTATGAAACCTATCACTTTTCCATAGGTTATGACATGATTCAAGGTTTATAATAACAGTTCATTTCCTGGGTTATTGTTTAATGATTTTTGTGATCTTTTGTGAGTCATAAATATTTTTCCCTAATGAGATGTGTGGGACCTATATCTCCATCCAATGCATTGGGTAGATATTTTTCAATATCATGAGAAATATATAGATATAATGGGAGGTGAATCCAATATAATAAGATATGTTTAAAATAGATATATATATATTGGTATATTAATACATGGATAGAAAATATAGTGTTGTCGGTATAGTAAGATAGTGCTGGAATGAGGAGTGAACATGTTTCATTAAATGAAATTTTTTGATGCGATGGACATTGTCATGATCCTTGACCAATATAGAAATGATTTTCTATACTTATGTGTAACTATAAAATTCTATGTTGTTTGCCAATGTTTTTTTCTCAATTATCATGTTTTTTTATATCTTATTATTCATGGATCAAATATTGTCAATCATTATTCCATAAAATAATATTGTGACATTTGAAATGTGTTCCATGGTTATAAAAAGTTATGATCATTTTCTCATACTCTTAATTTTTGGTTACAATTATTTATCCCCCTTTATTTTCCATTACTTAGAATCTCATCTCAACCATTCATATGTTTTATTTCCCCATGTTATGTATAATAGTTTTATGTAGTGTATGTTTGTGAAGAGAAAAAAGTTGAAATTGATTTTGGGAGATAATTGTGATCTTTCACCATGATTTATGATTTCGTTTCATTATCCAAAGTAACATAATTAGTATGGTCCTCAAAAATGTAGTTTTGTAATGTTTTGAATATTAATCTAAAAATATGTAATAACAATTTATTATAATCATTTCTCTCTCTATGTAGTCTAAAAAACATTGTATAAAATAGCATCACATAGACACCCTAATATAATCCCCCAAACTCATTGTAATGACCAGTTTTAATAATAGTAATAATGTACCAAATAATTCATCAATAAATAAATAAATTATAAGCCACAAATTAATCACCCTTCATTCAAACATCATTAATCACATATAAATGTTTTCTTAAATAGTTCATTAACATTTATATATTTCTATTCCAGTAATTAATTACATTTGATACAATGTAAAACAATTATGAGAGGTGAATAAAATCATAGTAATAGGATGTATTTTTGATCATATAAGTACCCATCCCAAAATTACTAAATACATTATAGTAAAAACGTGGGAATAATTTTATGAACACTTTAATCACATATAATCATAAATACACTAAAAGTAGTTTAGTATAAATTTTATTTCAACAATACTCTCACTAAAAAACAAATATTTTCAATTATAAATCAATAAAAGAACCTTAAAAAAGAATTTTGGAATCCAATACCTCTATAAATGGTTAAAATATTAGATCATAAGAACATAATAATAAATAATAACATAAAAAACCAACCTAATATGAATGAAACCACTACAATACTAATCTAAAATAATTATATAAGAACACAAATATAGTAGTTAACTAAAATAATACACAACCCACTTCCACTAAAACATTATAATACCTATGAAACGAAGAATATAGAAAATATAAGATAATATAACTATAGATCAAGGATATTAATATAAAAAATACAATGGTTAAAGAGTCAAAATGATTATTAATGAATCTCAAGAATATCATCAAGTAAATATGTGGTTTAGGGAATTATTAGTAATGAAGTGAACATGGATGATGTGTAAAAAAATTTAATCAATAATGGGAGACAATGGATAATTGAATAAGGGAAATCTTAATGAAATAATGCTAGACCAATCCAATAATCAGTACATAATATACCCCTTATCATTTGGATATAAATTTTTTATAGTCAATAAAACAAACGAAGAGAACACATAAATGGGACCCAGAATCCACAAAACATGAATAACTATGGATTACATTTTAGTTCATGTACCATAAATAAAAATGTATTTAATATAACAAATATACCCTGATATAGGTCCCACATTCATGGATCACATGGAAAATACATGAATGAGACTATAAAATCACATCTAAATATTCTTATAAATAAATTGTTAAATATAAATTAGTATTATGGGTTAAAAATGAAAATTTAGAATCTAGATAGAGATTAATCACTCATAGAATAGACAAAAAATAACAACATACATTCTTCTAAAAAACAAAATTTATTGACAAGAAAAACAAAGTAAAGATGTTACCCCTATTCACCAGACAAACAAATCATGGAAAATTAGATATCTTTATAGTGGAACACAATATTTAGATATTATTTTAGAGAAATCACAACCCTTACTCCCTATATCACCTCTTAAACTCTTCCCAAAATTAAAAAAACAAGGAATACAGAAAATATAGTTCAAATAATTTCTAAGACCATCTATATTAGGTAGAGGATCTATTTAACACCTCTATATATTATTTGTAATTATAAGGAATCAATTAATAGTGGGAACCAACATAGGCATCATTATATTTTTTAGTGAAAAAAATATAAGATCGAGTCAAATATTTTTGACTATGAGTCTACTAATCATGATATATTTATTATATAGAATTATTTTTGGTGCATTATATATAAGTTTTAATGTTAATAATGAATAAATTAATGTATGGTAACCCATTAGACAATTAAAATTTCCTTGAACCAAATTAATTTTCATCTATTTATTATTAATTATGTATATTATTTATACTAGTGTCACTATTAAATGTTATAAATGGTTCCAATATATTATCTGTAATAATACAAAGTATTTAATGAGGAAAAATTCATTAAAAATGTGGACCATTTAAAAATATTTTTCGATTTTGAAATATTTATACAAAAATGGACCTATAAGTGTCTATAATAATTTTGGAATCTAAAATTTACAAAAAAATAATCTCAAATATTCATAAAAATGTAAAAATTACTTGATTACTAAATTATGTGTGTACAACATGACTATATTTGTTAATATTCATCGCATTATATTAATAATCATTTTATTTTAATCAAAATTTTTTTTTAAATTCTTATTATCATGTTAAAACTATAAATATTCAGATTGATGAATTTAAAAATTATTAGAACTCATTAAATTATTGCTTCCCAAAAAATTAAATTTCCCTATTCATTTTGGGGAAAATATTTTTTACAGTACCTATAATTTAAATTTTCCATTAAATTTATCTGCAAACCCCTTATTTAAGCTTAATTATGGTCATAAACCATATATTAATAATTTAATGGATTTTTTTTGGGTGAACATGACTTTATAGAACCCATACAGTGAAAAATATTAAATGCCAAAGATGGTTGATAATTTTTATTGGATATAATTTTTATATATTATATATAATCTATAAATAATGAGAAAATATATATTTTTGAAAATAATTTCTAATAATATTTTATTATGAAAATATTTTCTATTTAATAATTTGGGTAAAAAATTATAATAAATATCATGGAAAATGAAATCATTATTTCATCTTGATTTTCATAAACAATATGATTTAAATGGATGTTTAGAACATATTTATTTTTCAAAATTTATCAAAATAATAATTTTTATATTAATTGTTTTAAAATGGGTTCCAATATCATATATATCAATTTGCAACACAAAATTTAGAATATATTTTCATGAAAAACATTTAAATAATGTTATCAAGAAATATTCTATTACATGATTATGATTGAGAGACCACCTACATCAAAAAATGACTAAGTTACCTAAATAGAGTGAAAAAAATATTTATTAATATAATAAATCACCCAAAAAAATATAAATTTACATACTAATGATATTCTTCGATAGATTAATGTAACTAGGATACACGATCAGGATAATAATGAATAGTTTATAACTTCACTAGAATCATAGGATGGAATATTTTACTGATGACTAGTATTGATGCACCCTTTTCCTATAATGTGGAACATGATGTTATTAATGGGGTTATTTGTCCCAATTGTTTAAATGAATGTCGTTATCATAACTATTTTTATAATATAATGTGCCTATGAAATCTGAATCATACTTAATTAATAAAAATGATGTTCATAGATTTATTATAATGACAATATAATTGATTAACCCTAGTCATTGGAAATCTCATTAATTAAAAACTGTATTGAAAAAAACTAATTCAACATATATTTAGAATAAGTTGTTGCCTAATTATGTTACTAAGACATAAAATTGATTATAATGATACATAATAGAACATAATTAATACTATTAAATTATATATATCATATTATTTTTTAAAAAATATTTATAATATTAAGAAATAATGTGAATTTCACACCATGGTTGATTTAGTATTTGAGTGAGATATACCAACATTCAGTAGGTAGGTGATAGATGGGATATTACACATGACACATTAGAATGTGCATTGGTTGACAAGGTGTGCAGTTGGGATCATCACACAATTTTGAGAGTATTCATCAAAACTATTGGACTCCATTAAATATTTATGTCACTTTCAAAAATACTTCCCATATAATATATTTGGAATGATTACTCCTATGGTAACACTTTTTCAATAAATTATATTGATGTAAACATCTCTATATATCTATTGATTTTGAATTTTATCATTACCAATTAGGTATACTAAATTTTAAGGCATTATGGTTAAAAAAAGCAGTAATGGAAAACTCTAGATTATAAAATTATCCGGGTAAGGTAAAACTACTGCTAGATTTTAGATCAGGACTATAGAAATTAATTTTAAAACAACCTTTAGAAATTAATCATACCCCACATATATTGGTGTCATATAAAAAGAAATATTATTACATTCATGGTCTTGGGATGATGAACAATCAATAGTATTTAACATTACATAGTAAGGATAATTATACAATAGGGTCTTAATAATTGGTTTTTTGGTTCTTACACATGATATGCAATTCATATTTGGCCTGAAATGGGAGTACAAATCAATATTATATCTTCTCATCACATGGAATATTTACCTGTGTGTTATGGGGATGATTTGGATATTATGAATATGGACTAAAATATTGAATACAATTTCATTATTATTAAATATAAATGATTGAAAAACAATTATACATAAAATTGATATCTATAACAATACAACAAATTGTTTCATTAAGAATATGTCCTACTGAGGAGTGTTACATGCGATATGGATCTCCAAAAATGAATGTTTGATCACATAGAGTATATATCTTGGTGACGAATTATGTAAGTGGATTTATGAAGAATATTTTCCTACCATAATCTATGTTAAGGATTTATGATTATGGGTTTGAATATATCAGAATTATAATAAGATTCCATTATACAAAAAAATATCTAACATTGTTCATCATGCATTGTGTTTGGTCATCAGATAAGACAGTACCATAAATTGTAACATCAATAGGTAATTATGTTTTCATGAATATTTACACCATGATACTTGTAAATTTTTCATTTAGTTTATCATCATGTTAAAATTACATCATTTTTATGAAAGTTGGTACAATAGATGACTAAGTGGGTATTATTCATATGGGTCTTAGTATGAATGCCTAATAAAATAATATACTTAGGTGAAGGAATATAATGTTTTGGATTAAACAATGAATTATGATAATCCTCCCATATTCTTTCCTATTGGTATGTGAGGAAATAAGAAGGAGATAAATTCATATGCATCATCCTAGGGGGGTAAATAAAGGGATTAGTATAATTTAAAATTCCTCACATGGTGAGTGGACTCGAACCACAACAATGTTGTTTGGAAAATTTTACTCTATGGAATTCTTGATAGAATATATTTTCGGTCATTGGGATAGTCAAATTGATTTACATATTATAGGGATAGTCATTATCAAAATAATAAATTATTTGAAATTCTTCCAGAACCTGTACAGTATGGGAGGAAAGGTGGGTGACACTTCATATCAATAGAATATATGATTTATGGTTGGGAGCCTTAGTGTGTTTGGTAACATTTTCATGTGTATTTTTCCATTTCATAATATGAATGGATTTGGTATTTTAAGGGTATTGAAAATTAATGGAGAATTAATAGAGGTTTTTTGGATTAAAATTGAATTTCTACAAGATGTCATAAAGGTCTACCTATAAGAAACAAATATTTGTTGATGATATATAACAATAATGTTTTTGGGAACATTAGGAAAAACTATGGAAGGTATCATCTTGATAAATGACTGTATTAGAGAAATACAGTGACTGATGGGATACTGAAAAGAATCCAAGTTCTTATTTTATCATATAACTATATTACATTTACATCATCTAACTATGAACATCGCTAATAACAAATTACAACATGTTAATCACTCAGATAGGTCATGCGAGTTTCCATAACAATAATGTATTTCATGAGTTTTTTGTAATTTTATTCAATTATCATAATATGGAATATTGAATTCAATTATGAAATTATGAATTCATGAGAGTTATTTTTCTATCTATATATACATGTAACTTCTTAAAAAATGGTTTATCTGACCATTTATTATACTTACTCACTTCTCTATTCTGTTCTATCTCTATCATACTAAACTAAATTGTATATAGGGTAATTAATAAATATTATTGAAAGAATGTGGGTAACTGATGGGTTAACTCATTTTTTATGTTATCTATATGATAGTTCTATGTATGATGGATAGGTCATGTATGTAATATCCCATGTGAATAATGAATAATACATTTTAATAATTATTAATATTTTTGAATTAAATATTAATTCTAATTTATAGGGGTTTTATGTTCGAAGGCATACCTGATACGCATCAATGAGTTTCATTGAAATCTTACTTTTCACACAAAGCTGAGTCATACTAAAAAAATAATATTATTATACTATTATTTTAAATGGTATTTAATGCCTAATTGTTGTAATATAGGGAATGAATAGTACTAAATACAATATGATTACCAATGTTTGTTAAAAGTTTTCACATTTATCCAATAGATGATAGAGGCTCAAAATGTTAATTAATATAATTTTAAGCATAAATACTCTAATAGTGTTTAAAAGGTCAATTTACCAACTTTTAATGGGGTACCCAATTTTAATCTATATTTGGTAACTTTTTTATGTTTTAATTGGAAAAATAATATTCTTTTATAGAATTGGGACATAAAAATTTACTTTCGAAAAATATTTGGTATTTTCCTGATAAAATTAATTTTTTATTGAATAGTGAAAAAATGTATTTTAATTAAAAACAGCCTTTTGATCTATTTTGTTTATAAGGATAAGTTATTTTTTTAATAGGTTTTAAAGATTAATTATATTATATTTCTAATATTTAATCCAATGTTTTCTGTTGGAAAATTTTCACATTGAAATTGGGCATAAACAAGTGTCAATCTTTTGATAGTTATTATTTCATAAAAATAAGTTTTTTTGTTTTGACAATAAGAATTAAAAATATATTAATTAGTCCAACATATATGATTTTAATTTCATACAATAGACATAAATTTTGAATTCTGAATATCAAATATCGCTTAGGCTGGATTTTTGGTACTTTTCTAGAAAACTACAGTTTTAGATGAATAGTGAAACCACGAAGTAGTAGTTAAAAATCCGAATTTTTCATTTCAATGAAATTTTACAGCTTCTGTGAAGTGAATTTTAAAAATCATAAATACATGGTTTTTATTTTTAAGTAAAATGTTGTTAAATAAGATGAAAATAATTTTTCTGTGAATAGTAACTTTTGAATATTATTTACTGCGTTTAATGGTATATAGGTTATTTCAAGGTAAATGAAATATTATATTAACAAAAAATTTCCTTAACACATGTAATAACCTTATTAGATGCATCATGTCTGACCGAGAGCATCCTTGGTTCAATTTTGGGACCCCATTTAGCCACATTGGAGTGATAATGTCACTTTAGATTAATTAATTTAATGTAAAGACCAAATTAACACAAACATGTATCTTTTAGTAATGTAATTTTAACATGCGGATATATAAATTATCAATTCGACAATAAATATTCATTGGAATGATAAAATTATTCTCTACATAATGGTATTTGTTTTATAATTTTTAGAGACCATATAAATAAAATAATTTATGAAAAAAATATGTAGTATTTACCTCATTAATAAATGGTTTAAATAAATAAGATTATAAATTTTTAAACAATATCCAAAACCTGTCCATTTTATATTTTATGATTTTATTTTCAAAATGAGTCATCTTATCTTCGACTTTAATGTGTTTTTGACCTTTTTAAAACGAAGATATGTTTATAATTAAGTAACATTTTCAAACTTACCGAAAGAGCCCCTTATCTCCCTCATAAAAGGACACCACTTATAACCCATTTCTCACACCTCAGAACCCCATTGTATCATCCAAACCCTACCCTAATATTCTATCAAGATTCCTCTCTTCCTATTATATGTTCTTACTTTATGAATGAGAAATTTCAAGAAGTCCTTTTGGTTCAAACCAAAGGGATTAACCAGAATTATAGGTAATAGTTTTTCTTAAATTAATTTATTTTATTTTACTTCTCCAACCCATGAACTCTTTTAATTATTTTATTTAAAAAAATAGTATCTTATATACACTATTATGTTTTTATGAGATGGATTCAAACTACACTTATACACACCTCCATATAATGGGTAAAGAACAAATTATTTTTGTGGATGGAAAACTAACGCATCACGAAGCGATGATTGTTCAATTATCTCCTACCACCTCTCATGGTGGCCATTAAGATGAAACTGTATTTATATATGATCTATATTATGATTATTTTATCTTTATTATTCTGTATTTTTTATTTATATCTTATCTTTATGGTTTTAAAAATGGGTAAATGTGATAATTTCATTTGACACTGTGCAGACTACCGCCCACTAAAAGTGATATAACTCGTTCATGACATATGTGACACGTATAAATGATGGATTTAAAGAAAATATATATTAAATTATACTGAAATTATAAAATAGCTATGTATAATTGTGTTTTAATTCTATTAACATACGAAATAGGAATGAAAGTAGAGTTCATGTGTACGTAGGGTTTACCGTCTCTAGGAATGGTGCTTTTCATTTCTTATCTCTGAATGATATATACTATTTTAAATACATATATATAATGGATAAAGAAGGTAAATATGATATCTAAATCTTGAATATAATTATGGAAATATTGTACTATTGTCAACATGGTCAACTTGTAATTATAAGGTGTTCGTTTTTTACTCATGTACCACATATCGCCCAAACCATCGTTATTAACTTAAATGATTACATAATGTTTATAACATGGTAATAATTTATATAAAAGGAAAAATAATATTGAAAAAGGTCATGTCAGACATGAGGTAAGGGGTTTCTTTTCTCACTTTCAATTCCGTGAGATTTACATTGTTTGCCACTTATTTGTTTAATGTGGTGTATTGTGTACTTCCATTTGATATATATATTATCAATATTCTATTTATATTCATGGAATTTTATTATTTATTTGGTGGTTATTAACTTTTGGTCTTATGACTCGATTGATTACAACGTGGTAACGGGTTTTCATATAACATTTTATTCCCAAGAAATTCATGCTATATTTTCCACTATTTCCTTTTCTGTGGTGTATTTACTTACCATTATTTTATTATTTTTATAATATACTTTAATTTATGGTTATTTACAAATTCATTTTCTGAATCTTATTGCTTATGGTGTATGTTTCGTATGTTATCAAATTGGTAAGGGATCTTTTTAACCCAATTTTCATTCCTTGGGTTATTTGTCTAATTATTAATTTAGTCATGCTATTATTTTGGGTGTAATAATTTTTATTTATTTATGTTATAACATCCACTCCCATATTACTGGATATAAATTTGATACACATAATCACTTCATTGTTAAATACTCATGTCCTCAATATGAATTTGGTATGATTAAGTTTTACTAAATTTCAATTCATTGAGTTAAACATCCAAGTCATGGTGTTTTTAAAAAAATATGTGTGAATGTTCCCTAATTGATTTACACTAAATATCCAATAAAATTGAGCGTATTTATATTTTTCACACTTTATTATGTTATATATTTATCCTTAATATAAGGATATAGTTTTTAAAGGGGGTTTCTTCTCAATTTACATTCCATTGGGACATCTTTGTTTTTATGCACCAATTCACTATTATATGGTGTATATAATTTCCTTTGTATTATTATATCATGAACACCTTTATTATCATTATATTAGAGATTTTGTTCAAATGTTATTCCTCAATTAATTTTAATCAAGTGTCTCTAATTTTTTTAAAACTCATTATCAAATATATCATTTTAAATGTTGTAATGATTTTTCTTCTACAGTTTTCTCATTAATGTCCATGTTTTCAAAATGGTTTTTAGGTTTTATTTATATAGACACTAATTTAAATTTCTTTAAAAGATTCAATGTGGTATGGGACACTTTGATTCAAAAATATCATTATAAAATGTTCTAAATGGTTCTGATTCATAAAGCATTTATTATGTCAATATCATGAAATGATATATTGTGATTGAAATGTGGAGATGATATCTTTCCATTATGTTTCTTATGTGTTATAAATATGTTATGTTCCTTGGGAATTATTTACATATAAGGTTGACTCCATGATAATCCTAGGTCGGGTTACCCGGAAATAGCTCTCTAATGCATTGGGTAACATGACAGAGGTAAACATTAATGTTTCTCCTGAGAGATTTAAGGAATATACTTTGATGGGTATATCAATGTAACTCCAAACGTAGTTGTGATAGCTTAAATGAATGTATTTTATGAATTCCATAATTTACCATTATGATTTATAATTTATGTGTGTTATTCATAAATCTTGTGATTTTATAAGGTATGTTATGATAGAAAAATATGGTTTCATTGTTTTGTATTTATTTATGGTCTAATGCTTTCATTCATTATTTTATATCCCTTACTGAGATTTTCTTGCACATACCATGTTTTTGAAATGTTTTCCACATGAATTAAAGATGAATACATGTCAAGGATGATATCAAGGAAATTCTATGTTTTCTAAAACATGAAACTGGACATGTTTCATTGTTATTGTAGAAAAAGAAATTGATATTGAGTAGTAGTGCCTACTTGTAATATTCAAGTTGATATGTAATAGTTATGGCCCAATTTTCAAAAAATCTAAACCTCAAAAGATCTGCAATGTGAATTATCCATTTATTTCAATATTATGTAATGTTTTAAGGCCAGGTTCTTACATTTGGTTTCAAAGGTTGGTTTAGAAGACATTAAGAATTAAGATTTTTCATTATAAACATGGTTAGTCCCTATGTCTATTATTTCAGTTATATCCTTGATTTATAAATTTTCCAGATCAAGGAATGTCGTTTACAAGTGGCAGAAGGAAGATCTAAAATAAAAATTCTATCTATTCTTGATGAAATGCTTGAAATAATTATTGTAATGTCATGTTTAGATGATTTTGAAACATTTTCTAGCATACACACTCTATGAAACTTTCAATATGGCGGTTGTTTTTTTAGCTATTGTGGTAGTTTGAACTGCCTCCATATTCTTCTATGTCCATTTCCAAAAACCACTGGTAAATTGCGTTTCATGAAACTATTTGCTGTGGTTAAAGCAGTTTAGGGGTGGTTTATGAGAACAGCCGTAGTGGGTTATTTTAGTGGTGGATATATTGTATGTCTTGATGGTTTGTCACCACATGGCATTAGTTTTTTGTACGGCTGTTAAAACTGATGCTAAATATGTTAATGCCCTGATGGGGAAAACTGTCACAACAAAATATATAACAGTTGGTAAAATGCATGGAAGATGGAAAAATATATAAGAAGTTAAACCCACTTCTAAATTTAATGTCACGACCCGACCCGTATCGGGGCTCGAGCTGCAACTACCCAATGCCCGCCTCCAAAGGCCAGGGGCTGACAACTATCACCGAATGATCAACAAACTAGGAGAGGACTTTTCCTGAGAAACTGTACGCACAAACACAGAAACCCATTTCAATAGTGAAGAGAAAAGAAATCAAGATACAACACTACTACAAAAATGAAACCAACATACATGTGTCAACTTCTAACAAGTACAAGTAAGGTGCTGACAAGAAAACGGAACAGTAAAATGGGAAAAACACGCACCCAACCAGAAAGGTGCCACATCCCATCAATAGATAAATGTAAGTAAACAGCTAATGAGTATCATACCTGGAAAGTCCTGCAATGGCCACTCTATGCAGTCCAATATCATGTTTCCTCTAGGATACTCTGTAGTCTCGACCGACCTGTCCGTCATCTGCAAGGTCAGACCATGTGCGGGAAAAGTCCAAGAAGGGGTGAGTATAAAGATACTCGGTAGGATGCCCCGAACTATGGAGGGAGCGACAAAGGAGGTACTAAAACAGTGAGCAGTAGATAGAGCATAGAACAGGGAAATAGTACATAAGAGAGAGTGCAACTCATCCTAAAAAAAGGATGGATGTAACCTCATTCAATCCAAGAGAAGCTAGACACGGAATGTATGCGGCATACCCCATGCATCTTGTCGCTACTAGAAGGGGAGTAACCAAACCCAATAAGTAATAAAAAATGAGGGTGTATATATATATATGCACAACAAGAAGCCCAAATGTGTGTATAAGGGGATCTCTATCTCCAATATCAACCCAAGATGATTCGCCAACTATTTAGAGGATATCTATCACTAATTCCAAAAAATTTCATACGTTAAAGCTATCTCATCACTGAACTGTACCACCAAGGGTCCCGCTCCGGTAATCATAGATAAAAGTCACTCACTAGACTCATAGGAAGGACCTAGTCTGAAATAAGTCATCTGGTAACCCATTGCCCAGCCCCGGTGGAGGGTAATCCCCAATAAGTCAATGAGTATCCCACTGCCCAACATTGCTAGAGGGAAAACCCAAAACTGGTCTAATATCTCTGCATTTCCCATTCCATAACTGGGTGTCACTAACACCACTACCATGTAGAGGATTGGAGTGCGTCACATCCGACCAATTCCATTTCATGTTTCCACATTTAAAGAGATCATTAGAGAGGCTCTGCATGCCCAAACAGACTACACCTTTGTAATCGTTGTGAAAAAACACGCATGATGGACTACTCACTCGCTGGAAAAGGATACTAGTGGAAAAGTTATTCAACACAGCTTCAAGACAAAGCGGGGCGATGTAGGGCCAGACCTTGGTCCCAAAAGTGGTCGGGTGAACTGTTCCATCACGATGCTCTCAAAAAAATATGCTAACACAACTATTCATACGCCCAAAACGGACGCCTGAATAAAAGGTCACAGTACGCTGGACACAGCTCAAAATTGGACCTGTGGGACCCACGCTTCGACTATGTCATCAATGCATGAAACCCTTTTGGTCAACTTCACTCCGATTCCATAGTCAAAACGCTGCTGACTACAGCTAAAACAGACATCGGATGTAGAAGTTGGAACTCCCCGCGTTATATGCAAACGAGGCCCTGTAGGGCCCACACCTCAGGCCTGAATTTAGTCGGGTGGATTGCACCGTTGAAATCCCCTCAAAAAACACTCAAAACGAGGGCTCAAACACCCCCAACAGATGTCAGGTGAAAAAGTGGTGTTCCACAGTAAAACCTGCAAACATGGCCATGTGGGGCCCACACCTTGTCTCCAACGCAAACCCTTCCGAAAGAATCTCATAAAGTTAGAATGTGGACTGGGGTCACACAACCATTGAAAGTGCGTTAATCGGACATCCTAAGAAGGAGTTAGGTCCGACACAACAACTAATTAATTAATTATTCAAAATTAGTGTGTCATGCCATCAAGAAATGAAACCAACTTGAAATGGTTCCAATCTATCTTGGAAGGACTATCTCAGCTTCAGGGCCTCAATAACTCAAACGTCGCGTCAAACGGATATCTAGCTCGTGAACCAATTCTGACGCAACTTTGACAACAATTAATATTATTAAAGTAATACATTTCGGGGAACCCATCTTCGGGTGCAGAACCCAAAAACCCCAAAACAAACTTCTAAAAGTCTGTATTGCCAGCATGGAATAGAATTCGTAGACATCACATCTATCCGAGGCACCATTTAGAAAATATGGCCCCCTGATTGCAAGGGGGCCCAACAGGGCCTGTTCACCCAGGTCGGCCCGGTCCGAACTCCCGTGACCCGTAGGCTGCGGCCCACTCCAGCCGCACCGGACCCGCCTTGTGTCTGTTTTTTCTTTTCTTTTATTTTTATAAAACTAGACCCGCAAGTTGGCAGGTCTCCCCCTCGTCGCCCAGAAGGACTCGCAAAGTGTCGGTCCTTGTTGTTCCATCACACCCGAGGCGCTGACCACCTCAGGTTCCTCCTGCCCAGCGCAAGTGCTGCCACGTCCTACCCCCTAATCGTCGTCAGCTCTGCTAATGCCCCCCCCAGCCACCTCCGGTCCTCCGTCATGCCGCAGACGCCACCGGCTCTGCTCGCTACTTCGTCGTCCCGAAATCACCAGCTGGCCGCTCCACCACTAGGACCTCGCCGCATCCTACCTCCTCAGGGTAAGCCTCGTCACGCTCTGTCGTCCCAACCGGCTCTCCCTAGCTGCACCCGAGCCAGTCGTACATCGATCACATGAACACCTCCTGCTCGTCTGCTGGATGTCGCTTGCCGGTCCTCCTCCGAGGATCACAAGCCTTAGCCATGTTCTAAGAAGCGGCCATAGTGCTCCGCCTCCGGTTCATCCTCTGGCTGTTGCCCCTTGCCAGAGCCGAACCGTCGACCAGTCCCCCCGACCACTCCGTTGAGTGGAACGATTATCTGACACCGGTTTCAGGATCCCTGAGACCAGGTCTTCATAATGTCACCCCTTGCCCATCAATTCTTCAAGGTTCACGCGTGTCCGAAAATTTGGGACGAAGAACGCCCAACAACGAGGAATTAAAGGGTGCTTTGGTGTTGGTCGTGTTCGTTCGTCCAACACACCAAATTCTGAAAACAATAAAATTCAAAGATTAAAATGATGAAGAAATTTATGAAATTTACGAGGGCGTGAAACTCAACAAGAATCCTACCTCGTCGGAACTTTTCATCATTGGTGACGCTCCGGCTCGATCCCGCTTCGATCCGCCAGACTCCGCTCCTCAATCTGGAGGAGAACAGCGAAGAATGCCAAAGAGAAGATGAGAGAGAGAGAGAGGAAAAAATAGAGAGAGAGAGAAATGGATTTTCCCCTCCCAACACTTAAGGAAATTTAAAAAAATTCATTGAAAATATCTCTACGGGAGTGGATTCAGAAGCAGTCATGCCTTCTTATTATATTACGCGCCTAGGTAAAACGCCCGATTTCAAACTCAACAGAATTCACAGATTCCCATTCTGAGACATCGTTTGAATGTTATTTGAAAGGCAATGCCCGTGATAAAAATCACTAAGTCATTATTTGTAGAGTCCTGAAGCTCAAAGTACATGTAAATTACATTACTTTTGAGGAATACTTAGTACATAACAAAAACAGACACATAAGGTTCGTAATAGTTTAGTGTCTTTGGAAAATCGGAATAAAATCTTCTAATAAGGGTGAATGATCCTAAACATCTCCCAATAAAGATCTTCCCCTTTTTTTCTTACCTAAAACAATTATTTATATCCAGGGGAAAATAAAACATAAAAGGGGTGAGCTCAAATGCCTAGTAAGGGTAAAAATAGAGAACCTAAAACAATCCATAAACATTTGAATGCAAAAACATGAACATAAAATCTAAACATCAAAATCTTGAGCAAAGCCATGAATATTGGAAGTACGTAAAGAATATATCATAAGGGTACATCAATCATGATAAAATAGCATGGTAATAAAACATGTAATTTTGAAAACCATTAAGCACATGATATGATTTCCATAGTATCCATGGCACTGCTTCCAAGACCATCTTAGTGGACAAAGTCTCTTTCTGAATCGAGTTCACTCCTCGTTCCCGTCCTGTATTACTGAACCGGTTTAACATGTCGTTCCAGCCATGTATATCTCATGAGATATAAATCATTACCCAATGAATTAGAGGGATATATAGGTCCCAACCATCTCATAATGAAATCATTCTTTCTTGTGCCACAAAATAAACATACATCATTTATAATAACACAATGAATAAAATGGGTTCAATAAACATCATCCAATCATCACATAATCCATATAAAAGAAATGGATATTTCATAATAAGAAAAGTGAAACCATGTAAATTATGGAGATATTATACTTGAAACATACACATATGAAATAATGTCATCTTAGATGTAAAATGGTTTTGATAAAACACAAGAAATGAATTCTTGAGGAAAATATCCTTTCTTCTTCAAAATCAAATTTTTATCACAAAACGTCAAGAATTTTTAAAAGAAAATGATTTTTTTGAAAATAGTCATGAAATATTTTGGAGAAATATTCATGAAAATAAGGCTTTATAAAACAGTAAAAATCATTTCATGCCATATACGTTAAAAAACATTATTCTCATACTTTTATAGGAAAAATAAAAAAGTACCTTGTAGGGTAAATAAAAGAAATATTCCTTCCATACCATGGGGTAAAAGTCAAATGGGTAAAAAGTAATTTAAACATACAGGAATACACTTCTGTAAATCATGGACAATTATGATAGCAATAACCCCAGTAAACACTTACGAATAAGAAATCTCGGATAAAAATGAGATTTTCACAATTATCCCTTTCCTTAGGCCTAATATATTTTGTACGTATCCGAACCTCCTGTATAATGATTTAAATAATGTCATTAACTTATTACAGAATCATATTCATTGTTATGATATCATATAATTTTCACTTATGTCTTTATATTACCCGTTCTTTTGTAAATTGCATGTTAAAGCAGTGTTTTGTGTAAAATCATTTCATTTATCGTATGTGTTTCGACTTTTCGTTCTACATATTATTACTTATATCCTGATTTGAATAATTACAGAATAGAAAAAAATATTTAAATATAATATATATTCATCATATAATTATATATATATTATAGATCGATAAAGGGACTGAAATACACCGTTCATGGAGACGGTAGGCCGTACATACGCATGGGTGTTGTTTTAGTTTCTTTATTGAATTGAATGAAACTAAATAGATGACATAAATATATATACATAAATCCAGTAGAATTATTATTTCATATATTTCATTATTATTCATTATATAAACTTTATGATCATTCATGTATGGTTAACATGTAGAATTAATCTCATCCCGTCGTGGAGAAGGTAGTCCGAACGTACGCACGAGCGATGATATCATTCCCATAATTATTGAATAGAATTGTTGTGAATGGTATAATATATCAGAATCAGTATGATTTTATAATAACCATATATAGTTATTATTTACACCATTAGACCCATCCATGTAAGGTGTTGGTGGAAAAACATATTTCACCATGGCGTAAAGACGATATTCCGTACGTACGCACGCGTGGTGATTTCATTTTCCGTAGGATGGATAGATGGTGAAATAGGGTTGTTTCATACTTATAATAACCTATATGTATATGATTTATACTGATGTTATTACTTCATAATTAAAAAACTAAATAAGAAGAAGTGGAAGAAGAAATAAATTTGAATGAATCGGTAACAGACATTACCTCTTATTTGAAGCGCCTCTTTCAGACCTCCTCTTAGGGCACTAAAATTGGTCTTTGAAGAATCCCAAAACCTCTAGGATGATTCTATTAAAGTGGAGAAGATAATTTGGCAGGGGTTGGCCGAGCAGGAAGGCTCAAAGTGGTGTGAGGAAGAGAGGGAGGAGGTTTCCTTTTATAAGGGAGGAGAGGGGCACCTTTGGAAATATAAGAAATATTAGTTTCTATTAAATCCCATCCCCACATAAAAACATCCAAAATTACTCATTTCCAAGGTTTAGATGAGATAGGGTTGTAATCTCATCAACCAATAAAATTTAGACTTGTTATGAATTTATTTTAAACATTATCAACTTGATTTATCCTTACATAACCAATTTAATTTTATTTGTGGTAACAACATTCTATATTTTAATTTATGACAAATAATTACTTATTTGTTGTGAATTTTCAATAATTGGATACTTTCTAAACATTTATACCATATAATTTTAAATTTATAATTTCTCAAAAAAATTGTGATTTTTAAACTATTTTATAATATTTTATTTTTATAAAATAACAGTAGTGTCAATTTTGACACTATTCATTTATTTGAATTTAAATAAATTATATACAGAAGATATGTTCGATCTTAAAGCCTTAATAGATTCATAAAATGTCATATGTATCTAAAAAATTAGTGGAGAACATTAAATAGTTCATATAATATTTATTTTATTATTTGTAATACCACTTATTTGGATTATCTCTTAATAAAATAATTACTACAACATTTTTGTATAATTATTTAATTTTCTCATTTGTTGCATAAAAATTAAAAATAAACTCCTATGATGAATATAAATGTATTAACTTTCATAATAATACTTTTACTCGAATTTATAATCTTAAAATCACAATATTTAAATTGACATATTTATTAAATTATGATGGGGTCAACTTTGGCATCATTTAAAATAAAATAATAATAGTGTCATTATCTCCTTAATAAGGATCCAAATGGTCAACAATTCGGCCAGTGGATTATTAGGGATTATATATACACTAATAATATGTTCAGTGCAGATTTTAGGGCCTTTTGATATGTATTAATATTTCAATAAAAACTATAGTATTTTTTTTTTCACTAAATAAATAATTTCTGCATCATTAATGTATAAGATAATAAGGTAATTAAATAACTCTTAAAAATTACAAATAAATTACCATGCCAAAGAAAAAAAATTTATCTTTCAAATGAGAATTTATAACCAAATTTATATTCTGCATAAACTTATATTAAAAATACTTTAATTATTAATGTTGAGTGAGACATATTTCACTTTCCTTTAAATAAAATAAACTAATGGTCTTAATCACCTCCATGTGGGTTATAATGGATTCCATTTCGACCCAAATATGACTTAGGAAAAATTATAATCATCCACTTTTATTAATTCATGTATTAGGATAATTTTATAATATTATATTTACACTTAATTACCCAATATACCTTTTACTATGTTAAATAAAATTTACCATTGTTACTATTCATAAATCCCAAAAATAAAAATTAGTCTATTAATATAATTTAGACCCAGTGATTCCAAATATGGAATCTATTTTTCCAAATTCAATACACAAAAGTTGCAGAAAATAAATTAAAATTAATCCTGTTGTCGAAAGAAAACGGGTTTTTGTTTAAAACATTGCAAAAGATTGAATTTATTTAAACTAAGAATTCGATGTAAAATCAAGGATAATGAAATACATTATATTAAATATTAAAAATAAATTCTATTTATACTTTTAAACCATTAAATATTATAATTTAACCACATAAGTTATTACGATGAAAAAAGTTGTTTTTTAATTAAAATATAGCTTGTTTTTACTATTCATTGAAATATGAAAGTTATCAGAATAATATGAAAAATTTATCCAAAGTGAAATTTTATATCCTGATTCCAAATAATAATTTAATTTTGTAAAATTGAACTTATAAACATGTAAAAACTAGATTTAATGTGGGTTCTCCATCAAAAGGCGGTACAACTGCATTTTTTGAAGAATACATATTTTACACGAAAAAATTATTTTGATCTTATACCATGTTCTAGAAAATGAATAATATGAATAATAATGTTATAAAATTCAAAATTCATTTAATACTATTCATAACGGCTAGTTCATAATAATATTATAATATTATATCGTTGTTTAGTAAAATCCGGTATTATGTACCACACACGCTATCAAGGAAGGTCGTGATTGCATGTAATGCAAGGAAAGTCAGTGTTGCGTGTTGTGCAAGAATCATTCGTTGTTTCGTATAACAGAATCCAAACATATTTCATTTATACATTGAATATATATATATGTACACACACACTCACTGTTGCGTAGAATGACTATTATAAAACAAACATGAAATTGTGTGTAACACGATCCAAGAATAGTGTAGCGTATACTGAAAGCTAATACGGTGTTGCGTATAGTACATGCTAAACATGGTGTACTGTATAATATAATACATCAATGAAATTAAAAGAATATTTTTCATAAAATCTCGGGGTGTTACATTCTACCCCCCTTAAAATGAATTTCTCCCTCGAAATTCGTCGGGGTTATAAATCGTTTACTATTAATAGAAAAACACATCGTTAAAATGAATACTAAAACATAATTTTAAAAACTAAGGCATGAAATGAAACGATTACCATTGTAACTCATCATTGGATTTCCATATAGGAGAACATAGATGAAAATATGGTTGTAGATGAAAAATCTAACCATCAAGTTCTGATGGAGAGTGGTAGAGGATATGGCTATGTAAAAGCCAACAATCACAAAGCCATAAATTTATGATGATCTAAGGTACCAACTGATTCATCGGATATAAGATCACTAGGACAACATTTATGGTTTTCATGATCATTTCCCTAAAGTTGATGAATTAAAATAAATAATTACATGAATTTGGTACAATCTCACTGTTGTTCGTGAATTGAAAAATTTCCACTTCATCCCTTAAAGAAATAAGTTAAATTTGTTATTCGTGAAGAGTTAGTAGATCATGTGATAGAATGATGAGTCATTCCATCTGTTTCAAACAAAAGGTTAGAAAAAAGTTTTCAAATATACATAATTCCATCTTTGTTGAGGTTAATCATATATGATTCCAAAAATGAACTTATACATCATATGTCATACCGCTTAATAAAATAAAACTAGTTTCTACTAACCAGGGACTTCTTGTAGGCTAGTGGTGGGTGATAAAGTCCAGTGGCACTTTGGTTGTGGGTTCGATTCCAACAGCCTTGTCCGACGTGATGGGCTTTCGCCCATCCTGCAAGTTTTCCTTTTCCAAAAACTACATTTCTATAACATCCCATCAATAAGATCGAAAAAATTTATATCCTTAAACAATATTATATTATGTCCAACATAATACATTCCAATCATTATCTAAAATACTTCGGTCCAAGATCATAGTATAAAGAAAATAATTACATGAAATGTCGTCAACCAACCATCATTTATCCCCCATTATCTTGTTGGTCACATTCCAATCATGTGAATACCTTAATCAAGTATTCTCTTGAAAAATTAATACCCATTAAACCTTAGGGAAAACATGAATGCTGTAAAAAGTTAACTCTTTCCACATCCCAAAATCCAAAAATTCTATATACTCATACCATGATATAACCTTCTCCTTATATCAGTCATGTGCTCATGAATACTATAAAATATTTAATTTTCTCATTATCCCTTCATTATGCGCATATCATTTAATTTCCAAAAATACTGGTACCATTCATAAAACACTTTCAAAACATAAGGAAAGACAACAGTGTAACAATCGTTAGATGTATCATTATTCCATAATACCATGATATTACTTATACAACATTACACTTGATAAACATGTAATCATTCCACTACCTTCTTAAACCATTGACCGAGCTTCAACAATTCTTTCATCTCACATATCATTTGTTATCTCTTCATAATCAACAACATAAATATTACCCGTACGACCATACTGATTCTCTTCATGAGACTTTCCCTCAGGGCATTGGTTTGCATAATTCTCGTACATTCCACATTTAAAACATTTAACCATTGTTTATGTCGTAGCGATACCATTATCCTCATACATGGTGTTAAATAAAACATTTCATTTTCACTTAATGGATTTATGTCCTTCTTTTCCACACCAAAAGCATCTTCCAGTTCCTTTGAAACATTCTCCTTGATTCCTTTTCCCACATGATTTACATAGGGGAAATTAAACTTTCTTTCCTCTATAATCACCATGAAACTGCAACTTTCTCTTATTAGCTGAGTCAGGAAACATACCAAATTTGAGTTTATTAATCATATTATGAGATTGATGATTTGGCATATTATTGATGTTTGGTTTTCCAAATCCCATTTCATTTCGTTTCTCATGAAGAATATCATTCCATTGTCTGTCATATCCTCCATTATCATGAATCTTTCTGTTTCCAGCCATTTTTTAAAACCCAAAAAGAATTGTGTGAGAGGAAAAATCATGATAGGGAAAAAACATATTAAAGAGGGATAACCCTCAATATATAACATCATAGGTTAAATTCTAAGATTGTTACCATAGTTCTAGGACTATATCCTATACGTATACTTATACTTAGGTACATCCCTAGACATACCTTAGAAATATCTCTAGAGATCTCACTAATGTTTTCGCATCCAAGTTTCCAAAGGTTGACTAAACCTTTCCTCTGATACCAACTGTAGAGGCCCGAAGATTGACGTACATGGAAATTACATTACTTTTGAGGAATAATTTGTACATAACAAAAACAGACACACAAGGATCGTAATAGTTTAGTGTCTTTGGAAACACAGAATAAAATCTTCTAATCGTGGTGAAAGATCTTAAACATCTCCCAATAAAGATCTTCTCCTTTTTTTCTTACATTAAACCATTCTATATATACTGGGGAAAAGAAAACATAAACGGGGTGAGCTCAAATGCCCAGTAAAGGTAAACATAGAGAACAAAAAACCATCTATAAACATTTTAATGCAAAAACATGAACATAAAGTCTAAACATAAAAATCTTGAGGAAAGCTGTGAATCTTGGATGTACGTAAATAATATATACAATAAGGGAACATCAATCATGATAAAATAGAATGGGAATAAAACATGTAATTGTGGAAACCATTAAACACATGATATGTTTTCCATAGTAGCCAAGGCATTGCTACTAAGACCATCTTAGTGTACAATGTCCCTTTCTGAATCGAGTTCACTCCTCGTTCCAGTCCTATATTACTGAACCGGTTTAAATTTCCGTTCCAGACATGTTTATCTCATGAGATATAAATCTTTACCCAATTCATTAGAGGGAGATATAGGTACCACCCATCTCATAATGAAATCATTATTTCTTGTGCCAAAAATTAAACATACATCATTCATAATAATTCAATGAATAAAATGGGTTTCATAAACATCATCCCATCATCACATAATCCATATAAAAAATGGATATTTCATAATAAGAAAAGTGAAACCATTTAAATCATGGAGACATTATACTTGAGACATACACATATGAAATAATTTCATCTTAGATGTAAAATTATTTTGATAAAACACTTGAAATGAATGCTTGAGGAAAATATCCTTTCTTCTTCAAAATCAATTTCTTTTCAGAAAATGTCATGAAATTGTAAAAGAAAAGGATTTTGTTGAAAATAGTCATGAAATATTTTGGAGAAATATTCATGAAAATAAGGCTTTATAAAATCATAAAAATCCTTTCATGTCGTATACGTTAAAAACATTATTCTCGTACATTTGACGGAAAAGTCAAAATGTACATTGTATGGTAAATAAAAGAAAGATTCCTTCCATACAATGGGGTAAAATTCAAATGGATAAAAAGAAATTTAAACATACATGCATAAAATTTTATAAAATATGGACATGTATGATTCCAATAACCCCAGTAAACACTTATAAGAAATCTCGGATAAAAATGAGATTTTCACAATTATCCCGTACCTTAGGTCTGATATGATTCGTACGTATCCGAAAATCCTGTATAATGAATTAAATAATTTCATTGACTTATTAATGAATAATATTCATTGTTATGATATCATATATGTTTCACTTATGACTTTATATTACCTGTTCTTTTGTTAATTCCATATTAAAGCAGCATTTTGGGTAAAATCATTTCATTTATCGTATTTGTTTCGACTTTTCGTTCTTGATATTATTACTTATATCCTGATTTACATAATTACAGAATTTAAAACATGATTTATATATAATATATATTCATCATGTACATATATATATTATAGAATGATAAAAGGACTGAAATACACTGTTCCTGGAGACGGTAGGCCATACGTACGCATGAATGTTGTTGTCGTTTCCTTATTAAATTGAATGAATCTAAATAGATGACATATATATATACATAAATCCTGTTGAATCAATATTTCATATATTTCATTATTATTAATTATATAATGTTTATGATCATTCATGTACGGTTAACAAGGAGAATGAATCTCATCACGTCATGGAGACGGTAGTCCGTACGTACGCACGAGCGATGATATCATTCCCATAATTAATGAATAGAATTGTAGTGGATGGTATAATATATCAGAATCATTATTTTGTTATAATAACCATATATAGTTATTCTTTTTACCATTATACCCATACATGTAAGGTGTTGGTGGAAAAATAGATTTCACCATGGCGTAGAGACGGTATTACGTACATACGCACGCGTGGTGATTTCATTTTCCGTAGGATGGATAGATGGTGAAATAGGGTTGTTTCATACATATAATAACATATAAGTATATGAGTTATACTGATGTTATTACTTCATAATAAAAAAACTAAATAAGAAGAAGTGGAAGAAGAAATAAAGTTAAATGAATCGGTGACAGACATTACCTCTTATTTGAAGGGCCTCTTTGAGACCTAATCTTAGGGCACTAAAATTGGTCTTCAGAAAATCCCAGAACCTCTAGGATGTTTCTATTGTATTGGGGAAGTGAATTCTGTAGGGGTGGGCCGATCTTGAAGGTTAAATGTGGTGTGAGGAAGTGAGGTAGGAGGTTCCTTTTTATAATGGAGGAGAGGGGCACCTTTGGAAATATAAGAAATATTAGTTTATATTAAATCCCGACCCAACATAAAAACGTTCAAAATTACTCATTTATAACGATTAGATGATATAGGGTTGTAATCTAATCATCCAATAAAATTTAGACCCGTTAGGAATTTATTTTAAACATTATCAACTTGATTTATCCTTATTTAAACAATTTAATTTTATTTTTGGTAATAACATTCTAAATTTGAAATTATAACAAATAATTACTTATTTGTTATGAATTGTTCATAATTGGATACTTTATAAAATGTTAGACCATATAAAGTAAAATTTATAATTTTTAAATAATTTTGTGATTTTTAAACAATTTTATAATATATTGTGTTTATAAAATAACAATAGTGTAAATTTTGACACTATTCATTTAATTGAATTTAAATAAATTATATACAGATGATATGTTCGAAATAAAAGATTCAATTGATTCATAAAAGGCCATATATATCTATAAAATTAGTGGAGTACATTAAATAGTTCATATAATATTTATTTTATTATTTGTAAAATCATTTATTTGGTTTATCTTTTAATTAAATAATTACTACAACATTTTGGTATAATTATTTAATATACTTATTTGTTGCATAAAAATTAAAAATCAACTCCTATGATGCTGATACATCTATTAAATTTCACAATAATTCATTTAGTCGAATTTATCATCTTAAAATCACAATATTTAAATTGTTATATTTATTAAATTATGAAGGTGACAACTTCGGCATCATTTAAAATAAAATAATATAAGTATAATAATCACTTTAATAAGGATCCAAATGGTCAACAATTTTTCCTGTGGATGATTAGTGTTTATATATACACTAATAATATTTATTTTACAGATTTTTTTGCCTTTTTATATGTATTAATATTTCAATAAAAATAATATTATTGATTTTTCACTAAATAAATAATTTCTGCATCATTAATGTATAATATAATAAGTTAATTAAATGGCTTTTAAAAATTACAAATAAATTACCATGACAAATAAAAACTTATTATCTTTCAAATGATTATTTATAACCGAATTTATATTCTGTATAAACTTATATTAAAAAAACTTTAATTATTAAAGTTGAGTGAGACATATTTCCCTTTCCTTTAAATAAAATAAAATAAAGGTCTGAATCACCTCCATGTAGGTTATAATGGATTCCATTTCGACCCAAAAATGACTTAGGACAAATTATAATCATCCAATTGTATTAATACAAGTATTAGGATAATTTTATAATATTATATTTACCCTTAATTACCCAATTTACCTTTTACTATGTTAAATAAAATTTACCGTTTTTACAATTCATATAGCCCAAAAATAAAAAGTAGTATATTAATATAATTTAGACCCACTAATTACAAATATGGAATCAATTTTTCCAAATTCAATACACAGAAGTTGCAGAAATTAAATTAAAATTATTCTCGTTGTCGAAAGAAAGTGGGTTTTTGTTTAAAACATTACAAAAGATTGAATTTATATATCATACGAATTCAATGTAAAATCAAGGCTAATGAAATACATTATATTAAATGGTAAAAATATATTCTGTTTATGCTTTAAAACCATTCAATATTATAATATTATCACAAAAGTTATTACGATGAAAAAAGTTGTTTTTAATTAAAATATTGTGTGTTTTTACTATTCATCGAAATATGAAAGTTATCAGAATAATATGAAAAATTAATCCAAGGTAAAATTTTATATCCTGATTCCAAATAATAATTTATTTTGTAAAATTGAACTTATAAACATGTCAAAAACTAGATTTAAAGTGGGTGCTCCATTAAAAGGTGGCAAAACATCATTTTTTTGAAAAATACTTATTTTACCCGAAAAAATTATTTTCTTCTTATAACATGTTCTAGAAAATGTGTAAGATGAATAATAATGTTATGAAATTCAAAATTTAGTTAATACTATTCATAACGGCTAGTTCATAATAATATTATAATAATATATTGTTGTTTAGTAAAACCCGGTATTGCGTACAACAAACGCTATCGAGGAAGGTCGTGATTGCGTGTAATGCAAGCCAAGTCAGGGTTGCGTGTTGTGCAAGAATCCTTCGTTATTTCGTATAACAAAATCCAAACATATTTTAATTATACATTGAATATATATATATATAGAAACACTTAATGTTTCCTAGAATGACTATTATAAAACGAACTTGAAATTGTGTGTAACACGATCCAAGAATAGCATTGCGTATACTGCAAGCTAACATGGTGTTGCGTATAGTACATGCTAAACTTGATATGTTGTATAATAGAAGACAACAATGAAATTACAAGAATATTTTTCATAAAATCTCGGGGTGTTACATTATTTCAAAATGATGGTTTTTCCCTTGGGTGACATCTCTCATCGCATGTTCCTGTCATAGACTTTTACACCCCGCATTGGGTAAAAGACCCACTTCGGACTCAACGATGCTCTCGATTTCCCCATCCGAGCAACCATTTAGGAGTTAATCAGGATTGAGATAATAAATGAATAATTTGATAATTTATTTATCTGTTTAACACACCACAAATGAGTGAGGGATCCGAACATCTCACACCGACTAATTTTATATCGCGCCTAGGGTAAACATTGTGTTCTGTACCCAACCTAGCTCTCGGACTTCTGATCTGATCAACCGCCTAAGAGATATCACATATTCTTTGGTTAACCATGCATGTGAAATATAAAAACACTTAAAATTTTTATATAATTAATTCTGGCCACATCGGACCTCTGAATTTCACGCCGTCTGAACGCCCTGCTCTAGAATGACATCATGAAAATTTTCAAAGTCTTCGTGTCCCAAAACCTGGCTTCTTACATCATTCCCTCTTTCATTCTTTTTGTCCCTGAAAATAAAAACTAAAAAAAAATCTTCGGATACATAGATCACACCTAGATCTCCCACACCTAATAAAGCATGCACAACACAGAGTTGGAACAACACAAGAACCACATGGATGGTTCATACTCATAAGGTCTTCTACTTTCTAGGACATGCGTAGGAATACGCACACACCTCATCAGATGCGACACATGGAAGACACAGTGTTCCCACTCCTATGGTTGGGAGGGTAGGGCAAGATAGAGGGAAACCTCTCAACCATTTTCACTATTCTTGAATGAACCATAGAAACTCTGGGGTATTTCCCGGACGCACCACTATATACCACGTCATGAATGAAATCATGGTTTGTTCCTAAAACATGGTCTCGTGATTCCCTCTTTTATAATATACATCTGGTGAAACCCCCAAGGATATCTGGTCACACTAGTTTTTCACATTCGGTGCACCACAACCAAGGCTCTCTGGGTGAGGACGCACATGAGACACTGGTGGTCTATGAAAATAAAAAAGGCGCTCTCCTAGAAGATGGCATAACCACATTCTCAGGTCAAGGTCCACCACTACCAGTACAACATAGTTAATTGTGTAGTACAGTTTATGGGGATTCCATTACCTCGACCTATACTAGATCACTATATCAAGGTTGACTTTGGGAACACGAGGTACCAACGAACATGGAAGGTGAGAAAACTCATCCAACCGCTAGAGGCTAGACATGGAAAAAACGTGGAATACCCCACGTGTCATTGCCCCTCTTAGAAGTAGAGTAATCCCCAAAAAAAGGAACTTTTCCAAAACCACTAGTGGGACCTCAAGAAAAGGGAGGTCATGCATAAAAGCCCCACTGGAAAATCTAGAACCTACTCTAACACTCCACCGCACAACCCTTCCATGAATTCACATGTCAGACAGACTCATCCACCGCACCTTGATACTATCTTCTTTCAGTGGCACTAACAATCCCTCCCGGTTTTGATCGCATCACAAAAATGCATCTCAGTGGGGGAAGAACCCCTCTTTCTTGTGAATTCAATGCTACGTCTGACAACACCAACACAGGTTTTCACCATTGTCCTGCATCACCCTCGGTAACTCCTCAAACAAGGAGTTAGATTAAAAGAGTACCTCACGCAACGTCTGACATGTTCTTCTGAGAAAATTAGAAATGACACAAAGTGTAACTCTTATCATCCATTGAACTGCAAGATTATAGATATTCTTAGCACACAGCCGCTCGTGGCACAGTCTGTCAACTCCCTAAGTGTGACATGGGCCGCCTAGTGGTGGTGGAAGGACATCCAAACGTCGTCCTCCAACCATTGTTATTCCTAATTTTCCTCCAACACCGCCTCCCTGGGTACCACCATGTCCTCACTAGGGAGTTATCTAATCAATACATTGAATCTATCATATTGGCGCATCTACCAACTATCCGTAAGACTCAACACATTTGGTCAGATAGTCTCACGGCACGTGACATCACACATCACAAACATATCACTAGGACTCCTTGGGATATCTCGGTTCCCTATGATATCCCTGACCATGTCCCTGAGTCTCATTAAGGGGAGAACTCCAGTGTCAAGGCCCTTCCAATCGACATCACTCTGACAACAATTTGTCTATAACCAGTTCCTACTCCAGTACCCTGAGATGGGTGAGGATGCACAAGGGCACTACGATTTCATAAATCTCCACTAAAGAGATCTCATTAAATATTATGTGCTCAGAAGTTTCCATCATGGACCATGTCCAAAGAGTACCGAGTAAGGTATGCAAACCCAGTCGTGTACTAAGCCACTGACATCACTCCCCGCTAAAACTCCAGTAGCTACTGAAACTATAAAAAGCGTAAGCAAGAGAGGTAGTAATCCTCATGAAATAGATGATAGAAGTCAACCCATGAGAGTAACGACTCATCTTGTATTCAAGAAACCCTAGATCTACCATGCCAAACTACTTGGTGGAAAAAGATGGGTTTTCAAAGCCATCATCTAACCTGTCAGTATCTGAACAAGCTTGAAGAGGTGGACCACAGACTCAAGCCAACCCTTCACTGTCTGAGGGTATGGCTCACCATGGAACCTCAATGGTCTCGGACACTGGAACTCACGTAGAGTTCCCATTATATGCTCGTCATTGCCCCTCACTACCGGTACAATATTCTACTCCACAGGTGGTGGTGCTACTACCAGTCCTCGTTGAGAAATGGTAATCGTATAATGGATCTCGAAATGAGTCCTCATCGCTAACGGAATCGACGTCACGAATCAGAGGGAATATATAACGACCCATACTTTACATACACTGGTATTTCTTTAGAATTGAATCACACATATTACAACATATAACAAAACCAGTAAAGGACCGTATAGGTATAGAGTCTTTAGAAACTGGGAAACATATACAACTGGTTCATAAAGAATCTACTATGCCTCCCATTTATTTCATCATATCTAGAGTCCCTTTTGGAATATCATACAAAATAACCTTCTTCCTGACCTAGGAAAATAAAACATACAAAAGTGTGATCTCAAATGCTCAGTAAGGGTAACCAAAAGAAATATCCATCACATCATATACATAAGAACATAACATTTGGAAATATTAACCTACAAAAGAGATCATAATTTCATAACATGGGATAAATCATAGTAGTGAAATGTAATCCCAATAATCATAATATAAAACAAGAAACATTGTGTCATACACACATAATCATATAGAATCATTTCTTATTAGTCAAGAATCATTTCCAAGACTACCTTAGTGGAAAAAGTCCATTTATGAACCGAGTTCACTACTCGTTTCAATCCTATTTCACTGAACTGGTTTATCCTGCCGTTCCAGCCATGTCTATCTCATTGAGATATAAATTGTTTTCCCAATGCATCGGAGGGAGATATAGGTCCCACCCAGATCATAATGTTGCCATTATTATATGTGCTAGAAAATCATAAATCTTACATCATTGCATAACCCATGTAATAAAAATGGGATTTCTAAACAACATGAAATCATAAAAAAATTCATATAAGATAAAGGAATTCATATAAATAATTCAATCACAACATAATCAAATCAATTTAATAACAGGGATAGAAACAGAACCCTATATTATCTTAGATGGAAAATAATTTTGATAAAACACTTGAACTCCATTCCTGAGGAAAATATCCTTTCTACTTCAAAAACATTTTCCTTTCTTAACATATCATACAATTTAAAACTAAAATAAGTTGATTAAAAATAAACTTGAAAACTTGTAAAGGAAGATTCTTGGAAATAATGTTTTAAAAATTCATTCATGTTGTATATGTTAAAAAATATTCTTCTTGTACTTTTTTGGGAAAAGTCAAAAAGTGCCTCGTACTAAAAAATGACAAAAGATTCCTTTCATATCTTTTACTAAAAACTCACTGAAGGGTAAAATTGTATTTAAAAAATTGTAGGTGGATGGAAATAATATTAAATATTGAGGAAACATGGATGTGGATGATAAAATACACCCCAGTAAATTCCAATGTATAAACAATCTCGGATAAAAATGAGATTGTGATATTTCCCTTACCTTAGGTCCGATTTACTTCGTAAGGGTCCGAACATCTTGTATAATGATTTAAATAATGTTATTGAATTATTCCAGAATCATTCTTATTTTTATGATTTCATATATGGTCATATTCTTAGCTTCTTATTAGTAATATTTCATTACTACTTGTTATTTGGGTGTTTATTACTTTTTGTTCTTATGCGTGTTTTGTCGAATAAAATATTATTTTTCGTTTTAGGGTATAGATACCTCATTTCCATTACGGTATTAGTGTAATATATATCATATTAATTCATTCAATTCATTTATATAATCATTATGCAATGAAGATCATGTAGAACGAGTCGCATCACATCATGGAGACAGTATTCTGTACGTACGCACGAGCGATGATATTGTTTCCATGATCGTGAAATTGTAATGGAGTGTATGTATACAATTTATTAATCAATATGACTTTAAAATAATCATAAATAGTTATTATTTACACCATTATACCCATCCAATTAAGGTGGTGGTGGAAAATATATTACACCACGGTGTGGAGACGGTATTCCGTACGTACGTGCGTGCGATGATTTCGTTTTATGTAGGATGGATAGATGGTGAAATAGGTTTGTTTCATAATATTAATAACATATCAGTATATGAGTGATACTTATGTTATTACATCATAATGAAACAACTAAGTAAGAATAAGTGGAAGAAGAAATTAAGTTTAAAGAATCAGTAACGGATATTACCTCTTCTTTGAAGCGCCTCTTTGAGACCTCCTCTTAGGGAAATAAAATTGGTCTTTGAAGAATACCAGGACCCCTAGGATGTTTCTAGGGAAGTTTAGAATAGAATTTGGCAGGGTTTGGACGAGCATGAAAGATTAATGTGGTGTGACAAAAAGAGGGAGGTGGTGCCCTTTTACAAGAGAGGAGAGGGGCACCATTGAAATATCTAAAAATATTATTTTATTATAAAGTCAAATTCTATTATTAATAGCTCCAAATTGATATATTTCGATGATAAGGTGGGTATGGGTCAAAATCCTCTCATACAATAGAATTTAGAATTTTTAGGTCATTATATTAACCTAATCGTTTAGTTTTAACTCTTAGTTAATTAGATTGACATTTACCATGTCACATTGTATTTTTATATTATATTGTTAATAAACATACCATCAACATCCAAGAGACCCCCAAGTGGCCCATTAATGATACAAATATCATGATATAAGTATCTTGGAATAACCTTATATTTTTAGGAATATAATAACAATTAATAATATAATATATTTTTTTAAAACTATTTTTTGTCAATTTTGACACAATTTGGTAATTGATTTTTTTGAAAATCATAAAAGAATTATTAGTTCGAAAAAAAATTAATTAAATCAACACTAACATGTCATATTAACAAATAAAATTATTTTAATTCAGAAAAAGTCTAAAATTACATTTATTTTGGTATTTATAACATCAATTATGTCAATATTTCATTAATAAGATAATTATTGCATCATCATTGTATCATAAATAAATTAAATTATTTTAAGTCTAAAAATAAAAAATAAAAAACCATTATGTTTGTAATATTTTTATCTTTCTAATTAATATTTCTAGTCGAATTTATCTTATGTATAACCCTATATTAAAAATTATTTATTTATTAAACATTGATTTTAACTATTTTAACCCTTCTTTAAATAAATTTGATAATAAATGTCCTAATCTAATCCAAGTGGGCCTAAATGGTCATATTTTATTCCTAAGGTTTATTTTGGTCGAATTAATCTTATTCAATAGAATTAGTACATGTGTTAGGTTAATAATAATAACACTTTTACCCTTAATTACCCTATTTACTTTTAACCGTGGTAAAAAAGTAAAAAGTTACTATTTACCAAAAATTATTTTCATCTCATTGAACCAAATTTTAGTCCTTGATATTAACCGGTTCTCTCGTATTTTCGAAATTCTACTCACAGAAGCGATAAAATTAAGTTTAATGAAAAATTCAATTTTTTTAACTACCACTTAGTGGTTTCACTATTCATCAAAAAACAAAAGTTTCCAGAAATAATACCAAAAATCAGGCCTAAGATATAATTGATATTATGAATTAAAAAATGATGTCTATTTTACCATATTCAAAACATATCAGTTACATTAACTGATTTAAAAATTAATTCCCGTCATCAAAACAAATAGCATGTTTTTAAGAGATAATAACTATCAAAATATTGACACTTGTTTTTGTCTGGTTTAAATGTGAAATTACATCCAATGAACAACATTGTATTAAATTGTAAAAATATATTCTAAATATACTTTAAAACCACTCAAATTAATATTTTATCACTATTAATTATTTCTATTAAAAATTTAGTTTTTAATTAAAATTTAGTAATTTTTAGTATTCATCAGAATATGAAAGTTATCTGAAATGTACCAAAATTTAACCCTAAGCTAATTTCGATATTCTGAATCCAAAAATGAAGTCCATTTTAAAAAATAAAATTTATAAAATTTCAAAAAGTTATTATTACTATTCATAACGGATAGTTTTAATAATACATTAATAGCATATCATTGTTTAGTGAAACTCAGTATTGCGTACGACACAAGCTATCGAGGAAGGCCACGGTTGCGTGTAAAGAAAGCCAAAATAGTGTTGTGTGTAGTGAAAGATTCCTTTGATGATTTATATAACATAAAAAAAAATATTTCTCATAAAAGTCTCGGGTGTTACATTCTGCCCCCCTTAAAATGAATTTCTCCCTAGAAATTCGTCACTTTGTAACAAAAAGATGAGGATACCTATCCCTCATCATATCCTCAAGATCCCATGTAGCTTCTTCTAATTGGTGGTTCTTCCATAAAACTTTCACCAATAGAGTGGTCTTGTTTCATAGGAATATTTCGCTACGATCCAGAATCTCTATCCGGTGTTCTTCATAAGAAAGATCCTGCTCTAGCGGTAAAACTTCTGAGCTGAGTACATGTGAAGGATCAGGTATGTACATTCTCAGGAGAGATACACAAAACACATAGTGAACTTGAGAGAGATTCGGTGGAAGCGCCAATCGGTAAACTACCTTTCCAACAAGATCCAGTATTTCGAAAGGAACGATATATCTAGGGCTCAAAATCCCCTTCTTTCCAAATCTCATTACCCTTTTCCAGGGACATATTCGTAAGAACACTTTATCACCCACTTCAAACTCTAGGTCCTTTCATTGGTTGTCGGCATAAATTTTCTTTCAACTCTGAGATGCTTCTATGTGTTGTTGAATAGATCGGACCTTTTCTACCGTCTCATCAACAAGATCGGGTCCTAATAGCGTTCTTTCCCCAACTTCATCCCAGAAAGTTGGAGTCCTCCATTTCTTTCCATAGAGAGCTTCATAAGGATCCATCTGAATACTGGATTGAAAACTATTATTATAATAAAATTCCACCAAAGGTAGGTGTTGATCACAACCACCTTTGAAATCCATAGAGCAATCTCTCAACATATCTTCTCGAGTTTGAATTGTTCTCTCAGAATGAACGTCTGTCTGAGGATGATATGAAGTGCTGAAACTCAAATCTGTATCCAGAGTATGCTGAAGACTTTTCCAGAACATCGAGGTAAATCTCGGATCCTGATTAGATATAATAGAAAGTGGTACTCCATGCAATCTTTCCACTTCCTTAACATATATCCTGGCAAGCTGATCCATATATAAATCTTCTCTAATAGCAATGAAGTGTGCAGACTTTGTAAGACGATAAACTATGACCCAGATAGCATTACTGCCTTTAGATGTTTTAGGAAGTCCTGTGAAAAAGTCCATAGTGTTGTTTTCCCATTTCCATTCAGGTATGGGTATTGGTTGTAACATCCCCTTAGACTTCTGTCTCTCAGCTTTAAATTACTGACAAACCATAAATCGAGAGACATATTCAGCACCATCTCTTTTCATGCCATCCCACCAGATGTACTCTTTCAGGTCCCTATACATCTTTGTGCATCTAGGGTGAATAGATAATGATGAACTATGATCCTCATCCAGCAGCTTTTTCTTTAATTCGGGGATGGGAGGAACAAAAACCCGATTCCTGAACTTTATTATCCCATCACAATCAAGGTTGAATTCAGGAACATTTCTCACCTTCTTTTGTAACTCTACATCTTTTTTATGTGCCTCTTTAATCTTCACATGTATATATGGTTGAATATTCATTTGAGAAAGATCTTATTTTCCCCTTTCCATTATAATTCCAAGTTCCATCCTTTGTAAATCCATAAATATTGGATCTTTTGTGATCCTCATCATGGAAAAACATGCATGGTCCTGTCGGCTTAATGCATCTGCCACCTTGTTTACTTTCTCAGGGTGGTAATGAATTGAGAAACCGTAATCCTTAATCATCTCTAACCATCTTCTTTGGCACATATGCAGCTCCTTTTGTGTGAAATTATACATTAAACTTTTATGATTAGTATAAATTTCACACCTTTCTCCATAAAGATAATTCCTCCAAATCATTAATGCAAAGAATACCGCAGCTAACTCCAAATCAGGAGTTGGTTAATTTTGATCATGTATTTTCAACTGTCGTGAGGCCTAATCTATCACCATATCATTTTGCAAAAGAAGACACCCCAATCCCTTATTTGATGCAACACTGTAAATCACAAACCATTCTCCACTACAAGGTCGTGTGAGCACAGGTGCACTGGATAACCTTCGTTTCAACTCCTTGAAATTCTATTCACATTCCTCCATCCAAACAAACTTAACTCCTTTCCGAGTCAACCTGGTGAGTGGATTAGATAATCGTGAAAAATCAGTCACAAAATGACGATAATATCAAGCCAATCCAAGAAAACATCGGATCTCAGTTACTGTTGTTGGTTTCGACAATCTTTCGATAACCTCTATTTTTGCTGGATCCACAGATATCCTCTCTTTTGAGATTATGTGACCCAAAAATTCAACTTTATGAAGCCAAAATATACACTTAGTAAATTTTTCATAAAGAATATCATTTAATAGGGTCTTCAATACAATTATCAAGTGATCTTCATGTTCTTCCTTTCTATTTGAATAGATAAGAATATCGTTTATAAAGACTACCAAAAACTGATCAAGTTAGTCTCTAAAGACTCTATTCATCAGATCCATTAAGATAACAGAGGCATTAGTAAGACCAAATGACATCACTATAAATTCATAGTGTCCAAACCTATTACGGAAAGACGTCTTTGGTATATCCTCCCTTTTGAACCTTAATTGATGATACCCTAAACAATGATCAATCTTGGAAAACTATTGAGCTCCCCGTAGTTGGTCAAATAAGTCATCAATGCACGGGAGAGGATATTTGTTCTTGATAGTGATCTTTTTATGTACTCGATAATCAATGCAGAGTCTCATTGATCCATCTTTCTTCTTAACAAACAGAACAGGTGCTCCCCAAGGTGATGTACTAGGGCGTATGAATCCCTTATCAAGATTCTCTTGGAGTTGCTTCTTCAATTCCTTCAACTCAATTGGGGCCATTCTATAAGGTGTCTTTGAAATAGGAAAAGCACATGATACGAGTTCTATTGAAAAATCAACTTCATTTTTTGTTGGATGACACTGCAATTCCTCTCGAAAGACATCATCAAACTTCCGTACAATGGGCATATTCTTAATCAGGAGTTTCTCACCAAACATTTGGGGTAAATAACCTTCATTTAGTGGAATCAAGACCCATAAGATGGAAGAAATTTCCACTAGAAGGTTATGTTCATCCTTTCATTGATAGACGATCAATGATTGATCCGGAATATGAAATGTGACATCCCTTCTTTGGCAATTGATATGATCTCCATATAAAGAAAGTCAATCCATGCCATGAATCACATTAAATTCCACTATAGTAAGGATCGCAAGATTTGAAGGAAGCACTTTCCCACAAACTTTAATTAGGGAAGAATTATAAACTTTTGATGCTATTGTTGTGCCATTAGGTGTTGTCACATCTAACTCAACATCTAATTGTTTAGGTAATATGGTGATACTCTTTGAAAATTTTCAGAAATAAAAGAATGGGTGGATCCATAATCAAATAAAACATTGGCTACTTTAGAGTGGATGGTAAGTGTACCTTTCACCACATCGTTATCGTACTCCATATCTCTGATAGAAATTTCATGTGCCTTTCCTTTGTATTCATCCTTACGAGTTTGTTTATGTCGACCATCATCATCAACCCTTGGATTTGAGCATTGATTGGCGTAATGCCCCATCTCCTTTAACTTGAAACATTGATGTGTAGTAGTTTCATTCTGTGTATCCCTTCATTTGTTTTCATTATTAGACATATTCTTCCCATCATTGCGGCATTCAAATGCCCAATGAACTTCCTTTCCACATTTAAAACATTTACATGTACATTTAAGAAAACTCCCTCTATGTTTCTTTCCACACATTGAGCATAAGGGAAAGCTGATATTCTTTTCAGTGTGCTCTTTAGATTTTCCTTTGAATTCCATTTTCCTCTTCTTATCAAACCCATATGACTGATGGGTTACTCCAATCACCATATCAACTTTGAGAGCACATCGAATGATTTCCTCATAGCTATTCAAGTCCCTTATGGCTAAGGCCCTTCAATGACTTGGTTTTAAGCCACTAAAGAATCGATCGATCTTACTCTCAGGTTGGACAATAATAACAGAAGTGTACCTTGCAAGTCTTGTAAAATTTACTTCATAGGTACCAACAGATTTATCATCCTTTTGGTTCAGTTCAAGAAACTCTTTCTCCATCTTTGTTCAGAGAGTACGAGGGAAGTACATATTGAAAAATATGTTCTTGAACTAGTCCCATTCCATGGACTCAATTTCATCCATTTCCCTCGTATTCATAATAAGATTCCACCATTGATCAGCATCACCTTCCAAATGATAAACTGCTAAGATGAATTTATCATGTTCAGAACATTGATGAACTGAAAATATCTTTTCAGTAGTACTAATACATTGTTCAGAAACTAATGGATCAGTAGACCCGCTGAATGAAGGTGGACACTGCATCATGAAGGATTCAATAGAATGTTGCTCCTTCCTTTGCTCGTTTGGAAGTACTGCATGATTCATAGCTTGAGAAAGTTCTGTGATCATGGATACAAGACTTTTCATTCCAGCTCCAATAACGTTTGGTTGCTCAGGGGGACAATCATTGAATTGCCCCTCGCATTCTGCATTAACACGGTTCCTTCGGGTTCTAGCCATTGACTAAAACCAAGAAGAATAGTGTGAGAAAAACTAATTATAATAGGAAAAACACATAATCAAGAATAAAATTTCACACTTAAGGTATTTTCCTAGGTTATTCATGGCCATTTCTAAAACACTAAGATTGTTTTCTATGCTTAGACTTATCATTAGGGTTCTTACTAAGGCTTTCACATCCTAGTTCCCAAAGGTTGACTATACCTTTCCTCTGATACCAACTATAACGACCCATACTTTACATATATTGTTATTACATCAGAATTGAAGCAAACTTATTACAACATATAACAAAACTAGTAAAGGACCGTATATGTATAGAGTCTTTAGAAACTGGGAAACATAAACAACTGGTTCATAAATAATCTACTTTGCCTCCCATTTATTTCATCATATCTAGAGTCCCTTTTGGCACATCCTAATTAATAACATTCTCCATGACCTGGGGAAATAAACATACAAAAGGGTGAGCTCAAATACTCAGTAAGGGTAAAGAAAAGAAATATCAATCACATCATATACATAAGAACATAACTTTTTGAAATCTTAACCTGCAAAAGAGATCATAATTTCATAACATGGGATAAATCATAGCAGTGAAATTTAATCCCAATAATCATAACATAAAACATGAAACTTTGTGGAATACACACATAATCATAGAGAATCATTTATAATTAGTCAATACTCATTTCCAAGACTATCTTAGTGGACAAAGTCCATTTCTGAACTGAGTTCACTCCTCGTTTCAGTCCTATTTCACGGAACCAGTTTAATATGCCGTTCCATCCATGTCTATCTCATGAGATATAGAATCTTTACCCAATGAATTGGAGGGAGATATAGGTACCACCCATCTCATAATGATAATGTTCTTATGTGTTCCACAAAATCATAAATCATACATCATTGCATAACCCATGTATTAAAAATAGGACTCTTAAACAACATGGCATTATAAAACAATTCATATAAGATAAAGGAATTCATAAAAATAATTCCATCACAACATAATAAAATCAATGTAATAATAGGTATATAAACAGAACCCTATATTATCGTAGATGGAAAATAATATTGATAAAACACTTGAACTCCATTCATGAGGAAAATATCCTTTCTAATTCAAAAACATTTTCCTTTCTTAATATGTCATACAATTTTAAAATAAAAGAAGTTGATTAAAAATAAACATGAAAACTTGTAAAGTAATCTTCTTGGAAATAAAGTTTTAAAAACCCATTCATGCCGTATAAGTTAAAAAATATTCTTCTCATACTTTTTTCAGAAAAGTCAAAAAGTACCTCGTACGAAAAAATGACAAAAGATTTCTTTCATATCATTTACTGAAAACTCACAGAAGGGTACAATTAGATTTAAAAAATAGTAGTTGGATGGAAATAATATTACATACTGAGAAAACATGGATGTGGATGATAAAATACACCACATTAAATTCCAAATTATAAACAATCTCGGATAAAAATGAGATTGTGATATTTCCCATACCTTAGGTCTGATTTGCTTCGTAAGTGTCCGAACAACCTGTATAATGATTTATTAAATGTTATTGACTTATTTCAGAATAATAATTATTTTTATGATATCATATATGGTGATATTATTAGCTTCTTACTAGTAATATTTCATTACTACTTGTTATTCGGGTGTTTATTACTTTTTGTTCTTATGCGTGTTTTGTCGAATAAATTATTATTTTTCTTTTTATGTTATAGATACCTCATTTAGAGAATGGTATTAGTGTAATATATATCATATCAATTCTTTCAATTAATTTATATAATCATTATGAAATGAAGATCATGTAGAATAAGTCGCATCACATCGTGGATACGGTATTCCGTACGTACGCACGAGCGATGATATCATTCCCATGATCGAGAAATTGTAATGGAGTGTATGTATACAATTTCAGAATCAATATAACTTTACAATAATCATATATAGTTTTTATTTAGTCCATTATAACCATCCAAGTAAGGTGGTGGTGGATAATAGATTACACCATGGCGTGGAGACGGTATTCTGTATGTACGCACGCGTGGTGATTTTGTTTTCCATAGGATGGATAGATGGTAAAATTGGGTTGTTTCATACATAGAATAACATATCAGTATATGAGTGATACTAATGTTATTACTTCATAATGAAACAACTAATGAATAATAAGTGGAAGAAGAAATAAGGTTGAAAGATTCAGTAACAGACATTACCTCTTCTTTGAAGCGCCTATTTGAGACATCCTCTTAGGGAACAAAAATTGGTCTTTGAAGAAGACCAGGACCTCTAAGATGTTTCTATGGAAGTGGAGAAGAAAATTTGGTATGGTTTTGCCGAGCACGAAGGCTCAATGTGGTGGGAGGAAATGAGGGAGGAGGTGCCCCTTTATAAAGGGGGAGAGGGGCACCTTTGAATAACAAAAATATTATTTTATTATAAAGTTAAAATCAGTTTTTAATATCTCCTACTTGATATATTTAGACGCTAAGGTGGGGATGGGTTTAAATCCTCTCATACAATAGAATTCAGGAAAGTTTAAGTCGTTATATGAAACTTATACTTTATTTTTAACTGTTAGTTAATTAGATTAACATTTACCATGTCACTTTGTATTTTTATATTATATAGTTAATAAACATACCATATACATCCAAGATACTACCAAGTGGTCCGTTAATGATAAAAATATCATGATATAAGTATCTTGTCCGAAACATATATTTTTAGGAATATTATATCAATTAATAATATAATATCTGTTTAAAATACTATTTTATGTCAATTTTGACTATATTTGGTAATTGATTTGTGTGAAAATCATAACAGAATTATTAGTTCGAAAAAAATTAATTAAATTAATAATAACATGTCATACTAACATATAAAATTATTGTAATTCATAAATAGTCTCATATTACATTTATTTGGGTATTTATAACATCAATTATGTCAATATTTCATTAATAAGACAATTACTCTATTATCATTGTATCATAAATAAGTTAAATTATATTAATTATAAAAATTACAAATAAAATAATATTATGTTGGAAATGTTTTCATCTTTCTAATGAATATTTATAGACGAATTTATCCTATGTATAACCCTATATTAAAAATTATTTCATTATTAAACATTGATTTTAACTATTTTAACCCTTCTTTATATAAATTGATAATAAATGTCATAATCTAATCCATGTGGGCCTAAATGGTCATATTTTATTCCTAAGGTTGTTTTTGGTCAAATTAAACTTATCTAATAGAATTAGGGCATGTGTTAGGGTAATAATAATTACACTTTTACCCTTAATTACCCTATTTACTTTTAACGGTGGTAAAAAAAAGTAAAAACTGACTATTCACCAAAAATTATTTTTATCTCATTGAAACACATATTAGTCGTTGATATAAACCGTGTCTCTCGGATTTTCTAAATTATACTCACAGAATTGGTAAAATTATGTTTTATGAAAAATTCAGTTTTTTAACTACAACTTAGTGGTTTCAGTATTCATCAAAAAATGAAAGATTCCAGAAAAAATACCAAAAACTAAGACTAATCTAAATTTGATATAATGAATTCAAAAATGTTGTATATTTTAACAAATTCAAAACATATCAATTACATCATCTAATTTAAAAATTAATTCCCGTTGTCAAAACAAATACCGTCTTTTTAAGAGATATTAACTACCAAACGATTGACACTTGTTTATGTATGGTTTAAATGTGAAATTACATCCAATGAAAAAAATAGTTTTAAATTGTAAAAATATATTCTAAATATACTTTAAAACCACTCAAATTAATAATTTATCACCATTAATTATTTTGATTAAAACAGTTGTTTTTATTTAAAATTTAGTAATTTTCACTATTCATTAGAATATAAAAGTTATCCGAAAAGTACCAAAATTTCACCCTAAGCAAATTTCTATATTCCGAATCCAAAAATGTAGTCCATTTGAAAAATAAAATTCAAAAAAATTCAAAAAGTGGTTATTACTATTCATAACAGCTAGTTTTAATAATATTTTAATAGCATATCGTTGTTTAGTGAAACTCAGTATTGCGTATGACGCAAGCTATCGAGGAAGGCCACCGTTGTGTGTAATGAAAAACAAGCTTGTGTTGTGTGTAGTGAAGGATTATTTTGATGATTTATATAACATAAAAACAAAATATTTCACATAAAACTCTCGGGTGTTACATAATATCCTGGCTGACATTCATCGCAAGGAAATCCCAAATATGATCAAGGAGTACCATTGCCAAGTGAGAATTTATATATGAACATTGATGGGGAGCTGACTCAAGAAGGATTTTCAAAGACTCAATCCTATATGATTCATGAACCAAATTCCCATCAAAAAGTGTCTCAGTGTACCTAGTCGACAAGCTGGTTATCAGGGTCCTAGTGAATAGATATGTTGGCCGCCACACCGTCACTTGACTCCCTATCCTGAGAGCCGCTCTTGAGAAAAGTTGACACTATTTCCTCAAAACTCAATCAATTAATTTTTTGGGATGTCTGAACGATGTCCCAAGTAACAAACCACCTCTGATAACACTTTCTCACGACCTGACCTGTACCGGGGCTCGAGCTACAACTACTGCAAGCGCGCCTCCATAGGCCAGGGGCTGGAAACAAGTGTTGAAGCCTCAACAAACTAGTGGAGGCCTTTTCCGAAGAAACTGTATGCACACATATAGAAACACATTGCAATAGTGTAGGGAAAAGAAATTAAGATGAAACACTACTATAAAAAGGAAACCAACATACATGCATCGACCACTAAACAATACAACTAAAGTGTTGAAAAGTAATCTGAATAGTAAAAGGGGAAAAACACGCACCCAACCAGAAAGGTTCCAAAACCCAACAAAAGATAAATGAAAGTAAACAACTAGCGGGTATCACACCTGGAAAGTCCTGCTACGACCAATGTGTGCAGCCCAAGCTCCTTTTTCCATTACGCTCGTCTGTAGTCTCGACCGACCATTCTGTCGTCTTCAAGTGCACACCATGTTCAGGAAAATCTCAAGCAGGAGTGAGTATAAAGATACTCAGTATGATGCCCTGAAAGCTCTAGGGAGAAATAAAGGAGGTACTAAAATGGTGATCATTATATAGAGCATAGAACAGTGAATGAGTACAAAAGATATTGCGAAGCTCATCCCAACAAAAGGAAGGAAGTGGAATTGACCAATCCAAGAGGAGTTAGACACAGAATGTTAGTGGCATACCCCACGTGTCTACGCCCCATCTAGAAGGGGAGTAACCAAACCCAAGGAGTGAGAAAAAATGAGGGTGTATATATATATGATCAATAAGAATCCGAAACGTGTGTGTAAGGGGATATCTATCTCCAAGATCATCCCAAGAAAAGATGCCAAAAGTTCAGAGGATATCCATCACTAATGCCCAACAATGACGTACATCAATTCTCTCTCATCACTAAACCATACCACCAAGGGTTCTGCTCTGGTAATCATGAAGAAAATTTATTGACTAGAATCATAGAAAGTGCCAAGTCGGAAATAAGTCATCGGGTAACCCACTGCCCCACCCCGCTGGAGGGTAAACCCCAATAAGTCAATGGGAATCCCACTGCCTAGCCTCACAAGAGTTAAAACCCAGAACTGGTCTGATATCTCTGCACTACCCATGCCATAACTGGGTGTCACTAACACCACTACCATTCATAGGTTCGAAGTGTATCACCTCTGACCAACACCCATTCATGTTTCCACATATAATGAGTTCTTGAGAAAGGCTCTGAACGCCCAAACAGATTACACCATTGTAATCTTCACAAAATATCCTGAATTATAGAATACATACTTTCTAGAAATGGATTTCAGTTGAAATGTTATTCAACAAAGTGTTAATACAATGAGGGGCCTTATAAGGCCCACACTTAGGTACCAAAATAGGTTCGACGAACTGCACCATCACAATGCTCTCAGAAAAAAATGTTGAAACATCTATTCATTTTCCTGAAATGGACGTCTGATGAAAAAGTCGCAGTACACTACACAAAGCTCAAAAGAAGGCTTATGGGTCCCACGCATCAACTCTGGATTTAGCACCCAAAAACCCCTGGGTTAACTTCGCCTCGATGCCAAGGTCAGAACACTGCTAACGACGCCTAAAAAAGACACCTAATGCAGAAGATGCAACTCTATGTGTTATACGCAAGCGGGGCCCTGTGTGGCCCACACCTCGACCCTAAAGCACATATTAATAATCATTCCATTACGTTCCTTGCAGTTATCCTCGCGGAATAGGCTATTCATTTTCCTTGAATAAAATTATGTATCATACGTCGTAAAAATGCAACATCTGTCTGAAAGCTGCCTCATGAAGGCCATGCATCAGTGCTTAATTTAGGCGGGCGGATTGCACCGTTGTAATCCCCTTGAAAAAACACTCAGAAATGAGTTCTCAAACACCCCAAACAGATGTTGGGTGAAAAAGTAGTTTTTCACCGTAAAACGTGAAAACTAAGACCTGTGGGGCATGCACCTTGTCTCCAACCCGAAAATTTCAGAAAGCATATGAAAAAGTCTGTATGAGGACAGGGATCATGCTGACATTGACGACACATCAATTGAACAACCTAAGTAGGAGTTAGGTCCAACACAACAATTAATTAATTAATTAATTAATTATTCAAAATTAGAATTTCATTCCACCAATCAACGAAACCAACCCACAATGTTTTCAATCCAACATGGATGGATCGTCTCTACTTTAGGGCCACAGACCCTCTGACGGCGGAACAAACGGATGATCAGGCTCGTGAACCACGTCCGACACAACATTACTAACAATTAATATTAATAAAGTGAACCATTTTGGGGCACCCGTCTTTGGGTGAACACCCACAAAAGCCCGACACATTCTTCAATATTCCATCTAGTCAACACTGACCTGCAGCCATAGACAGTGCATCAATCAGATGTGCTGTTTAGAAAATATGACCCCCTGAATCAAAGGGGGCCCAAATGGGCTAGGTCACCTCGGTCGGCCCAGTCCGAACAGCCACGGCCTGCTCCAGCTACACCGGACCCGCATAGGGTCTATTTTTTCATTTTTTATAAACTAGACTGGCCAGTTGAACAGTCTCCGCCTCATCGCCTGGCAGGACCCGCAAAGTAATGATCTTTGTTGTTGTTGCACACCTGAGGCCCTGACCGCCCCAGGTTCTTACTGGCGAGCGTGCTGGCCGCCGATCCGTGCCCCTGCTCTTCGTCGGCTCCACTAAGGCCCCCCCTGCCCCCTGGCTACCTCTGGTCCTCCGTCACGCCACATCCGCAGCCGGCTCCGCCAATTTCTCTGCCATCTCGGCTTCCCCAAACAGTCGCTCCGCCGCCAGGTCTTTGCAGCACCCCGCTGCCTCCAGCTCAGACTCATCACGCTCCACCATGCCGACCGGATCCCCCTAGATGCACCTGATCCAGCTGCACACCAACCTCCCAAACACCTCCTGCTCGACCGCGGGCCCTCGCTTTCCGGCCCTCCTCCACTGGATCTCGAGAATCCTCCATTTTCCAAGATGTGACCACCCCAATCCGCCACTGATTCGTCCTCTAGTCGCCGCCCCTTGCTGGTGTCGAACCTTCGGCCGGTCCCCCCAACCACTCAAGTGATCGGAAAAATTATCTGACACTGGTTTCGGGTTCCTCGTGACCATATCTTCACAACGCCACCACTTTCTCATCGATCCATCGAGGTTCGCGTGTGTCCAAAAAATTGGGATAAAGAACACCCAAGAACGAGGAATTAAACACGGATCATGTGTTGGTCATGTTTGTTCGGCCAAAGCCCCAAATTCTAAAAACATTAAAAATTCAAAGACTAAAATGATGATGAAATTTAAGAAATTGACGAGGGCATGAAATTCAAAATAATCCTTCCTCATTGGATCTGTTCGTCATTGGCGATGCTCCTACTCGATCCAGCTTCGATCTGCCGGAGTCCGCTCTTCAATCCAGGGAAAAACATCAAAGAATGCCTAATAACGGATGATAAAGAGAGAGAGAATGGAAGGAAGAGAGATAGAGGGAAATTTATTGTCCCATCCTAATGCTTAAGCTAATTTATAAAAATTCCCTAAAAATCTCTCAATGGGTGCATATTCTCAAATCCTCTGTGCCCGATTATTTTATATCACCCCTAGGATAACACCCCATTTAGAACTCAATGGAAGTCTCATATTTCCATTCAGAGAATTCAGTTGAATGTTATTTGAAATGGAACACTGGTGATAAAAATCAATAGGTCATTATTTCAAAATGACGGTTTTTCCCTTGGGTGACATCTCTCATCGTAGGCCCGCACAGGAGGCTTTTACACCCCACCAAGGGTAAATGTCCCGCTCCAGACTCAACGATGCCCTTGTTTTTCCCATACAAGAAACCCTTTAGGAGTTATCTAGGATTCATCTATTAAATGAATATTTTGATAATTTAATTATTCATTTAACACAGTGCCAATGAGTGAGGGTCCGAACATCCCATGCTGACTCATTTTATGTTGCGCCTAGGGTAAAAACTGTGTTCCGGACCCAACTGTGGCTCAGATTTTTGATCTAATCAACCATCTATGATATATCACATTTTATATAGATAACCACACATGTGTAATATAAAAACACTTAACATTTTCATATAATTAATTTCAGGCACACCGGACCTTTGAGTTGCATGTCTTCGGAACGCCCAGCTCTGGAATGACATCAAGAAAATTTTCAAAGTCTCAGAGTCCCAAAACCTGGGTTCTTGCATTTAATATGGTACCAGTTATTAAAACTGCCACTAAATGTACCACTTATAGTTATCGGCAGTTAAAACCAGTGCTAAAGAACATATTTAGAAAAAAAGAACCAGTTTTTGGATCCCATGTACCAGTGCCCTAAAAAACCATTACAAGAATACCAAAACACCAACAGAATACATACTACAGTCAATATGAAAAGAGATGCTTATCTCAGAACAACCTAATTCATTGCTCAGAGTGTAAAGGAATGAAAATAAACATATCAAATGGCATAATCCTAGTATCCAATAAAATTTAGTAGAGAATTTATGTATTTAAAATTTACCATTGCAGACTCATATGTACTAGATTATCCTTGATTGGATGTTCACATGTTGTGTGCAAATTATATGGTCACCCATTGGCTGATCTAGGTGAAATGGGACAATATGATATTTCTTTTCAAATTTGGTAACCCCACATATCTTCTAAAATTTTTCAAGAATGTAATATCCCTTTATATATGATTATATGATAGAACAAAAGGCATCCTTTAGTTGTTTCGACCACTAATAGTTGGAATTTCAAATGTGGGGAATTTCCAAGGTTAACATGTCCTCATCTAACTGAATCCTTTTAGATTATATAAGTGTTTCCCATAATTTAATGAGATGAATGAGTTAAATATAACTAATAATGTGAAATGGGAAATAAATTATGGGTTTCATTTCATAAAATAAATCAATTAGTTTTAAAGGGAATGACCCCAAGTTATAGTATTCTCATGCTCTTGATTTATTCTTTATAAAATGCATTGTACGAACTGTAATATTTTAAATTGGAATAGAACATGGATAGAGACCTAAAGATGAAGTTATTACTTATCTATTATGACACAAATTATAATGCCTTTATTATTTATATCGTGTAGATTGAAGAGATGGATTTGTGCTAATTCCCCTTCCTAGTTATATTTAATATATTCCCTTATAGAGGTTGTTGTATGATGGTATGAGATTTTTGAGCAAGGAGATATCGATATTCCTTACATCAAGTGTTGAGTATTGTATATCACAAAAATGTTACTATATAAGTATTGTGATTTACTCACCACATTAAATGACTATAATTTTGACTAGATGGCGCACTCAACATCCCATGTGTGGTTTCATGGCATCTCACACACTATTGGGATATAGGTAAATCACATAGATTCATGAGCACATCGACTCATTAGACTGGTTACAGATGTCTGAGTTATGCCATGGTGTATTCATCAGTATTATTATAAGTATATGGCTACATACATCTTCACATACCATGACTATATAGGTGGATGAAATATATATAAACTATTGATATTACTACTATATATATAGTAATTATTTATATTTCTATTCCATCTATGTATCAATTAATTTAAACCCTCATACAGTCCATTAGGAACATGATTCGGTGGTTATTTATTTATTCCTTAGTTACTAAAAATATGTGGGGTGTTCTTTGGTTGTGGTAGACCCTTTATCATAGGAATAATGATGTTGTAATATTTTCATGGGATTAATTTATATTGGTGTTCTGTGAGGAATTATTATAAATGAACATAACATAGGAATTAGTTAAAATCATCTCTCTCTTCGATTATTCCATGTGGAATTATTATACATGCCACTAAAGATAAAAAGTTGATAAAATCATCTCTCCCGTTTATAAGGGATCAATGTTTTTTAATATTGATGGATCAGGTTCAAGTGTCTTAATTTTTTCACTCTTGTGATTTCTTTGGAAAAAGAGTCTTTAGTGTGGATTCCTTAGAAGGAATGGAATCTGGATCCTAATATATTGTAACTCCCATTATGCATCCTAGTTATTTTGATTTGCAGAATATAATAGAAGTGATCAATCACATTCCTTCAAAGGGAATAGATTCGCATGAAGGGTGTTTCTATATTATTTCAAGTTATATAGATTCTTTAAATAAATTATTTGTGATAGGGTAGTTGTTGTTATGAATTGTATGTGACTGGTCATGCAGTGTATTTAATATTTTTCTAGGGTATGGGTTTCATCATAATATAATTGGAGTATCCCATCAGAATGTAAAGTCTACTAAGATAATGGAAAATTTCATTCACACTTCCTGATTATTCTTAGAGGCCATTTTGGAATTGGTGGGAAAACCCCATTTTAGACAATGCTGCAAAATTTCACCTAATCTAATATTAGTATCTAGGGATTCCAACTATTTTTTGAAATTTTGGATAGTAGGATTATGCAACACTAAATTTCGATCTATCAAAAATATGATAGCGATACACAAATTTTAATCAATAGGGATTGATACAAGAGCATATCTATGATGTACTTCTTAGAAAATTAAATGTAGTCGTAAATGATTTGTGATAGAAAATATTGGATACGTAATTATAATGAAAAAATGAATTTAGGAAAAATGAATCATATAAAATGAATAATCACTATAAATATTTGATATATATGGAGCATACCACACCTAAGAAAACAATACATTAAAGGAAACATCAAAAATAAATAAAATACATAAAATGAAACATGAGAATTCCAAAAAATGTAAGCTCTTGAAATTGTTTGGAAACAACTATGTTCCATACATGATACATATACAAACAAACTGTAAATATTTTTCAACATTTAAATAATAATAATAATCACTTTCCGATGATGAATAGATATCATTACCCTCTCCACCTCCATCTCCACTTCCTGCTACCACCTTTAAGATAATTATTTTGAAAATTAAATAGTGTTTCATATTTATATTTAAACATAAAACCGATAAATTTTTTCAAACTACATGATTTTGAATTTTTTTTTGAATTACCTGCTCACCACTAGTCGATGAAATTCAACCAGGGGGATATCTTCTCATCTGTTGATGAATATCTGTCTACAGATTTGGAAAAGCATATATCTGAGCCCCCTGGTATTGAGTTGTGTTTCATTGGGAAAAAATATCTCTCTAAGCATCTCTGGGTATGGACGGACTACAACCAGGAGTAGATATAGCTACAATCCCTGATGGCTGGAAAAGACCTTAGATGGAATGTGTCCCAAACCCATCCCACATACTCTACCAGGATGCTCCTTCCTAAGGACTTTAGCAACCGGGTCATCCTGGGAGACTGAGTAGGACTTCCCAGGATTGGCATCACATTTTTCTTTAATTTTTTCCTATAAATAAAATATATATATATATTAACATATTTAAAACTGATAATAATTTATTATTATGAAAAAAACGAGTTCATACCAAAAATTCTTTAGAAGGATCATTAACAAAACTTCCATCAGATTTTTTTGTAAACATCCAACCACACTTCCATTGGGGATGCCTCTTGCCATAGACTCTATGACCGAATTAAACAACTATAAATAAATAGTTTAATATATTAAGAAAATAATATTTTCGTATAAATATTTAAACTAATGAATAGATTACCAGAGTCTATCGGCATCTAGAAAATCTTTTTTTACCCCGTAGTGTGAGGGAGGACTTGGTTAGCACGGATTTATGCATTCGTTCTTGAGAGATCCTGAAATAAATGAAATGAAATTTCATAGTAATGTATTCAATGTAATCTCTTCTTCATATACATGTATAAATTTAAAATGAGGTTAATATATTAATATATATTTAAATATAATTTTTTCATCTTTAATGAACAAACAATTATTATAAAAAAAGTTCAATAAATTTACTTATATTAAAACTTGTACCTATAACAGTGACCCACCAGTATGCCTATGATGAACTAGAAGTGGTGTGCCGCCTCCTTGCTACTGAGGCATCTAAAGGGGGAGTCGATGAATTAGCTTATAAAGGGACTCTCATAGAGGGTGTGAGAGATAGTGTAGGGGGAGATTGTTTAGCGGGTAGGCAGCTGGTGGCTCATATGACATTGGGAGGGAGATAGATGGATCGTTATCTTTATCACAGTGGTTGAAATAGTGTATCACTTCCTCCTTAAAATTTATGTCATTTAATCAAATAAAATTATTTTCATAATATATATTTCTAAAAAGATCATAGAATAAAATTTTAAAAAGGATAATAGAATCCCTGTACTAACTAACAAAATATACATAACAACGACAATGAATAACTGCCCAAATGAAATAAGTGGTTGCTGAATGAATAAATAATTTTATATACAATCATTTTTTCCGTCAATAATGTCAATTTATTTCAACTTTAATTCACCCACAACAACAATCTTTGATAGATTGATATTTTCAATATCAGGATGGACAAATAAATCTACTTCTTATTGTTGATGAGATTCAATTTTAGAGGTCAAATCTTCCACTCCATTACCCATATCATAAAAATCTAATTGTATTACTTGATAAACTACACTACATCATCCATCCACAACATAATTCACATAAAAACCATTTTTTATTGTGATGATAATATATATAGATCATGCATTTCATGATCCCCAACATCCATCAAGTGAGAGAAGTTCACAGAAGTAAATTACAAGGAATATCTTTTAACACCTCTCATAATATAGATCCAATTGAAATTGAATAAAACAAGTAAAAATTCCCTTCATAGTTGAATTCAATAATATAATTCACATCTCCATAGTAAACCACTTCAGAAAATGTAAATATACCACTATTATGTGTTTTCAAACCCCTTTCTCGATCGACTATGCGAAATATAAAGACATTCACATTGTAAGCGTCGAACTTTCTAACATGTTTTAGAGGACCTCAAGCAAGAAACATCAAATATACAGACAACTCTACTCGAGTATCATTATACATGATCTATAAAAAGAAATATATTTTATTATATTTACAAAATATATGTGTTGAACTAATATTCCTATTAATTGCAATATTTATGAACCTAGACATTTTGAAAAACATTCCACAAGATCTTTATTAACATATTTCATTATACCATTCTTATTTCATGTTCAACCTCCCATTAATTCATTTGATTGTATCCTAAAATCATTAGTAAATTGATATAAAATTTCACTATTCAGCAGCACATATCTATTTGCATATAATAATTTAAATAATATCATAGTCAGATTTGAGGTCCTCCCAACTAATCAGCAAATAGCATGTAATATTTTTGATTTCTGATGTATTTAAGATTGATTCCATGTGTCTTCAACATGTCCAACTCAATTAAATATTGTCTCAATATCATCCATGTATCTGGAAAAAAATGGTAATACACTCCTCAACAAAATTTCCTTCAACAATAGAGCCTTTTGGTGGAACTTTATTTCTCTGGTAAGATTTCAAATTCCCAAGATATATGTGAAATAAAATAAACATAATTATACATTTTATTAAGTACCAAACATTTTTATCTTACCTGAAATAAAAATAAATAATGTACCTCTCAGTTGGATACATCCTTCGATAATGAATTAGGCCTACTAATTTAGCTTCCTAAAACAAATGCACAATTAAATCCATCATGACAGTAAAAAATGGAGGAAATATAATCTCCATTGCAAAAAGGGTCAATAAAATCCTCCCATGGAGGTTTTCAATCGGAAATGGATGTAGATAATTCTCAAATAGTTTTCTGAAAAATGTGCAGAATTGGAGTACAACAACACTAGGTTTTTCATGTAATAATGTACGCAATGCCAATGGTAGTAACTGTCGTAAAAAAATTGTGAATTGTGACTTTTCAATCCATGTAACATAGGATTCTTCTAGTCAATACACCTCGAGATGTTACTTTAAAACCCATCAGATACCTTCAAATTCATTAAAAATCGATGGAATTTCTCTTTAACCCTATTTTTCATTGCAAAAATCGTCAGAGCATACTTTTCGTCATCATCTGGCCAGATGTCATGTTTTATGGTCATTAATTGTATGTATTTGTGAGCATTGTGATGATACTACGACTTACCATGCTCATTGACAAATGTGAAAATCAAATTGTCACTGACATTTTTCTCAGTATAGATCATATCAAGATTATTCCACAACAAATTAAATTCCAAATATAGAAGTTTGCAAAATATAATTTTTTTTATTCTATTGTTGTGTTCTGATTTCACATAACAATGAACTTCGAACTCTTTTCCCACTATTATTCAAATGTTGAACCTTTCCAAATTCGGTCTCGACATTTTCAAGTTGTGTCAATATTTCAGAACTACATTACTACTTTGGAGGTGGACTATGATCAATGAAATCATTAAATTTTGATATGTTCCTCCGAAATCAATGAGATGTATCGAGAAATATTTTATGGCAAGACAAGCACCATATTCAACTACGAGGTAGTCGTTTTGGCTCAAAATCAATGTTACAAATATGAAAATACAAACCCATGTAAATGTTCCAACCATATAAATTCCTCTGCCCAGGGAACACCCAAATAGTATACATTAAATCATAATGCATTTTGAACATTATTTTAGAATAAGCATCAAATGTCTCAACACTGTTTCTCAATAACGTCGGTAATTATTCAATCAAAGGCTGCAAGTATACATCAATATCATTTCTAAGAATTATTTTCTAGGAATAATAATCAAAATGATAAAAGATTTTTGTTGCATACAAATCCATGGAGGAAGATTATAATGATCAAAACAAATGGCCAACTGCTACAACTGGTACTCAAAGTCCCAAATGGGTTGAATCCATCGACGACCAATGACATTCTAACATTCCATGGATCTGTTGAGATATATGAATGTAATGAATCAAATGTCTTCCACAATTTTGAATCTCATGGATGTCTCATTAACCCATCATTTTTATTATCTACAGAATTCCAAATCATGTGTTCAGTGTTTTTTGATGACATGAATACTAATTACAATCGAGCCTTAAAGAAATTAACACAAAACCATTGCATGTTTTTTCACTTTCTTATTCTTTATGATAGTATTTTGAATTAGACATCCAACATCACCCATTGACTGCCATCTAGAAGAAGAACAATTTTTTTCAATTCTTTCTACTTTAATCCTTTTGCCCGTAGAGAATATAATAATTGGGACACACATGTATATTTTAATAATTCAGATCATACATGTTAATTTTTTTCAAAGCATAAAAAGGATCATAGATTTTTTCTTCAAGAAATGAATCATGAAAAAATTCCAAAATCAAGGACATTCACTTATTCGTAATTCCACATATACATTTGATATGGTACATCATCATTAGAAAATAATGAATTCAATATTTCAAACCTCCACTATACAAATCTAGATTTCCATCATCAACTAAATCATGAAACTTATTTTCCCCAATAAACTATTATATTATATTTGTCTCCACAGAATAAATTGGAGGATCGAATGATATGTTACAATCCTGATCTACTTGTATTAAATTTTCAAAGCATCACTTGTTACATTCTAATTTGTAACACCCACTTCTGGTTGTTCTGTTATGGTTTGATGTTGATAGTGGTGTCTTTCAGTGCCGAATGCCTCATTTCTGAGATTTTTCATTTCATTTTCCATTGTCTATGACGTTGGAAAGTCATTTAGTGGATTAACACCAATTCTAATCCTTTATGTAATGTTTGATTCTATAAGAAAAATCCAACACAAATTTTTATTTGAGAATAACTCAGTATTAAATGTTCATAAACTTCATCTCTCTTCAACCATCTTCTAAATTTAAATTTAGGACATGGACTCTTGTTCCCCCTTCAACAGATCTATTGGAAATTGAAAACTCTAAAAACTCATTCAAATCCTTAGGATACTAAGGTGTGTTCCTCAGTAATGTGATCCAGCTTTAATACACGGATATCACAGTGTTCCTACAGAATATTAAAAAAATTAAAACACATAGTTACTACTAAATAGTGAAATAGATTCATATATACTAGTTTAAATAATTTATAAATATGTTATATAATGTTTTCCTATATAAATAAATATGGTAAATCACCCACTACAACACCAAAGCATGAAAATTAAAAAAGATTCATAAAAGAAGACAATAACAATGTTCCCATCCATGTAGTTTTTTTATGTTGTGCTCCACTAAAATAGATGGACAAACTAATGATATTATAACACTGATATCACTATGGCAAGGTCTTGATAAATCATATAATAATTGAATAGAAGTTAAGAATATGAAATAGAAACAAACTCTTACCTTAATGTGGATCTTTATTTAAGTAGATATATATGTATACAATGTATATTTGACCCATTGGTGGTTAGGTGTAAGTGAATTAACAAGGATACTAAAAATCTATTTCTTCATTTAAATATATTGGTTGGGTTGTATGGTTTGTTTCTCTTGGTCTTAGTGTGGACTATCTCGGCATGGTAGTAAAGATAATAATGAGATATTTTGGGTGATGAATTTTTTTTAATGTTATAAAAATTTTTAGAGATATACCCTTCTCATTTCATCCATCTTTGTGATTCTTCTAGATCATATTGGCTAAGGTGATTCTGGATCATTCCAAGGGTTAAATAATCAATTTGGTTGGTGAAACAAATATATCATGTTTCTTTTTCTATTTTCTTTCCATAGTATGTGTGATTTATGTAGTGATTTTTCTCACACTAATAGGTAAAGTGGGTTTATTTTTTTTAGGAAATCATTAAAAAAAGAAATGAATTGTCATTCACTGGTTTAAAACCCATCTCACATAAACATATCTATACCCAGGTCCATCACATGATGGTCTTGAACATATTTTATTCTCTCATAGAATAAAGACACCTTCATTATCATTCTCTTCACAAAATTTTTTCTAAGATTAATTAACCCTATAACCTCATTCCAACACAATACAGATATGTAGGAACACACATACGATTCTATAAATAGAGTTTTACCAATGGTTAATTAATAGTTATTACCATAGTAATACTCAACCAAAGGGAAATGATTCACCTACGAACCTATAAAATCAAGAATAAACATATTCAATGCGTCCATTAAAATTTGGATCATTCTCTCTATCTGAACTTCCATATGAGAATGAAATGTACTTCTTAGAAAATATAATGAAAAAAATAATGCTACAAAATCATCTATAATTGGGAGGTGAATTAAGATCTTGGTCATAGATGTCCATTATTGAAACCACATGAATCCTCACCACAATGTGAACCTATAAATGGAAGAACATACCTAATCTATCATGATTGAAAATAAAGAACTAAGATTCAACCAATTTTAAAGTCATATAATGAGGTGTTTGAGGACAATGTTTTATTGTTTATGGAATTAAAATTATTAATCTAGTTGATTGTGATTAAAATAGTTAATAATATGATAATTTTATTGTAAAAATTATTCTTTATATGGAGTTTTATATTGTTGTTATTTTTATTATATGGAGTTAAATTAATATACTTTATCATCAAGATGATTATATCATCTAGACATGAAGAAGAAGTTCACAAAAACATCGAGATCGACACCACATAATATCTGGTATTAAATATGTAAAAAATATAGCGTTCAATAATTATATGGATGAGAAATACAATTGTATAAACTTAGTTTTTCATTGATGTGGTGTGTTAAGAATGAATAAAATGGAGTTTCACTTGGGTTACCATTGATCAGAAACAAAATAATTATAAAGGAAGTCTTCCTTAGAATGAAGAGGCCGCAAATAAAATATCTATATCTAATAGAAAAAATATGTAATAATAATTTTTAGTTATATTGAAACTTAATCATTTGTATTCCATATAGATGAAACCTTATTCATGTAAAACACATAAATAAAACCTTATGGTTTTCGATGCATTAATGTCTGTATTTGTTTTCAAAATTCAATGACAATGATAAAAGTGTGCTAGAGTAATCATGATCTAGCACACACAAGAATAATATTTGATGACTGGTGAGGGTTAAATATTTAAATTAATGAAAAAATAAATTCAGAAAGAACTTTGATTCCCCACAACACCTTGAAAACAATCACATTGGGTTCCAAAACACTCTTGTTAAGAACTGACTAGTCCAAACTACATTTCACACACTATTTTAAGGTCATCAACTACTATATTAGTCATCCATGATTATTTTCACATCCAATGATTTAGAATATTATATGATTTTTGTGTTCTCTTTTTTGAATCATGTTTTTATCAATTTCAATGTTCATGGGGGATACTATTGTGTTTATAATAACCATTTATTTTCATAAAACACTAAAATGTGTATGATTATATGCTTTTTCATTATTATATATCCTATTATACAGGAGTGTTTTATGTTAACTAATTACCATAATTATTCCACTTAAAATTATTTGTAATGGAATAGAGAATGTGTTTTATAAGTTCTTTATATAATACATTTATCATTCGTAGTGGTGGAATAAACAATACCCCTATTATATGTAACATAATTCTTGTATGTACCAGGTCATCTCCATTGGTATGGGATAAAATTACAAGTGTAATTTATTAAGAGTTATAACAAATATTATATGGTGGAAAAGTAAAAATATTTAAAATTGTAATAGATGGCCAATTATGATTATAGATCACTTGATCTATGTTAAAAAATAGGAAGTTAGCTCTACTAGAAGTGGTAAAAACATATATTTAATGAGACTACTTCTAACGAACATAAATCATATCATTTTTAAATTAATTTTATTTAATATCCACCACCATTTATTTGGTATTTCCACTCAACATAGTCCATAACCATTTTAGTTAAGTGCATAGTCACCATAGGGATGCCTATTGAGACCCAACTAGAATAATTATGTTTACCACTCATTGATGTGAAATTTTACCACTAACATTTTCTTATTCGGTGCCCATATAAGGTATCACAATAATTATTGTTATGGTTATCCATGTTCTTTTTCGGTGTCACTACATACACAACACTCTCTATGTTAGAAATTATCTCGCTAAAAAGATAAAAGTTTTCTCAACTCTTGATCATTTCATACACTCAAATAACCAAACATAATAATAGATAATATAATATAAATGGAAAAATAAAATTCTTCTCTCCATTGTTGAATATCACACACAAACAACCACTTACACCTATAAAATAATCTTTAATGTGAGGGGTTGGATTTAATTTTAAAAGTAAATTATAGTTGGATGCAAAATGAATCAAATATATTAAAATTTTAAACATTATAAACATCCTCATAAACTAAATCATATAACATTAAATTAAAATCATGGGTTAAATCCAATTCATGATCCTAATTACTCTTTTTTTGAATCAGCACGTATGTCTGGTTTGATGAGTGTTGTTGATGAGTTTGATATGAAATAATTAAATGAATTTTGAATTTCTTTTCATGTATAATTTAAACATTTGAAAGCATACCTGGGAGGTGACCTAGGGATTCGGAGGGTTGACCGCGATGGGTAGAATGGCGCATTGATGGGTGGTGGGGCACACTTATAGGAGATGAGGTCACCAGTGGAATGGGTGGGGAGCCGATATAGGGTTCAGGTCTAGGGGAGAAGATGACGTCGCAATGTTTGGGGGAGAAGGGGGTCGAGTTTTTCTAGTAGGTGGGTGGGGGTGAAGCATCGCCACTCCAAAAAAACGGGGGTTTTGTAATCCACAGGTATCCCATTTTAGAAACAATTTTAGTGTTGGTTAATAAAACTGCCAGTAAAAGAACGCCGCTAAAGGCGATCTATGTTGTAGTGACAACTCACTTTCTTTAATTTGTCTTATATATCAAACACCTACACTATACCTCAAATTCATCATGGATAATGTGTTGTATTTAATCAAATCTGATTTTCTCAATATTCTCATATTTTCAAGAATGGTAAATATTAACAAGGAATTTTAAAAAAATTTACTTTATCCCAATATTTTGAAGAATTTTATAAATTTGAAAAGGTGCTTAAGAAGATTACCCTTGCACAACCTATTTATATTTTCTTTTAAAATATTGTATCTCAGAACATACATATGGTATTTTAAAAGGACCATTGATTGAATGTTTCATCTCAGATGTGGTCTGAATGTTTTATAAAAATCATGTTTTATTAGATGTTTTGAAATTATATGTCATACATGATTATTTTCCAAAACAGGTTTTCTACAAACGCACATATGATTCATGTTGTACAAGGTGTATTTGGATTATGTAAGGAAATGATTCACTAAGAACCTCTAAATCATTGTTTCGATGCGTGAACCTTCTACCTACCTGAACAAGATAACAATTAAACTATATGGACACCATGATCAAGGTATACTGTTCTTTTTATTTTGGAATAGTTTTATTTTATCATATGGAGGTGAAAAAATTAGAATATATAAGATTCCGTGGTCTAAATATATTGGGATGAAAATGAATGGTATAAGAACAATTTTGTGGATAAAACATGTTACAGATATTTTTGAGTTTTATAAAAGGGACAACTCGTATTATAGTTGATGAACCGTCTCATCCGACAAGGACACATGAATGAAACAAACAACTGAAGGGCGACAAGGGAACATCGACTACCATTGTCCTACGTGAAGTACATGTTTAGTATGACTTATTAGTTTAAGGTAAATGATTTTATAAATCAAGAATAAGATGATTTTGGTAACTTATATTTTATAAAATGGTTATCTTTAATATAGGAAAATGATTTGGTGATTATTTGATAGAGGTTATTTTAGAAGGTGATTTCTCATTTGGAAAAATTATATACTTAAGGGAAATATAATTCTATGGGATCTAATTTGTGGAATAATCTTGAAATTTAATTTTGGAATAATATATGTTTTTATTGTAGGCATCTGAATATTTAGGTTAATTATGTAAATTATTAACCTATCATGAAATATATGTGATTAGGTTAATTAGTTTTTAGAATGAGACTTTATGAGTAACTGATGTTATTTGGAGATAAATGTTATGATTTATCATGGAATTCTATGTGATTAAATCCTTTTTAGATTTGGTTATCAATCTCAGATTAGATTACATTGAAAATTGAGTGGACATTTGTTTATTGAATGGTCTTTGTTGAACATTTGGTACTTTTTGAACAATTTGACGATTAAGAGTAGTTTTTCTTTTTGTAACAGATTATCCTTTTTAGGGATTATATGATCCTGTACAAACCATTTTGGTTTTGGATAACATCTAATGATTAGGGAAAAATGTAGTTCATCTTTTGTGGATTATGTTATTGTATAGATGTTGATTCTAACACTTCCAATGTGAAAAAGTCATCTTGAACACTCATTATTTGGAGAAAAGAGAAGTTTGTGGTAGAAATCTGGTAAAGGATGAATGTTTGAAAGAAAAGTACGAATGTTTCCTTATGTTATTATTCAAGCTGTTAAAAAAAATTTCTTTATATTATGAAATGTAACATAAAACAATAACATTTTCCATTAAATTTTGCTACTGGGTATCAAATAATGTTTAACCTATCACATGTTTGTGATTTTCTAGTGGTTAACTTTCTCTTTATCATGGTTTCTAACACGTTCCATCAAACCTTAATGGGTTGTTTATCTTATATAAACATATTTTCCTACATAGAATCCATTTATGGGATTTCCCGAGTTACCTATTTATTTATCATTCATTCTTTTTAATTTATATTTTTATTAACACTTTTTCCGATGTGGGACATTCATTGATGTTTCCAAGCCTAATTTTAAAATTGCAAGGTTTCAATTTCTTAAAGGGGGGAAGGATGTAACATCCCACGTAAATAAAGAATAATAGATTTTAATAATTATTAATATATGTGAATTAAATATTAATTTTAAATTAAAGGGGTTGTTATGCTCGATGGCGTACCCAATACGCAACAACTTGTTTCTTTGAAATCATACATTGCACAAAAGGATGAGTGATACAAAATAAATAATAATATAATATTATTATTTTATATGGTAGTTAACATCTAGTCGTTGTATTGGAAGGAATGAACAGAAATAACTATAATATTATTATACATTTTTGTTAATTTTTTTTACATTTATCTAATAAAGGATAAGCTTAAAATGTGAATTAATCTAATTTTAAGCATAAATACTCGAATATTCATTAAAATGTCGATTTACCACATTTTAATGGGCAATCCAATTGAAATATTTTTTTGGAAACTTTTATATTTTCTATTGGAAAAATAAAATTCTTCTTTAGAATCGGGACTTTAAATTTATATTTGGGTAAATTGTTTGTATTTTTCTGATAAAATTCATTTTATTGAATAGTGAAAAATACGATATTTTAATTCCAAACAACATTTTATTCTAATTTATATATAAAAATATATTATCATTTTAATTTGTTTTAAATTTTAATTAGAATATATTTTTACTATTTAATCCATTTATGGTTATTGGAAGAACTTTACTTTAAAATTGGGCATAAACAAGTGTCAATCTTTTTATAGTTATTATTTCTTAAAAAATAATTCCGATTTTGTCAATGGAAATTATTAATAAATTAATTAATCAAACTTCAATGTTTTGAATTTTTTAAAATATACATCATTTTTTAATTCGTAATATCAAATACTGCTTAGGATGGATTTTTTTTATTTTTCTTAAAAATGATGATTTTTAATGAATAGTGAAACCACTATGTAGTAGTTAGATATCGGAAAGTTTCATTGAAATGATTTTTTACCAGTTCTATTAATTTAATTTATAAAAACCAATATAAATGTTTGATATTATTAAGTAATATTTGGTTCAATAAGATGAGAATAATGTTTGGTGAATAGAAACTTTTGACTTATTTACCACGGTTAAAGATAAATAGGGTAATTCAAGGTAAAAGGAATATTATAATAAAACAAAATTATCTTAACACTTTTTTTAACAATATGGTATGAGTCATGGATGGACATGGGAATCTGTTGGTTGATTTTGGGACCCCATCGAGCCACATGAGAGTGATAATGACACTTTATATTAATTAATTTAAAATAAAGAAAAAAATAACACAAACATATATCTTTTAGTAAATTAAGTTTACATGAGGTTATATATGTTATCATTTCAACTATAAATATTAATTTTAAATATAAAATTATTTCCTACATCATGGTATTTTTTTATAATTTTTATACATCAAATAAGTAAAATTATTTATGATAGAAAAATGATGTAGTATTTAACTCACTTATAAATGATTTAAATAAATTAGATTATAAATATTAAAACAATATAAAAACCCTATCAAAATATTATTGGGTGATTTTTTTCTATCATGAGTCATATTATATTAGATATTAATGAGTTTTAATCCTTTTAAACCGAATATTATTTTATAATAAAATAACATTTTCAAACATTCTTAAATAGCCCCTCCTCTCCCTTATAAAAGGACACCACTTCTAACCAATTTCTCAGACCTATAAGGCCACTTGGATCACATAAACCCTTCCCAAATGATCTATCATGATCCTTATATTCCTTATAGAATCCTTACTTTATGAGTAAGGCACTTCAAGAAGCCTTTTTGGTTCAAATCCAAGGGAGTTACTCGAATTTAAGATAATTATTTCTCTAAAATAATTTTCTTCTATTTTAATTATTCATCCCCTAAACACTTTTTATTCAATTATATTATTACAAAACCTTAATCCAAAATATACTATTATGTTTTTATGAGATTTATTCAAACAAATATTACACAATCCTCTATATAATTGGTTAAAAAAATATTGTTTCTCGTGATCGAAAACTAACGCCTCACAATGCGATGATTGTTCAATAATCTCTTACGCCTGTCATGGTGGCCATTAAGATGGAACTTTATTTATATATAATATATATTATGTTTTTTTACTTATACTTATGTATTTTTCATTTATATAATAACATTATGGTTCCCATAATGGGTAAATGAGAAAATTTCATTTGAGGAAGTGGAGACTACCTCCCCCTAAAAGTGGTATGACTCATTCATGCCATATGTGGGATGTATAAAGGGTTAAGTTAATGAAATTATATATTATATTATACTGTAATGATAATATAACTATGTATAATTATGTTTTCATTCCATTAAAATACAAAAAATTAATGAATGTAGTGTTTAGGCGTACGTACGACTTACTGTCTCCATGAACGGTGCATTTCATTTCTTATCTCCAAATGATATGTACTGTAATTAATACACATATATAATGGATATATATTTTATATATGATATTTAAATCATTAATATTTTTCTTGAGATAATGTACTATTGACCACAAGGACAACATGTAATTATAAGGTGTTCATTTTTGACTCAAGTACCACATATCGACAAAACGACAGTTATTAACTTAAATAATTACATAATGATTCATACAAGGTAATAAGTGATATAATAGGAATAATAAAACTGAAAAATGTTATAATGAAATTATAAATTAATATTATTTTTTTATTCAGGAGATTAAAGAACGAACAGTTCAAGACGGACATAAGGTAAGGGTTATGATATCTCACTTTTAATTTCTAGAGACTTCCATTATTTGCCACTCGTTTTTGGCTTGTGGTTTATTTTGTACATCCATTTTATATACATATTATAATGATTCTACTTATATTCATGGTATTCCATTATTAATTTGTTGGTTATTATCTTTTGGTCATATGAATCAATTGATAACAACGTGGTAAGGGGTTTTCATATCACTTTTTATTCCTGTGAGATTCATGATATGTTCGCCAGTATTTTTAATTTTGTGTGGTTTATATACTGCCCATTATTGTATTCATTATATAATATTATAATTTTTAAGGGTATTTAAATCTTAATTGTATAATCCTTCTTTCATGTGGTATATGATTCATATGTTACCAAATCAGTAAATGAACTTTTTAACCTAATATCCATTCCGTGGGTTATTCTTATAATTCGTAATTATGTCATGCAATGATTATTTCTGGAATAATTGTTTTTTTATTTAGGTCGTAATTTACACTACCCTTTTTTTGGATATAATTTTGATACATATAATCACACCATTTATAACTTCTCAAGTACCCAATATGAACTTGATAAGAGTAATTTTAACTCAATTTCCATCCAATAAGTTAAAATCGAAGCCATTTGTATGGTTTTTACAAAAATATGTGTGAATTTTCTATGATTGATTTAAAATGAATATCTTATCATATTGAATGTATTTTTACTTTTCACACATTATTATGTAATATATTTGTCCTTAATCTAAGGATATAGTTTTAATAAGGGATTTCATCTCAATTTACATTCCATTAAGACTTCATTGTTTCTATGATTAAATTCACTATTATATGGTGTATATATTGTCCTTCAGAGTATTATATCATGAATACCTTTATACTCATGATATTATAATGTATTGATTAAATTTTATTCCTCAATTACTTTTATTCAGGCATCTTTCATTTTCTTAATAACAGTTTAACTAAAATAGTGTTTTAAATGTTTTAAATACTTTTTCATCTAAATGTTTCTAATTAATGTCCATGTTTCAAAAATGGTTTTTAGGTTTTATTTATATGGAAATTAATGTTAATTCCATTAAAAGCTTCATATTGGAAAGGGACAATTTTATTCAGAAATATCATTAATAAATGTTTTAAATGGTTTTGAAAATATTTGATAAAGCATTGATTATGTAAATATCTTGAAATGATATATTGTGACTGAAATGTCGAAATGTTATCTTTTCTTTATGTTTGATTATTTTTTATGAATAATTTATGGTTCTTGGACATTTTTTACCTATAAGTGTGGTTCTGCGATAAACCTAGTGCATGAGAGACCAAAATATCTCTCCAATGCATTGGGTAATGTGATAGAGGTAAACGTTAATGATTCTCCAAAGATATTTAGGGAATATACTATGATAGGTATTCTAATGTAACTCCCGATGTAGCTATGATAGATAAAATGTAACTCTTTAATGTATTACATAAGTTAAATTTATGATTTTTGGTTTTTTCATGTTATTCATAAATCATATGATTTCATAAAGTATGTTATGATTGAAACATATAGTTTCATTGTTTTGTATTTATTGATGGGATAATGTTTTCATTATTTTATTTATATCCCTTACTGATATTTTTATTCTCATCCCAAGTTTATTAAATGATTTGAATAGGAATTAAATATGAAAAAAGGTCAATGATGAGATCAATAAAAATTCATTTTGTCTAAAACATATAAATTGAAATGTTTATTTTTTATTTAATGTAAAAAATGGATATTGATTAGTAGTGTATACTTTAAATATTCATATTGATTTGTAATAGTTATGGACTAATTCTATAAATCTCTAAACATGAGGAGATCCTCAAAGTGAAATATCCATTTATATCAAGATTATGTAATGTTTTATGGCTGAGTCCTTACAATTTATCCAATTTATGTCTCCACCAAAGGTACATGAATAACGAATGAATTGTGCGACCAATTTTTCCTTAATAAGATGAAATAAATTATTAGGAGAATAATTTTTGATTCCCAATACGATCCAAAAAATAAGGTTAATTTTAAAGGTATTTTTATCATTCAATTCATTAATTTAAATCATAAATGATAATGTTATCTTGAATAAACCCCCTGTATATTATGATAGATCAGAAAAAATGTCTTAATACATTGGAGTATAAATCATAATAGATGTTTTCACGATCTAATAGAGGATAACCCTTATAAATATTATTTATGGGGTTACATTATTATAACATTGTAAATTTTATTACATGAGTGAGAATACATGGATTTTTTAAATATCTTCTGGATATTTTTCATGTTATCAGTTTGTGAGACTCCACCATTTAAGAACACCATGAATAAAAAATAGTGAAATGAATAGTTCAAGTGACATGTATTTGACATGAAGGATGTGATAAATAATTTATCCACATTTTTTAATATGGGGAACAGTTTTTATTATGATGTAGATATATTTATAAAACCATTTATTTATTTTCCATTTTCAATTTTTTTAACTTCTTTATTTCCATTTAATATGTCTTCAAAATTAGAGGCCCAAAAAATATCACTGAAGTGGTTATAAATGGTCCACATCATGGACATTGGTGAATTAATGAATTTTAATTGACCAAACAGTATTGAATCCATACTCATGGGAAATAAATAATGGTAATATCCATTTTCATATTTACATCACATTTAGGGGTTCTTGCATCTAAAATATATCTCAATTCTAGAACCTTCAAATGGAAATATATCACCCATTTAGATTATAATTAATCATGAAGATATTTTTAAAATATTTCATCAAATAATCACATATTAAAATTTGAGAATGTGTATGGATATATCATTGCTACACTCTCATGGATTTTTAGAAGAATGTTTCACCTTTGATCCTGATAGTCAAGTCAATATCACTATTATTAAGAAATCATCATCAACTCAGAAACATGGTTTGTATAAAAGCAATGAATTATAACATTGATGATAATTTATCTAGTATTGGGTGGTGTCCCTTCTAAATGCTACACAGATGTATCTAATTTCACAGGGATCTATGGTAAATAGGATTTTAAATTGTTTCATGGATCTCTTAAACCCTCACGAACATCATCAGTTTCCCAATTCGATACATTATCAACATATAGTGTCCCAAAACAACTTTCATTAACATGATGCATGGAGATGATTAATTTATCCTTTAGGATGTGAAAATTATTTCTAGATCTCTATCATTAGGATACATTTACGATAAATTATATCCCCTGAATTCTAAATGTGAAAATTATGAGAGGACTGCACTAATTTCCAAACAGATAATTAGGATAGAGAAATATGTCCATGGAGAAACAATTCATAAAATTGATTTCATTTCTTCCCAAAAATATAAATATTAGTTTTATAAAATAGATTTGGTGGGACCATGGGTGAAATGGAATTGGGTTTTTTCCACCCACAAAACTCAATGGTCACAATGAACCAATAAACCCATTGTAAAGTAACCCAATTCAATAGATAAGATGCATGATCACTATTAAAGGTTATATTTAGTACAATAGATAGTCTTTAAAAAAAATTATAAATGAATACACATTCATATATTATTATCCCAAACAGGGGTGGGATTAAATCCCTTTAGAATTGTGTTAAAACTTGATAGAGGAATTTGGACCAATTTGTCCATTACAATATTGGTAAAATTATAATCCCAAATCAACCATATTTTTATTTGAGAATCCATATTAATTTTTTTTTATTCCTAATAGGTTTTATAGGGATGGATGGAATCTTATATTTGTTTATATGATTTCATCATCATACAAGATACTCATATCCCTCAATTTTACAGAGATATATATATATATATATATATTAGGGATTAATATATTCAATTTAGAGGATCAAGAGATAATGAATAAATTCCTAAAACCTTATAACTATTTATGGACACTATATGTATTCATATATAGTAGCTTCACTGATGATTCTAATAGAAGACAAAAACAGTGATAATATTTAAAATCTATTCCATAGAGATTATTTTCCACAATAATAGATAGTGAGTTCAATTATGAATGATACACACCATGAAGATTTAGAAAAATTTTGTTGTGTTAAAAATTTCCTTACCCCACCTATAATCATTTGGATTAATAAGCTCCCAATGATAACATGTCATTTTTTTGTAAATGCTAACTTTAAATAGATGTGTATCTAGGAGACCCTCTCTCTATTAGAATTTACCTATGAGATTAAATATTATTATGTTTATATAATGATACATTCATACAATGGTGGGTAGTAAGCTTTATTAGTCTCAATGGTAAATGTCTCTTAATTTACTAATTTTGTAGATAAGTCGAGGGCTTGTGTATACATAAAGTGGCCTAAAAAGTGAACCATCCTTCAGAATACATCGAAATAATATTATTTATTAAAATAAATATTTCATCTAAATACTAAAATATTTTATTTTCTTGAACCTTCTATATTCTCAATCCATATATTACTGGTGTTCCTAGATACTGGGAAGGAGTACGATGACTGGAGGAAGATTTGATCTATATGAGATTTCGTGATGAAAATCCTATTAAAGATGATCAATATTTTGGGATTCAAGAAAATAATTTCTCCAAATCATCAATCCATTTATTTTTACCCAATTGGTCACTTTTTATATTGAATGTATATATTCATCTATTTAATCCTTCTATTGTAGGATTGAATATTCATAGAATGTGATGGAAATGATTATGTCTAGAGTGTAATAAACTAATTATGTGGAATAGAAACATCATATGTCTATTAAAATTTTACATTATTGTTTATAATAAATATGATTAACATCATTTTCAAATTCTTTTGTGAGACTAGAGGAAGGAAATACAATATTACATGTCTCTAATATAGTGTGGGGAACAATTATTGGAGTTTATTCTCCATCAATTTAATGAATCATCGAAGAAGGATCCCCTAGAATAATAAAACACAAGAAACATATATTTTCTAATATCATAAGAAAAGATCAACCTATTTCTCCACCAAATCCTCTTCACATAAAACAATCTACATAGAAATGTACTATGATATCGTAGGTGAAAAGGCCAAAAATATGAAATTACTCAACAATATATTGAAATTATTATACATTCTCACCTATCTCAATTATATATCAATATTTTATTTTTGGATGATTTTTTGTGTACATATTATATTGATTTTTACATTATCTAGGATATCAACTAACTTAATGTAGGAAACCATCATGCTCTTGGAATAGGATCCCACAAGTGTGGAAACAAGAGAGATTCCCATAAGGTCATGGCCAATTTAGTACCCAATTAGATTTTATATTCCTTATTTACACCAAAGGACAGTTGGTGAAACCAAGGATATATTTGAATTTATAGTGTTATCTTTCCAAGGATCAAACACACCTACCCATATAATGTAAACTACTACAAGAGTGGCGCCCTGATAATATTAATAATGGTTAGACTTTAATGAACCCCCCCCCCCCTCATGGAAGTTGAGATAATATTAGTTTGTAATGTCATATATACTCAAGATGAAATTGTATTGAATTATGAGGATAAATTGGATTCTCAACTACTATAATGGATTATGGTATAGATGGATGAAGGTGAATCACAATGTACGATTCATCTAGTTATGTAGACCGTCATTCAAATCGTGTTGACAATATGGGGTTATCATGGGGTATTCAAATCATGTAATTCCCATGGTATGGGGATAAATTGATATTACCCCAATGGAAATGAAATATGTTGAATTAACATTTAATGGAGAATTTTAAATGATTGTAAAACATAACGTATTATAATTTTCCTCTGAAAAAGTTTATTCCCATTGATCCTTCTATCCAAGGGATGGTGGTTGATGTTATGGGGACTAACGATGGGAATGATTATTTTTGTAATGATACAGTTATAATATAATATTCTAACTAGATTATTATTGATCCTAGAGTCCTATTTACTATATATACTTTTTATCTTACATTTCTAACAACTTTCTAGCCACACATAAAATTATTGATGGTGATAGGTTTATCGTGGATGGATTAGATATGAATCTTGGGAATTAAACACAAATTGTGGAGATATTTGAAAATTATGTATGTAGATGTTTTGATCATGGTAATATATAAAAACTATCATGAACTAGTGCATTTGTCTCCATAAATAGTTCATCATGTAGATCCCTATTCTAGATATATGATAGTCTTAGAAAGTCAATTCCTCAAAACATGGAAGTGTGTACCTTTACTTTTTTATATCTCACTTTGTTAACAATTTTCCCTCAACATAAACTGATATTATGTTTTATGGAATGAATAGACAACAGAAAAACTGATTCAATGTACTACCGAAAGAATCACCAGACCTAATATCTAAAGACCACATGATGTTCCAATAATGATTATCATAATGTAAAACAGAACCTATAGAAATTTTCTCCCAACAATATTATATGTATCAAATCTAAGAATCCAAAACCATATAACCACAACACTAAGTGGATTCCCCTCTCACCAAATAAGAAACAACAAATGAATGTGAAATTCAAGAAATGAAAATACCAGAAAAATGGGTACATATATTATTAAATGAATAGATGATATTAAATTTTCAATAGAATTTTATCCTACAAGAATCAGATGAACCACTATAGATTATTTATGTTAATGATAGTATATAGATAAAAATAAACCAATATGCATTGTCTGTAATATTTCATTATATAATTTTAATACTCTATAAATATCCGAGGCAATATTCCTGTATTAGATATATTAATCAATAAATAAATTCTGCTATTCATTTTTTATCACTATAACATTTTATTCCGAACATAACTAGTTTTTCTTGTCACACCACCTTCCCAAATTCATAGATAATATTTTATATAGAATAGAACATTTTATGGCCCAAAAATATGTTTACATAATCATATATCCCATATCAAAAATCCTATATTCATATTTATTGATAATTTACCTATATATATTCCTAAAATTATTACCCAACCATTATTTCAATAGTAAATAAAAACATCTGATGACCCTTGTATCATTGAAATAATAAATATTTGTTTCATATAATGAAATCAAATTTACCTTCCAGTGAATTCATTACCAGTGAAGATAAAAATAATTCCAGAAAATCTACTACACCGATCATTTTATAGTCTGATAAACGATTCCAATCCCAACATCCATTTCATGAATTCCAACATTGAATTTTGATATTTGATGATGTATTATTTTGAAGTCTCAGTCATTATAAATTACATGGACATAAACTTCTTTCCAGAATGATATTTTATGAATAATGATTCAAGGTATTATTTCTGTGAGGTAGTCCCTAGATATTAAAACCCATTAAACATATAATTTGGATCCAATTATGAAGTTCATAATGGATTATACACCACTTAAAATAATATATAATGAGATATATTGGATTAAATCATAAAACTCCAGGTATGATTTTCCTAATAAAAAACCATATCCATTATATAATCTCATTGCATGGATATGGATAAATAAAATAAAATGGAATCAAGTACATGGTGATAAAATTAGTTGAATCTATATAAAAATAATTATATTTTAATAACAGATCATAATTGTAGAATACATGGACCATTTTATAATTTATGAATATCATTCGTAATGAATAATCTTTGTAGGATTGCATAAAATAACAACAAAAAATATTCACTAATATAAATGTGGGACACATTAATGTATCATCACCAATAATATAATTTAATTCCCCAAGATGTGGATTGGTTCCATCATGAAGTAGATAACAAGGACTAATTGAATACGAGAAAATAATTGTCTGGATGGTGGAATTGGATGTCGGTGCAAGGTCCAATGCACTAAAATATAATATAGAGGTAGATATTGAAACATTTTTCAGAAAAAAAACATGTTTTGGGTGACTTTCAATGTTTACTGGTTCAGTATCAATAGTATATTTTGTGTTTTCTATATTAAAATCCATACTCAAATGAGATTGAATTTAAATTGTGGATATTCCATTGATTTTGTTGATAATTAAATGAGAAATCATATTTTTCTAAATTGTTTATCAATTTTTCCACCATAATTATTACATAATGAGAATATTTTAATCAAAAAATGTAACATTATGTTAGGATTTACAACTATATAATTGAATTAGAAATAGAAAATTTCACTTTTGGTTGCCAAGAATTTATATTAGAATATTTCCATGGGGTTATAGATCATAGATGAGATGAGGCCGAAATATCATCATTGTAACACTAGTGATGGTATATTTGGATGGATTATTTACTGTAGAGTGTGTCTGGATAATGGTTATAAGTATAAATACCATCATCATGAAACTTTAATTAGTCTATTTTGATTGATGGGTTCCTCATAGTTGTGGATCATATTGAAATATTAGATGAAAAACATTCAATGTAAATATGGATTTATTCCATTACAATGAATGATTTAAATCAAAATTATGATGATCACATAATGAAAAAATCAAGAATGTGGTCTTCAATATTTGAAACTATTTAGGTTCCCTTAAATTATTCTTTTCACATTTCTCAGGGATTATCTATATTAATATTCTACAGATAAAATAATGTATGAATTAATTATGTTTCTCATTGGCTATTTATCATAGTATGAACAAAATGGCTTTTATTTGGGTGGTTTTTTAGAGCTCAAAACTATTGTGACTTTTATTTTATTTTGCTAACTTTTTCTTATGCCTTATATTTGGGAGGCCAAATGAGTAGGAAGTTGAATTTTTTTTAGGCTTCAAATTACATGTTTTTTAAATTAAATGAGTTATAAAATTTTAATTTTAAAAACTCAATATCATCCAAAATTTTGGATTGGACATGTTTTATTCCATTCTAGACTCTTATCATCTTAGTTTAGCACATGGAAAACACATTTTCCCCTTAATCGCAGTAAATATTTTTTACACTTTCCAATATTCATTATGATATAAAAATGTTTACTAATAGAGATAATATAAATTATTTTGATTATAAATATTGAAGACATCTTCCAAAATCATATTATAGATGTGGAAAAAATCAATTTAAATGAAAACCAATATGATTGTTGAAGAAAATGTTCATCAAAATAAAAACATTAAAATGTATAAAATGTTATTATATTTGAATTAAATATGAAATTAATTAAATTATATAACATAGTTAAATTTTAATATAATTGAACTAAATTTACAAAGATAAAATATTATTTTATATTGAAAATATTTCAAAATAATGTAACTTTAAAAAAATACAAATTTTTTCTCTATTCATAAAAAAAATTATTTTCCAAAAATTATCAATAATTCAACCAAATATATTTTTGACATGTATATTAAAAAATTTATTTTTCCAAATAAATGTTTTAATATTGTTAAAAATTAAATTTTAATTATATGTGAAAATGGTTTATATACCTCATTTTAAAGAAATATAGTATTTTAGAAAAAAATTATTTTTCTTTAAAAGAGTTAATATTTATTTTTTATTAATAGATTAAAAAAATTAATTAATTTTATATAGGTGTTAAACCATTTAATTTTAATAAAATAGTTATTCATATTCATAATCTTCTTCATTATGACTAGTTTATAATGTTCATGATTGAAAAATAATATTTTAATATATTATCATGTTTTACTTAATCTTGGAATTGCGTGTATCACCTATTTTAAGGATATTGAATATACATAAAGAGTTTATATTTTAAGAGATCAGGGTGTTAAATTATCATAAAATCTTGGGGTATTTTGACTTTCATTCAATAAAATATTATGTTAATCTTTTAAAGACAAAGTGTCTTACATTCAACCCCCCCCATAGGGAAATTGAATACTCACTATTTAATATTGATACCAGAAATAATGTGTTTCAAATTTGAAAATATATTTTTTGAAAGAGAATATCCCAATTTTTTTTAATAAAACATCCCCGCAATAACAATGAAAGGGGTATACATGGGCCATCTATAATAACACATTAATAGGTTTTCATTTAAGTAAAAATTGGTGGGATGTTTAGACATAGTTAGGTATTAAATGCATAAATTTTTATTCATAGTGAAAGTGATCCACTATAAAAATAATGTTAATGTTATAAAATATTTAATGACATCATATATAGAAATAATTGATGAGTTATGGAACATTTGATGTATCATAAATTAAGGTTCTTAGATACCATTTTTCTTTCACAATCCTTTTCCAAGAGATGATTAACTTCATTAGAATATCGACAGAGAAAAAATAAAAATGTTCATAATATATATCATTATATTTTATTCCATAAATTTATACTTAGGTTTATTATATAAAAATTCTAACATCATTTATAACTCTGTGAATTTAATATATAAAATGTAAATTTTTTCATTAATAATATTTAAGAGATCGTTATAATTACAAATCATTCCTCATACCTCTAGTTACATTCGAAAAGCGAAAGAGTTTCAAAAATTAATAATAGAAAAAAAATTCTTATAAATATGTTACATATAGTTTGACTATAAGACTCATACAAAATTATTTCTTCCAAAATTTAATTTCAAAAAAATTGGAAGGAAGAAAACTAAATAACCATTATCCTCCCTATTAAATATCATGTGGATATTAATATGGAATTAGAAATATGTGAATACCTTGATAAATGTAAAATAATAATGAAAACAACCATTCCTATAAAAATAAAATCTCATTTTTTAGAATATATTTAAAAAATTCAAACATGCAGAAAACTCATGAAAAGATAACATTAGAAATAATGTTTCTAAGTAGTACGAATGTCACTAATACTATCCCATAAACATATTATATTCATTATTATCTCATCATATAAAATATATTAAGGGTTATATTCTATAAATTATTTTTCCCTCGATATTTAAAAATACTACTAAATAACATTTATTTGTCATTGGTACTAATGAACATATTATTTCGAATCATTTACGAAATATTACATCAGTAAAATACGTATACCTTTTATAAATAATATAAACCAAAAAATATTTATAATGAAAATAATATTACATAATTCATGAATTATACACAATTACATTAATCATTCCACTTTTTCTATTGTAATAAAAAAAATGACCCTGATCCATTATCTTCTTCTGAGGTATATTATCTTGGAACTAAGGGAATTAATTTGGGCAGTGCTCCCTATTCGTTATAATACGTATTTAACATTGAAATAATCATTATTTACTAGGAAATTATGATCATTTTGGACGTTCTCCCCATCCTAATTGAAATTTACCATTACCCTCAAGCATGTACCATTGTGTTTATCTCCATAATTATAAAATTTAGGAAAATAATTATTTAACTTATTCCCTTTATCTAGTTTTTAATCCGACTAACTTCCTATATTCCTTACCTTTGAATTAAAATGACATGGAAAATTCATTATATTTTTAAATATAAATTGTTACTATGTCCTATTATATCTTGATTTTTAGAAGACAAATTACATTTGAAGAACACCCTTTAACCAATCAATGAGATGATAAATCCTTCTCATTGGATTATGTATGTAGTCTTTAATATTAATTTTAATTATTTTAATGATGGATACATACATACCTATATTTTCATTATCTATTTCTCTTAGATTCATGAATTGTCTTCGAAAATATTTTCATTTCGCATGGGAAAAATAAATTTCCAATAAGAGTAACATAGTTTCCTTCCATATAATGTATTTTAATTCTTATTTATATTAACTTTTTTACTAAATGACCCCTATTGATTCATATTTAATTATAGATGATAAACATCACTGAGAAATTTCTATCATTCATTTCTTCCCAATGAGTGAAAAACATTGTCTTTGTAAAAAATATATTTCACAGCCAAATTTTTTTTTGATTCCCATTGAATAATGAAGTTCGTTGATACATAAAATAATCATACATTATTACACTACATGGTATATTAACAGTCTGATCTATTTGGAAAATTTTATTTCTAAAAACCATATATAGATACACCAAAATTGTTATAATTTATCCAGTTATCTTTATAGAACCATCTCTAATTTTATTACCTCTATAGAGAGTGAAATTCCAACATGGGGTACATTCATTGATATATTTTTTATTCTTTCCACTAGAATGAATTTTCATGAAATAGAAAACACTATATTACAACATAAAACAATGAGAAGAATATATAATCCAAAAAATGTGAATCAAATAACATAAATTGACACTTTTAACCCCATAAAATATCATAATCATAAACATTATTTCATTAGGGAATTTTTTAACTCATACATTTTTTCTCAAATCATTTATAATGGTTTTTAATGAAAATGTTATAAAACCAATACATATCATATGGGAGTGTCATTCTTTTTTGTTGTAATGTATATTATCATATACTAGGTAATTCTAGAGTCAATCCAATAGTACTTTTTAATAGTTATTACCACTAGGTACATATATTCCAGAACCACATCGACATATTTTTTCTTAATATGGATGTATACCAAGAAAATACACATAATCACTAGATAAACAAAATTATAGGATTCTATACTATAAATTAACATATACTTATAGTAATACATACGGTTATATTCCCTAATATATGTTTCCTAAATATAATTTCCAATGTTCTTACTTAACATTCTATAATACCAACATTAATAACCCAGCCACAATAATCTAGAGAAAGTGTCTACATCATTAAATTGTATTTAGATGAATGTAATGACATCCTAAATGACCAAATAGTTTAGTAATTATTTGAAAATAGTTACATATATAAAATTAACATTAAAATTTTATGAAAAATAATACACTATTTATTTTCATTGATAATTACATTATTCCCCATATAGTAACATTGCATATGAACCACAAAACACGTCCCAATACCCTGGGGAATATAAACCATAATAAATTAGTGAGGTCAAATGCTCAGTAATTAGATATGTAAAGAAAAATATATTTTTATTATATAATTATAATCAATATGGAATTTTAAATAACTAAAACATATTATATTTAAAAAATAACATGATCATAATATGGAAGGAATAAATAATTATCAAATAAATCCATTTAAATAATCGCATAATATAGAAAAATTTTCAAGGATATTTTATCTAATATAATAATCACATGTATATAATTAGATAGTATAATAATTATGGAATTCATAATATCAAATATATGAATCATACTTCCAAGTCTTATTATAAGAATATTTAATTGATTGAGCAGAATCACATTTAATTTGATTAACTGATTTATCTCATGATACATGTTGACTCATTAAGGAGATTTCAAGAAATGGGCCACACCCATCACATAATGATTAAAATTAATTCCTATATTAACGAGGTGAAACACAATTAATAAAAACATTCATATTGAAAAATATTCATCGTAATTTTTAATATTGACCCCAATAAAATAAAAATAATCATAAAACATCTTGAGTAATATGGTGAATGATAATAATATTGAATATCATCATTCAAATCGGACATAATCCATCCAGATAAATAATATGTATTAAATAAGTATAATATATCCTGAGTGTATCCTATTAAAATAATGGTATTATATCATTGAAGAATATAAATACAATAAGAATACCATTAAAATTATTTTTGAGAATAAAAAATTTTTAACTTTTAAATTTCATATTTACTAAATTCTGAAAAATAATTTTTAAATAATTTTATTTCTAAATTAAGATAATTATATATAATTTATGCAGTAAAACATTTATATTTACATTTGGATGAAATTTTTTTCATTCAGTGCACATTAAAACAATGATTCCTTTCATATTTTCATTAAAATCCAAACATGCATTATCATGAAAATGAAATGATGATACCAATATATTTTTAAATAAGTAAAATGTGGTACAAAAAATTTCATATAAATTATTTTTTTAAGGATAAAATCATTTTTGATAACCTTTTTACAATCTTGTATTTTGTGGATTATGAATTTTCGACCGAATACAGAAATAGTGTTCATTTTTATTTAAAATGATTCTAAAAATAATTAACCTAAAAAAAGTGAAAAAATTGTAACATTACCTTAATATATCATCAATAACTATTGTATATTTAATTATATTTTTGTTATCAGAAAAAAAATAATTCTTCAAAGGGATGCATAAACAAAAAAATTGAATGCTGGTGAAATTATTATATAAACCCTTACAACTATAGGATCGGTTGAATGATAAGACCCATTAAATAAACAAAATCAATTGAAAAAATAAATTCATTGACTAATAATAAATAATGTACTTAAAATATAAAAATGGGTAATATATAAAGTACAAAAAATAATTAGTGGTGAATATGGCATATATCGCATGAAAGTGAAAATGAGATGAGAAACATATATCTCCATATCAAATTCATTTTTATGTGTCACAACCACAAGTATAGTGAATATTGAAATATTTAAAATTAATTAATTAACCATACATTTATATATATTACAATTTATAATTTACATAAATAATTTTATAACTGATTTATTTATAACTATTTGTTAAAATCACTTTTTGGTTGATAATTACTTCATTTTTCAAGTATGTTTTCTCTTGTACATTTGATCATTTCAATTTTATCAAGGATAGAACATCTATTTAATATATAAAATCTCATAAATATTATATATATTATAAATATATAAATATATAGTAATATAATATTTAAAGAGATGGAAAATGGATTACACTTTTCATGGAGATGGTTGGACCTATGTACGCATGAACATTGTTTCCATTTTTTTAAATGTTTTAATAAAAAGAAAATAAATATTAATAAACCATTGAAAAATAAACTCTAAGTTATATATGTAATTTTTAATAATAAATATATACTAATTACAATTCATGTTAAAATACAAAGAAAAACATTTTACACCACTATGTGTCGGTGATATTCCACATGTATGAAAAAGCGATGATATTGATTTCAAATGGATTGGATAGTAAGATGTTATATGTGGAATAATATTATAATAATATTGGATAGATAATAATTATAACTTTTATTAATTAATTGAACACATACTAGATTCCATTAAAGCATAAAGAAAAAATAAAATCATTTCGGGAGGCTATTGTTCATCGTACACAAAAGCGAGGTTATCATTTTCCCCATGGAATTGAAAGTAATAAGGCTTATGTGATTTGTTAATTCCTAAATTATAATTATATGAAAAAATATTATATAAATATTTTAAATATTTCATTATATCCATCCCTTTATAGTGGTAAATGAAAACAATTTACATCATTTCACGGGGTGGTAGTCTGCTATTCACAAGATTAACTATTTAGTTTCCCATTTGATGGATGTGTTGAAAAAACTGGGTTATATAAATAAAATAATAAAATATTACAATATATGGTATTTTTTGTATTAAATTATAATTATTTATGTTGATTTTAATGAGGTGGAATTAGAAATAATATAGATTCATAATTTAACACATTTTCTGTCTTCTCTAGAAAGAATCCTTAGGATTATATTTGAATACATAATAAAAGGAAGTATTAAGGAAAATAATTCCAATTAGATGTGGGGAGTGTAATAAAGAAGATATTTGGAAATTTTATTGATTAAAAAAGTTTATTTTTATTTGTAAATGTGGGTGGTGATTGAGGGCCTTTTATAATTGGTCTAGAGGACACACATGGTATTTTTTTAGAAAGGATGGTGATTCCTATTTTATAAAAATTATAAAAGACACAAAAATTGGTCATAATCAATCCATAAAGGTACTACGGTCCAAATATTTCCATCCAATGGGGTTTGGACAATCATTTTTATTTAATTTTTAACATTGTCTTCTTATCATACCCATGAGTGAATTCATTTTCTTCCATTACCATGGTAATTAATTTCTAGTGTTTTCACTAATACTTATTGTAAAAAAGTTATCATAACTTATTAGATATTATATATCACTCTAATTAAAAATAATAAAACCATTTTTAAAAATTCAATTCACATAGGTTTTAGGATTTAATTTATTATTAAACCAGCATGAGTGTCGATAATTTTTCCAAAGGAAATTATTCAAAATAGTTAATGGTTTTTATATAAGAATTAAATATGAAATAAATTAAAATAACATAAATTAATCAGATATAACTAATATATAAATCATTATTAATTTAAAATTTATAAAATCTATATTAAATTTTTAAATATTTTGAAAAAAATGTATTGTTTAAAAAAATCTATATGTTAAATTATTCATTAAAAAACTAATATATTCACAAAATTATCAATGATTAATTCATAGATAATTATAACATGTAAATTTATAAAATAAATTTATTTTTTAAATTTGTTTTCTATAATGTCTAAAAATTTAATTTTAAATTATGTTCAAAATGAGTTACTAAAAATATTTTTAAAAAAATTTGGGGTTTCAAATTTTTTTTATTATTCATTTATATAGTTTTTTTTATTTTTAATAAATAGATAATGATTTATTTTTCTTTATATATGTGTAAAACATTTAATTTTGATAATTTATTTTTTTCATATTCATACCATCCAACATAACTTCTTATGTTATAATTATGATTTTTAAATAATTATATTTTTATATAGTATTTTTTTGTTTGAAACAAGTGTTGTGTGAATCAGATTCTATAATAGAGATTGAATTTATTTTAAAATAAATATATCATAAAGTATTAGGGTCATACATTATCATATAATTTTAGTGTTTTTTTCCATAAACTTCTTCAAATAATATGTCCCTTTTTAAATTCTCAAGGAGATTTACTTTTACCACATATTCCACTCTTTAATTGTTTTACGTTTTATAATGTTGTAGCTGACAATGGATATTGATAACTAGAATATCATTTCTCTGAGTTACAATTATTCATCATGAATATTTATATTACATGAATGGGTTTTCCCATCAAAATATATATTATAAGGTATTTTATTTTCTGATTAAAAATAATAATTTTAATTATAAATGAATGGTTTTTACACTTTTTATAACGTGAGTACTGAAAAAAAATATATTTTGAAAAGAATAAAATTGGATATTTCTTTTTATATTATTTCAAATTATCTTCATCTCAAAAGTTTCCAAATATTATACTTATTTTGTTTTAATTTATAATTATTTATTGTTATTTTTATAATATAAACTCTTAAATTTAAATTTAACTTCACCTTTTGTTAAAATAGTTTTGGAAGTTACTCTTTGAATTTTAATATACGTGAAATTCATAATTATTTTCTAAATGAAATATTATTATTAGAAATTCATTAACTGTTTAACTTAGAAAATTTACTATATATATTTTATGATTCAATATTTATAATTAAATATATAATTACCATTTCATGGAATAAAATCAGGGTGGAAAACAATCACTATTAAATAACAAAACATTAAAAGTGTTAGAAATGTCGTTCATGAGAACTAGAAAAGCACTGACTAAAAAAGCGAGGTTAAAAGCCCATTACATTTATCAATACTTATAAAAGTGTTGATAAAGTGTCATTTTTCAGTGTTTATAGATGTTCTCATAAAGAACCTCATATCAGTTCTTTTATAAGTGCTAATAAAATATTCTTTTATCAGCGCTATTATGAGTGTTGATATAGGGCCATACTGCAATGTGTTGTAACAGCCAACTAAAACCCAAAAACACACCTGATACCAAAAGACTTCCCAATACAAGATTTAACTGAAATGATATTTAAAACACAAATACAACAAGATAACAATATATTATAAACATTTCAAACATTACTTAATTAATTTACACACATACAAATTATTACATTTATTCACAAACTTCAATGTTCAATTATCATTTAATCATGAACCAAATCATGCTATTTCCATACAAACCACCACTTCTAAAAAAATTATGATCATTTAAAAAATTTTCTTTTAGTAAAAATATAATGAAATATAATTAAAAAAGTGTTAATTTTAATAAATTTTATGTCCTTAAAAAAATACATTTGGAGTACTACATATCACACAATGCGTCGGGTTGAGGTGTGGATGATTCTTACACCTCCGAAATGATATATGGAAAATTTTCGTAATGTATCAATACAATATGAAGGTGTTCATTTAGTTTTTAGTATGTCAATATTTTTACTAAAATTTATATAATTTTTAAATAAAGACTCACTTAGTGCCATACCGGTCAAAATGTGCATCATATTGAGTTTTGTCTAACTCTTACACATTCCAAATAACTTATTGATTGATGTCCTTAAGTATAAAAAAATCTGAATGAGTTTGCTTGGTTTTGAGTATTTTGCTTTTATTTTTTACTAATATTTCATTTTTAACATGAAACAGGAACTTTGACTCATAAAGTTCACATTAGGAATCAGTTTGACTTGATACTGATTCCTACAAGTCACAAATTATTTATGAAATGATGTTCAAAATTAGCATGAAAATATTTGAGCATTTACTAAGTTTTCCATGAGTGAATATTTTTAATGTCAACTGTCAATTTTAAAATGATAATATTCACATTGAGTCTATTGTATTTTTTAATAAATTTAATGTCTATTTAAAATATGAAGATGTAATCGGCGACATACTAGTCACATCGTGTGTATGATTGATGTGAGGTTGATTCTTATATGTCATAAAGGGGAAAAAATCCTCAATGACAATGTTATGGAGATTTCCATTGACTTTGTTCATCTAAATTCCAACACTGCATGAGAAGCAAAAAATAAACCAGATGAAATTGAAAAATATAATCCACCAGTATAATAAATCAATTATTATAACTAATACATAAAATAAATAAATAAAACATAAAAATGAAATAATAAATTAATTAAATGGGCAATAATTTTACTATGAAAATATGAAGATTAATATTGTGATTGTGGAGGAACATGAAAAAATGTGCTAAATTTCAATACTGTATGCATGAATGGTTATGATGGGGAGGGAGATTGTTGAAATTTTGGTGCATAAAGGGATGAAAGATGGATTGACCACCCCAAAATGAACAAAATAAACCACATGTTTAAGAAAACAATTATTATTTGAGTAATACTAAAATGATATACATTAACAATAAACAAGAAATAATTTGTTAATTCTATTTCGTTGACATTATTGTGAAAACATCAATATTTCCTCTTTAATTGAGCATAAGAAACATTATTGCACATCCTACAAATGTAGTGGAGTGAACATGAATTAAAGTGATAAGTGCAACACTCCATGGGATGAAAATAAACAATGATGGATTAATTTTAATAGGGAGAAAAATAAAATAGTTTTTTTAAAAAGAGTAGAGACATAGGATGATAGATTAATAATAAAAGCTACAAGACATTAAAAAAGATAAATAGTGTTAAAAACCCATCGAAACCCACATATCAAACACCCAATATGTCCCATGATCATGTTTAAGGGACATTTATGATCCCCCATAGTCTTGTAACAATCAACTAGGAATTAAAAACAACACAATGGGAATGATTTGTTCCATGGAATAAATAAAACTACATGAGAGAAGATATAAAAAATTTACCATGAAGTATCCATACATTGGATACCCACCCTGTACCAGATAAGTATAAAAATATAATATATGAATCAATATTGTATAAAAGACATCCATTAACCTACATTCACCTCCATCACACACAAAATCCATCGTTTAAATATATGAACTTTCACATGTAGGTAATACCATTGGTAAAATAAATAATTAAAAAATATGATAGCTTTGGGCGATCAATATGGAAAATATAAACAAAATAAAACATGAAAAAAACTCCAAGAGACTCTATGTGTCACCACTAAGTCTCGAAACAATAAAATATCCCTGAGGGATCACGATTTCAATCAAAATTGGAATCTAAACAAATAAAAAGGCATACCACGCTAGTATACAATCTCTGAACAATAAATAATGACATCATTAAATAATAAATAAAAAATTTAACAAGAATACACAATGAAAATGTAAAGGCCTACCTATATATGCTGAAGAAAATATTAAACCATATTTGGGAACCCTAACATCAATCGAACACTGGATGTGAGATAACATGTTTGAGGGGTAGTTGGGTGGTGTGATTTGAGGTTTAATTCCCTGAGGAGGAGCGCTGACCAAGGGTCAATTCCACGGAAAGCATCAAATATTGTGACACATTTGGAAGTGTTTTGTGTTATTTAATTATATAATGAATTTTTAATTGATTCTTATAAATATATAGTGATAAAGAGTCCTTTTTATCCTCAATTATGTATAAAGAATTGATAAAATTACTATTTTTCAGTGCTTTTGTAATGCCCCAACCCGGATCACCTTTAAGACGGTGGCCGGACTGGTTGTCACATAACCTCAAATGCATCTCCCCAAATGATAAAGGATTATGACTAGTAGGGAGGCCCCCTTTTGTGTCCGTGGGGGAGACTAAGCCCTCATAGTTAATACATTATATCACAACCGAAGTATATAACAACAAATAGGATGTAGTGAAAGAATGTAAATAAAAAAACCACAGTAGAGGCAATGTAAATAATCCAAATCAATGATAATAACCAAATGCGGAAGCTCATATAAATATGACATGATAAGATGTATGTCTAAACTGAATGTATGTAAAAAATAACTCAAACACATAGTCAACTAAATGAAAATACACAAGCATCAACTACATCACGAGAAAGGGCCAATTCTCTACCCCATTCTCCACCCCAAGAAGTAATGAATAGTCATGCATCAGAAGCAGCGTGATTCCCTTTTATAATACATGGAAGCATGTAGTCTACTCGGGTGACGATGACTCCTGGGTAGGGTGTGAGAAAAAATCCTAGTAGGCTAGCACCCACAGTGTATAAACCATTACATTTCGTGCAAAAATAAAAATGCAGTGTGCCATTACATGACCATTTATAAAAAATTAAATGCAGTGTAATGAACTAAATAAGTCGGTCCGAGTCCCAAACGGCAGACATGCCTTGTCACTGGCTTCAGCATGAGCTGGTAGTCCGAAGGGGTACCAGTCAGAAGAAATGCACGAACATGGATATATATGTATATTAAAACCCATAAAAACTGGTAAAACCAGGAAAAGGTATACCCCAAGCTTGTTCATTGACTTGGGGATCAAGTCCAATGTCATCTAGGAACACATCCACATATCAAGGAAAACATCTCATTTTTCAAGAGTCTCAATTAGAAATAACATAAACCTTAAGTGTATCCTTATTAAAGGTATAAGTTGAGAGTTGGATTCTGACTCCGTCCCGAAGGTAACTTTACTGAACATCTGTCAACTTATCCAATGCCACCAAACCCGTGAAAGGAAATATTTCAAAATAACATGTTTCGCCTGAGGCATGGCCTTACCCTGAGTCTATCCAGATTATCCCAAAAGGGGTCCAGTTTCATCTGAGGCTAGAATAGACACATTTCCAATGGAACAGAGAATCTATGTGGGGCTCTTAATAAGGGACCAACGCCCTTTCCAGACCCTAAATTTAATTAATGGTTTCACAAAAGTAGATATGACATAATCAGCATATAAGGTCACATATTAAAAACTAACCAGATACACCCAGATCCCAAGGCATAAATCTAATAGTATAACATAACAACTATCAAGGAAATATACATAACATTTTAACCTCAGCAGATAATGAACATTTAAATAATAATAATTTCAACAAAACAACTTGTAAGACAATATACATATCATATGAATCTCAGAAGATAATGCACGTATAAATAATAAGCAGTTCAACATAACAACATGCAAGGCAATATATATATCATATCAATATCAGTGGATAATGCACATTTAAATAATAAGCAGTTCTGCATAACAAGTACCAATGATCCAACAATTCATGTTCATGTTCAATGAAACTATTTGTTAAATTTAATTACAATAAAAATTGGATTCACTCCACAAGCAATTAATTAAATAATAAAATAATCTAATGGATGATTATACCGACCTTTTCAGCATGCCCAAAGGGGTGTCCGACTTTATTGCAAAAATTCAAAAAACTATTTATTTATTTTTTTTTGAAAAAAGGGGTTTCTCAATATAAGCAGTTAATTAAATATAATCTTGGCTAAGGGGAAAATGATACACCGACCTTGTCAGCACACCCAATGACGAGTCTGAAATTGTTGCAGCCATTCAAAAAAATTAATTTAGGATTATTAAGGCTGCCACAATAATGAAAACCCATTATATTAATTAAAATGGGTAGATTTGCATAATGCTGGTAGGCATCAACTAACAGGACAATGTCGAGTTTTTATAAATCACAATCAAACGTGGGGAATTCGAGTAGGAAACCTAGCTTGTAATCTTAGATGACTCTAAGATCCTCAGTGGGCTTTAATTTGACCTAAATCATAAGAAAATGAATGATTTTAGAAATAACCCAAAAATAGGGTTAAAATATTTCTCCACGAACTACATGCATATTACTAAACGAAAACACATGATTCTAAATGTGAAACGTTGACCATTCCCTATTGTTTACTACACACCTAATAAAGAAATAATCAGATGTCAGATGGAGGAGAAGTTACCTTCTAAAGGGTCTTCTGGTTGGTGTGATGGGATTCTGGTGTGCGATGTGATGATTGGGATAGGGAGGGAGGAGAGGAAAAAATGTAAAGAGAGAAAATAATGAAAAGGAAAATAAAAGAAATATAATAGAAAAATAATAGATTAAGAAAATAGAAAATAAAAGAAAATTATAAAATTAAACAAAAGAATGGGATGGAAAATAATAAAAATAATTAAAAAGGGGAATCCCCCATTTCTATTATTTTTATTTTTCCCATACCCCATCTTTATTTTATTTCAAAATTTATTATTATCTTTTTTTAATTCATTTATATCATTTTTAAATCTCTTAATACACTTTTCCAATCCATAATTAATTATTTAAATCCTGAAAAACGTCCCAAAGGGCAGCCTGACATTTATCATGAAACATCTACAAATAATAATATTAAATAAAAAGTTTTGCGGGGCCCGCAGCAATGTGTGAAGGAGCGTGCCCCGGGTCGCATAATGAATTAGACTGAAAATAATAAAAAATGTAACGTAACTGATTAAGGTCGGGATGTTACAAATTTTTTATTATTGATATTGTTAAGCCTTTATTAGTGTTAAAAAAGTGCTGATAACATCAATAATTATATGTGCTAAAATTATAGCACTAAAAAAGTCAATTTTCTTATTCTTTTTTAGCGTTGATAATGACTCATGATTATCAAGGTGAAAACAGTGTAGATAAATAATCATTTATCAGTTCTTAACACTTAAGATCTGATAAAGGATTTATAATTATAAATATAAATAAATAATTTGAAAATATTTATATATTCTTAATAAATAAATATAAATATAAATTAATTTAATATATTCATTTTGAATACATTTATTATAATGTAATAATTATGTATTTATTATTAAAAATGTTTTTAAAAAATAATATTTATATCATTATATATTTTTATAGTTATAAAATTATATATATTATAAATATATATAAACATAGTAAATATATTCTTTTTTAAGTAAATATAATTTAAATTTAATAATTATTAAAATATAAATATTAATTTTTTATATTAATATAAATAATTTAAAAAAATATATTTCTTTACTTATATTTATAAATATATAATTTTATAAATATAGTAAATCTATATTTATAAATATTTTCTTACAGATACATTTTTAACAATATTATTGAATATATAATTTTATATGCATGAAAATATGTGAAAAATGAGAGAAATATAATAAATTGAGAATTGGTACACTTTAACAATATTTAAAAAATGGTTATATTTTATATCTGTGTATTGTATATAAAAATGAATGAAATAGGAATATGTGGAATCAATATAACACATATTTTACTAATTATAAATTGAAATATCATACAACATGCAATTATATATCAAGAATAATGCAATTATACAATGTTTTTCATTCAAATTATTTTTTAATTATAAACAATTATTCAAAAAATATATGAATATCTAATGTAAAAAGAATAAATATTTTGTAATATATTATCCATATTTATATAAATATATATTTATCAATATTTTTAATATATAAAATTTAATAACATTAATTATCGTATTTAAAAAATTAATAAATGTTTTATATTTATTATTATATAATCAATTTACTAATTTTTATCAAAAATTATTTTTTTAAGAAAATTTGATATATTTATTTAAATAAATAGATTTTTATTTTCTATTTATTTAGTTATTTCATTTTATTTATTCGGACTTTTAACAACGCTACAAAACATTGATGAAAGAAATATTTATCAGTGCTAATAATAAATCACTAATAAAGGATCCCATTATCCTCACTAAAAAATGCACTGATAAAAAAATTAAATTTATCAACTCTTTCCTTTATCCTGATAAATATTCCATTTAATATTGTTTTTTTCAAGCACTGATAAATACTAGTTCTTTTAAATGTGAGTATTATTCTATTGAATCAAATTCTTGATCCCTTATTTGGGGATACAACTCAAGAATCCATTTGAATGGATATTTTTCATTTATGTAAACATCCATATAGGAATAATTAATTACACTATGAATTTGTTAATTTCAAACAATCCATCTAATATCCCCATAGTGGAAATGAGCATGTTATATCATTTATTAACATTAGGAAAACTATTTCCATTTTCTATATTGTAATTACAATATTAACGATTATTGGATGTCAACTATATATTTTTAGACAATCAAAATTATTTTATAAGAAAGGATATGGTCATATTATCCCCTTTAAATAGTGGTAAAAATTATCTTTTTAACATATATTATTATTCCATTATGGAAAATAATGGGAAAGTTAGTGATGCACTATTTTACCACTCACCATAATTCTCAGTATTGGTTATAATCAAATTATACATATAGAGAAATATATTAAAATATATTGATAATTGTTGTCTAAAAACACATGTTGATCACTTATTTATATACCTAATTATTTATTATACTAATATACATGTTTTTTAGCTTTAGTTTCTTTAAAGAATGGTATGAATAGTTATATAAACTTTTAATGAAAAATATTGTGGAAAAAATCAAGTGATGTATGGGGGAAACATTATTTTCCCACATGGTTCATCGGAATGCCCCATCATAAAAATTTATTTGTTTTTTTGTATAACTATTCCTTGAATTGGGTGGTGTCTTACAAAGATTCGTTGACCCCATGTTCTGTGTTGATACATTGTTTCAATCATTATTACACCAGTATTTTTGATATCCATGTTATAAATTACACTTAGTTTATAAAAAATTATCCATGTTTTAGTTTATTATGGACTCAGATAATTTACTAAGCCCAACTACTTATGCCACATTTGCCCATGATTACCTCATTTTCCCTATTTTCCATTAAATATAATTTGATCTCCAATACATACGACTAATTTCCATATATTCTAAATAACATTATTAAACATCATATTCAGAACATGATAGTTTATGTGGAAAAAATTCTAGGAAATTATAAAAACATGTTATGGATTAAAGCGTATATTTTATTCTATAATATGATTAATTTGTTGAGAAAAACAATAACATTAGTTGATATTTTCTACATAATTATCTAATGATCAAAAAATAATTATTCTTGGGATGGTATACATTATTATATTTTCATTATATCATGAAAATATGGATAGTTATGTTGGATTATTTATATACAGAAATAAATCTATTAGGTAATGTATGTTTTTTTATTTACATTCATGAGTCCAGGTCTATGGTGTTATAGTTCCTATAAGTGATGTTTTTAGAAAAAAATTGTGATTAAGATATTTGTTAATAATAATTAAATATTTTATTATATATGGTTTATAATAACTTCATTGAAATAGATAACCCATTGGAATAAGTATATGTATTATTGTTAATTAAATAAAGAACATTTTTGGAATTAGGGAATGTGAACCATAATGAAAACCCATGATATGAATCTAAGTGTAGTATGATATCCTGTTATATTATAAATGTATTGGGTATGTGTTTTTTAATAAAATTACATATTAAAGAGGATAAAATAATATTAATGTGGGTTGGACATATATTCACCTAGGTGTATTCAGCCATGAAATGGTTTGTTGAGCATTTTATAAATCATCATGTTAGTGTACGTTGAATGGGATTAAGACTACATGAATAACTAGACATTCCAATTAGAAGTTCATTGGTTATTCACATTCTATTTCTTGACTATGTGTAGGAAATGAGTATGATTATAACTAAAAATGGTAGAAACCTAAGAGAAAAATGAAGGTGGAAAACAAAGGATTTAACAAAAGGAGTCATAGGTTCGAACATAGGTGACAATTATTATAACCTATGGTGTCATAAGAGAAGATGTGTTATAATTGATTTTTAAAATTTTATATTTTATATTTTATTGATATAAATTTTGGGTTTTAGAATTAGGGTGAAATATAATCATTTAAAAGATGCAGATAATGATATGTAACAAGAAACCACTGCATTTTATAGTTGATGATGGGATAAAACATAAATATTCTTTATTTTAACCACATTTCAATTATGATGTAAAAAAGGGAGATTTTTTCTTTTATGTGAAGTAAGGAAATTGGTTATTTATTTAAAATCTATTATATTATCATCTATGAATGATATTTACGAATTGTATTCTAGTATATTCTATTTTTTTATGATTATACAAAACATCAAAGGATTTATAATTTTTAATATAACATAAAAGGTATAAAACATATGATAAATGGTAATAATAACATTGAAATGTGTTTATATGGGATGATAACATTTTTTTATATAAATATTTAAGAAAAACTATTGATCAATGGATATGATTTTGTTTTACAATATCTTATAATCCATGATAATAATGGGTTGGGTGATTCTGAAAATTGAATATATGTATCAAATATAAATTTGGTACAGATGATAATTCATATTTAATTTGTCATTAAATTTATGTATAATGGTATATATTGACTTGTTTGTGAACTTATGAAATAGTGGATACCATCATTATAGGGTTACTGTTATATCTAAATTTTGGAGGAATATATAATTTTGTGTGGTTTATTGTCTTATTAATTAAAATGGATTTGGGAAATAATATTATCGAGAATATATGATAAAGCTATATATATACTACGTTGTATTGTTTTATGAATTGAAATTTTTTTCAAAAAAAATAAAAAACACATTACAACCTAACGTACTAATAATGATTTTTTATTTGTTGTTATACATTTTATGATAAATATGATATGAAATTTTTCACCAACATTCTTGTATGAGGAATAATTAAAATTCTTATGATGGAATTCATTTATAAGATAAAAGTTATAACCCAATTTTTTTAATATATTATTACCATTAAATATTCCAATGTTCTCTATAGAATTCCCTACACCCAACTCCAAAATAAAAATAAAATCATGATATGTTGATACTATTAAACATATACTAATTAATTATAAAAAATGAGTATATGTAACCACATTATGAATTATTTATAAAATCATATGAAATCTACCTCTAATATGATTTAATAAGTATTAGTAAAACAAAAATGTCAAAAAAAATAATTTTGTGCTTCATAATTTTTTTGTAATTATTACAATTCTATGAGAAATGCATCTCTATTTCAAGAAACATGTGATTAATTTTGACAAAATATTTTTAATATGAAAATAGTTTGATAATATTTTAATTATAAAATAATAGGATATTTTATTGAACATTGATTACATTCGAAATGAAATATCTTCCTATAAACTAATTTTTAATTATATCTATCATTATAATTTAAATTTTAGACATATAAAAGGTATAAATTGTATATGAAAAAATAAAAATTATTTTTTATATCATTTTACAAATATTTTCATGATATTATAATTTGATGTTTTTATAAAAAGAATGATTTTTTGGTGAATAATGTATAATTTAGTTTTTTTAGACAACATGACATAGATAACATCATTATAATATAAGTATGGATTTTAAAATGTATAAAAATATTATAAGAAAAAATTTATATTTTACAAATCAAATTATAATTTTAGATAACTTTTATTTTATTTTTTAACTCTTATTTAATAATTTTAAGAATAAGATATATTTTATAATAAATTAAGACATTATATATTTTTTATTGAATTTAATTTCTATAAATTTTTAAAATTGAATCCTATAAAATTTATTTAATTTTATTAACTAATGTTTTAATATTATAAAATAAGGGTAATTTGTTTAAAGGACATGTAGACTAAGATACGGACTAGTTACCACGATAAAAGATAAAAATGGTACAATTAATGAATATGGGAGTAAAATACCTCAAAGTTGTTTAAAACATGTTTCAAAATGGGGTTTTAATCTATTTTTAATCAATATCCATTACCCATTCCATTATTTACCAATTATTGTTTCCACATTCCATAATATTGAATTCTAATTATTGAAATGCCTTTTGAATTTTAAAAAAGTTAATCCTTTTCTATTCTTAAAATGGTTCTCCCTTTCCTAACATCAATTTGAACTATAACACCTTTATTTCATACTAAACACTACCTTATAGTCTCCTCAACACTATTTCACACATTAATGACATTTTTTATATTCTATAAATTCCATTCATCAAAGTCTTAACAACTTATATTATGGATATAATCCAAGAAGTTCTGTATAAATTTCTATAGTCTTATTTTTTTGTGCACATATTCTTCCTAGAATTTCATTTCAACATAATAAAATCTAAAAACAAGTTGAATTATTATACTGGTATGTTATTAAAAGTATTTTAAATAATTTTCCAACATCCCGTTTTCCAATAGGAAAAATGAATAAATAAATCGAGTGATGTGGGGACTACCGGCTCCAGGACACCATATGAATTATTCCATTCAAATAACATATATGAATGGTATAATTAAGGAATTTAATAATTAATTATAAAATATATATCATGATTATTACTATGAAAAAATAAACCAAACTATTTTATTATCATGTTCTATAAAAAATAAAAGCATCTACAATGTGTAATTTTGGACTACTGTCCTCGTGGAAGGATTAATTTTTTATTTTATCTCCTTCACCACCATACATGGCTGATCATTGGGATTATTTAATACGATATATATCAATATTATGATATTATTGTGGTTATAAAATGAAAAATTGGAAAACAAATTAATAATAAGATCAATAAACTAATTTCATTAATTAAATATTTTAAAACAGTTGAACTAATCAGATAATTAAATATTAATTACAGGTAATTAATTTATATTAATTATATTCTCATAATAATGAATTTAAATTTATTTATATCACACTAATAAAAAATGTCATTGTATTTGTTTAATAATTTTATTACAATAAAAAAACCTTATAATATTACATTAATCATTCCATGTTCATGTTTCCTTCGGTTAAACCACATAATTGAACAGTCATATGATTTATATCATGTATAATAATAAGAACATATTTATTTGTATAATGAGACATCAACTAGTAAATAATTATTTAATTTAATTTCTGGGTTATATCAATATTTAACATAGTTTTTAATAACTCACCCATTGCTCATTAATATAAAATGAAACATACTTGTAAATAATTTATACGTTCTTTATTATGTCAAAAAATAAAATTGAATGAAATTATAGATTTGTAGAATTCCTGGTAACCTATTTTATATTTTCTTATATGATTTCATGATGAGTGAATTTGTAAAAAATAGTAGATTCCCTGACCTCATTTATGAAACTTGTAGAAAGTGATGAAGAATACTAACACCTGGTGATGAAAATAAGAGAAAACTAACTATTATATATGAATATAATGATTATCGTAGTGGATTTTAAATGGATATAGTTATGATTGTGTTTCTCAAGTATGTTTTTGTTATTCATTAATTTTTTTAAAGGGAAGATGAAACTCTGATACTGTTAGAACGTTTCATATAACATTACACTCTTTAGGGCATGTTTATTAAAACTCACCTAATATCTTTAATGAGGTGTTTCTAATACCCATATGGGATATTATATCATTTATTTTCATTTAATCATAGTAAATTGATTTCAATAACAAGTCTAATCTTCCAACTGCTTTTTATTAATGTCTTACCCAGACAATAAGTGTTTTTTTCATCTCAAATCTGATTCAATGATACATGGCACACCTTATGAACCATGATTAATTTTGAAGGTGTTATATTAAAAAATTATCCCACGAATGATCCATATAATACATCTAACTAATTCATGGGTTAACTAATAAAAATCATTTTATTTTAATCAATTAAATTTCGACACAAGTATTACCATAGTTTTAAGATTTTATGTTAACTCAATTTTTTTCAATAATTTATGATTTCTCAATGAAGATTATTTCATATAAAATGGGTAAATTCCTAAATTTTATAACACTATGGTATATTAGTAACTCACATATCATTTCTATGAGATATAATGTTTCATCTTGATCGATTCCTTTATATGTCTCGGCTCTCCGATAATTACATATTATCATATGGAATTTTAAAAAATAATTATGAAAAAATGAATATTTATTGAAAATTAATTGTTTTTTTTGGTATTATAAAATTATTATTTTTTAATGTATGTATTTAAAAAAAACTATAATCCCATTCCCATTGATATGTTTTATCATCAATTCCAAATTTATATAAGATTTACCTTTTCTATTTTCAAGGACACATTGTTAATGTAGTATATTAAAAATTAATTAATTTTAAAGGGTTTTCTCATCATATTTCAAAAAAAAAAATTTCTAAGTTACCCATCGTCCAGTCTTTTACATCAATGTTAAAAAAATATTTTCTTAATGCCTCTTTTATGATTTAGCATTGTTTTAATATTTCTTTTTCAATCGGTCTTATAATAATAATTTTTTATTTCATTATTTATACTCATAAATATATATTTATTTTTGGTTAAATAACTCATGGTACAATGAAATGTAATAATCAATCCATTCTTGGGTGGTATAATTCATTCAAATTTTTTGGATTGTTTTTTATCTGTGTCCACATCGATCTAAGAATTCACCTTTACTATGGGGTTAGTTATATTGAAACCATAAAATATATTTTTATTATTGGCATATGATCATGTTATCCCATTTATTGAATGTTTTATAATGATTATCATAACTATTTATTATTACAATATAGAGAATTCTTCAATGATTAACAACAACTTATTTTATCAGCCACGTTATTTTTATGGATTTTTTATGATTATGTAATACTATATAATGGAATTAGGAAAAGGATTAGTTTATCACATTTTTTATTCCAATAGATACATTTTTGGAATGTTGAATTTATAATTTTGACCATCCATGTTATTTCATATGATGGTTAATGATCCTTTTATAACATTATTGAAATGAGGAATTGAATTGAAAGTCTTGATGATTACTAAATACTAGAACAAGTTGATCATATATTTATATTTTTTATTCTTATTATATGGGTGTCCTTTTTTTATTAAGTGGATATCTAGAGAATGGTAGTAAAAGTCTTATTGACTATTATTTGGATACATTGGAATACTATTATAATGGCTCAGTTCTCGAAATATATGGTCTATTTATGAATTGAATGATATCAATAGAAAGTACATGTTGGGTTTTAGTATATAAAATTTCCCATAATAGGTTAGTATCGTGGATCAATACGATGTCATCATTTTTTATGTAAGAAATTATGACATGATTAATATGGAATTAGAAAAATTAATATCCATTTTTATAAATTTTTATCATGGTTGTAGCATGCACTATGTATCAGTTTATTATTCAAATTGTTTGTTTACATATTCCATAAACAACACATATACAATTTTTTCCATATCCCAATTGCATGTTTTGAATTAATAGTATTTTTATCATAAAAATTATTATTTTTTCATTTCTATATGATATTTAGAAATGTATCAGATATAATATTCCTAAAAGGATTGAAATTGTGGTGTATTTTTTCATATATGATGTAAAAATTATTTTAGAATATGTATTTTGAGTATATAGAATATGTAAGGGGCCATTATATAGTAAATAAATTATCCTTATTAGTTTATTTTTATTTCTAAATATTTAAATATATAATCCAATGGGATGTTTGGAATTTTTATAATGATTTTTTGAAATAATTTTTAAAAATAAGTATATTTATTTTTGTAAATTTATATTATGTAATGATGATGATATATAAAGTATGGGATTGTTGATATATATCTAGGAGTGGGGGTCTGATATATCACTATTAGAATTAGGGATGCACTTAAATAAAAAATAAGAATAGTATTATATAGATAATAATTTAATGGTCTATATGATAAGGATAATAGTATCATCAATGTTGTAGATACCCCTTCGATTTAATATTTCGAATTAATGTTAAGGTAATAATTCATATATTGTTTGGGGATTAGTTCTATCTGACCACAGAGTCTACCTAAGACACAAGTCTATATATAGAATTATTTCAAGAGGATTTTAGAATATCGTAAGTATTCTTTTCCCAAAAATTAAATGCTTTTCGGGATACTGGATTGTGGATATGGGAAGAAAAATATTAACCTTTGGGTAATTACCCAAAAAGGGTTTATTGTGTATTTACTCGATCATTACTCGAGTGCATGGGGAGTCGGCTTATGGAAACAAAAATAACTAGTCAATAAAGATGGATATTCTGTATTCAATCATATTCAATTTAAAACCCAAGAGGAATGATTTTTGTGTGATGATAACTAATTGGGTTGGAGAACCTAATATGAAATTGGCATAAATGAATATTTATTTAATAAAGGGACTCACATGTTGAACTGAATATATATATTGACAAAAATTAAGAATCCCTTGGGAAATCCATATTTAGATTGATGTATTCATATTCATATTTCCTAATTTATTGATATCCAGTTTTTGTTTTCATATTTAGATAAACCTGGATAATGGAAATGATTTTGAGAATGTTATGAATCTAAATACAATAATTTTTTATAACTAAATAAGGGAGTATAAATAAATGTTCAATAATTTAAGAACATGTAATTTATGATAAAAAAGTTAAGTTTCCTAATCATTCCTATGATTGTGAGATTATTATTTTCTTGAATATCGTATTTATTTTCATTATTGTTTGATAATCATCAATTATTTTCTTATATATTCAATCTGTTGCAAGGATTATGTGAATCATCTATGAATTTTTCTTTAGTATTCATACATCATTGTTATTTAAGTATATATTATATTATATTAATAAAAAATAAAAGATAGTTTATGGAGGGGTTATGTTTTTTGTGATAACTACTGAAGAACAATTGTTTGAGGGATAAATAAATTTTACATTTATTATATGTTTAATGAAAACATAATAAATTGTTGGGTTAATTTTAAAATTTAATTTATATAAAGGTAAATATACTTGTTATTTATTATAATACATTGTCATTTTTTATCTAATTTTAGTGTAATGATATTTAATAAGTATAATTTGTCCTCTAGAAATAGTTGATAATAAAAATTGAGGTGTGCATATAGTGTTAATTATTGGAGAAATATATATCATCATTTTTGTTAATAAATAATGATATTTAAATGGTTCCGGGAAAGATATGTATTTCAGAATATATGATTAGTGTATAAAAATATATGTGTATAGGATTTTTTAAATGGGTAATATTTATTAAATATTGATTAATTGAAATTCATAGCCAATGATAGTGTGGTTTACGTCATATTAGTGGCTATAACCTAAATGATAAATTTTTTAATAGTACCCACACTTGATTTCTTCAACGAGTAATAATTATAATTGTTGTGATGAAATTATCTATATAAAACACAAAACAAATACTATAACGAACTAAAATGAATAGCCCCTCAAACTGGTAGCATACCCGATTTGCTGTAAACTCAACGGGTATTCCCAATCCCCATGGGCAAGACAATTGAACCCAGGAATTGAAAAAAACCAGAGTGAATGATTTCACCCAATAATAAGAATGTAAAAGAGAAATATATTAATATAAAGGACCATCTATGGAAGGAATATATATGTCATAACTGACATCAGACAACAGAATCCAAATAAAAACAACAGTAGAATGATCTCCAAGTTTGAATCCCAAAATAATGGAATAAAAAATTAATAAAAACCAACTAATCAATGTGATATGATGGGAAATCCAACAACATATCACTATATATCTACCTAGACTAATATGACCAATATTTTACAACCTTAATACAATGAATTTCCATTTCCTGCATCTAAAGACATTCAATTATCTATGCAGCAACGAAGAATTGTGCTGGGTATAAGTAAACGAGATCAATAGGATCCAATCAAGGTGTTCCATAACAAGTATCTACACAATCAATTCAAGTATGATCATTACAAATAAACGACATCAAAATTATAAGTAAAGTACTTTTTTTCAAATGCTTGGTAAGGGATTTCCCTTTCACAAAAATTACAAAACAATGGAAAATATAATAATTTAAATAACATAGGCAATATATCAAATAACATAGTTTAAAATCATAGTCTGTAATAAATCACACCAAATAACTCAAAAGGTCTTGCTATCATACTACATGTACCATAAAAATGACTAATGCACCATATGTCTTTAGAACACATGCCTAAGGAGAAGAGAATCACCATGTTAGGTAACTTCCCAAACATCTCAAATGTGTCCCTAGAATAATAGTAATATGATGTGTAGAAAATCCCCATGTGAAAATCCATGAATTTTAACCTTGAAGATGGTCCTAAGCTAAATCATCCAAATTCATACCCATGGTTTTCCATGGGCTACATTTCATAGAAAAACATTCAATGAATTCGAAATATCAATATTTCAATTTACCAAAATCATGGAAACCAAAATTTTTGACACAAATTCCTTTACAAAAACAATACAATAATGAAAAATTAATTTTTGTAAAAACATTATAAAACTGGAGAAATACATTTCCTATAACACAAGAAAAAGACTGATCCACCTAACTAAAATCTCATATTAACTCACATTAGTGAATGTTCCTCCTATAAGTTAATTAGAAAACATCAACGGATTCCCTAGAATTAGTCTACACATATATATTTTACGTGATTGAATTCATCAAAACGGTTAGAGGAGAATATGAAACAACAAAATCCTCAAAAACACACACCTTCATCAACGCAACCAATAACAGAAATGACCACCCAGAAAAATAAGATACAGTGGATTTAGAAGATGAATAAGATCAATCATCATTACAAATAAAAAAAATCAATAAATCATCACAATGGTGCAACAACAATCATGTAATTGATGAATCTGAAAGGCCTCCACACCAAGAAAGACGAGACCTATCTTCTCGAATGACCAAATACCGAATGGATCAATACAAAATGAAAGGAGACTCCCAATATTACTATATAGTCTATATAGGTCAAGAGAAGAAAGGTTTTTCAAATAATAAAATGAACAATCACGCAAAAAACAATCAAAAAGTATTAATATCAATAATTACATGGTCTATAATCCATTTACACTGAAATAATAAACAATGATCTCAAACACCGGAAGACCGAATGACATTTTAAATAAAATTGATCTATTATAATTCAAAACATGAAACCATTACATGGTGTGTACTCATTTTACTCTATTTAAACATCTCAGGAATTATGTCTAAAAATAAATAAAAAATCTTGTAAACAATTTATATGTCTTGTAATCTCCCATCATATTGTAGAAAACTCTTGAACTAACTAGGGAGTCCTCCGAACATGGGGATAACCCCATGAAATAATTCACATATTTGTACCTAGATAATATTAATTCAACACAACACACATCCCTAAATATCAGGTAAATTATCCCAAAAAATGTTTTCTATCCTCATGAGTCCCAATATGAACCAATTAATGGGTTAAAAATTATGGAAAAGGGTATTACCTTATAGTGGGTATAGGGATGCTACAAAATCCCCACCATAAAACACTTTCTTCAAGAGAAGTCATGTGGAGGAAATATTTCCTATAAAATGATGATTCTATTATTCCCTCATCGAAAAAATGTGTCCCCAAGTATCATGCGAATGAAATATGTTCATTCATAACACTCTGGCTAATATAATTGAATTATCATGTAAAAAAATTCACTAAAGAGTCAATGATCTCAACTATATAATCATTAATGGAAACATATGAATCTAATTCAATAATATCCCAACACAATATATACCCATGGTTTGGATGATATTTCCTGATATGAAATACGTGGAAAACATGATGAATTCATGTCAACTAAGCATACAAGGAAAATGGAAAAGATTCTAGCCCAAGCCAATCAATGACCTGAAATAGTCAAAAGTATCTCACTGCCAACATTTACTAGTTTCCATGAAAAATATATCTTAACTAAATAGAATCATTCAAGATATCATGTTCACCTATAGGGATATCAAACAGATTACACCATAGATCCAAATAATATTTCAATCAACTATGTACTACAAAGAGAAATTTACATATATCCTAAATCATCTGAGACATCTCCTGATGCAAACTCAATCAATCAAATGAAGCTTCACCCACCTCTTCCCAACAAGGATGTGACCAGCATAATAGTTCATAAAATCCCAAAAATTATAACTTATTATTTTATATTGTTAAATATTAATATAATAATACTCATTTAGTTCTATATGGTTATCCTAATATGCACAAAAATCGAAGACCTATTCATTAATCATATCATCCAAAATCCAAATAAAATTCTCTATATGACCATCAGTATTAGGAAAATAATATCTAATTAATCTCGCATGTGTTCCCTTCACCATTTGGAGACTTCTATAGAACATCCATATAATCATAGGTTACCTTTTTTATTAAATTGGTGTGGGAACCCCATGTAACCTCAACACTTCCTACACAAATAGTGTGCCCTGATCATAAACATTAGTGGTGTCCCAATTTGGAATGAAATTAGCTGAAATTGAGAACTAATCAATCACAACCAAGATGCAATGTTTCCATTGGTTTTTTAGTAAAATACCAAAAATTTATTATTGATAACTCATCCCATTTCCAAACCACCAACTGAATATGCTTGAGAAATATTGAATGTTTCAAATTATCATCCTTTATATATATGTTGGTGTAACAAAGTGACACATAATCTGAAATGTCATTCTTGATACCAAGCCACCATAACAACAATATCATTTAAAAAAAATCAGAATATATGTCGGATGGTTCATTATATACAATGAAAATTATAAAAAACAGATTTCATTATGATAACACAATTGAAAAAATTATTACCAAAATTTATAATACAATCTAAAGAGAGATACTAACTACGAAAGATATTCCCATCAAATAATGTTTCTTGAATTCCTCTAAACATCACATTCTAATGATTACACTATATAATAGACTCAAGTGGAGGTGATTATATATAAACACTTGTCAGAACCATACAAGAAACATACTCCTTAGCATCTAGATAAAACTGAAAAATAATCCACAAAAGTTTCACCTTTTTCCATTGATATTAAAACTTCATGCGATAATATTTTGATTCTAAGAGATACATTAAATACATTCACCTTCCAATAGGTTTAGGTGTAACAATATTCAAATATATTAAGGTACTCTTACCAACACATTTGTCTATGATTCACTAATTTTTTTGAAAATATATTACACAGACTCTTATGGTACGAAATGACTATGAAACATTCCCCCCAAAAAATAATGATTCCAAAATATAAAATGTTGCATAATTATTGCATGATATAAATCATGTGTGGGTTATTTTTTATCATCACGTCGATGCTAATGAGAAGTATAAGCCACATCATTATCAGCTTTCATTATAACACAACCCAATCGATCAATATAATAATCCTAGAAAACCACATATTCTTTTATAGGGTCAGGAATGTTTATAATATGGTACAATGTCCGAAGTATTTTCATCTCATCAAAATAATACTAACACATTTAATTCCATGATAATTTCACCAATTTCTTGTTTATTGTAGTGAAAGGTGACACCATATTTGGGAAATCCATAAGAAACTTTCCATATTATCCAGTAAGACAAAGACTACTCAAAATCAAAAAAACATTACATGTCTCCTCCCATGATATGACATAATTTACCATATAATAATCAACTAATAATCCATGTATAAAATAACATTCCCACAAATTTCACTTTATCAATCCAAAAGTTACAATTTAGAATCATTTCAAAAACAATGGTGGTAAGAATAAAAAAAATAATCTTCATCATGTTCAACTATGGAAGTAGACAACTGTCCCATGATCTATGGGTAGGAAGGTTGTGAATGGATAGACTTCATATCCCACTCTCCCTGAAACACTCAAGAGTTTCCTTTTGTCAAAATAATAAAAAAAACTATGATTATAGTAGTCAACATCACCTTGAGTGGAAATAATCGAATCTATCACGGTGATAACATCGAACAGATAATTATTGGGAACAGAAAAATACCAAACTTGCTCCATATCTGCTATTGATAGTGCACAAGGACACAAAAACCCATGTTCTTTACACTTTCCAAGAGGTTTTTTAAACTCCATATTGAATGAAATTTGTTCCATTAGAAACATATGAATATCAACAAAATAGACATATATAAATTATTTAAATTCACTAGTATTAAATAATGTAATATATATGGAGGATGAAATAATGATGGTAGCTCTCACTATCGTTGGACCTGCATCTACATCCATTAGAAACTCATCTAGTGTGTGATTTTTATTCACACCTGAGGAATATGGATAGAGTATCAGTGTCCTTGAAGAATATTATTAGGCCTTAGTAGCCCTGGGAGCCAATGATCGTAATCCATATCTAGGAGTTTACATGGCCTGACAAAAACAATATTGGTGATCATAATTCTCACAACTATTACACATATTTTATCATATGGGAATAAATTTCATGTTTTTCTGTACTTTCCACACTAATAAAAATTCATAGGCACATTAATATCTATAACATAAATATCTATTTAGTACTACTGTTGAGAAATACCTCCACTACTCATGCGACGATCCCTCCACTTACTATTTCCCCAATGGAGCCACTGAAGCATGATATTGGTGGACGATAATCAGTGTAATATACACCATTCCCCACCATTTTCATCTCTTCCAGCAAATCCTTATCCAAAATATCCTCAAAGTTCAAAATATTCGACATAAATTCATACAATGTAACATCTAGTCAGAAACCATGTCAGTACTTCTGAAACTTCATCTAGACGTTCTTTATAACCTCTCGTGCAAGGAGAACTGAATAAGAATACATTGGGGTACGCGAACACCAAATGATCTCTCTAATATAATGAGGTACTCTATAGACATCTCAATCATCAACGACTATAGAGAAAATTACTAGAAGTATTGGGTTCTGAAACACTTCCAGCATAATCTGGCATGCGAACTAGACTGTTACATTGAATCCCACTACCTATTTCTAGTACCCTCATGTCAGAACACCACACACATCTCCTTGATATTCTATTTTGTGTATAGTATGTCGAACTTATGATTAATAGTTTCCAAAAAATTTGACACTTCTTGAGGTCCATTAATATCTTTAAATGATGGTGGACTCTCATGAAATTACCCTAGTGATTGATTACTCCCAACTAAATCTCTGACTTGTACCTCCACAACCTTGTCTTAATCATGTGGAACATTTTGTTTAACAACAAAAACTACATTCATGATTTCATCAACGAAATGATGATCCATCTTAATATTCACTTATGGGGAATCAACTGCATCGACCTAAGGAATGTATAAAACATGTCCCAGAGGCATACTTTTCAACATTGAAAAATAATGACCACATAACAGAATAAAAAAGTTCCATATATAAAACCCATAAAAAATAATATCAACCATAAGAACTACAAACATGAAACACACATCCCAATATCCCATTATAATATGAGTCTCATCATGACAAGGTATAGCCAACAACTCACTGAAACATAGCTCCCAATTCCTGAAAGTCCTATTCCAATTCTACCAGATGTTCCACAATAAGAAATAATTAGGGAAATCCTTTATTACCAAACTATAATTATCTAAAAAAATACCCACTCAAATAGGTACTGGACATGATATTCCGCATACCCGAACAACATTCTCGGTCCCAATGGGTCGGTGACTAAAACATTGGAATAATAAAATAGAGGGAATTATTTTGTCCATACTAAAGAAATAACATGTAATATATATGTATATATATAATTATACAATAGTTGAAGGAATATATTTACATTACTGAAAAGCCCCATAGAAACCAAAGAATGAAATGTAGAATGATCCCTATATACAAGTCACACCAAAAAGGAATAAAAAAATAATATCCAATAACACTATGAGATAGTATGGGAAATCCTCCACCATTACCAAGTCTATCTACACAGATTTAGCCAACCAAACCCTCTATACCTAACTGGGGTTTTTTTCTTTTCCTTCATCAAAATACATTAAAAGTTCTATTACCTAAAAAAAATTGCACATGGAGTGACCTAATAATCTTAATATGATACCACCCACATGTTCCCTTACATTTTCATTGTAAAAAATATATATGGCATTCTAATTTCAAATAAAAAATTCCATAATAGGCATTAATTTTCTTTTTATCAAAATCATGGTAAAAATTTACACGTTTCCATCAATTGAAAAACATAGTATGGTATATCAATTTCAAATCCAAAGAATGAACATATAAATAATCTATTCTATAAATAATTGTCATGAACTGAATTGATCGCCACCAAAAATAGCACCAATCCCGGCCTGTGACAAGTCCCAAAGGGCGTTCCCGATCCCCATGGGCTGGCACAAGTGCCCGGGTATCATAAAATGAAAATTGGGAATGATTTACCCGAGTTTATAAACATAAAACAACAAAAGAATCCAATGAAACAAATATGGATTTTTCAAACCAAACAATGTTTTACAAAAAATAAGAACTGAATTACATAGTCTAAAACAACTACACAAGACTATAACAAAGGAACAAAACAAAAAAAAATGAACAGCCCAAGAACCTCAACATGGCAAGAGGCATTTCTCTTAAGCCATCTCCACAACATTGCATCATGAATGATCGGTGAAAACCCGAACTGTTGGAATAAATATTATACCCAAACCTGCGACAACAAAAATAACGAAGTCTACTTACACCCAAGGGTGTAAGTAGGGTGTGAGCCAATTCCTAGTAGGATACCACCACTAAGAGATTCCATGGGATAATCATTCAAAGACGAAAAGCATGCATGTTTTATAAAACATGTAATTTCTATTTACAATTTATAAAAGATGCAACTTAAAAAAACCATTTTCAAGGGGTCTAATTTAAAGAATCAACACTTTTAAAATAAATTCAAAAGCTACTGAATTTTCCATCCAAATATATCGTATTCCGATGGTATGTATAAGGATCTAATGAGCACAAGATATAGGAAATATTCCCTAGGCACTAGCTAGTTGTGGGTCCAAAGTAACACATATCTTGGTGAGAGTAACCACAAAAATTATATGTTCTCATGCACGAGCCACTAGTAGGGAACATACCCATAACCTAGTGGTCCCCAATCATCATCATCATAGTTTATTTAGAGTTGTAAGCACCAATCTTGATAAGTGAAATTGAGGCCAAACACCACGGATTCACTAGCATACTAGTACACGTCCACCCACCTAGATACCCGAGTTTTCCCTTTGTGCTCAAACAAGTTCAACAAGCCAAGAAATATAATTTTCACATGAAAATATCACTTACACATCACACATTATCCAAACAGCCCCATGAACATCATACAAGTCACAAATTTAACTTTTCATTCAAATTCATTTTGAAATCAAACTCACTCCAAAATAGCCCACAACACTTTTTTCATAACTTTCACAATCCAACACATCCTTTAACAATTTTATGAAATTCCTAAAAATATGATAAACATCACATAACATAACTATTAAAATTTAAAATGGTTCATTTGAAATTATAAACAATCCAAAATACTTTTCCAATATGGTTTCACCTCTTACAGAAATCATTAAACCACTCAAATCTTTCATTAAACAATTCTAAATAGTGTACCAAAGATTTTCAAATAAAACCCATTTCAAACCCATATTTCAAGGACAAAATCAGATCAATAAAAATTATAAATAGAATTGGATGACCCAAATACATTTATTAAACAATCCCCACGTGTTATACAAACACCTCAAAAAATAGAACAAAAGATCAACATCAAACACACATGTTTTCAAAATCACTATCAATAAGTACAATAAATTTCTACACCTTAAACCCTTAAAAACCTTTTTAAGACCAAGTGGCACACCAATACCCCACAAAATCTGAATTTTCATCCCAAAAAATATTTATTAAAAAAATAATATGTTATAAAACAATCCTAAACAATACCCAAAGGGTTGGAAATGAAAACACCGAATTTTAAGCTAAAATTAAACTATAAAAACAAATGTTTTACCAAATCCAACATAAACAGTTCACTCACCACACACAACATATTAAGAACATTAATAATAAGTAATTCAAGAAAACATACTCATTTATAAATGTTTTCACATGGATCACCTACCTTTTATGATGAAACCCTCAAAACATGGTGTGAAACATCAACCGAACCACCGCTGCACCGCATGGAATATAAATCCTGCCCTAGACCACAATATTTGACCAAAAAGACACCAAATAAAACCCTAGTTTCGAACCTCAATTTCTGTACATGATGAACTTATTGAAAGGGTGAAAGAGACCCTTAGGAAGGGGAAGAAATCAAGGAATGAAACACAAACTTGAAACATCTTGAATCAAACGAACCAAATACACCCAAATTTGAATCTCCATGAAACCAAACCTGACATGGATGCTCTAATGGTTATGATAAGGTAATTTTGGGATGGAAATGGGGGAAAAAGATCAGAAATTGAAGGAGTTATGAATTAAATAATTTACCTCTTCAAATCTGGACGATTTGAGCAATCCAGAGCATATTGGCCCTTATTCAGGACACAAATGAGCTCCAAAGCGGCGAAATAAATATTGGGGGTGATCGTTAGGTCTTTGGATTCGCGTGAGAGGTTGAATCACCGAATAATAGTAAATATTGAATTAGATATTAATATATTAAAAATAAAACTTAAAGCAGAAATTGGGCTTTGGGCTGGCCCAAAACCTTAATAAAAAACCCAAATCCCTCATGAGTATGGATTTTTATTAGGCCCAATGGGATATGGTGATTTTAATATATCAGGGTATGACAATTGGGAAGTAGAATGGGTATAAAATACTTAAAATTGAAAGAGGTATAGAAGAAACAAAATTTGTTTTTAAATATTAAATTGGGCTCACGGTTTGACCCAAATTTTCAAAACCCACCATTTTCACCAAAATGAGTGGTAAACCCCCAAAAAAATTAAGAATGGAAATTAAAATAAAAATGAATTTTTAGAAAAATCATGGGTGTGACAATTCTTCCCTCCATAAAACTTTCTGCCCTCGGAAATCCACATCAAGGAAAAAGCAAAAAACCAAACCCAACTGAAAGGCAGAAATGGACTCCTTTACTAAACATCGCCCCCAAAGGCCAAAACACCTCCAGTGATCAATTAAAGGAGGAATAATTCACAACCAAAACATACACCACATTCATGAAACAATCAAGTACATTAAGGCTTTATGCCAAATGAAAACTTCTCATACAGAAACTAAACAATACTCAATCAATTTACCCAAATAAACAACAACATCGAACAAGGTTACACATAACCTAATATAACTAAACCATTGGGCACTCTCTAATATCAATGATTACCCAAGGAAGATTTAGGTAGTTAGATATCTCAGAATGATAATACATAGTTCCCAGAAAATTCCAAGGAAATATATATGTTAATCGTATGAAAAGACACAAATGGGCTCCCCACCATAAGAGACAACTTAAATTTTTTTCCCGAGACAGAATCAAGACACTAATACGGGAGGCCCAAACAGACTCACTAGTACAAGGTTTATACATCCATTAGAAATTTACAAAATAATATGCATGATAACTATGGTGGGTCTTCCACCCACAATAACAAACCATCTTAACCGACCGGCCTGGGCCGACACGAAAAGACCCCAAAATTAAGAAGTTGGGACGGTCGCACGGTTAGTCTGCACAGTTTGGAAAACCGTGTGATACTATTTGGATCCTTATAACTTCATGGTTATTTTTTTGTTCATGGTTATAACTAACCATGTGAAAACCATGTGCTCAACTTGCCTAGCCATATTTCCAACCATTCTTCAAATACTCAATGGATACCAAAGGGGGAGGGAATAACATTGGGTGATGACATGGGTACAAGACCCTCCACCTATTTCCACCGAACGGGAACAATAGATGAAATATGATGACACCATAGGTTTAAACTCTTCCTATCTTTTATACTGAGAATATGACTTTGTACAAGGGTTTAAAAAACACTAGGGTTTCCCCTTACTACGCTCCAGATTCTCTCCGGGACCTGTGGCTGGAGCTCAAATATTGTAGCATCTTCGGCCTCGCAGTTAGGCTGTGGAAACCCCTATATGGAACATATTCTTTCGATGCCATAGACAACTACCCCGCATACCCTGATGGGTTCATAAAGCATTTACACACTCCACAACTCACTTTACCAAAACCAGACATTTCAATGAAACATGGGATCAGAAGATGCACACACATCGCAACTTGTTTCTTTGGGTGAGAAACAACAGAAAAGTAGGACACTTATAAACACCTTAATCTATGATAGATGATTTGATGTTTTTCCCAAGGGAAACATACTCCCAACATAACAGAGAACCTCTGAGGATTTTGTGACCTTCACCTTTACTTTCGAAATATCACAAAACATCACAATGCATCACCGAACATAAACCTTGCGATTGATATAAACAATACATGGAACAAGACCATATTCCAAGTCCCTACACAACAGACAAATCCAAAAAGTGGAAACAATATCCTATCATGACCAAAATCTCAAAATTGGTGGTTTAATAATAACTTTTTCTTCAAAGAAGCTATAAAGAACCCATGGGCCCTCTTAGACACCATCATGACACTCATCCACACTAACAACCATAGAAAACTTCCACCTTCTATGAATCATGAAACTTAAGAAACTAAGGTCTCTTTAAACATTCCACAAGAACTATCCCACTACAAGAGGATCAAAAAATCAACAAAATGAATGGGTGTAGACTCAATAAAAAATGATCGATAAAATATTCCTTATATTGATCAACTGGATGATTTTCCAATGGTGAAACAATACGGGTTGCACTTCAGATGTGTATTAACCCTTAATGGGGACGTACCTTATACAATGAGAGAACCCATGGACCAAATCAAGGTGTTCCATTGGTCAAAACATGCCACAAACTAGATCCAAACACATAATGGAACCACCATAAAGGTGTCCAGAAACATATCTCAAAGGATACTACTAACTGGTCCTTCTACCCAGCTTACCAACCAAACACAAACCCAAAATACAGTTCGAACAGGAGGTTTTCATGGACTCAAAACAACCCACAACATCAACATTTTCCAAAAACACACAATATACATCATCCAAAACAATTCATCAAGACATCATGATTTTATTTAAAACCAATTCTTTGAAAAAAAATTGTTTAGCAGTAAACGTATCCACCAATGGTACCCCATGGGCCTCACACATGCATGTTTTTGTTCCACACCGGGAACCCTCTTCATATCCGTCCCAGCACTCATCCAGTCATGCCATCAACCATCCATCATCCCATATAACCCCATGCATGTGGTCACTCACAGAAATACAAAATGTTAAAACAAAGATTCTTTTCACTTTTCAAAACCAAAACGGTCAACCAATACTTCCTTTTTCTCAAGACCACTAACCATGGAATAAAAATAACCAATCATTCAAATGAATAATCACTTTCAATTCCTATACATCAATTTCAAAACATCTCATCCCATTAAAACACCCTTTGATTGTTTAGAAAATTCTATTGGAAACACTTTTTCAAAACCAAATTCAATATAGTTCCGGCTATCAGAAGATGTGTAAGAACACCATTTTCCATTTCAAAATTTTTCTAAAAACATAGTTCCAACTTTTCAAAAATCAAACCATTCCTTCATTATTTGAAAATAATTTTACAAAAACTTTTTGATTCTTAAAACCAAGTCACTTTAAAACCAAAGTTCCAATATTTCAAAACTAAAGCACAAAACAATGCGAGAGGAAACTAGTTTAAGTGGGTGACTTGGAAATATCGTTGGCAGCCATATTACAATCACTTCACCATCACAAAGTGTATTCTAGGGAATATCCCCAGCTCCACATGGCTTTCCAGACCCTGCGAGTTCACTAAGACCATTAAACCAACCATCTTTTCATTTTCCCTAATCATCATCAGACCAAGAAAACCAAAAGACATAGATAAATCCCAACTTCCCATGGAAACATGAATCCCATCATGAGGTGTGGTGATCATCCACACAACTCATAAATGAAATTCCAAGTCCCGAAAAACATAAATCCAGACTATCCTGACTATTCCCCAAATAACACGACCCAAAGAGAGCGAACCTCCTCTGATACCATTTTGTCACGAACTGAATTGATCACCACCAAAAATAGCACCAAATCCGGCCCGTGACAGGGCCCGAAGGGCATTCTCGATCCCCACGGACTGTCACAGGTGCCCGGGTATCATAAAATGAAAATTGGGAATGATTTACACGATTTTATAAACATAAAACAATAAAAGAATCCAATAAAACAAATCTGGATTTTTCAAACAAAACAATGTCTTACAGAAAATAATAACTGAATTACATAGTCTAAAACAACTCAAAAAGACTATAACAAACGAAAAAAACAAAAAAATTGTATAGGCCAAGAACCTCAACATGGCAAGAGGGATTTCCCTCAAGCCATCCCACAACACTGCTTCATGAATGATCGGTGAAAACCCTAACTGTTGGCACAAATGTTATACCCAAACCTGCGACAACAAAAATAACCAAGTCTACTTACACACAAGGGTGTTAGTAGGTTGTAAGACAATGACCAATAAGATACCACCACTAAGAGATTCCATGTGATAAACATTCAAAGACGAAAAGCATGCAATTTTTCAAAAACATGTAATTTCTAAAAGATGCAACTTAAAAAAAACAGTTTTCATATGGGCTAATTTAATGAATCAACAATTTTAAAATAAATTCAAAAGCTACTGAATTTTCCAGACAAATATACAGTATGCCGATGGTAAGTATAAAGGATCTAATTAGCACAAGCAATAGGAAATAACCCCTAGGCACTAGCTAGTGGTGGGTCCCAGGTACCTCGTATCTCGGTGAGAGTAACCACAAAAATTATATGTTCTCGTGCACGAGCCACTAGTAGGGAACATACCCATAACCTAGTGGTCCCCAATCATCATCATCATAGTTTAGTTAGAGTTGTAAGATTCAATCCTGATAAGTGAAACTGAGGCCAAACCCCACGGATTCACTAGCATACTAGTACACATCCACCCACCTAGATACCCAGGTTTTCCCTTTGTGCTCAAACAAGTTCAACAAGACAAGAAATATACTTTTCACATGAAAATATCACTTACACATCAGACATTATCCAAACATCCCCATGCACATCATACAAATCACAAATTTAACTTTTCATTCAAATTCAGTTTGAAATCAAACTCACCCCAAAATAGACCACAACACTTTTTTCATAACATTCACAATCCAACAAATCCTTTAACAATTATATGAAGTCCCTACAAATATGATAAACATCACATAACAGAACTATTAACATTTAAAATGGTTCATTTTAAATTATAAACAATCCAAATGACTTTTTCAATATTGTTTCACCTCTTACATAAATCATTAAACCACACAAAACTTTCATAAAACAATTCTAAATAATGTACCAAAGCTTTTCAAATAAAACCCATTTCAAAACCATATTTCTAGGAAAAAATAAAATCAATAATAATTAAAAACAGAATTGGAAGACCCAAAAACATTTATTAAACAATCCCCATGTGTTATACAAACACCTCAAATAATAGTACAAAAGCTCAACATGAAACACACAAATTTTCAAAATCACTTTCAAGAAGTACAATAAATTATTACAACTGAAACCCTTAAAAAACATATTTAAGCCTAGTGGCACACCAATACCCCGAAAAATCAGAATTGTCATCCCAAACAAGATTTATTATAAAAAATTCATATGTTATTAAATAATCCCAAACAATACCCAAAGGGTTGAACATGAAAACACTGAATTTTAACCTAAAATGAAACTATAAAAACAAATGTTTTATCAAATCCAACAGAAACAGTTCACTCACCACACACAACATATTAGGAACATGAATAATAAGTAATTCTAGCAAACTAACTCTTCTATAAATGTTTACATATGGAATCAACTACCTTTTATGACGAAACCCTCAATACATGGTGTGAAACATCAACCGAGCCACCACCGAACCTCAAGGAATATAAATCGAGCCCTAGACCACAATATTTGACCAAAAAGACACCAAATAAAACCCTAGTTTTGAACCTCAATTTCTGTACATGATGAACTTATTGAAAGGGTGAAAGAGACCCTATGGAAGGGGATGAAATCCAGGAAAGAAACACTTACTTGAAACAACTTGAATCAAACGAACCAAATACACCAAAATTTGAATCTCCAAGCAACCAAACCTGATATTGAGGCTCTAATGGTTATTATAAGGTAATTTGGGGACTGCAATGGGGGGAAAAGAGCATAATTTGAAGGAGTTATGAAAGGGAATGATTTACCTCTTCAAATCTGGACGATTTGAGAAATCCTTAGAGGATTCTACCATATTTGGGACACAAATGTTCTCCAAAGAGGCGACATAAATATTGGGGGTGATCCTTAGGTTTTTTGGCTTCGAATGAGAGGTGGAATCACCGAATAATAGTAAATATTGAATGAGATATTATAATATTAAAAATAAAACATAAAGCAGAAAATGGGCTTTCGGGCTGGCCCAAAACCTTAAAAAAACCCAAATCTCTCATGATTATGGATTTTTATGAGGCCCAAAGGGATATGGTGATTTTAATATATCAGGGATTAAAAATTGGGAATTGGAAAGGGTATAAAATAGAAAAAATTGAAAGAGTTATAGAAGAAACAAAATGTGTTTTTAAATCTGAAATGGGCTCACGGTTTGGCCCAAATTTTCAAAACCCACCATTTTCACCAAAATGAGTGGTAAACATCCAAAACAAATTAAGAATGGAAATTAAATGAAAAATGAATTTAAAAAAAATTAATGGGTGTGACAATAATCCTATGTAACTATATACATGGAACACAATAAATTATTATATAATACTACTCATTCCATAGAAAATGGAATGTGGACCACATGTTCCTAGAAAAAAAAGCATAACGAGCAGAGAAACCCCATTTGAGTGATCCTGCAAAAAAATGTAAAAAAATTCCCAATATGAATAGTCATAGGGAGTATAGAAAATTACCATGAAAAAAATCCACTGATGGTAACATGGATTATGGACCTAAGATAAACTTTCCACATATAGACACAACAGTTCCCACAAGATACCTTTCTTTATAGATTTCAATACATATAAAGTACCCCATTTTCCATTTTCCAATAAAAATTGAAAAATAATCATTTATCAAAAATTTATTAATACACAAAATAATATCATAACATATTTTTTTATAAATAAATTTATATATATAGGATAAATATAGTACATCCAACATAAGAAAGAGACGGTACATCCAACATCAATACTTTCGGTCATCCATGCCCACAAAGGATCCACTAATAAGAGAATGAAACAAAAAAATAGGCCCTAGAAACAAAAAATGTAACATATAATTTATTCTATATATTAAAATGGTTGGATTAGAATAGTAAAAAATATATATCTCAAGAACACATTCCCGTCACACCATAACCAATAAAAAATGGCCCTGTAAACAAAATCGAAACAATGATCTACTAGAGTAACAAGAGGAATAATAATTTCATTTCAATGAACCATATCACATAAAAAACACTCTACCATATTTATTTAAAATAATAAAATGAATGGTGTTATATCTTAGAGAGTTGAGAACAAACTTCCATGATCCAATAATGCAAAACAGATCAATTTGGCTCAAATGGAGACACCCAAATTTGTCGGAGAATCCTTCTATGTCGAGGGAAAAAAGAGATAAGAAAGAATGGAAATAACATTCAGTTGTAGGATTCTAAAAAAATTTATCTTATGATATATACAGGATGTCTAATCCCTTTAAAATTATTGTAGTCTATAATAATCTCATGTGTTAAATAACTAATAATTTTAAAATAAAATGATATTTTATAATTAAATGTAACTATTATAGGATATATAATGCATTAATTACATGTAATAATTTCATCAAATATTTATGGAGATCAAGTACACATTTTGTAACTCTATTACACGTTTTTTCATCACTCATTGTACAAGAAAAAACATCAGAACCAACAATGGAATCCTCTGAACATGAGGAGAACCCCACAAAACCATTATAACATCTCATCCCAAAATTCGTTATGTCAAAACAAAATTTATCCAAAAATTTTTCATTATTGTCTGCAAAAATTTATATCCATCATCAGGAGTCCCACAATTCACCCATCAAAGACGAAAACAAGTAAAGAGAAGGGAATTACCTAAAAGAAGGTAATTAGGCATTTGAAATACGATAACAATTTTTTAATATGTTATTAAAACATAATTATTTTATTCATGGGATTGATTAGTATTTAAGTCTCTATGAAATATTTACTTTTAGAAAATAATGGCTACATTTAATAATAATAAAATTAAATAAGTATAGAAAAAATAAATAATATTATTATTTTGTACAAAATTTTATTTTTCAGAATATTTCATTTCAACATGATAAGAATTTATTCGTCATGATGAAGAAAATTAGTATTAATAAAATTAATTAATTACTAAAAATATGTTAAAAAATATTATAATTGATAATAATAATAATAGGAAATATGAAAGAGAATCATAGAAATTCTAAAATGACATATTCGAGAAAATGTTTTTCATTGTATTGAAATTTTTTATTTAGAAATTCGATATCTTAAATTATTAATGTGAATATCAAAAAATGAAAATTATATTTTGATTCATTATATAAATATTTTACTAGGATGGATTCATTTGTTTTCTAAAATTAATGATTTTTTTGGTTAATTGTGAGAAAAAAAATATTTACACACAAAATAACATTGATTACATTATTAGAATATATGTATGAATTGGAAATTCATAAAAAAAATTCCAAATCCATGTCTATGTTAAATATGTTACATTATAAAATAAAATAAAATTAGTTTTAATTTACATACACATATTTGGTAATTTAAAAAATAAGTTATTTTTATGGAAAAACACATTTAAAATACATTATACCTGATTAATTGAAAATTAAATATAATAATGTTTATAATTTATAAAAAATTAATATTGTTTAAAAAAATTAAAAAATTATGTTGCAATTATATAAAAAGGTATATTTTATAATTGGTCATGAAGGAAAAATTACCATACATAAAATCCATTAATCATAGTAAAATCATAAATAATTATACTAATTATTCAAAGAATAAAATACCTTAATCACATATTAAAAATTCAAGGGAATGGTTGGTTGGGAAATTATTCATCATTTAATCTTCAGATTTACATTATGTATCAATTTTGGATCAAAATTCTACAATATTGACATCCCATAATTAAAATGTGTTGGGATTTCAATTATCCAAGGTGATCTCCTTTCCCTATTTACACTCACAACAAACAATTTTATTTATATAAACATATAACAATCCATAGTCTTGACACACCAATCCTCTCTATGTATTGTATGGTTTTTTCAAAATGCTAACCCTAAATAGATTAACCCCCTTTGTAAAAGATATAATATGAGAAATTTTGTATAAATTGGTAACTTCTCATTTCATTCGTTTCTATGAATTTATTCATTCTCAAATTTCCTTTCACTATAATAAAATAATTACATTATCAGAATAAATATATATTTATTTTATTTTAATGACAATAGAATCATTAAAATCTATCCATGTTATCATTATGAAAAAATATAAGAATCATCAGTTGTGAGTTTCGTGAACCACTTCCTCCTCGAAACAATACGCTTTATTTACCTTCACCCTATAACAGGGATAGTATATAATGTGAAATTAATAGATAAAATTTTTATTTATATCAATTTTATGATTCATAAACAATAAACCATATTACTCATTTTCTGTGTGATATGGAAAATGAACGCATCAATCGTGCATATGTCTAGACTACCGCCACCATAGAATGAATGATATTTGTTTTATTTTTATCACATGTGGATAGTAATAGAGATGGGATAGAATAAGAATTTAATTTTTATAAAATCATTAATTATTTTATAAAAAATAATGAGATTCTATTAATGAAATAATCGAAAATTGGTAATAAATAAGTAAATCATTGAAAATGAGTGATCTATGAGGAAAATGATGTATTCAATATATATAATGACATTATATAAACTATATTATATTTATACTTCACTAAATTATTACATATCATGTTAATATAAACTAAATAATATCTTTATTATTTTATTAGTTGTATGAAAACAAAACCAACTCATAATCACCCATGAATCATGATATGTTAATCATCGGGTCGGTTTATCAACCTACATAAAAAATATGTGATTTTATTTCGTGGATGAATAGGAGGAAAATATTAATTGTATAATATGATTGAAATATGAAAATAATTTATTTTGGATCATTGATGTTTATATTAATATTTAACTCTTTAATTAAGAAATGATTTTTGGTTCATTATGAAATTCAAAAACATTCCCCCCCAATTTCAACTTCATAATTCATAATCAAAACTACAATATAATGAAATTATATATTTATAAACATTGATTTAAGATTCATTACATAGGATATTATTACATAATAGTTCTATAATTTAGAAAAATAATAGATACTACCTCATATTTTACAAATCATGTTCAAAGTTATAAATTTAATTAATAATATGTGTAAATAAAAGATAAATAATATCTAATATATATATATAATAATTATAAATGTAGAAAATTAATGGATATAGTAGTGAATATTTTTATTGGGTAGTTATTTAATTTACATAATATATTTATTTATTTTATTTTTTGTATGTTCATGATGAACCATTTCTGAGGAAGATGATTCCATGGAAAAATCCTCTCTCAGAGACATGTTCGGTATTATTAAAGTAATTTTATTTACATAGTGAATATACAATCTATAGTGTGTATCATAAAATGAATGATATTTTATTCATTACATTTTATGTTTAATTTCAATCAATATATTACAAGGTATTTTGATTGAAGTGATTATCAACCCACAATATCTTTCATGGATTCAGTTATGGTAATCGAGAATTGATATATAATCTGCACCAGGGAAAATTTTTTTGATCATTTATTGATTCAATATACATTGAATGATTTATAAATTACCTCCCTATAAATCATTGTATATACTAATACAAATAATTTTATTTTATTCGAATTCTATTTTACTCATGTGCCAACCTATGAATAATAATTGTTTCTAAATCAATTTTCCTTCATTGGGATTAAATTTTTCACCAGAACATAAAATCATATTAGTGGGTAAAATAATACACATATATTTAACTATGTTTTATTCTATAATTTTTAACAATTATAAAATAGAAAACCCTCATTATATGTTTCATTATAAATTATGTAATCTTCCTATAATGGATATTGATAACTCAAATCCGTGTTGGATGTTATGGGGATATGAATGGTTTTTTTCATCTATTTCAAGAGATTTCTATTATTCCATAATTGATATTGGGATATGATAGTTTAATACCATCAAACATAATCATTCTAATGGTTTATGATCATATAATATCTATAATTGAAAGGATAAATATACTGGAGTATGGAATATCATTCTTCCAATATAGATTATTATTATAATGTTGAATATGTATTATTTAACCATCCACATTATTTACTAGGATGTGTTATGATTTTCATACCCTATTTATTGACATAGAAAAATTGTTATAATACTATATATTATTATCTCATGATGATAATTTATTGTAAAGATGAATATACATTGTTTTACCACATATATTACAAACTAGGATGGGTTATGATTAAATTACCCTTTTTTGACATTGGGAAATGAATTGAAATTATTAATTATTATTGAACACTTACACAAATTATCCATGTATTGTTATTTTATATTATTAATCATTATGATAAAAATGTTTTTATTTAAAATGAATTACCAAGGGAAATTGTATTAAATAATTTTTTTGGATAATATGGTGACTACATTGTAGCTAAAAATGTGACAGGTGGCGCTGGAATTTTACATCCCCACGGATGAATCAAAAGGTATGAAACAGAAAAATAGGATTGGTATTAGTGTATATCTAATCCCATAATATCATAGGGTCTTAGGATAGGTCCTTTATAATATGTTTTTTGTGTTAAAATCTTTTTTTAATCAGAATGAGATCAATATTATTATGTGATATATTTCCATTTATTTCACAGATATAACATGCTCTTAGTTTTAGTTGATTATAAATTCATATTGTTTACTTATTCGTACCATAATATTTGGTGTTAGTATTATGTCATGATTTCATGATTTCTATATTTTCCCATACTAATAATATGATCCTACCCATTCTTATATTTGTATTCACTAGGGTTATAATGAAATGAATTTAATAGAATATTCAAAATAGGAGAACCTATATGGGGAATTTTGTTAGTGATTTTAATGTATAATTGTTTACTATGTAGTTTACTATATAGTGTCATTAATGAAAATTATTGGAAATAAATAATTTTTTGTATTAGTTAAAGAATTTTCATTTTAATTTAATGATATAAATATAAATTGATTTAGGATTCTGTATAATGATTTATTTTCTTTAGATCATGTATATATGGAATGTAATCTCTTGGTATTTATAGTTTGTATTGAATCCTATATGCAATGTATCTGTTTATTGAAACATATTTTAGAGTGTATCTGTAGGGAATCATGATTAATCGATGTTTCATGAAGACATTCCAAATGTATTAATCTATTAAATTCATTAATATCGTGTAAATTTTTCTTGATGTGTGAAACAATATGTAGTTAGGTAGTCATTTATTAGAAAATGTGTGACATATAATAGAAAATATCTACTGCAAGACATTGACTACATGGTGTCTATATTTTCCAAAATTTTAATTTCATGCAATTAATCTGTAATATTGTGTATTTTAAAAACATTTATCTAGGAATACAAAGGAAGTAAATTTTTGGTTAGGCATCTAGGACCATGACCATGTCATTTTATATTTCATAGATAAGAAGATATACTATTCATTTTAATATAATATTTTGAGTCGCGCTATTTAACATCATGATAATGGGATATAAGTGAACTGAAAATAAAGTTTTTCTATTAAATTTTAGATAAATCTTACAATTGTGGCCAGTTTTATGCACTATCCATCCATTTTGACAACTTAATACGTTCCATTTGGTTAAACCATGTGACTAACATAATATAATTCTCACTATGTTTGTAACATAGTGGGATTATTCATTAAAATTATTACATTTATCATAACAAATATCAGATCTAACATGATGAATGGATGATGGAGAATATTCTTATTGAGAAGTCATAAATCTCATTTTAAGTGCACCTCCATGTTGTGGGAGGTGGTAATTTTATTTTCATCGTGACTTCTAGACCATCCACCCCTTTTTAATTATATCTAACTCAATATAACTAGGTTTTTAATGGAAACATGAAGTGACAATGGCAGGACCTCAATGGGTTGGACTACCTATGTCTATTATACAAGAAAATATGTGATATCTTTTGTAGCCATTCAAAATATAATGTGGTAAGCTCACTAATCATGTAGTATACTATTAGTCGAGGTGATATTTTCTTTATACTCAATCTTCATGATTTTATTAGATAGAAAATTATTTTTTTCCCAACTATATATGTTTTTATTCATCATGGAGGTGGGATGAAATGTTTAATTAAATTCCATATTGATGATACAACCTTTTCAAAAGGGAAGAGAATAAATTTGTTTCACATTACATCAGTATTATATGAGGGGAATTTAATATAGTAATGATATTTGACTTCAAAATGTTGATCAAAAACATTTTCCAAATTACATAAGTCATTTAACATCAAACAAAATTTAGAATAATTTAGTGTTTATAAGGATTCACATTAACCACATATGTATTTTGAGGGGATATTACCTAATGATTTATATCCCACTTATGAAAAATTTACAAATATATGTTGTGGTATACTAGACCTCTAGGGGTTGATTGATGAAATATGAATTTTTTGGGAAAGCATAAAATTTCCATGTAAATTATAAAAAATCAATGCTATTTTTGGGCCAAAGATTCTTTTTAATCTAATATGGTGGGAGAGCATAGTTAAATATATGAGAGAACTATATGTGACAATTTGGAATTAATTTATTATATTAAGGATTAATATTCCTTTAATTTATCCAAGGATGACTCCATTAAAACCTCATTTATAGATGATGTTCGATAAATTTCAACCATCCTAATGTGTTATGTTTACTACACAATGTCAAATTTATTCTTTTATATATTTTACATTAGAGATAAAAAATAGTGGGAGATATATACCATTGAGCTATTGTTAGGTTTAGATATTAGTCTCACTTATTCTAGAACAATGTATATATAAACTGTTGATTTTATATAACAGTTATTACTTGTGTTATCCACCTTATGGTTTTAAAAAATTATGATAGTTTCATCCTAGTATAGATATTTTATGGTTGTCTCTATATCAGAAAATATATCCACATAAATGTTACGCGGATTTAGGACATTAATTAGATTAAGCTACAAGAGGGATTTATTCCATCAAAACTTATATGTAATTATATAAGGAAATTAATTATATTTCTAAATTAGATAATCACACATAATTTTCATTATTCTAAAATTTTAATTTACCTTAAAATTTATTTATGAAAACTATATTTGTAAATAAATTTACAATCTTATAATAAGGGCCTGATATTTATTTCATTATTCTTTTATCCTTAATATTATTTTATTATATCACGAAGAACTATATTTTCTGGAGAAATAGAAAAATTCATATATCATCCTTACTCTGTTTTGGGACATTTACCCTTCATCATAATATATTTCAATAAGTTCCATTGAAATACATCTCCCAATTTCATGGATTGAAATAATGGAGAATACATCTAACAAAGGAAGTTATGTATCCACTATTAAGATTTTTTTATTACATTTGTGCAACAAATATATGAAAATTATTACTATTTTACTATCTTCTATTATTTGAATTGAATTTCTACATGATGGAAGACCACCCTAAATATCATTTCAATATAAAAATATTGAATAAATTATTGAGGAGTTAATAATGAGAATCTTAATGTACATCATAATGCCTCAGGTGGTGTCTAAATTTATTGCTTATAAATATTTTGGATTTGAATATCCTCTCAATGTTAGAATACTTATTTTCTAAATATATTATTATTCTTGATGAGATTGTAGATTCCATTAACATTCCAACGTCATTATTCATCATTAGAGAATAAATTGGGGATCTCTATAGAGAATTCAAATACAAATTGGGTTACATTACATTAACTAGTTCAATCAATACTAGAAGGCTTTAGAGACATCTCTTGAGATTTTTCTCCTTTTCCTAAAAGTATACAAAACAAATATATTTGAATCCTTTCATAATGATAATTTTAAGTTTTGGAATATTATTTAATGGTTATCTATGAAGTATCTCATATATACAATAAATTCCTGAATCCCGCTCAACACTTCAACATTTCGACGATATAGATTATTAATGATTAGTTTGTTTTTCTCATGTTCAGAAATGATGTAGATTTACCATAATATGAATCCAATATAAATTAGTTATGTCTCCTTAAAATGATAATTTATTGGGTTCATATTCAATAATTACATATAACTATTTTGATAATTTTTTAGGTATCTGAATAATGATAATAATGAAACTGTGATTTAATTAATACACAATCCATGTATCATTCCATGGTTTTCTAAATAATTGTATGGAAAATATATGGAATTGTTAATTGATATGTCTAACTATAATTATTAAAACTAATGGGCATTACATGGTAGAAATACAATCCATAGTGTTCCCTGAATGTAGTGGATTCATTCTATATATGTGAACTATGAATATAGATATAATTGGAATATTTTCCCTTGAATGAGTCATATCTATAATCTTGCTAATGACATGATCAAATGAACCCAAATTTGGATGATGAATTCATACATTATTAACTAACTATTTATACAACTAATTTTTATAAATGATATGGTTTGAATGTTCATCTTTTTCATAGTGACAATTTTTGAAATCCAATTTTTTAACTGAACCATGAGAACATAGTGGGATTTTATGATCTTGTTAATATAGGTTTCTACATTGGACTCATTATACTAATTCATTCTCATTTATTCCTTTATGTATCCAGGGTCTTCCTTAGGTATACCTAAATGATTTTTTGTAATATTAGAATATGGATCTTCTAATTATTTATAATTAAATGTGATGTAATATTGATGATATTTCAAAAAACCAAATATACTCATGTTTTTCATTAGGAAACATATCAATAATGATAATGGTATGATATTGGACATCCTATATATGAATATTAACATTTCTATGATCATAAATATAGATGAATAAAATATCTTCAATGTCTAGCATATTATTTGCGAGTACACATTCAGCTGATTTAATTTATTTGGAAGATGTTTATGAAGGAATTCATTCATCACTATGATAAAATACATTTATATGTGTTATCTTATTTGAATGAAATGGTGAAATATTTGGTTTCTAAGAGTACATATTTATGGGCATCAATTCATGGGAATTTTGGATAATATCTCCATCTCCTTTACAAACATCAATGGTAAAAAATGTAAAAGTATCATGAGATATTGGGGTGAAATTGGGTAATTTCAGTTATCATATGATGCTACATATGTATTTTATGATCTATATATTTATTTGGGGATTTAGTTAGGTCATTGAGTAAATTGGGATAATTATTATCAAGGTAAGTTAACATTTCAATGATTGAATCCTTCATATTTTAACATGAGTTCCACTTGTTTAGTATATATTGTGAATATATGGATAATCATTACTGAACCATGAGTAATTAACTCAATTTATTCAATAGGAAATAAATTATTTTTTCTCTAGTTCATTTAATGGTTTGATCGGTGAAAAAATCAGATCATTGATGGAAGAGTTCCAAATAACAGCATTGGTCATTCAAAATTTTCATTCATGTTGTTTGAATCATTAATATAGGTTTCAATTTTGTGAGATTCAATATGGGAAACAACATTTTGTGGAATTATTTCCAGAATGTTTTTGGTGTACCTGAGGCATTCCTGGTATGATGAAGTTAAATCCACACGGGAATGAACCGACAATATTCTAAATAGTTCAATAAAAATATTTCCTTTTCAAACAAAAATATAATTGAAATTATATTCAAGGTCCCAAATGTTTACTTTTCATTTTTTCTGAAAAGTGGAATTTTATCACTTTTGAATTAATAATGGAAGGTCAATATGGTGGAAAAAAATTAATCTCTCTATGTACCTTGTTTCAGAGGGTTTGAACTGGAATTATATTGATCCTAAAGAAAAATTTATTGATAGATTGTTGTACAGAAACATCATTTAACATTCTAGATATGTACAATTTCATTATATTCTTGGATATGGAAATATCCATATCTATATATATAAAATAAATGATATCCTAACATTATGAAAGGTATTTCTCTATGTGATAAAATGTATAAGTTGTTACCATATATTTAAAATCATAATTTATTCAATGGGCCTGGTTGAGTTCTTTCTAAATCTATTTTGATAAATAAAGGGAGACAATGATTGATTGATTTTGTAGAACAACAATAATAATTTTAAAGATGAATTATTTCTAAACTAGATTCATATATTTCACTAAATAGGTTTTTACCGTGGTTTGATTATTAGGTAGTAAGGCTTAAATGGTCGTTGTCTTCCATCCCATATTTTAACATTATGCATTAACAATTAAATAATATATGGGATGAGTTGATCTTCAAACATTTTAATATCAAATTAAAATATTATAAATGACTAATAATCCCTTATTAATGATCAGTCTCAAATTATCCACAGATAATTCATGAGATGGATTCATCTCATACTGGTCCCAAAATTGATCCTTTATTTTTCCCTCAAAATATTATATGATTTTCAGAGTGATTTTACAGGTGTGTAAAGGTTGATGTCAGCCTTAACTTCCTCGACCCCATAAACCACAACAACATATAACTCCTTATCTCAGATAATGAGGGTATGAGTTAAGATAATACATATCATATTCATTTGAGAATTTATTTTCCATGCAAATTAAATTGATGAGGATATCTATAAAATCATTATCTAACTATGTTTATTTTGGATTCAGATGTTCCTAATGAACAATTTTATAGGGAAGATCGCATCCACCTAACTATGGTTGTTAAAAATCATTATGATTTTCCTCTATACCATGTATTTTTATGGTTCCTCTCCTCAAACCATATTATTTTCCATTTTCATGCATTAGGTTAAAGGAAATTTGATTTTGTTGGATTGTGGGGCAGTAATAATTGGCTTAGTTTTCCTAAATGGATTTCATTGAAATTTTTTTTGTTGAGTTGTGTCATGGGGATAAAATGATTTTGGTTACATGTATCTTCATTCAACCAATATTCAATTTTTTTGCAGATTTATTGGGGATTCCTTCCAATCTTCTTCTTCTTATAGTGGTATGAGAGAAATATAAGGAACCAACATTATAAATAACATATTATGTTATATTATAATAATGAATCACATTATATTCCCAAATATATTTTAGGTTTATAGTTTTATGTAATTATGGAAAACTCTTACATAATAAACTCTTAAATCACAAGTGGTTTTTTATACTCAGAATCCACTTTTTCACCAAAGGGCACCATTTTAAAATCATACATGGTTTGTTTCCTTGACACTAATTTTCAATTATAACTTGATCTCATCCAGGAACAAACTCTTAATTAGACACTATAAAACAATTAAAAACAAGGGATGAGCACGAAATCTCAGTAAGAGACATAATTAAAGTAAACCATATGTCCATAAAAACATGAAAAATTATTAATAAACTAATCCTAAAGAATCCTTTCCAAGAATAGAAAAATCAAATATGTGCCTTTGGATATCATTATAATATCACCCATAAAAATGGAATAAGTATACTCTCTTCTTCCTCTTATTGATTACCCAATGTATTAGATGTTATAGAATAACCACCCTTCATTGGTTTATCATGTTACGACCCATCCATGGATTATCACGTAACCACATTTAAAATTATCAAGTATCATTATATAATCATAACTCACATAGGATTGAAATATTCATCATTTAAATCATAATATTTAATTTTTAATCATATTAAATATCTTCCAAACATTGAAATAATCAATCCATTTTTGAAAATAATTTCCAACAATTATAAAGGGATTTTTGAATCAAAGTTTTCCAAACCAATTTGATACATTTAAAAGTAACTAATAAATTATTATTGTATAAAATTATTGTACATATAAATAAATTCATGGAAACAATTTTGAAAAAATATACATGAAACTGAATTATTTAGTAGAAGAAATCATTAAAACATTTAAAATGGTGTTTTAGTTAATGTCTCTCTTACCACTTGAGAAACACATAAAAAATAATTGAACAATAACAATAAAAAAATTAAATATTATGAGAGTATAATAAAAAATGTTATTAATTTTAAAAATGGATTTATATAATCTTTATAAAAGAATAAGTTTCATAACATAACATGTGTCTTAAAGAAGTCAAATTGAGATAAAACTACCTTACTGGTTTGGTAGCTTTTGTACCACAAAACCCCATGAAATATAGATCATAAAATGGATATGTAAATACCAATAAATTATATTATAAAATTAATGTAATAAATTCCTGGAAATTATGTGCACAACAAAAAATTAATGAGTGGAGAATAAGGCATGAATATCAAGGAAATAAAATGTGAGATGATATTTCCCTATATCTTGTTCTACTTCCTTAAAACATGTTAAAACATTATATATAATTTTTTTCTATGGTTTATCAACATATTAAATAAGTATATTTATATTTATAGTAACTTTTTTTATCATTTTATAAAATTATATGATCTATAAGAAAATAATATTTCATTATTTTCCTGTTTCGGTGTGTGTTTGTTTCATAGTTTCATGGTCGATTCATTTGTGTAAATTTATGGATGTTATTGTAATGTGATATTAAAAGTACCAAAGTGGAATGAAACATTATTAATATTATTATATAACTATAAATGTTCTGATATACAATTTTTAGTTGTTAATAAAAATCATTTCTTTGATAAACTTTTAATGATAAACGTTTAGTTTTTTTCTCAGTTTTTTCATACACAACGAAGTTGTTTCATTATATTTTCTATTATGACTATATATTAGTTCAATAATATTATAAATCATATAAATATATTATATAAACCATACATAGGTATTTATAATAATTTTTAAATATAAACTAATTACACAATTCATAGAGATGATAGGTCATACGAACGCAAGAACACTATTTTCATTTCCCTACCGTATTGAATGAATGAAAGTATATTACCTATATTTATATATGTATATATAAATAAAATAATTAAATTATAATTAATATTTGTTGTATATAATATATTTTTAGTCAAATAATTATTAAAATATTCCATGTTATGTGTGAACGAATCAACTCTCTTTGAGAAGGCAGTTGTCCACATGTCCATAAACTAAGTTATTATATATCCATTACATAAAAGGCATGAAGGTATGATTAGTATAATATTTAATGAATATAAAATAGGTTATAATAAAAATATTATAATATTATTTAACAATAAAAATAGTTCTAATACCAGACATGAACGTGGAAATGGATGTAGAACTAATACATTATTCACAGAGGAGATTACCAACATAACTTGATCAAAAAGTACATTTCTTTAAATTAGAGGAGATGATAAATGAAATGGATATGTAATTTTCTATTAGAAACATAAAACTATAGTATATAAATTATTATATCTTTGTTATTAATTTATGTATGAATGAGGTGAGAAGAATGTAGGAAGAGAATCAAAATTAAGAGAGAAAATGTTGGAAAATTACATATTAAAAAACTCCTCCTTGAGATAACCTTACGGACCATGGAATTGGTTTTTTGGTGAGACCATAAGTAAATGGACCTGGATATTTTTAAGAAGTGATGTTTGGGAATATATTTGAAGCTCTACAAGGCTTTTTGGTCGAAATGGTTTGGTGAGTGGTAGTATTTATACATGAGGAGAGGCGGGTCTAAGTGATTAAATTATTGATTATTTTATATTTAAAGACAAAAACATTGAGGTTCCATTAATTCCAAAAAATTATATTTTCAATTAATGTTTTTAGGCTGGTAATGGATGATAAAAACCTCAAAAAACATTTATATATTATATTTTTTTAGTTATTTAAATCCTTTACTCTTTTAAACTTTTAAAAGTTTCATTTTTACTCATACATCGATAAATATATTTTTTTACCATTGTTAAATTTTTATACGTAAAATTGCAACTGAAAATAAAATATAAATTGAATCCTAAGATTCCAAATATGGAATCAGTTTTACCTAATAAAATTTAATGAATACTAATAATTAGATGAAAAATTAATCTGTCATACAAAACGAAAAAGATTCTTTTTAAAGTGAAACTTTCAAACTATCGAAATATTTTTAAATCTAATTTAAATTTAAAATTGATTCCAATGAAATAATTTCGTTTTGCTGATATAAAATATAAAAATTTATAATTTTACAGAAATTTAAAATATAAATTCAATATATTAATAAAGAAGTCAAAAATGAAGTCCAAAGTAATATTTTGTATTATTCTGTATTAGTCAAAATATGAATGTTCTCAGAAAATAACCCAAAATTACCCTAATTGAATTTTTATGTCTATCATTCAATTTTGTAGTTTAATTTTTAATATTTAAATGGAAAATGTGTAAAAAAGTCTATTTAAAATTGATTCTCCATCAAAATGCCGTGGAAATAACTTTAAACAATATTATATCTTTTTAGGAATAATATTAGATTTAAACCTTTTTAAGGATATAAAATTAATTCAATGACTATTAAGATATTTATTAAACAATGTGTAAACATATTCTAATTAATTATATTCATTCTTTCTAACTATATGTCTAGGTTATAAATTCCACTTCAAATATTATATTTAAATATTATTATTATTTTTTATAACACAATCATTCATGCAAAATATGATATCCAAGAAACACATTATTTCATATATGGTATTCTATAAAAAATAGTTTCCTCGTTAAGATGAAATTACTATCTGATTACCATATAATTATATGAATGAAAAGTTATTATTTTATAATTAATTTAACACAAAATAATTAACTATATATTAATGTGTAAACAATATTTTAATAATTCTGTTAATTTTGTTCATTCCCAAAACTATAATGGATAGTTTAATACTAAAATATAAATAATAATATATTTTATTTATGTTTGATATTTTTTATCATGTACGATATATTATTACCTTTGTAAAAAAACATTTTATAATCTCCCCCTTTTGGAAATATTGTCCACACAGTTTTTAATTTCAGGATCAATAACTACGAATTTCACTTTGCAAATACCCTTATTGTAATTCAACATCAGAAACATGTTTAATAAATATTCCACTTTAAATGAATGAAAATGAAGTATGATGATCACATAAGATATCACATAATAGTTTTCAGTGTATGAAAACATTGAAATGTAGATAATTTTAACAGTCAGGTTCTTATATAGTCTAATAGATAACATGGTTGTCAGAATGTTAAAAATCACAAAAAATATAATTCATGATCGGTCATAATGATTTTGATTTCTAGTTATGTAAATAAATTATGTAATAGTTTTGATTCAATTTTTAATAGGGTTGAGAAATTAATTTACAACCATCACTAATAATACAATAAAATATACTAACATTACATATAAAATATAATCCTTGAATTAATTACCACCACTATTTCATATTTTCAACAAATGTTGACAATTAAAGATGAATTCTTATACCTGAATCATTAGAATCAACTCTTATCTATCACAAAGTCCGAAAATGTAAAAATATAGATTCCTTGAAAAATGTACAAACAATAAATCACTATTTATAGAAATAAATTACTGATTATTAATTAAAATAAACCGGTTATCATACCTCCATGTGTGTGGATCGATGGCAGGACGAGGACGTTGCTCGAGGATTGGGTCAAGAATAATCAATCACGCAAGACCGCGCCCCCTCGATGTACACCCTGATCCGCCTATAGGCTGATAGTCAGATGATCCCAAATCCTCCTCATCTATAGGTATTTCACCCTCATATTACTGATGAAATAGATCACAGAACATTTGAAACAGAAAATGATTATTTCTAGAAAGTTTTTTAAAATAACAACTATATATAGATATATATTAGATATGATTATAACCAGAATTAAATTGTGTCAATGTAAAAATTATCATCATCTTCATATTATACAATTTCAATGTGTTCATATTCCTCAACAGCGTCATCAATATCCATATGAGTTTTAGTTTCATCATATCATTCCATTTGAAATTCATTTGTTACATAATTAAGATTATTCTCACTGTCATCCCTTAATTGAGGGGTGTCATCATCAATATTCATGTCTATATATAAAAACAATGGATTTTGGGTAGTCTCTTGAAAAATTTCAATTCCATGCACTTCATTGAAAACACATTCTCATTGAGTAAAATGATCTTCTTGAAATTTTATTTTTATTACGCTCTACAAATCACTGAGGTCTCTTGAAGTAGCACAATACATTGTGTACTAAATTTGATGTTCCTGTTGAGCTAGTAAAAATGGTTTATTTACTTCAAGAAGACATTTATATTTAATATAAATGATTCCAAGAGTCGAATGAACATGTAAGCCTATCTCAGAATTATCCCACCAAAATTTTACATTGTTATATAATTTTTTTCGTAGATAACATATTTCAATAATTTCACCCAACATGTCGTGAAAGTCAACCTCAGTTTCCCTATGATGAGATACTCTCATGAAAACTCTAGTATTCCTTTTTTTTTGATTCCCCATATGCATGTGTATGAAATCTAAAACCATTCACCACATATACATTATAATATTTAACCATTTTGGATAGTGGGTTACTCAATATACATAGTAACTTATCAATTTTATAAGAATTACGAGACACCATAAAATTTGTAAATCAATTTCCAATATAACAAATAATAAATATAATTGATATGTTAATCTATCAATAATTTTCATTACCAATATATGAAACAATTGAGTTGTCTTGTTTTTTCATTTTTCAAGATCAGATGTTATAATTTGTTGAAGTTGTTTCTTGATATGATTTTCATATAACCTCCAAATAAAATAAGTTTACATACTATAACATAAATTATAGAAAAAGTGCTAGAAGAAATCACAGTACAAATGATGTTATTTCATCATAGTTGATTATAACATATGTATGATCCCTTTGATATTCATCATCTGAAATCCGTAATTCATGAACTCTACCAAATCCAAGATCTGATTAACTAAAATTTGATAAATTATTGGCAATTTCATCATTAAAATTCCCCTCAATCCATCACTATTGGTTTTTTAAGGATGTTCATATTCAAACTAATGAGAGTAGAAAAATGAAATTTCCTCTTGAAAATAGGCATCATCAATTGATCCTTCAGCAAATGCATTATTATGTACTTTTTTCATCAATTTCTATATGCATACTTAGAATAGGTACATCCATAGAAACTATAACATACCTCCACATTTTTCATCATATTAAAAATGTAATATCATATGTTCAATTGAGTCAAATAAAGATGGCAGAAGGATTTTTGTAGTTTACATATAATTACACCAAAATCTTTTTTTAGTTTTCCTATTGAATCATAGTCTTTTGTTGCCACACAAATGTCTTATAAAAATTATAATATGTCAGTTATTGAATCCCTAATCATAGAACTCAATAAACCACTTAATCTAATCGGCATAAGTCATTCAATTATAACATGACAAACATGAGTTTTTAATTCGATAATATTACAATTACCAACATATCTTCCCAAATTGGAAGCATAGCCATCAGGAAGACTCAAATCTACAGTCCACGAACTAAATAATACGAAAATATTTTTGGATATTGTATAAGTATATTTTGATTTCATTAAACTCTATTATCTGAAATTATAAAACATTTCATATTATGTTCGCCTGCACATTTGGGTAATATATAATGTACATTTACCTTAACGTAGGTCGCACATGGTGTATCCAAAAATATATTAAATAAATTATCAATTTATTCTTCTCAAGATGAATGACATCCAATATGTGGTGGAAAAAAAATCATACCAATATAGAAGATCCCAAAAATGCACTCTTTTATCCAGTTGTGTTCTTTCCCAAAGCCATGAATTTTCTATTGGTTTATTCTTTGTCAAAATATGATGGTAATGAATGAAATAAAATTTATTTTAAATCCGAACATGAGATCATTTTTATATGTTCATCCCTTTAAATTATTTCATTCGTGTAATGATAATGTTCCCTCAAAATTGATGATTGGTTGGAAGAAATATACAATGATAGTCAAAATATCGAGGATTCTTTCCATGGATGAGCATAAAATCATTGTTGTCTCCCATATAGAAAGTACTTTAATAGGAAACATGTTTAATTTATCCATATAACATGTCATATGCCCGAAAGTCAATAATTTTCCATATCAATGCACCTTTTAGTATAATTGTTTTTGCAGCAATATCACATTTTCAAACCCAATTACTTAACAATGAATTTACCTCATCTAATCAATGGTTTTAAATAAAAATAAATATTATTTTTCAGATGTCCTAGGATGAATATGGTCAAAAATATATAAGGATCCTTCATCCACCTTAGTAGAGGATAATTATATGGATTTATAAAGTTATTCCAACCTGAATACTAACTACCGTAAGAACCAACCAGACAGAAACCATTAGTAAAAATACCCAATCACATGATTTGGGATTCTAAAGAAAAAGGCGGATACATTCTGTCAAAAATGTTTCTATTAATCACAATTAGGTGCAGGATTCAATCTTTTACCTGTTGAAATATTGTTTTTGTGCAATGAAAATATTGTCACCCTGTTCTGAGACATAAATAAATGCTAAAACATGGTTGTAAGCAAGAGGTATTTCAATTGTTTTATAGGAATTTATCCGTAATTCTACATTTTAGCTACTTTAAAAATCTATTTTCAACATCTGGGATAACAATCCCACGAATCATTTTAACAAGAATTTGAGATACTATCATTGGAACATGCATGAATCTTCTTATAACTAAGGCCCAGATTAATAACCAACCTTTTTCTCTCATAATAATTTGCAGGAAACACATTTCTTTTGGGTAAAAGTGTTTTAACCAATGAAAATATCTGATCAATAATGTTTCTTAACATTTCATTATCTGATTTAATAGCCATAAATTTTTTAATCACATATAATTTTCTTATCTTGTAACTAGGGTATAATGAATCTTCTGTAGACCTCAACTACTCATAAAATGTAGATGGTGCCGACTCATGAGTTAAATTAGTATAATCTTGAGTTCTAGTTTGTTGAACAGATGGACGTGAAATATCATATATTAAACCTTGAAACCATGATGGATCTTGAATTAAATTATTAGTATATTCCCTAGAACATCATTCAATGGGTTGATACCTAAAAACATAATTTGGTTGAAAAAAATGCAAGTGATGTCCCCCAATGTTGTCAAATTTGTCAATTGTTCTAAGAGAACTTTTTCTATAAGGAACCATAATTTTTCTTTCTGAAATTAATTTTTTTATGATGAAATTTATATGAATGTTTGAACACCTTCAACATATAAAGGATTTTACCAAGAAACCATTTTTATTTCTTAACTGATTTATCCAAGCGTGATCATCTAATAATTACAGTTATCAACATCCATGTTCAATATTTTTCTAAAAAAATAAAATCATTTTTTTGAATAATTTGATATATGAAAAACATTAACCTAAAAATATAAGAAAAATAATTACATCTACTACTTACTAATTACCACTAATTATGGGTGTCACAATTTCCGGTGGATTGGCGGCATCTCTTATGTCTGATGACACATTTACTTGCAACATTCTCATACTAAAATCACAATGAAGAATCTTCTCAGAGGTACACATATCCATTCTCAAGCTTACAAGATTTCATAAGCGTACCTCCGAACATATTCTTCATTGTGATTTCAATGTGATAAAGATGAAAGTAAATTTGATGTCAGACAAAATAGACCCCTTTACGTTGATGAATCACCTTCTTGAAACTATCATAATGTTTTGATTCAGTTAGAGTTTAATGTAAAAGATTCATCAAGAAAAACGTGTATCGTCAATCCACAAGAAATTAATCCAAGTTCTCCAATTTTTTTAATAAATATTCCTATTTATTACTAATTCTTTCAATTTATTATTAATTCATTAAATTATTAAACATTATTATTATTTATTGCAAATTATTACAAGCTATTTCTAATTATTAATATATATTTCTAATTATTACAACTTATTGCATATTATTAGTAATTATTTCTAACTACTAGTAATTTTTCGTAATTATTAATAATTATTGGTATTTATTTATAATTATAGATAATTATTAATAATTAATTATAATTATTAATAATTATTTCTAATTATTACTAATTATTGATAAATATTAATATTTATTTTTAATTATTTTTTTTATTGCTAACTATTACTATTTTTTGATAATTATTACTATTTATTTTCAAATATTACGATTTATTGCTAATTATTAATAATTATTTCTAATTGTTAATAAGTATCACTAATTATAACTAAATATTGCTAATTATTTCTAATTATTCTAATTATTTATAATTTTATTATTAAGTATGGCTAATTATTAATAATTATTACTAATAAATTTTTAATTATACCTAATTCTTATTAATTATTACTAATTAATTCTTATTATTACTAATTATTACTATTTATTACTATTTATTATTATTTATTACTATTTATTAATATTTAATTTTTTTATTTCTAATTATTATTATTTCTCCTTAATTATTAATATTTCTTACTAATTATTAGTACTAATTAAAGTTTTTTTATTTATTGTTCTTTTTAGTATTTATTACTATTTTTTACTAATTATTTCTATTTTTTAATTATTACTAATTTTTACAATTTTTACTAATTGTTACAATTTTTTTCTAATTATTATTATTTTTTACTAATTATGACTATTTGTTACTAATTAACATGATTTATTAAAAAATTACATGATTTATTAATACTTAACACAATTTATTTATATTTATTACTGATTAATACTATTTATAACTAATTAATATTATTTACAAAAATTTATTACGATTTATTACTATTTATTACTAATTAATACTAGTTATTTATACATTATTACTAATAAATAGTAATTATTACTAATTAATACTAATTATTTATATTTATTTATAATTTTTACTAATTATTACTAATTATTACTAGTTATTGTTAATTATTAATATTAATTGCTAATTATTACTATTTATTGCAAATTATTAGTAATTATTGCTAAATATTAGTAATTATTGCTAGTTATTATAAATTTTGGCTAATTATATGTAATTATTTTAAATTTTTAGTAATTATCTATAATTATTATTATTTATTGCTATTTATTATTAATAATTGCTAATTATTAGAAATTATTTCTAATTGTTTCAAATTATTGCGAATAATGAATAATTATTGGAAATTTTTACTAATTATTTTAAATTATTTATATTTATTACTAATTATTACTAATTAATAAAATGTATAATGAATTATTACTATTTATTAATAATTACTAGAATTTGTTACTAATTATTACTAATTATAACAAAATATTATTATTTATTACTAATAATTTGGATTTTTTACTATTTATTAAAATATTTTACTATTAATTTTTAATTTTTATGAATTACTGCTAATTATTACTAATTAGATTTAATTACTATTAATTAAAGTTAATTAGAACCATTAATTACTAATTACCGCTATTTATTTTTATTCACTATTAATTATCATTACTAATTACTAATTACCACTAATTATTAATAATTAGCACTAATAATTTCAATTTATTACTACAAATAAATAATAATAACAAAACTATCTATAACTAATTTAATTTCAACTAATTAACAATAATTGAAATTAATTTTAAAAATAATTAAATAAATGATAAATTAAATAAAACATAATCAAATTTATACTTGATCTCTTATATGTGTAGACGACTTCAAAATCTCTTCGTAAAAAAAATTAACTCGTATAAATTTTAACTCTAAAATAAGAGTTTAGAGAGATAGAGATAGAGTGAAAGTAGGAATAGAGGGGAAGAATGAAAAAATCGATGGGGGTATATATAAGATAAATTTTTTGTGACTGGACTATTTGCGACGGGACCCGATGCAAATAGCTTCAGCCGCATTAATTACTTTCGGCAGTTAAAATGGTATTTTCGACGGGTTCTCTCATAAATAGTGACCTACCCATTTACAATTTTATGACTAAGTAATATCCCGTCACAGATAGTTTTTACCACCGCTGATTATATGAGACGGGGAGTGCCTCCCCGCCACAAATAGTATTTACCACCGCTGGCTATATCCGACGGGGAGGAACCCCCCCCCCCCACCTCGTCGGAAATACCCTTCCCACAGTTTGGCGCCAAACCACGCCAAAACATTTTTCGAGAGGACCCCTTTCCTTGTCATAGATAAATAATTATTAGCAATCAGATAATGCACCCATTGCTAATAATCTTATCGATGGACTATCTGTGATGGAATTTATTCCCATTGCAAATAACCCATCTCAAAAGGTCAATTTTCCCGTAGTGATCGTTTTTCTGGATCCCAGAACGTATGTTTTCTGTGAAAAAAGGAGGTCGCATGGATAATATAAACTATGAGGGTTGGGACTAATGACATTGCGACAGTTTTGAAGTTGTAACATGCCTTGATAGTTGATTTTCTCAGGATTTCAACATAGTTTGTATATTATGTGGGTAAACTATGTGGTCCCCCATGGCATATATGAATCTATGCACAATCAACACATGGTTTTCCAAACTATTTGGATAAACCATGTTACCCAGGATGTTTTTGAATTTTTATAATTATTAATTAAAAAATTAAAATATAAACCTAATTTAGTATTCTTTTCCTCTGCATAGACAAACATTTATTGAGAATCTCTCAACCATGACTATTCTGGGATTCATGGAGTATTCTCCATCCTATCTCTGTTTTGATGGACGTTTGTCTCAACAAATCTATAATGGTAGGATATAGATTCTTTCATAACCATTCTTCATTCATATGTCTATCTACTGTGCTATTTGTATTGAGTCTCATATTCCCTAAATTCTATATCTTCACCCATTCATCAAATTTCTTTAAAAAGAGTTGAATTGGGAGTCAACACAAGATGAATTATTAGCTACGGACCTATGGTTGGTGGTCTCATACCTTTCTCTGAAAGTCGGTCCATATATATATGACATTGCACATTGTCCCCATTCTCCAAGTGTTTCCTTAAATAGAAATTGAATCATATTATTTCTATACATCATTTATGTAATTTAATAGTATTGTTAATTATTGTTATAGTTTGAAAACCTATAAGAATCCACCCATTGGGTCTGATGAAATAAATAAATATTATGACTACTTCTTCTATGGACCCCCTTGTAGTGTTTATTTTTAGACAACTGTAATGGTATTTTGAAATATGAATTGAATTGTGATGTGAATGAATAGTAATTGAATGAAATAATATGAAGGGATAATGTGAACACAGACTTTCCCCTTTCATTGAAATTCCTTACTAAGCTTGTGATGATTGATATGTTAAAATTTCATATGAGTTAAACATTAGATATTTTATAATATATATTTATTAAGAAATAGTTTTCCTTAAATCCATTTTCCCATGTGAGATAAATTATGGTTAATCATTGTGATAGGTTGATAGGCATGATAATATTTATATATGGAAAATTCCCACGTGAGTAATTGAATGGAAAATACTTTTGAGGTTGGTCGATGCTCGAGCAACATTTTCAGGTGGGATTGAAATGGGTTCTCTTAGTTTTGACCATCGCATATTAAATGAAATTTAATTGGATCCAATATCGATAGAAATAGGTGATACATGGTTTTATTTTATAAATCCTTGGATGGACATATTTTACAATAGACACTTATTCATTGGGTGATAAATGGATTCATATTAGAATGTGATGGAAAGACTCAAGTTCCACGAATCTTCCTATTTCCATTGGTGATATATGGATCTAGATGATGGATACCATGAATCGGTTAATTGAGGCTATACACAATTCCTAGTGATATATGTATTTTTATTATATTTCATTGGATATAGTCAAGGGCGCATGACTGTTATGACATGGGTGATACTTGGGATTCTTTAAAGGAGCACTTAGGAAAAACATGTCTGGATAGGCATTTTACCTCACCAAGAGTGATATCGTGTTTCTGAGTGGTTTTCCAATGATGGGATTTTAGGGTATTGTTTCATATTACCCATAGAGAGATACTTGAATTACAACATAGGACTTTCAAGGACGAGTTCAGGTTCTTAATTGAGTTATAAATGATATGAAAGTTAAGATGCGACTGCAATGCCAAAAAATAACAATGGATTCAGTATTCAATTTCAATTTCTAGTATTCTTATTTAAGAATTTGTTGTGATAATGATTATACAAGCGAATTTGGTCTTTTCCTGAATTATAAAACTAGTGAATTCAATGATATTTAATTGTTAAATGATCTGATTAAATGAAATGGATATTAAATAAGTAATTTCACATAAATGATTTTTTGTTTTTTGTTTTTTATTTCTATGTAATTTACTCATGGTAATATATATATTATATATATTAACCGATTGACTGGAACAACCCTTTGGGGGTTTCCTACAAGGATTTTATATCGCACCCTGTTTTGTTCATATTTTTAGACCCATACAGATTATATGATTGTTGGTAATGATAATAAAAAAAACCCTTTGTCTGGTACTTGATTTTATTCATTCATCGGGATAGCTTAGGACCAATCTAAGGCTTCAGATTCTACTACAATACTTTTTGGGTCTTTTACATTTATTGTCTATATAGTACAACATCATTTTATACCTTTTTTGGATTATTTATTAGTGACATATTACATGTAGCACCATTTTGTAGATGCAATGTCTTATATTGTTTTTATTCGTCAATATCCCATTGTTTATATTTGATATTATTTCGTGGAACTTTATAAGATTTATATTCAACTAGGCTTCTCCCTAATGATGAGGGAATAGTCTCCCCACTATAACACCAAGGCCCTCACTGGTTGTCAGAAACCTGTCGAATTGGGGGATATGTGCTTGAATCTTTGTGACCCACCTGGATCATGGAACCCTTTATTGGAATATGGGTCTAGGATGTTACATATAGGCGAATAACCATGGTGTTATAGGCCCATAAGGTTGGAATTGTATAATCATTCATTGTAGTCATATTAAAAATTAAAATTATATTATTGATAAATAAAAAACAAAGTGAAATGATGAATTGTTATTCTTTATGTGATATCCCATAGGGATAGTTCTGACTTCAGCACATGCCATAATAATTATTGGTGGTTTGGGTTTCATCATGAATTTTTTATATATGTGTGGTTAACTAAAGAATATGTTAATACGTAAAATTATTATTTTATAATTTATTTTTTATTTGAATTTATAAACTATTAGTGACTGGAAATTGTTTTAGTTTCCATAGTTAATGGGATAATTAGTTTTACTCACACATTTCTTGGGCTACTTGATAAGAAACCTAGTAGAATTCATTTCTCCAGGATAGTAATAGGGAAATCAAAATATGATATATGAAAAATTTAGGATGAAAAATGGATGAGGAAACTAGACATGGTATCCGTACACACATAGGGAGTTGTCATTGTCTTTATTTTTTTTCTCTCATTTTGAAACATTAAATAAATTTGGTATTAAATATGTAAAAATTTAGTTAAGGTTATTTTATTCATGTTTGGCCATCATGTGATACTGGTAGTATTCTATCAGGTGATATTATGATTTCAATAGTTTTTAATTATTTCTGAAGTTGTGCTTCTTTGATAAAGAGGGTATTGTCTTCCCAGGTTATATATTCAAACCTTGTTTCTAATTGGAATCATCTGACCTATAAGGATGTGTTCTTGAGGACATGTGACCAACTTGGTCTGGTAACCCGTATGTTGAATCTAGTTAGGACATCACAAAGTGGTTTAAAAGGGTTTTATTTTCTTTATTTTGTATTACTATTTGGGAATGGTTGACATGATATTATGATGAGTCAAGCCTTTGTTATGAGATCATGCATGGTATTAGATAACCCATGTGCAAGGGTAAAATACATGTATCCATTGAGGAATTGTTTTTATTGATTTGTTTTGTTATATTTGATTGTTATTTCACCTTGAGTGATGCACTTTTTTTCTATTGTTATTGAATTTTAAAACATTCTGATCATTGAATTGTGGATCTGAATGGACTAATGGATATTTATACTTGCATCATTATATGAACTGGGGATTATTATATGACATGAATCATTTTAGGGATTCAGGGAAAGGACGGTCCCAGGTATGTTATTTGAATTGAATTTTTTTTCATTTCTTGTGTTATAAAATAAAAACTGTACCTAATATTAATTTGAAATATTTAAATGATTAAATAGGAAGAAAATGAAAAAATGTGGATCTAATGAGAAACATGAATAATTTATAATTTATACCCTTTTTGAACTATAATTTGATGATTTATTGTTATGGGTAGTGATAGATACTAAGTTTTGACTGTGTGGTGGGGTTTATGGGATGACATGTTATGTGTTATTGTAAATACATCTAACCTAAATTTGGTAATGTTGTGTACTTTGACCTAAAATGTGTTTTTGGAATTATAGAGATATGCATCAATGTTAGTGCATGTTGAAAGGAATAAGGGAGGAAATTGATAGAAATTTTCCTCTTGTAGTGGAACATGACGCTCCGATACTCTAAGGTGATTAAGAATGACAATAGTACCATCATAAATTTTCACGCATTATGCACTTAATGGAAAAAGACTATGGGTTGGTTTTGAAATGCATGTTTGAAATGAAATAGAATTTCAAAATGAAACACCCTCCTACACTTAATAGATATGGTGAAATTGAGGTAACATAGTTATTAATTGTGTCTATCCAGACCATCATTTTTCACTAAGAGACTCGTGGTAAGAAGAGAATTGCACTGAAATATTATACGCTACATGGTCAAGCCAATCATGTGTGGGAGATCTAGAATAAGGAGCATACGATAATGACCTAGAAGGATTTTTAGTATTAGTTAATTTATCAATTTTCATATAATATTTATAGGAAGGAGATAGAAAATAATATTATGAGGTTGAAGTTAGGAAGATAGTTTATGACAGACAATTCAAGACACATCACTGGTTTGAAGCTATTTATTCCAATTCTCGTAGGGGAGGATGATACTACGAAAAATCCATGTTTGGATGGACTTAAATGTGAAATTCATTAATGGGATACTATATTTAGGTTGAATAATTTTTCATATGTATTAAATCAGGCTCTCATTTTTAATGGGAAAATGAAGGAGGCTTTAATTATAGGAATGAGAATTTCTACTAGATGACATGGTGTTAGGTATTCCAAGTGTAGGAAGAGTCACTGTGTGAATTTTTATAAAAGTAGTACAAGGCAGAGTGTCTCGGGGGTGGGGGAGTCAGTTACTCCATACCTTACCCAAGTGACCCTGCACAAGTGTGTTAGTCATGGGGACATTTTTATTCATTTTCAATGACAACTATTAGATTTCCATGATTAAGAAAGGATAGGACATCTGAAATGGTTCTATAAGAATCCAAGATAGATGGGTAATGATGGAGGATATATAAATAATCGTAGTACAGAAAGGGGGTCTTCTGCAATAAACAATCCAAGTAGTAAGAGTTATACTAATCTTGGAAGTTGAGGTAGTCAACAATGCACTTCTTGGAAATAGTTCCTAAACTAGAAATGTGGGGAAGCTCAAAAGACTCAAACTATATCACTGTGAATATGGTGAAGACTATTTCATGAAATTCAACCTATAATTGTGTATGGTTAGGCTAGAACACTAAGAGTTAGAGGTACTATTATTGTATCTTCAACACTGTTTTTTACTTATTTGATATGGGTTCCTCCAATTCATTTATATCTGCACAACATGTGAATGATTTGAGGAAAAAAGAAGATTTTGTGAGTGGGGTTATAACAATAGATACACCATTGAAATTATGATCGGGAGACATATGTTTGAGCAATTGGTTTTATCTTGACATTGGGGAGTATCCTTTCCTGTGGGAACTATCAATTATTGATACATCGGGAATTGAAATAATTTTGAGTATGAATTTTTTAATTAAATAAAAAGACTATATATATTTTTTACATCGGAGATTGACTATTATATATCCTAAGGGTGAAAATTATTTTCATCATGGAGAGTGAGATATACTAGAAGTTAGTGCAGGGCCTATTCTTCAACAACTGTGGGACTTCATCACCATGGTTTCTATTCTTTTGTTAGATAATGTTGGTTGGAAGAAAGATGTATTTCCATATATAGTGGTTAGTATTTTTTAGTCTTTATTACTGAGGTCATATCAAGGTTGTAACATTATATATATGTATAATTTACTATTGAGATCATGTTGGTGGATGAGCCAATTTATTTTCTACCATATCGAATGGAACCAACATAGCTTTTTTGAGCTCATGAATCAATTGCAAGAGTTGATATATAAGGGGTTTATCAATCCATGTATGTCACCATTGGTTTCTAGAGTCCTATTTTATATGTAGAATAATGATAATTTGAACTTATGTGATGATTAATAGATATTGATATAGCTGATAGTGAAGAACTGGTATCCTAGAACAAGAGCATCAACCTAGATGGTGAGGACTTGAAAAGTGAATCCAAGAGACCTGAGAAATAATCCTTGTGGAGAAATATTTCCATGTTACTGTAATAGTACTGTAGCAGGTACTATAGCAGGCACTGTATCATGTAATTTTTGGCATGGTAGTATCAGGAAGTATTCATACATCTATGCCTCTAGGCCACTGGTTTGGTCCTCAAGTCTTGTAAGGCTTTCGACCAACCCAAGGCCTTCTGGCCATTTGTCCCTCAAGGCCTTTGGGAAGCCTTAAATCCTTAGGGAAACCCCATGGTCATTGGGCCACATGATGATAAAGATGTACCAGTCCCAACTACAAGGGATAAGGCTCCATATGAAGATTCAAGGTATCAGCATTCACAAGATCAATGATAAGTGAAATTGGAAGAACAATAGGGTATTCAATATCCAACAGTATAGGGATTGTGCAGCTTTGCATAGGAAATCTAACTGATCATCTATGTAATGGTGGTGTGTTGATATCATAAATTATGGTGGGGAGGAGTAGTTCTATGATTTCTTGTCTGGGCAATCCCCTCAATTTCCTAAGGGTTGTGTAATTTCCTATAATTCTTCGGTCTTTGTAAGAGTTCCAACTCACCCCTTGAAAGGTGGATTATCAAAATAATAAAAAAAATGAAGTCTTTCGGGCCATTCTAACCAATGAAGCGGTATCCTCTTCCTAATATTGATGATCTATTTGGTATATTTTGAGGACCTTGTGTTCTATTTAGGATACACATGAGATCAGGGCATCATCAATTGAGTGTATGGAGATCTTATTTGTTTAGGACATCACTAGAAAGAAAATATGGAATTTATGAGTTCTCTGTGAAATGTTTTGGGCTAAATACACATCCAAAAAGTTTATGGACGTGATGAACTGAATCATCCAACTATACCTAAATCATTTTGTGGATTAAATCATTATGTACTTCAATACACTCACAGTTCACATCGACCATCTTGATTTCATTCTATGTGCACTAAGAGAGCTTCATCTATATGTCATGATATCTATGTGTAAAATTTTGAATCATCATGTATAATTCATGGGTCACATAATCATGTAGGATGGTGTACTAGTTGAACAAGAAAAAGAATAATAAGTGGCTTTATGAGTGTAGTGGAATTTTTTTTTCATATCCACACTTTTTTAGGCATAGTGTGTTTTTGTTAGAGGTTAACCTAGGTATTATTTCTAATCAATGAACCTCTTCCTAGATTGATAAAATATGGATTAAAGGTTGAATAGTATGGATCATGAGATAAATCAATTTATGTGCCGATGAATCATTTTAATTCTTCAATAATCATGATCCTACCTGAGAAAAGTGAGTAGTTTATATTGTTTCTTGACACTTATAGGAAATTACATAGAGAAATATTGATGAAGGGGTCGATTTTTTGCATATGGGACATGTCATTTTCAGCCAAACGAATAAAGATACCCTATCCATGACCTAAAATTAGATATATTGGTTTCTAATGTGAATTGTTGGTGGCATTATATTTTTCGAGAAGAGTTTACATTTTATACCAATCATAATATCATAATTTAAATATATATGTAGGGATATTTGAATCTACAATAGTGGATGTTGGTTGAGTATAATAAGTATTTTGACATTCATATATCAGATATTTCTAGGAATTCAAACAATGTTGCTGATTATTTGAGCCATAAGACATAGACTAATGTAGTTCAAGAGTCTAGGTCAGAGTATAATAAGTTGACATTACAGAATGAGATGCATGATGTGATTTTGGAGGGCTAGGAACAGATGAATATCATATCTATATTAGGGGAGTTTACACTCATGATATAGTTCATTGATAGAATGTATGATATTCTAGAGTTTTTATCCTCGAAAGAAAATTGTGATGGTGGGGAGTCAACTTAAGAGTAAACAAAAAATGTGGATGACATCATCTCTCTCATGAATCATGTTATTATTCTTTAATGTATGTGAGAACAGAGGATGATAGAGTTTCATTCCTCAATGTGGTAGGTACATCTATTTTTGACCAAAATATATCATGCCAATCATTATAATACTAGTGTCTAGGAGTAAAAAAAGAGATTGTAGGGTTCGTAACACAGTTCTACACCTATCAATAGGTGAATGGTGATTATCAACAACACGGAGGTTTAGTAAAACATTTTCCCATTCTGAAATATTAGTTGGATGATGTTAAAATGGAAATTATTTTCATTATCATAACGAACCATTAGAATGATGACTCAATTTGGGTGGTTATGGACCAATTGGAAAAATTATCAGTTTTCATTCCTATATAGGCGATCTGTGGATCAGTTGGGAGACTTGTATGTTCAAGAGTAGTCTTTAATCAAGGGATTACAAAATGTATAGATTTAGAACTTGACTTTAATTTCACATCGCATTTCTAGAAGGGCTTACAGTATGCACATGGAACACTAGTATTACAAATTACATCACTCTACCCATAGACAGTTGGGAAACAAGAATGTACTATACATGGTCATAAGGACATGCCACATGATTGTTTCTGAAAAATCGGTGGGTCTCTTTAGAATCAGTTATTAATCATTGACTAATCCTATAATAATTGTTTTTAGGAAACAGTTCCTATGGAACTATATGAGGAACTACATGATAGGCCATGAAGATCACTTATATACTTGATGGAGGTATGTGAACAAGATCTGTTGTGACCAAGTCTCCCATATGATTTGTCGTAGTAGTATTAGAAAATTTAGAAATGTGTGGATATGGATTAGATTTGGCATAAGGTATGTGCTAATAGTTAAATATTTCCCCTTGAGATCATAGTGGGTGATTGTGTTTTCATTCAGGAGTCTTCTAGATTGGGTCATCATAGGAATCACAGATTAGGCTTGTTCATGAATAGGTTTGTTATAATACTTGGTGTTGTGGAGATATTTGATCTAGTTTTGTACCTATTGAAACATACAATGAGTTACATTGATAAGAATGATTTTATTTTTTATGTGTCACAAAATCGATGTTATCATCCCGACCATTCTCATGTGATTGATGTAGATGATGTTGAGATTTAGAATAATACCTCTTTTGAGGAGAAACTGATACATATTATAGACCACTACCAAAAATGGTTTAGGGGGAATGGTTATGCTAATAGTTAATTTGCGATTTAAACATGGGTGTTTTCATGAGAAAACATTGGATGGATAATCATATATGCAGGCTCAGTGACACAATATTTTAATCTAAAATCATAGATATTCTTGGGTGTATTGGTCAAGGATGATATATTATATGTTTTTTGAGATCTTAATATCCTGTATTCTTTTTTTAGATGGTTTCAACTCATTTCCATGTAATATCTTTCACCTTTTTGGAAGAAAATGTTTGGGGTTTATTATTTGGAACATTTTGGTGAATTTTTTAAATTTTTTGTGGGTTTTTGGAAGCTCCTGGTTGGAACACTATTTGTCAAAACCATACACTCTAACCCAATAAATGGTTGAACCCTATATAGAGGTTGATTGAATAGTTTTAACATAGTTTCAAAACCCATTATCCCTTTTATGAGTAACCATGCACCCCCATAGGAGAGGCACAATGTTAGTGTGTATGGTTTTTAAAATCTTACACCCCTACCCAAGAAACCATGCGTATGAGTTTATATTCTATATAAAATCATTAAAAAGTGCTTCAAACCTCGACATATATCCTTAAACACTCCGTTTTAATATTATCTCATTATTTATTGAATTTGGAAACAATAGGGAGGTGTTAATTTCATTCTGAGCATAGATCAATGTAAATCAATGTTATGGTTGAAGGATATGCACCTTTCCTGGTATCAAACAACTTTTCAATTTGTTTTCTCTCAATCCCCACATTGGTTATGGTTTTCTTCCTTTGTATATGGATAAAATAAATTTTTTCTTTGATGCTGATATGTTTAATATTGATTCTAGGATTTGGTTCTGGATCTCATTCTTCATCATGCTCATGATTGTTTCATTTCAATTAGGTAATTTCATTGGAGAATTATCATCAATTATCTTCTGGTATTTTTCTTAATGGAAAATATTCTGGAATTATAATTTCTTGTCTGTATTAATGAATTTGAATTTCAATAGTTGGGAATTGAATATTTAATTTAATTATTTAATTTATTAATTAATTATTGAAACCATATAATTGATTAATTGATATTCCATGTTTTAATGAATTTGGATGAACATGGGAAATTGAATTTGGTCAATTGGGAATTTTCTAATTAATTGATTAATGGGATGTATGGGATGTGAGGATTACACATATTGGGTCAATAGGTTATATGACCATGTTTTAATTAATATAATAAATGTGAATTTTCATTTCATTCCAAAATATTAAAATGTTGAACAATAAATTAATTAATAATTGAAATGGTATTCCATGATGTGAAATTTTGATAAGAGGGTTAATGTTGATTATCAATGTAAAATGTGATTTGTGTTATCGATATTATAGATTTATAGACCGATTATGGAGCATGAAATGATGATTCAAATTCCCATGGTGTGGTAGACATGTATTTCTAGAAAAAAATGCATCCATGTGATAATGAATGTGGGACATATACTAATGCCTTAAAATACAACTATTTATTTATTGATAACCAATTTTTGGGTCATTTATTAATGCTTAAACTAGCCATGGGTTTATACCCATGGTCTTCAAGGCCTACAAAATGGGAATTAGAGTATGTTTCAATGTGTCCTTGTTATGAATTGAAATTAAATTATTGATAAAAGAAAACTTATTTGAATATGTGAATTGTGGTTCTGAGTGTGATATAGCTTGGGGATAGTTTAGATGCCAAAATCGGTGAATATAGTTATTGATGGTTTATGTGTCATCGTGGACATGGGGTATTTAAGTGATAAATTATTAAATATGTAAATTGATAGATTGATTATTAAATAATGTTTGTTTTATTATATATAAATGGAATTAAGATTTACTGACTTTATATTGTTTTATATTTTTTTGGTGGTGGCCTACTGTGTTTAACAAACACACTAATCGGGCTTCCAGATAGGTAGCTACATAGAATTCATGTATTTAGGATTAAAAATGTGAAAGAGTCCTATGTTAGGAGGATGAGTCAGGATAAATTTTGGATGAGGTAACTACAAAACATATAGTAACCATCACAGGGGGTTTAGAGAGCCTTTTTTTGGATTTCATTTAGACAATTAACACAAATTTGGGTTGGAAGTTATAATAATTTTTTTTGGATATTGTATTATTTTTTTCATATCATGGAATAATGGAACTGAAATGGGTGTAGATTTTATCCTTTGGATGTTTATTATTTATTTGGGAATTTATTAATCTTATAGAAAGATGTTATAGTCTCCCCATGTTATATATTTATCCCTTACTGCTAATCAGTAGCCTCTAGAATAAGGGTATGCGCTCTTGAGGTCATGAGATAGATTGGGTCGAGGCAGCTGGGTGTGGCACCTGGGTCCAAACGTCATTGATGAGACAAAATGTGGTGATTTTTATAAAATTGTATTTATCTCTAGTTTCTCACATGGTAGAAGAAAATTATAGTGTTATATTATATCATCAATAAAATACATATGTGATATTGTGCTAATAAACAAATGTTATTTCATTATTGAGAAATCATGGATACATGAATAAGTAATATAATTATTTTTTGGGATTCTAATAATAAAAGATATAACTGATAAAATTGATCGTGGATTACCAAAGGGATGTTACTACATACATTAACTAAGTCACATGTAAGGATCAATGGAAATCCTTTGTTCATTCAGAATAAGATGTATCATGGACAACTATTTTTCATAGAGAATGAAATAAATTATTATAAAACAGAATTGATGATACAAGAGTGGTACTATTATTATATATTCTAATTTATCCACTAATATATTTTACATGGGCTTTTGACATTCATTCATCTCTATTGGAGTAGTCGATTCATTGAGTTTTCATGTGTTTTTTTATCTTATTCCTTGAATATTGAGATTACACATATTGAAAGTGAAGATTGGAGTATTATGTTTCCAATGCATTCCATTATGATTACTAATGTGAAGAAATATATGGATATCCTTGTTTATAGGATGATCACATACAATATCATAATATAAATAGATTATATAGTTTTGTTTGAACTTGCATTGACTACCATGATTGTAGAAATTCTTTAAAAAATTTAATTTGAGTGATCACATATTATGTGGAAACTATTTCATTCAAACATGTAAGTTAAATTGATTTTTAAATACTATATCTTTTTAATAATATAGTTAGAGAAATTTTTTTATGAATTAGTAGAAGTATGATATAAATTTAAATTATTATTGATGGTCATAGATTTCATGCATGTGTTTCATGAGGGACTCATTTGAAATCCATTAGAGAGAGATGAAATGCTATCCACTAAAATATTTGTACGAATGATAGTGATCTTATTGCCTTTATAACCCATAAAACATGAAATCTAATAGGGAAAATGATATAATTAGAGTATTTATAAGATAATAGAATTATTAGACAATGTGTTTCTCTTTAGGGGAAACAAGTCATGTATTTTAAAAAAAACTGTAGTGATTTTGATGCTTAATATTGAATTATAGATTCTATATTTGACTAATGATAATTATAGATTCCATTTATAAAAATGAATTAATTTATTTGATAAACAAATCATATCTTTATTTTCGTCAATTAATGATGTGTTTTTAGTATATCAATTGATGAGAGTGAATAATATGAAATTAAAAAAATAGATATCTTGATAGTTTTTTAATATTATGAGTTGTTAGTAATTCCATCTAGGGTTAATAATTAGCCCATGGATTTTTTTGAGGAATAATATTATCCATAAAAAATATTACCCATATATCATTTTTCCTATAAATAATAATCTGATTTATTTTCAAAAACATGATGACCATAGAACACATTTAATAACTAGATTTTGGATGTTGCAGATGCCTTTGTAATATATGAAGCTATATTTATTTTATTTTTTATTTTAGAGGATAAATTTATCCAATTTAATTGTTGTGAATTTTATCATAGTTTAACAAAGTAAAGTTGATGATTTTATATCTTTATAGTTTCATAATAATGCTTTCTTGGTTTTGTGTTACCCAAAATAGATAAGATAAGTCTGAAACATCATTGATCATTATTTTAAATGGTTTCATTAATTATTCAATTGTCTCATAATTGTGTGTTTTATGAGTGGGATTATATGTTTCAAAATTACATATATGAGGGATATATATTTATCATTTTTTATCGGTGATTATGTTACCACAATAATTTTATGGGTTTTATTTGTATTAAAATAAAATAGAATTTCGATTGGTATATGATTATATGTAATTGGAAATATCACATCTTATTGAATTTGGAATTTCATAATACAAAATAACCAAAAATATAGAAGTAATATAATTCTAAAATTATATTTCAATAACATAAAGAATTTAATGTATTACCTATTTTTTTCAAAACAAATTTGTGTAATTTGATCATTAATGTTTGTGTTATATTTTCTCATAAATTTATTTTATAAAAAAAGTATAATGAAAAGTTTAATATATTTTGAATTATAAATTTTAGATTTCATATAAACCTAATAAGCGTAGTGTTATATAGTGTGTGATGAGTAGGAATACTAATGAATCAATGAAAATTGTACGAATATTGAAATTGATGGGCTTGATGATGGATTTCTATGTGGAATCTCATGTGGTCTAGAGGGATATATTTTCGCATATATTGAATGAAATATTTCTACATATAGTTCATAGAAATAATGGATAACATACAAATGTTATGTAAAAAATATTATTTATACCTTAATTGATTGGGGAAAATTTTTAGGTGGTTACTAGAAGCTGTATCAATACTATTTATCTGAGTTAGAGCAGTAGTTCATTTAGAGATAATGGAATAATTTATAAATAAATTTCTTAACACTTTATTATAAATTCATATAATAGCTACAATTTTATATCATGAAATTATATGGCATGTCTATTGGGTAGGAGTGGACAAATATATATCAAAATATTTTTATTAATGTATAATTTGAGTTATGATGAAGGTTTAGAAACAATGACCTATGAAAATCTTGAATTATTTACATATGACATAAGATAATTTATTGTAAGTGATTATGGATTTCATATTTAGTTAACATATATATTTATTAAATTTTTTTTTGATTTATACCGATTGATAAAGACTAAATAAATATAGTTTAAATATGAATAAAAAAACCGAAAAACAATTTCAACATGTTGAAACCCTTCATAATCAAAATGATAAATATTATATGTTTTATATTCATTCATGTACCTAAAAACAAAATTCTACCCAATTCCTACTAAATCTCACCATGAGGAAACCATCAAACTCAATCCTCTATGATGTACACATGGGATGCAAGAATAATTAAATTCATGGGTAGGATCATCCTAACATCAATTCGAGTTTCTAACACTTTAGGAATATGATAAATATTGTTGAGTTATGAAAAATAGATAGGTACTCACCAATATTCTTATAAAATATTGTTATACCAACTAGGTTAAATATCATATTGGGGGATGAATCTAAGTATGAAAGATTAAAAAAATATCCCCTCTAGATATTATTTTGTAATTAAAAATACAATATTCCACAACATTTCTATATAAATTTATTAATATAAATGAAACAATTCACGATAGACAACAATTTTACTTGGTTCTCCCTCACTATGATAAATACAATGAGGGTACATCTGTAGTTTGGAGATATATCAAATCCACTAAGGATAAATTCCATATAAGGTCTAAGATATATCGCTTTTATGCCCACCTTCACTTCCTTTTAAATATTTATGGATATCTCACTACATCTCAAGGATCACTCCAACAATAATTCCATCTATGGTTCATAGCCGGTAGAAAGGATCACCTTCTTCCTCATCCATTTCACACTCCTCAAAAAAGGAATCACACATAGTATATAGACATCTAGGTCCCTTAATTAGAAATTATTACAATAACCTCCATTGTAAGATGTTTATCTATTGACCTTATACATTAATACACCAAATGTATATCACATTACCCCAATGATGATGGGTAATTACTTTTTAATAAATTCATTATGTTCACTTCCTTCGTGAAACCCGCACAGCCTTCGTGAAACATCCAAATTCCTCACAAGTAATAATACCCTCATGAACCCCACAAATTTCAAGAATCTATCCTCTTTCATGATTCTCAACAAAATATCTTGATCCTATATTCTTTAATGAAGCTTTTAAAAACTATCACAATGCTCACTTACCCTTTGCAATGTTCACAACATATGGTCATCATTCATAGCCTGAAAAAATGACCATTCATTACAAAATATTTTCAAACATCAACCTTTGAAAATAACCATCATGATGTAAGTGTGTTTAAATATTTATTAAACCTTTAATTTCATTACTAATGGGGTTATTGTCCAATTTATTGGAATTTCCTCCCATCTAGAAGGTTTCATCCTTTTCATCAATTTTTTGTGGGGCTATCAAATCTTGTTCAGGAATATCCATTATTCGAGAAGTAGTATTGAAATTTTCACATTTGGGAAGCTTAAAATAATCTTATATAGTCATAATTAACCTTTAATGAATTCAATATTCTCCCCTTGTAATAATAGTGTATATTATCATCAACCCTTCATGAAATTGTGATTCTCTACACAATAAAAAAAACAACCATCGCGACAGAAAATGCCTTCATAATTCTCCATACCATCATGATACTCCATTCATCAGAAAATATATTCCATTTAAATATTTTTATGATTAATCAATGAATATATCTCTATAGGGATATATGATCCATCATATAAATTTTTGAACACAAAATCAAGAAAAACACTATGAAAGGGAACCACCTTTTGTATGCACTTCTATATATAGCCTCTAGAGTATCCATTCCTTTTTCATGGATATTTTTAACATTAAATATTAATAATAGGCTTCTATATTCTGAAATTACACTGAAAGAAATCTTTTTCAACAAGAAAAATTTACCCAAATTGATAATATTTTTCAATGTGGAATTGCTTCCCAACAATATCCTCCTTTATGATTGATGAAAACCATTCAATATTTGATACCACATTAATGATTATCCGATAATCTATTAGAATTTTCTTATTGATATTATAATTGTTATCATATAATTAATTCAAAAAACACTCTAATAATACATGATCCATTATTATCATGAGATACGATAGTAGTATGAAAAGTTCATCAATGAATAACTTCATTCCAAAAAACAGTCAACTATAACAAATCTTATACCCTGTCTGTCAGGATATGTATCCATTGATCAATTATCCTTAGAATAATATGATTTAAAACTCCCCTAATTCACGGTTCCCCATATTATCATCCCCCTTATTTTGCTTAAAAAAATTTCTCCCCTTTTATAACCAAAATTTTTCCCCTTTTTAAATAAACACGAGTGAAAGTCCATTGTAGTCAACCATATGGGAACGAAAAAAGATCAATACATTAGGGGAAACCCCATAATACCTCCTAGATATGGGGTCCCACATCCACACTATTTTTGGTGTAGGTAGTCAACTAAACACCAAGAATCATTCAATGGTGTTAAAATTCTTCTTTGGTTAAGTCCTTTGTCAGCTCATCCACTACCATTAGATCTATAGTTGCATACTCAAAATTAAAAATGCCCTTGATAAAAATTATCATTAATGAAATGATACATGATGTGAATGTTATTATTCCTTATGTGATGGAATTAATTTTTTATAAAAATTATTGTAATTAAATAATTGTAATTTATTTTAATCAGATCCTTTACTTCAAGTTCCTTATCATTAAGCGGCTACTTCATCCACTATAACTACATACACAGATTAGTGGTTATAGCATATTCATATTTTTTAGGGGACAATTATGTTAAAAAATGTTTCATTATTACACATGAAATAAACAATCCACCAATATAGAATGAACCGCAGTAATTTGTTTTTTTATAATTTTCAAATCCTGCCCAATCTGCATCTGTATAGCACATTAATACTTATTGAGATTTTACATTGTACAAAAAAAAACTAAAATCCATTGTTCCCTTGAAATAGTGAAGTATTCAATTAACTATTGGAATTTGTATTTCATTGAAATTTCCTTGATATCATTAATATTCAAATGTATTAAAATTTATATTATTTCCTATCGATGTAAAGTATTATAGAATAGAAATAATTTTCTAATTTAATATTACTTTAGCTGCATTACCTTTATCATCCCATGATAGTTTAATCTGGTTATCAAACAGAGTTTTCATATCCATGAAATTATCAATTAGAAAACATCATAAAACATACTTGACATATATATATTGTGAGTTGAATTTTCCATTTATTCCTTCTATCACCTATTAACCATGTAAGAACATTAGTTCACCATTCATTAACATTTCAATTTAACATATAATGAATACATTGAATTTTATTCACTATGCTTCATCTAATAAAAAAATTATTATTTTTTGAGATATAGTAGTACCATCATCATTATATTATGTTCATTATTGACATAGATATTGTAATCAAAATGACCACGTTTATAATCATTGTTTATCAAAAACTGTTATTGTATTAGATATTAAGATTTGGGTTTTTTATTTAATCCATATAGAACCTTTCAAATCTAAAAACTATATACTCATATTTATAAATCTGAAAACCATTTGGCTATTGAATATAATATTTTCTTCTAGAACCCCATTGAGAAATTAGGATTTGACATCCATATTGAAAACATTGAAACTTATTTTCACTATTATGGGAATGATTAATCTGATGGTTTCTAACCATTCAATAAGTTTAAATGTATCATTATCATAGATATCCCTAATATGGGAGTAACATTTCACACTAGTAGTTCTTTATTCTGAACCACTGCAGTAACATGATTCATCTTGATGACAATGGCCCATTTACTCCCAATGACTTTTTTATCTCTTGGTATCAAAATATTATCATATGTTTGATTATTTAAAAATTTACTAAACTCTTTATTCCTAGCTTCATCCTAGTTTTCATCTATATATACTTCCTCCAAATATTCAGTCTCTACTTAGGATATGATTAATTCCTCTTATAGAGTCTTCATACTTATTTTATTCAGTAATGCCATCAGTTCACTAATTAGTGCCTTCTATTATTATCATCTCAATAGTTTGGTCTTTGTGTACATAATAATTCAAATTAATCCTATTCATTATCTGAATGATTTTTTAAAGTATTCATAGGAATTGGAACATCCCATGATATACTTATCTCTTCATCCCGATCCTCATGAAACTAATCAATCAATTACTAAAGATTATGATAATTCTCAACTATAGTTAAATAATATCACTAAACTACTTATATCAACAGTTTATTGAACCATTTATATTATTTTAATTTTCTTGAGAATCCATGAAATACACCTTCACCTAGATGGGATTAAAACATCCTCTTTTTTCCTTATTGAGAATGAAAACATTACTTCTAAGGACTCGAATGAAATTCAATGTTTTATTATTTACACACCATAGATTTTTGGGATTAATATCAACATATGTACATAATAACACGCTATTTCGTTTGTATAATGATTTCATCATTTCCCATTTCAATAAAACATGATATAATTTCCAAATTATAATTTCTATGTCCATATTTTGATAATAATATTTCTTCTCTGAACAAATCCATGATTCTTTCAAGTTATTACTCAGAAAACATGGTTCATTGTCCCATATTTCTTGAAATAATCCTCCAAATAGAAATTATTAAAATATATTCCATTATGTATCCACATATTCTATATTTTTTGACATATCGTATTTTCAACTAACCATCTATCAAATGTTATGAAACAAAACACTACATACTTGTGGGTGATGACTAAAAACCATGACATTATGCCAAAAAAATCATTAAATTGTACATAATATACACTCCCATCGGTATGTTATGGTGAAATAGGTCTACATAAATCAATATGAAACATCTTAGGAATTTATTTTTATTTTAACTTTTTTCCATATACGTATTTTTAATTATCTTCGCTTATTGAAAAGTATCACACATTAGGGTAAAATCATTTATCAATCTAGATTTTTATCGAGTAGAACAATATTTCACTAGATCATTAAATGACAGTTGGATCAAATTTCATGTGAATATATTCCATAACTAGTTATCTTCATCAATGGATAAGAATAACATATCTTCTTCTCTACATTAAAGGCAGAGATTCCCATTCATATACATTCCTTTCAACAATATTTCACCATCTTTGACATTATTGATACGTAATTTCATTAAAAAATTATGGAATGTCCTAAGACACACATTTGACTTACACTTAGCTTTGTTTGACTAAGTGCATAAAAAACCAAGAAATCTATATGTCTCATGTATTTCCCCCCAAACATGGTTTTTTTTGAGAAAATACCATTCATACATTAAATATTACCTAATATTAAATTACTATCCATTTTATATCTAATTTATACCATTATATCCTTATTTCCTATCATACGGGAGGTGCATCCACTATCAAAGATCCATATTTCAGTGCAATCTGGGTCGTTGAAAAAAATCACTTTACCCACTACATGTTCGGCTCTTTTCATTATGATCAATGTATTTAACTAATATTATTGATGATTCATATTATAATATTTAACAAGGTTATATTTTAATAATAAAAATAGTTTTATTGTGTCCACATAATTTGATGACATATTGAGGTTCTAGTTATGAAAAATTTAATTCTACTTTGGAACATTTCACTACATTATTGAAGAGAAATATGATTGAATTTGTTAAAATCTACCACTGCAAAACTAGTGACAATTAAATGATATCCTATAATAATGATCTCTATATAAAAGACTTATTTTACATCATTCCCTTTGATACCTCATAGATATCAAATAATAATAGTGTGAGTCTCCAATGATTCAACAACAATAACTTCTAATGGGGGTGCATTCATCTGTTTCACTTCTGCACCACTAGTTGGTGTATAGGATTAATCGATGTACTAGTTTAAATTCATAACAGTATTGTAAGAACCCGGATCATCATATCAGGAATAAATCTTGGCTTCTCATTTTATTGAGGAAAAGGGATGAAGATATGATTTTTATGTACAAATCTTGTACTTCTGAGTACACGCCGTGTACCCTATAGTTGTGAAGAACTGCATACTGACTATTTTATGGAAGAGTACATAGCTATGTGGTGACCTAGAAGACCCGCTTATGTATGGGGTTGGTTATGGATACAACATAATGTGTATTTTGGAAGAACATACAATGTAGTTTTCAATTTATTTGATATATTGGGATTGGTCGCGTCTCATATTCAGAAACACTTTCTTCTACATGAGTTTCATATAGGAGCACTATAGACCGACCAAATAACTTTGAACCCCTCTCTATTCTATGTCTGAGCCCTAATTAAGAAACTATTAGGTCTGTTGGAATCCCAACAGTGAGTTATCGAAACCCTAAATCATTTTTTTCATGGATTATACTCTATTTTGAGTAATTCAAGGTTTGGTTTTTTCAACATTTTTTGTAAATTTATGATGATCTAGGAATATTTAATTTCCAATGCTAATGTATATCGATCATGTGATATAGAAGTAGGTGGATTATGCCATTATTATTTTTAATTTTGATTTTATGTGCTAAAAGTTATTTATGGCCACGTTTTCTGTATTTCTTGACACTGAATTAAACCTTGTTATTTAACTACTATGGTTTGAAAAATTGAATAATGTTTGTTGGTTATGCATAAGGTTAGATACCATTTCTATGGGATTCCCCATGGGTGTGTTTCACTTGTTTAATTTTGTATCATTATTTGATCTAGGTTTCCTATTAGGCTTACCTTGGTTTCCATGCCTTTTTTGATTTGGATGCAGTTCGATTGATTATATGAAATTCATGTGATATTCATTTTGAATTTTTATCCATGTAGTAGTTATAGATAACATGAGATGATTAGATATGGTATGAACACTATTTTTCCAATGGAAAGTGAGGTAATTGAACCAAGATGACAGATGTGACTTCTAGATTATTTTTTAATGGACCGTTAGAGCCTTGGACCAGGAATACTGAGGGGAATTACATATTATTTTCCAACATACAATGAGATCCTTGGACTAGCAAGACTGTGGGAACATGTAGTTTATTTAGATTGGATTGTGATAACCTTAGTTTAGTTATTTGGACCAGGGGTATTAGTCCATGAATGAATTCCCATCTGGTTGTTTATATTTTTTTAATGTTGTTTTGTACCAAAGGGGTTATACTCTGAGAGATTTCCTTGAGGGTCATTATTTATTTAATTGAAGCTATGTGGGACCAAAGGGGATAGAATATGAGAGATTTCCAAGTGTTTATTTATCGATTGAATTAATAATTTGTTGGAGAAATGGGGTTTGAATGTTATAGAATTCCTAGAGGGTATTTTTTGAATAGAGGAATGATTGTGACACATCTTCCAAGAAAAATAAAAAGCTTGGATTCTATCATACATGATTATTTAGAGGGACTTATGTGACAACTATTTTGTTACATAGATGGGAGATAAAAATATTTGGCTAGATCCTAGGGTTACATGATTTTGAAAATGAATAATTAATTATAAACTATTTTAATTGAAAACAATAAGATTCCATAATTTCGAGTACTCCCTAGTTTAATGATACATTTTTTATATTTACTTCTATATATTTTAACAGATAGATAAGCACAATTATGGTGGAGGTTTCCTATTAGGATTCGTCTCATTACCTATTTGGGTCATGATTTTTGACCAAGATAGATTATATGATTTTAGTTATTGATAAGGGAAATATTCCTTCTTCATCAGGTACATTGTTGCTATTGTATTTGGAGAGCAGTGGACCATGATCAAGCTTCAAATTTTGTTAGAGTTTACTTGTTTCTTTTGTAATTTGCTTTCGTTATTTACTTCCAATATTTTTACATGTTTGGATAGCGTCGTAGATACATATTACATTCCTCATATATATAGGTATATATTGTGTCTTATGTTATATTTACTTTCAGTATTCTATTGTAATTTTTATTTGGTTTTATTACTTCCAATATTGTTTACTATCTATTTTACACAATGTATACTCTGTCAATGAGAGAATAGTTTCCACGATATCACATCTCGGACCTCACTCGTGGTCGGAAACCTATAAAATTTGGGGAAATGTGCTTGAGGTTATGTGGATAATCGAGTTCTGGGCACCTTTGGGTAGCACCTTGATCCAGGATATTACAAAGTGGAATCAAAGAAATATTTTCTAATTTCTCTAACTTTTTGGGGACATTAGAAAAGGATATGAAGGAAATATAGTTTTTTAAATAGTTGTTCCTACGAGTATCTACCCCGTGTATAAGGAAAATCTAAATTACATTGAATTGAATTGCAATATTTGGATTTTTAACTATAACACACTACAGGAAAATTCGCAGCTCGCGGCAGATTTTTTGGGTATTGTAGTGGTTTAAACCGCCACAATATGCTTCCTAGGCAGTTTCTGAAAAACGTCACTACATTGTGTGTTAGGACACTATTTTCGGACGTTATAGGCATTTAGTGGCGGTTTATTGGAACCGTCATAGTTTTTTCATTTCACGGTGGTTATGATGTTTTTTAGCGGTGGTTTTGTCGGGTAGGGGATTATTTTTTTAGGGGTAGTTTTGACTGCCGCTAAAAAAATGTATGTCTGTAGGCGGGAAAACCATAGCTAAAAACATCATAACTGCGAAGAACGTCACACAGAATATGGGCAATGGTAGCGGTTGTTAAAACCGCCGCTAAATATAATACCATAGTAGTGTTTATAACCACCTCTAATAGAAAAATGATGATATTTAGTGGCGGTTATGACCACCGCCAAAAATAGATTTATTAAAAAACAGTAGCTTTTGTAGCTTCTGTACCTGTTCCCTAAAAAACAATTCCATGAATAACAAAATAAGCATACTAAACTCATCTGGTATAATAAATTATTCAGAACTCACTGAGAACCACCAAATATCATGTATTTTTTTTGGAATGAAAATACAACACACACTCTTCTTCCCACTATAGAGTAATCCTCTACGAACTATCTCACTAATTATTTCCCGTAATCCTATATAATATTTCCAAAACCTAATGGTTACACACTCCCATACTTCATGATCATAAAACTATAATCATGATCCAATTAATCATGTTTGGTCATATCTGGTTCATGTTCCCAACCCACTTTCCCTGAACCACTACATGTCAGTAAATTCAATATCCCAAAGAATCTTAGTCATACAAAGTCTAACTGCATGATCACCCACCACATATGAGTCACTCTCAAAATGGATATCATATACTTATTCTATTCTCAACATTATCTTGACAACCTAAGATCTCAATCTATAACGATTGTTATCCAATTGACCATACCCTCTCCCATGGACTATATTCCAAAACCACTCATAGTGTTTCTCATCCCCTGAACACTGAATTACCATGACATTCCTCAACCCTTTCATGGTTTCCCGTAGAACCACATTTTTTTGTTATGTATAATTACATAATTAATATATATGAGAAAAAACGATATATTATTCATACCATGACATTCCTCAACCCTTTCATTCTTAATTTGTTTCCCTATTCTTAACTATGGTAAAGTTGATAGAAAGAGAATGGTTGGTTCCGTTAAATGCTTTGGTAGGGGACTAATGTAGGCTATTATGTCCTGAATATGAATACCACAATCATGATATCAAGGCATAGAAGGAAACATAAGAAATCAATAAAATACATAAAATGAAAAATAAAAAATCAAGAAAATGTTAGGTCATGAAAATGTTTTGTGGAAACTATGTTCCACACATTATACATATACGATTTGACAATGAACACATTTCGTCACCATCTCCACCTACAACATATCATCAATACAACTAATCACTATCTGATGATGAACAAATATCATCACCCTCTCCCCCTCTATCTCCAACTCTGTCTACCACTGGTAAGAACATTATATTGAAAATTAAATAGTGTTGCATATTTACGTTTAACCATAAAACAAATAAAAAATTGAAAACTAAATAATTTTGGAATTTATGTGATTTACATTCTCACCACAAGTCGATACAGTACCACTAAGGGAATATCTTCTAATATACTGACGTATTTCTTTCAACTCTTTCTGTAAAGTGGATATCTGATCCCCCTACTCTTGAACTGTGTTTTGTAGAGAAACAATATCTTTCTTATCATCTCTTAGTGTGGGCTGACTACAACCAGGAGTATATGAAACTAACCTCCCTAGTGGCCTACTAAAATCCTTTGATGGTACAGGTCCCACAACCATCCCGTGCACTCTACCAAGATGCTCCTTCCCAAAGACTTTAGCAACCGGGTCATCCTAGGAGACTGAGTAGGACTGCACAAGATTAGCATCCCATAGTTCATTAATTTTTACCCATAAATAAAATATCAATATATATTTACATCGTAAAAACCGATAATAAGTTATTATTATGAAAAAAAAGATTTTATACCCCAACATCTATGGCAAGCCCATTAACAAACCTTCCATCATATTTTTTTGTGCACATCGAACCACAATTTAGTTTAGGATGCTTCATGCCCTAAACATTATGACTGCATTATACAAAGATAAATTAAAAAATTAATATATTAAATAGATAATATTGTATTATAAATATTTAAACTAATTTATTGATTACCAGAGCCTAGCAGCTTCGGCAAAATCTTTTTGACCTCGTAGTGTGAGGGATGACTTGTTTTTCCCTTCTTGATGCATTCTTTTTTATAGATCCAGAAATAAATAAAATGAAATTTAATTTCAATGTATTCATTGTCATATCCTCTTCCTATACATTTATAGATGTAAAATAAGATTAGTATTATAATATATATTTAAATACCATCATCTTCTCATCACAATATCAGTCAACAAAAACATTCCACTATTCTTTGGGTACCCCATTGGGTAGCTTCTCATAAATTTATTAGACGGTCAACGAAGTATCATTGATATCTCTCCAAAATCACCATTTTAAGCCTTTCCATTTCTTAACAATATTTTTCAATGTCCACTTCTGTGCTATCACATCAGAAACTATAATGTGGAAAAACACTATATACAAGAATTTTATTTTAAACTTATTAATAACATCACATTAAATTACACCATAATGTATTAAAATTAACTTTATTTGGAATAAAAGACATATTTCTTCTAACTTGGAGGAATGTGTCTCCAATCATCATAAGAATTAGGAAGGGAAATGGGATCCACTGACGGGTGGCCTATAATTTGGCCAAGTAATCCTGCGACATCATCCGTATGGACCCCATATGAATCAAAAGGGACAACTATCATCTCACAATTCATATTCCAAAAATATGAACTTTTTATAATATTCCCCATAGTTTCATTTTTTCATCTTTAATGAAAAGAATTTAGTATAAAAAAATTCAATAAATTTATTTATATTAAAATTTGTACATTTAATAGTAACCCTCCATTTTTTTCCTTGATGAACTAAAAATGGAACGCCACAACCCGACTGATGAGGCTGCTATTGGGGGAGTTGATGAAAAATCTTCTAAAGGTATGCTCACATAGGGTGTGAAGGATGTTTTAGGGGGAGATGTTACAGGGGGATGGAAGCAGGTTGCTCAGATGCAATAGGGAGGGAGAAAGATTGATCATCATTTTTCGCAGCAGTTGATGAAATATTGTATCACTTCCTCCTTGACATTAATGTCATTTAATCAAATAAAATTATGTTCAAAATATATATATCAAATAATTTAGGCAGAAATAAATTTTAAAAATGATAATATATGCTGAGTACTAACAAAGAAAATTTACATAACAATGATAATTAATGACTTCATATATGAAATAAGTGCTTGTCGAATGAATAAATAACTATACATAAAATCATTTTCCCCTTCAATCATGTATCTTTCCTACTCCATTAATTCACCCACTTCATTCATACGTTCTAGAATAATATTTTCAATATCATGATGGACAAATAATTTTGCTTCATGTTGTTTACCAGATTCAATATCAGAGGTCAAATCATCCACTTCATCACCCATATCATAAAAATATAATGGTATTACACGAGAAACTACACTCTTCCATTTATCTACAATATCAGTCACAAAATATACCATTTTTTTTCAATGATTTGATATTTGGATAATGAATTTCATGATCACCAACATCCATCATGCAAGAGAAGTTCAATGAAATAAATTGCAAGTAATCTCTTTTAACACCTCTGATAATATCGACCAAATTTCATTAGAATAAAACAAATGAAAAATTACCATGGTAGTTTAATTAAATAATATCATTCCACTTTCGATAGTATTCCACTTTAATAAATGTAAATATACCACTATTTTGTGTTTTCCAACCATCTTCTCGATCGACTGTACGAAGTATAAATCTATTCACGTTGTAAGCATCAAAATTTCTTACATGTTTTAGAGGACCTGGAGAAAGAAAATTCAAATATTCTGACACCTCTACTCGAGTATCAATATTCATGATCTAAAAAAGAAATATACTTTATTAGATTTACAAAATACATGTTTCAAACTAATTTTCATATTTATTACAATATTTATGAAGTTACATGTCGTGCAAACCATTCTACAAGACATTTGTTAACATTTTTCATTATATATTTCTCATTTCATGTTCGGCCTATCATTAATCTCTTTGTTTGAATCCTAAACACTTCAATAAATGGATCTACAATTTCACTATTTAGCAGCACATATCTATATGCCTGTAAAAATTTCAATTTTGTCAGTGTCACATTTGATGTCCTCCCAACTGATCGGCCCATAGCAGGGAATATTTTTTATTTTTGATGTATTTTAGAATGAGTAGATGTGTCATAAACATGTCCTACTCAATTAAATCATGTCTCAATATCATCAATGTATGTAGAAAAAATGGTAAGACACTCATCTTCCAAATACCCAAAAGAAATGGAGACTTCTTGTGGAGATTTATTTCTCACATATGATTTCAAATACCCAAGATATCTATGAAATAAAATATATTATGCATTTAACTATTTTCCAAAAATTGTTTGCTTAAAATAAAAACATATAAATAATGTAATTACCAATTGGATACATTCATTGATAATGAACAGGGCCACCTAATTTATCTTCCTCAACCAAATTCACAGTTAAATGCATCATTACTATAAAAAATGTCAGAGGAAAGATCATAACTATTTCACAAATGTTCAATACAAACCTCCCCTGGAGGTTTTCAAGATGAAAATGAAGTAGATATTTATCACATAGTTGTCTGAAAAATGTGCAGAATTGGAGTACAACAGAAGTAATGTTTTAGGTAATAATGCACACAATAATAATGGTAGTAATTGTTGTAAAAAAATATGTGAATCATGACTTTTAGATCCAAGTAACTTATGATTCTTCAAGTCAACACACCTCGATATGTTACTTGAATACCCATTAGATACCTTAATATTCTTAAAAACTAAATGGAATGTATCTTTGTCACAATTTTTCCTTTATAAAATTTCCAAAGAATACTTTTCATTCTCATCTGGTCGGAGATCATGTTTTATGTTCATTGCTTGTAAGTATTTTCAAGCATTGAGATGATCCTTTGACTTTTCAAGCTCATTAAGAAATGTGAAAATCAAATTTCCACAGACATTCTTCTGAATAAGAATCACATCAATATTATGCCACACCAAATTAAATTCCCAATATGGATGTTTGAAAAATATAATTTTTTTCTTCCATTTTTGTTTTCCGATTTTGCTTGAAGATACCCTTAAAACCCTTTACCTGCTATCATTCAAATGACAACCCTTCCCAAATTATGATTTAGCATTTCCACGTAGTGTCAATATTTCAGAACAAGTTAATATATTTGGAGGTGGTCTACGATAAATGAAACCATTAAATTTTGATCTGTTCAGCCGAAATCTATGAGATGCATCGAGAAATCATCGGTTGCACAAGAAGAACCTATTTCTACTGTGAGGTAGCCATTTAGGCTCAAAATCAATGTTAATAACAGGACAAGACAAATCCATGTAAGTGTTCGAACCAGATAAATTACCTAGCCTAGGGAAGTCACAAATTGTCCATATTAATGTATCATGCATTTTGAACATTGTCTTAGAAGAAATCATCAAATTTCTAAACACCATTACTACACAACTCCGGTAATTATTCAATTAAAGAATTCACGTATAAATAAATATCATTTATAGGAATCTTTTTTCCAGTAATAATCATCTAAATGATAAAAGACATTTGGTGCATACACATACCTCGAGGCAGATTATAAGGGATCAAATCAACTGGCCAAATACTATAACTGGTACAGCAAGACCCAAATGGGTACAATCCATCGGTAGCCAATGCCAATCAAACATTCCTAGGATCAAATGAGAAATATGGATGTAATGATTAAAATTTCTTCCATGATTCTGAATCTCGTGGATTTCTCATTAACTCATCATTTTTATAATCTATAGAATGCCACTTCATGTTTTCGTCTGTTTTTTTTGACATGAATAATTTTTTCAACCAAGGATTTAAAGGAATGTAACGAAAAACCATTGCAGGAGTGTTCCTTTTCTTCATATTCATGAATTTATGTTGATTTAGACTTCCAACATCACCCGTTGACTTCCATCTAGAAGAAGAACATTTTTTACAATCTTGTCTACGTGAATCCTCTCCCTAATAAAGCATACAATCATTGGGACATGAATATATTTTTATACAATTCAGACCAAGCCTATTAACAAATTTTTCTATATCATAAAAAAACATAGGGATGTTTGCTTCAGAAAATGCATCAAGAAATAATTCCAATATCATGGACATTGCCTAATTTTTAATTCCACATAGAAATTTTATATGGTACATCTTCAGCATAAAAGAATGTTTAAAATATTTAAAACATCAACTATACAACTCATTATTTCTACCGTCAATTAAATCATTGTACGCATTTTCCTCAGTGATGTTTTCTCTTACATTAGTCTCCACAGAATCAAGAGGACGATCCAATGATATGTTACAATCTTGATATGGTTGTCCTATAGTCTCAGAAACATCATTGTTCGTTGCTATTTTTATCACCATCATCTGGTTGTTCAAATATGTATTGATAATGGTGGTGGTGTCTTGCAGGGCCAAATACATCATTTATGAGGTTTTTCATTTCATTTTCCATTGTCGATGATGTTTTCAGGGCATTCTATGGATTGACATCAGTGCTCAACCGTTCTGTAATGTTCGATTAATCGTGCCAAATCCTACGCAAATATTGACCATTTAATTGCTTCATTATTAAATGATCATAAACTTAATCTCTCTTCAACTATATTCTAAATTTACATTTTGGACATGAAAATCTTATTCTACCTTCAAGAGATTGTTTTGAAACTGAAAAATTTAAAAACTCATTCAAACCCATAATATACTAAGGTGAGTTCCTCTGTAATGTGATCCATATTTTATCCATGTATATAACAATGTGCCTACAAAATATTAAAAAAAATTAAAACTCAGAACTATTACTAATTATGGAAAGAGATTCATATATACTAGTTGAAAAAATATATAAATATGTTACATAAGGTTCTCCTATTTCAATATATGTGGTAAATCACCCACTAGTGGTTTCAACTAAATTACTACAAACACAAAGGATTAGAAATAAATTAGGAGATTAGGGTGAGGGAACAAAGTCCAACCACATTACTCATCTTAAGAAAGTTGGAGGTTCCCCTCTCCCATTAAATTAAATAATTCTAAACATTATTTGAAGTGGCCTAATATTTAGGGAGAGATATGATGCATGGGGTGGATGTTCTAATATAGTACATTTTATTAATCTAAATAAAGATCTGATTAAATCCAAAAAATGCATGAATTATGTGATTTAATAATTATTTCATGTCTCATTTGATATCAAATATGATCAAAATGCGTCACGGATGATCATTACTCACCATGTGGTGTTAAGAAACCTTTTATTCAAACCTTGATCTAGAAGTTTTGTGATGACGTAAAGTTACATGTTGAATCTATAATTACATAAAAAGGTATTATTCAAGAATAAAAAGAGGTTCTGAAGACTTAAATAATAGAATCAATGATATAATATTGAATTTGGTTTATAACAAGGGATATCAAGCACCAAATTTAGTAGATTTAGACCACTAATAAGGAATAGGTACCATCTATAAAATATCATAATAATGTTTTTAAAACTTTTTTTATGAAGGGAGTTGGTAGGAAAAAAATTATGTACAAGTACGGATTTTTAAATGTTTGATGGAATGTTCCACCTTAGCTAAGGTGGATAAGGAAATTAAGGAAGTTGGTTTCCCTTAATGATCTAAACAAGTTATAAACAAGACCTGATGTCATTAATCAAATGAAATAAAATAATCATGGTTTGTGGATTAATGTTGGTTTTGTGAAAAAATCATTTATTGTGAATATGATTATCGGTATAGACCATTAAATGAAAAATTAGAAAGGAATCCAATTTTAGGGGATAGAAATATCGATATGAAAAAAAACATCCTTAGGTTTAGAGAAGCATGTATACATAAAAAATAATTAATTTTTTTAAAATGTGTCTAAAGTATAAAAATATAGTATTCATTGGATTGGTCCATGTTCATATCATCCTTTATATTAATAGAATAAGAAAATAAGGCCACGTATGTTAGTGAATAAAAAAAATAATCCTTAAGAAAAAGTTAAATATTAATTTACGAAAAAAGAAACCTATTAATGTATTACATAGGGAAGGTAAGAGGCCGTGGAATATAAATTTGAGATGTTTATGAAAGGTTCATCATCAAAAAGAACTAATAAAAATGAGGGGAGTTAGTAGTGTCCATGTTGAATAATAAAACATTATACCAATGAAAAAACTGACTTTTCAATTATATATATGGATGTTATTATGAAAATCTGCAAAATAATATTAGCAAAAGAAAGGTATAGTCAAAAAGTAATGTAATTTATTCCACATTAATATAACTTAGTTCAATGTGTGTGGTGAAACATGGATGGACACACTCCTATATATTGTTATAAGATAATTCAATATTACCATCGGTGCATAGAAATAAAACCTCCAATAATATTATTTTTAATGAACCTACATGGATCCCAAAGAGTATTCTTGATCACAATGGGAAAGTGACAAGCACCTGAGTGTCAACACACATAACCATGGGAGTTATTCAACACTAAATTAACACGAAAATCATTATCATATATAACAAGATAAATATAATCAATCAGATTACATGATGGATAAAAATTACATGACCATGATATATAAATATTCAAATCCAATATGATAAACATGAATAGAAACTAAATTATAGTCTCGATGTAACTATATATTACCACTATCCAAACCCACCATTATACTGACAAAAAAACAAGAGATTCATTCAAGAAAAATGACAATGTTCTATTTATCTACATACTAAATTACCATACCTCTATACACACAATAAAATATAAAATTTTTGCGAAAAATTCATAGTAATATACCACCACGAATCTATAAAATTTTAATGACCATGGATAAATTTTTTTCTATCCTAAAAATGAAACAATTTTGATTAAGTAATTTATTTTGAAAACAATTCCAATTAAACATCCATTGGTTTGATTTAAAAAATTCCATATTCCAATTAATTCATAATATGTAAAAAAAGTTAATGAAATTTAAATAAATTTAAAAAGACAAAGAATCTAAAAGATAAACATGTGATCATTAAAACTAGAAAAACTACCATCACAAATGAAACCAAAAACAAAGCATGAATGGGGTGTAGCCAATAGGAATACATTACTAAAACCCATAATAAATACTAGACACGAAAATATGTATCCCACTAAATATGAATCCTTTATATTCTAAAATTTTAAAAACTATACCACTTAGTTGTGATACACTCACATAGGGTTGCATATGTCTATAACCCTATGCAATGAAGGCTAAAAAAATATGAAATACAATTCCTATGACTGTAAGAACCACGTGTGGTAGGATAGGTGAGCTGACCTAGGGTAGAAACTCGACGGGGTCGGGGGAGAAGGTGGAATCACATGTGTCGAGGGGAGAAGGGAGGTCCACAAAAATGGGCGGCGATGTCACCGACAACACGGGATGGGAGCAGATCTAGGGTTGGGGATTGTTAGAGGGAGAATCATCGTGGGTACCGGGGGGAGAAGAGGGTCGACTCTGGTGGGGGGGGGGTGTCACCACTATAATAAAATAAATGGGTTTCGCAGTGGTATATAATAAACCACCTCAAATGGTGATTTATGTATTAGTGACAATTGATTTTATATCACCATTGTGTAATGAACCGATTTTTTTCTATTGGTATTGCTATTATAGTGGTTCAATTTTTATGAAACATGATGATATGATGGAATTCCATATTTTGTATCATATAGGATCGTGCTGGTCTAAGCACATGTAATTCTTAGTATAGCTTACCATTCCCATAAAAATGTCCAGTCTGAGCACATGAATCAGTTTTTTTAGTACATGCTTCGAGCATTCGTCGTGGATTTCGGGGGCTCTTGGGATATACACATACCCCAGGTAAAGTTTTATACTATAATAGTAATGAGGAAATGATTAAGATGTCACCATATGATTCATTGTGTGATATTCCATACAAATATCCCCTATGTTGGCTGGAGGTATGAGAGGATGCTATGATGGGACCTCATCTTTTCCAGGATACCACGGAGCAGGTGGAGTTGATTTGGAAGAGGATGGATGCTTCACAATATCTCCATAAATATTATGTTGATCAATGGAGACGACCTCTAGAGTTTGAGGTCGTAGATCATGGTTTCATATGTGTAACACCGAGGTTGGGACACTAGATGATTAGGAGAAATGGGGAGCGTTCACTGAGTTATTTCAGGCCGTTAGAGGAGTTGGAGTGTGTCAGTCCAGTTGCCAATCAATTGAAGTTTCCATATTTGTATCGGGATATGCACGATGCCTTTCATGATTCGTGGAAATGACGTTACTTTATTGATATTTCTAAAGTTTTTCATCCCGAGGTGGTTGTGTTGGAGGTGGATGCATCCTTCGAGGAGAACCCTATTCGGATTAAATATCCTAGAATATTGGTTTTCTATGTACAATCTGTTTCTTTTGTATAAGTTATGTGGCAGCACCGACCATATCATGATGAGACTTGGGAGAGGGAGGCCGAGGTGCAATCACGGTGGCTGAAGTTATTCACAGATTCTTCTTCACCACCCTTAGAAGGGAAATTTAGGGATGAATTGTTGTGTGGGGAGACATTTATAAATATTGGAATCATCATTATAGGTATGTATCTTATTTTCGGGTTGTTTGAGGAAAATGAAGGAAAATTGGATATTCGACGAACATGTCTTGTACTTCTGAGTACACGCTCGGTACCTAGTAGAAGCACACAACTACGTACTGGCCGTGTAACAGTTGAGACATGGTCATGCAGTGACCTTGAAGACCCTCTTATGTCAGGGGAAGGTTAAGGCTACTACATGAGATGTATTTATTTAGAAAAAAACGTGTAATTTTTTATTAAGTATATCAGATGGGGGTCGCATCTCATGTCCCAAAACACTTTCTTCGCTATGTGATTCATAAAGGAGAAATACAAAACAACAGATGAACTCTAAATCCCTCCTGATTCTCTATTCATGCTCCAATTATGACGTCGTTGGGTTCGTTGGAATCCCACCAGTGAGTTCCCAAGACCCCTAGATCATTTTTTCCAAATTCATGCATTATTTTGTGTTATTCATGGATGGGAATTTTTCACCTTTTTGTAGATATACATCAATCTAGGCTGATTCAAAGGCTCACGTTCAAGTATATCTATCGTACGACATCGAGGTAGGAGGATTGTGCCTTTTTCTTTTTTTTCTTGGGATTATATATGCTAAAAGTGTGGCATTCCATCTTTTTTGGTATTCCTTTACTTGGAATTAGACCCTGTTATTTAACATATATAGTTTGTCTAAATGAATAAAGGATATTTATTATGTGCAAGGTTATATACCTTGTTTAAGGGACACACATGTGTGTTTTCCCCTGTTACATTGTTTATGACAATTTCCACTAGGTTACCTATACGAAACACCTTGTTTTCAAAGCCTTGTTTGATTATGATGGAGTTCGATTGATTATAAAAAATGCATGTGATATTCCCTGTGAATGTTTATGCTTGTATTATTTATAGATTAAATGATCTACTTTGATATGGTATGCATGATATTTCTCAAATGGACCATTATAGCTTTGAACTAGAGATACTGAGGGGACTTCTAAATTATTTTCCAATGGACCGTGAGAGCCTTGGACCATGAAGAGTGAGGGGTATTCTAGATTATTTTACAATGGACCATGAGATCTGTGGACCATGAAGACTAAGAGGAATTCCAGTTTATTTAAACAAGACATGTTAGAGGGTTGGTGTACATATTTGATTATAGGGTATTTTTCCTTGAGAGAATTCCCAGGTGGTAGTTTATATATTTCTTGATGATGTGTCGGATAAAAGGGTTACACTCTAAGATAATTCTGAGAGGGCCTTTATTTATTTAATTGATGCTATGTGGGAGAAAAGGGATTAGACTATGATATCATTACCATAGGGTCATAATTTATTGAATTGATGTTATGTGAGACACAAGGGGTTAAAGTATGAGAGCTCTCCCAGTGGTTTGTTTTTGAATAGTGTAATGATTATGATGCATTTTCCAATCCGAATCAAAATCTTGGATTCTAGCATACATAAATGTTTAAATGATCTTCAGAGACATCTGTTTTCTTACAAACAAGGAGATACAGATCATTGTAATGATCCTAGGGTTACATGAGTGAACATATGAATAATAAATGTTAAATTAATGTAATTTAAATGTGTAGGATTACATATTATTGATTACTTTCTAGTTTAATCAAACATTTTATCATATTACATATTATTTATAATAGTCGATAGATATGAATTGATCTTTTGGTGGTTCCTTACTGGGATTCTTCTTACATTCTATTTGGGTCATGCTTTTGGAACCAAATATATAATATGATTACATGTGTAGATAAAGTGGGGAACCCTTCTTCATCGGGTACATGATTTTTGTTGGATATGGGGAGCATGATACCAAAATCAGGTTTCTGTTTCTATTGGTGTTTACTTGTATCTTTGGTACATTGGTTTCTGTATTGATTTATAGCATTGTGATTTCATTCATTTTTTTCATAGATACATATTCCATGCATCATATATATATATATTGTGGCTTCTATTAGATTTACATTTTGTCTTCTACTGTTATTCCTATTTTTATTATAGCTTCCTATATTGTTTACTATATATTTTATGCTATGATGAATATGAATATGGGTGAATTGGTTTTCAAATATCACACCATGGCCCTTGTTTCTAGTTGGAAGCCTCTGGAATTTGGGTAAATGCTCTTGAGGTTATTTGACCAACCGATATCAAGGAACATTTAGGGGCACCCGTGAGCAAGATTTTACACAAATCAATCTTTAATAACTTATACACTAGTTGAGGTATGACATCAACCATTACTAATTTATATTTTCGGTCATACACCATACCAACGGAATCATTTGGATATTAAATTAGATTATATTCTACAAGACCTCTATGCACCAAATCCATCTTTTTTATTTTCATAATGAACTCTTTTACTAATGTAGCATAGAGTGTAAAGAGTTTTTCTTGATCATTTACACCTCATTATAGTCTGATGATTTCCTCTTCATTTTCATTGATGCATTTGAATTTAAATTTTTTCATTTTATTCAAATAATATATTACCCGTTTATTTTATTCAACATTGATTTTGTACTAACAAATCATTTCTTATTCTTAATGGTTTGAATATATAAGGATTTCAGTTTCTACTATTAGGTCATAATCCTATTATTCATGCTATAGGATATATTTTTTGGAATCATTAATTTCTTTTGGCCTTATTCATTTTGGATCTACAAATATCTATCTCCTCTAGAGAGGTTTTTGATTCAATTTGCTGATCAAAAATTCTGTTAACATCTACTTCATTATTGATATTATCTACCTTGTTTTGGAATTTATAAAAACTTGCACCATATATTTTTCATTATGATCCTTAATGTCCTCGAACTCTTCTACCTCATATTATTATGAAATGTCATCTTCATTTGAAAGAATATTATTCTTTTTGAATAAATTTTTAATGGTACTTCTGCTAACTTTCACATTGGATGATTAATTATTATTGATAATTTTTTCATCATCCTCATCATTATCATGAGACATATTAGGTCACTTTTTTACAATATTTACATTATTTCCATATCAAAATCACTCATGTGGATGTTTTCCTTTGATATTACCTATTATTTTTTGTAGATTTGAGGACAATAACGACATTCCATCATCCACATTGAATTCCTATTTATTATATAAAATAGTAATCTTATTCATAAACTTAAATTCCACTTAGATTGGCTTCCCATTATCCACAACATCATTGACATCGTTTTCCATCATATATGTGAAAATAATATTGTACATGCTATCGAATGTCAACTCGGATAATTTCCAATCAATATAGAATCGTTCATATTGAACGTAGGGTGATATTTTCTCAAAATGTGATTATAAATATTTAAATCTTATATAATTTCTCTAAGACAACGTATTTCATCAACAAAAACATTAGGTGAGTCGAATAAATCATCAACTGACTCATTAGGGAGCATTCTGAAAACATCATACTTATTCTATATAAATTTTAGTTTTGATTCAATTACTATCAAGTCACCCTCATAAATTATTATCTATTTCTCTCATATATAATCTTATGACATACATGACATCATCTTTTTATTCATTAAAGGGAGTATGTCTTCCTTAAAAAATTGATTTATTTGGTTTCATCTTACAAATCCCTTCAGTCGGTTTATGAAAAAAAAATTGTCCACACTTTCCAAAATACCATGAATAAATTTTCTATATAAATCCATTTCAATAGATTAGATGTAGATCGACATCTTATTTATAAGTAATTTAAAATATCTTTTATCCAGGATCATAATTAATTTATAAATTAAATCCTTGTCTAAACCCCATAGAAAGAATCATTATGATTAAGCTTTCATCTGATAGAATTTTTCATCCTAACTATGTTAAATACCCTCAGAGGGTGGGGGTGAATCAGGGTATGAAAAATAAAAACAAATTCCTCTTCATATCTAGTTTCATAGACAAAAAACACATTTTCATCTCTTTTTCATAGACAGGTATTAAATAAAGAAATAATTAATGAAAAAAATACTTGGTTTACATGCATTATGCTACTTCGAAGGAGTATACAAATGAGATGTGTCGATATACCAACTCAACTAATGGCCAATGAAACATATGGTTCAAGATAGATAATTTATTTTCTTAGTATCCCTACAATTTCAATGTTTAGTAGAAACTCACTAATTTCCAAGGGTTACTCCCTCAATAATTCCTTATATTTCTATCTATTGGTGGAAATTATAACCATCAACCTCTTCCATTTCACGCTACTCTAGAAATTACTAACACACACATTATAGACATATAGGACCCTTAATTGGTAATAATTAATACATTCTTAATTAAATGTAGATTATTTTTTAATGTTATACTTTCTAAAATTTTTTGAATACCACTATACCAATAGTTATTGGGAAATTACATTTAATTGATAACGTGATTCAAAATAATTTCATAATGCTCACACAACCTTTTCAAAACATCCTAATTATCCACATGTGTATAATTCATTCATAAACCCCACGACATTTGTGAATCTCAACTCTTTTGAATTCTCATCTAGACATCCTGAAGAAACCACCTTCTATGATTTTCTGACACATTCAAAAATCTCAGACAATTTCATGAAGCTCACTTTTTCCATCGCAAAACCCAAAATTTTATATCATATTTCATATCCTCTGTGAGCTTCCTTTCATAGTAAACTTTTCATGTGAACAAAATTCCCAAACTACATTAATGAATTCAGTGCCATTGATTCATTATTAGGTCATGATATTATTTTTTGAGGTGGAGGGGGGAGAGGCCTATATAATAGGTTTCTCTAGTTTCATAAGGATCCATACTCATGATCACCTTTTCTTGATGCTCTCTAATCTAATTCAGGAAGCTCTATATTTTCATGAAAATCCTGCAAAACATTCATATTATATAAACTTCTTGTAGTCGCAAAGGGTTACCATGAACCCTTCACGCGTTCTCTATAATCCACTTCTAAATTTTTAGGAGATTAACTTAAACCCTTCATGCATTTGTGGTCCACCACACCATTGTGAGACCAAGCCTTCACGACACCAAAATTCTTCACAATGAACTATACCTTATCAAAACTGTAATCTTCATGAAATCCATGAATATTACATATTTTAATGAGGTATTCATTAAAATAAATCATTTAAAATCTATATTTTACTTCCTAAATATTGGAACCCAAAAATTTGGAAAATAAAAAAAGGACACCACCTTAAATACACATATTTTTGTACCACCTCCAGAGTATCTATTCCTTTATCATGGATAATTTTCAACATACCCTTTCAGAAATATCATTATATGTCAAAATTTATCCATGAATACCTTCATTGATAAAATAAATAATCATCCCAAAAGAAAATTTTTTTACGTTGAGTTATTTTTTCCCATCTAGGATTTGAACCCAACTCACTAGGTGTGATCTGTTTATAAAATCTCCTGGGACTCCCTGAGGTTAACCAAACATTTACTGAATAATTGAGTGGTTTTTTAGGGATATATAATTTCATCATATGAATTATTCATTCTTTGTCCCATGAATTTTTTCATATAAACATGTTTAATAATGATAAATATTGTGGGAGAAATTTTGATTGTCAACTAATAACGCTTTTCTAATTCAACACATTTATAATAAAATGTGATATTTTAGGAGGTTAGGAATATCATATCATGATCCTTACTATATGTCAATCTAATGAAAGAGATATTCATTGGAGTTTTTCATTTTTTATATTCTAACAGATCCATATCATATACATTTTCATAATTATTTAATAATTAATTTTGTATAATACAATATAACATGAAATAGAAATTATGTTATAAGGATTTGGTGATAGTGGAAGACATAAAGAGACATTCCATAAATAATAATAAAAATGTATATGATATAGATCAGTCAGAAAATACAAAATGAAAAACTCCAATGAATATCGCTTTCCTTGGACTAACATATATTAAGGATCATTATATGATATAAACGGATATGAAATTATCTCCACCAAAAACTTGTATTAATATACCTATGTTGACCAAAATCATCATATAAAATAATTCATTTTCATATATTCTTTTTTAAAAGATACTGAGTAACAATGGGACCAAGAGGATGTTAATACAACATAGCTAACTCATGTTTTCTTGATTCATTATGTATATACTCACAATGTAGATTAATAAATCACATGTCTTTCAACATAATAATGGAGCACTTCACATGCATCTAACCTGAGTAGATAATAAAATCTAAATTCAAGTCTATGTATGACCATACATATCCATTTTATATCATAATCAAGGATCCAAATTTCATACATTTTATATAAGGGTAAAACACTCTTCATGGGTGTTATAAAAAATATATCTTCCCCAATAACACAAGGAACCATCCCCAGATTACCAAATATTCATAGATTAAATTAGAAATATATAATTGTATTAATGTATTACTCATTAGAGTAACCACTCTATCCTAATCTATTTCAGACCCAACTAATATTCATACCCCTCTTTTATACAAAATCAATAGTGTATGTTTATAGGTGCGGTATCCTTAATGGGTCATCTAGTATAAAAAAGTCATTTTATTCATTTTATATTGATTATTTATCTTATTACAAGAATCCACTCAAATAGACCTTAACATTTAAAAAAATAAAATATTCCATAAGTACAAATGAATAATGATAACTCAAATTTTGATATTTAATGTTTACTTGTTATTTAACGTTATGATGTATATTTGTATACGTACATCGTTAAATAATTATAAAGTGATGTTTTCCTTTTGAATAAAATTATAAATTTTATAAAATTAATCATCTTTTAGAACACAAAATATTTCCATATATAATTTATTATCTAACATATCTTATACGATAGACTACACAATAATTTGTATGGTTTATATACATACATGGGTTTTGTTAATCTCTTAACATATGAATATAAATCACCCGACATTAGTATGTGGCCATTTTATAAAAATGATCACTAAATTCTATATTATATAAAATCAATGAATAGAAAATAATTTAAAGATTGAATGAATGAGAAATTATATTATTATTATTTGAATTCTTGAATATTTTCAAAATATTTAACTATGAAATATTCAATGTTATATATTTAGTAACATATATAGTTTTATTAAAATTAATTTTGATTTCAACATTATGATCCCTAAAATTAATTCCCTAAACCTTTTCATTGACTTGTTTTGTTATGAAATTTTACTATTTACATGAATATTTTATGGACATTCCTTAATCCTTTGGGCTAATAAATTTCCACTCACATTGATTAAAATATTAATTTATTTTATAACATTTATCTTCTGAATGATATGTAATAATATCAATAGATTCATACAAAATATATTCAATTTAGAATGAATTTAAATGTTAAAAAATATCATTTTTAGTATCCCTAATTTATTTTATTTTGAATATTTATGAAACCCATTTTATTTAAATATTATATTTTTTCATGTGATTTGATAATTTTTATAAAAAATATAAATTATGTATTTAAATATAAGACTAATGTTGGTGGACTAAAATCCCACTTATTTTTATAGAAAGGTGGATAATTTTTTTATAAATAATTTTTATCTTTATCCTCATCACATTCATTATATATAATTATGTATATTATAAACTTTGTTAATAAACATTATCATGAAAATTCCAAAAAAATAACACATTATTAACAAAAATATATTATTTGAAAATGGAAATATGATTGAGATAACGAACATTTATTTTGATTCATATATTCTTGAAAATATTCCATTATATTCAAATCCATTATTTAGTAAACCTTTCCTTTATTATTTCAATATAATATATGAAATTCACAACCTCTTACATGGATTTATAACTCATGTATACTTAAGATAAATATTATTTATACATCAAGTACCATATACATTTGTATTAAAAGAAAATATTTCCATAATATCAGTAACTAATATAGTTAATCCTTGGATTATCTCAACCCCTTTTTGGTAGATTTAATAATTTATATTCTAAAATATAATTTTCATCAAATTCTAATATATCATTTAGTTTTTATAAAAATTTATGGTTATTTTTAGAAAAACATTTGTGTTACAACAAGAATATTTAATTAAATATTAACTCTGATTTACTTATTCCTTCAATAGTTACAATACCCTAGAAAAATATCCATATATTTTCAAGAATAAAAAAATTAAATAATTATGGTAAAAATATATATAACTTATTCAAAATGAAAGAAATGTTTGAACCAAGATATTAATTTATTCTCATTGTTATAATATTAAAAAATGAAATAATATATCCTTAATTCTATGTATCATATAAGAATCTTCATTCATGGTTTTATAAATATTAATATATTTTCAATCATTATGTGGTTTTACTCAAATATATAATTGTTCAATCTTATCAAAATATCATTATCATCAATCTTATAATTTTTTTCAATTATAATTTACTATTAATTATTATGATAATTCCCAAATTAAATTGGGGTGATGAAAATATATAACTCTAATAGAATAATTAATCGAATGAGGATAATGTGTTTCATTCATTAAATAATGAAATTTAGTAAAAGTTTTATCTCCTAAATGATAACCCCTTTCAAAAATACATCATATATATTTGTGGTCTATGATCTATAAGTATGTAATAAATGAATCTGTTTTGATGTTCCTATAATTACGTAGTTATTTGTGAAGTTAATCATTTAAATTATAATATATTTTAGTTTAGTATGGTCGATCATAAAAATAATCTCAAACAAATAATATATAAAGTCACGAAACAATTCATATAGTATACAAAAAATTGAGGTTTCCAAACTACAATGAACCCAAAGATTATTTTCAATATTGTTTAACTAAATCTTGGTGTTTTCCATTTATACCATTCATTGAAAAAAAATATACTTGCTCTCTGTCTGGTAGATCCTATCTGGTTGCACGATTGTTGTCTTCACATGAGTTTACATTGAACATAATATTACACTATGTAATTTTAAGGGGTAATTAATCTCACCATATTATCTAATGTATTTCCTTATGTATGAATGATTATAATGATTTTGTTTGGAATAATATTCCTTCCACCAAATATATATGTTAAAACCATGTTGATGTGTACCACTTTACTGAACTCATAAATTTTATTAGTAACCCAATCTTAATGATAATAATTTTTTTATTTGTTCAAATACATACGATTATTATGTTATATGAAACCATTTAATGTGATTTTTTATTCTATATTGAATCATAAATATCTGTATGTGTACTCTTAGATAAATAAATATGAAAACCTAATATTTCTATATAAGGAATAAGACATCAAACCAATTGGAAGTCTGTTAGGATGTACCTATTCCCAAGATAAATTACTCAAGAGGGACATTAATTCCATCATAATTCTATGTTCTACTATCTAAAAATTGTAATCATCCAATAAATTCAACCTCATATCACCTTACCTGAAATAAACAACATAGAAGATAAGTAAATGAAATATAAGACCTTATATGTAACACCATATATGCTTGTATAGATGTTTATAGAATTATTTGAACATTTTTTTTAATTTGTACATAATAATTCATAATACAACCATTTGAAATATGAATAATAAATGGACTAAATTATATAAATATAGCATTCGTAAAATTAGAGTTATAATTTTTTTAATAATTCAAAATGAAACTATCAAAAACACATTAAAATGTTGTCATGTTTTATAGATATTCAATAATAATATTGAAATAAAACATATTATTTAAATTAAATATAGATTACTTCATATTATAATATTTAGGGAATTTTATATTCATATATAATTTTGCATGAAATGAGAAAAATTTATATTTTAAATGTAATATTTGAAAAAATACAATATCAAAATATCAATCATTTAATAATAATTCCATTCTCGATCATATAAGATATCAAAAAATATTTTATTTTGTTTTCACTAATTTTTGTTAATATTTAATTTAATTTGAATAATTGAAATAAATAATTTCGTGGAATGACTAATCGACTCTATATAGTTTTATATTTGGAAATATTTTTGAAAATTAAAAACAACATTTTGAATGTACATATATTTTACATATAATAATTTTAAATATGTTAATAAATTTTTATTATTTATTTTAATAAAAACTATTAATATTATTTCATATGGATTTAATATAAAATTTTTTGTAAAATTTTATATAAAAAATTATAAATTCATCCAAATTAAATAATTATTTATAATCATTATCATTTAAGTAAATATCCTAAAAGTACTATTTCTTATAATTGATGAAGAGATATAAAATAATTTATTCATTTTATAACAGATAATTAGAAGAATTATTTTTTTAATATTGTAATTGAATATATTTTATTTGATGATATATGTTGAAACACCTTTATGGTTTATAAATATAATGATAGTGTTTGATACAGTGGATCATGTCAGTGAAATATTTTTAATGAGTTCTTTATTGAATGAATTTGTTTCAAGGGATATTACATCTTATGATATATCCCATGAATTAAAATAATCACCACACATGGAAATTTATATAATGTTATCCTTATGTATGAAACCATATCACACTCTATGAAGGGATATATGTAACAATTACTTAATTATTATCACACACACATCCAAATAGAAGACATTGGAACCAGTATAAAATTATCCTTTATTTCATAGGAAATTAATTTCTATGATTAATGCTTATTCATTATTTATAATATAATGGTCTAGATGGCCATATTATTGTACATGATTCCACAATATTATAACATATAATATATTGAATGTTAACATATTTATATTGTACCACATTTCTGATGTCATATATCATATCAGTCAACACCATCACAAATTATGTTATTCAATATCATATGAAGAATAATATGCTATATTTTATTTTTTTTAATGATATAATATACTATATCAATAAATATATTTAATTTTCTGTCAATGAAAAAATGGTTTCATAAATAAAATGAAATTGTATTGATTTTAAAACATTGATGTATTTTAAAGGTTTAATTAATATAATAAGTATTGTCACAAAAAATATGAAAATATAATTCCCAGGATCACTATCTGTGAAACCTAAAACAATTAATAACCAAAATTTTGAGAGTTTTACATATTCCTTGAACTGTCAGGAATCCAAATATGATTTTATAAAATATTGAAAATGTTCACTCAAAGGAAACAATCATATTCCCTCACTATGGTGTATCTATGGTTGGAAATAATTACACTTCACATGGGGATGACTATTCCCACATCAATGGAATTCATGTACCTCACAAATAAAATGATAAATAATGATGATAGAATCATGGTAGATAGATAATTTAGTAAAATAATTTAATGGGTCCCACCGAAACTGATTGTGTTTGGAATTTTTAAATATTTTCTCATGACAATCTCCAGCTAACCATTAATTTAATCACACACTACTGGGCCTATCAGTATGTCATAATCCATTCATGTAATCATCAGATGAATGTTTCATTTCCTCTCTCATGAATTTCATCTTATGAAAATGTATTTTTATGATTGAAAACATTTGATAATTTTTTGACATTTAATATTAAGGGGTTAATTTTTTGTAAATGGTAAAATATGATATATTAAATGTAGTGGTGTTATATAACATTAATTTCCCATTATGATATTTTATTCAAATTAATATAATATTATTTAGAAATATTCATTTCATATAGTAAGGAATGAATATAACTTATATAATTATATTGGTAATGAACCAATATCTCCTTCATGTATACTCTTATTGACATGATATGAGATCAACACATGAATTTGACTAATATTAAAAATGTTTGAGAAGTGTTATATATTGGGGAATTGTGAACATGTATAAGAAGGATTTTTCTATGAATCATTGAGTTCATTTATAAATAATTTCATAAAGAGATCAATGATTTTCTATTATATATTATAGTTTATTGTATAAGGTAATATGTACATATATTATGTTCTTTACAGTATTAAATTCACTATTATATATGAAATTAAAAATTATCTAACAAACATTAGGGGTTATTCTGTTAGATTATCATCCTAATATTGGGGGGTCATGAGTGTAATATATTACTTGATTTTTTTAATTCAAAAATCTTTTACATGAAATGATTTATAAGGTTCTATTTAATGCATCATATATAAGTAAAAACAAATTTCCATTATATTTGAAAAATGAAATAGAAATATACCTTTTAAGACCGTGTTTTCCTTTACTAAGAATATAATCAGTAATTATGACTATAAATAAAATAATGATGTCCCATAATTCGTAAAATTTTTAAATTAAATTTCTAAATTCATTAGTGTTTGGAAATGTGGAATTAGGTTTTCATGTGTTTTAATTGTAGTTAATTCCTTAGATGGAGAACATATAAATGGTTGATTCCTCATTTATAGGCTAATTTCTAATAAGTAATTGAATTAGAGATGTCTGTTATATTTTGTAGTAAAAATCAACATGCTATAAATTATATGGTGTGTTCCCCTTATATTTGATATTGAAGTACCAACATAATCCATTTAATTATTTAATATTGGATATAATGGATATTGAACATTATCTGGGATTGTTTCAATAGTCGATTGTGATTGTTTTTAGGAATTAGAATATATTGAGTGAATAATGTAATACAATGTTATGGATTTAAAGTTTGTATGAATAAATATCTAAAAAATGAATGAGGTTGATAAGATGAAATTTAATTGGAATAAATAGGTTGGATTGTTTGATATTTATCATATTGATAACATGATGATAAAATTTTCTATCACATGGATGATTCCGACACAATAAACATTATATATTATCCCATAATATTTTTTTTGTGGATTTTAATTAAATGTTTTTATATTTTGGGAGAAAGGGAAGGTTTAATTATTTTGAATAGTTTTTTAAAGTTTCTATGGATATCCATGCTTTGAAAATAATTTGTTTGTAAAATAAGTGTAATTAAGTGAATTGAATGGGGACATTAAAATTAATTGTGAAGTACAAAATTTCATATTGGGGTTCCTACATGGATGTTGTAAAGATCACTGAAACAGTGTTGAATAATATTTTTTTATGATAATTGATTCATGTTAATTATTTTAAAACTCTAATTTACCACATAAAATATTCATTATAACCCTAATATATATTTTATGAAACTAGTTATCATTTCTAGTTGTTTTGGAACTTCTATATAGATCAATTATGTAATTATTCATTGTATTTGTCTATTTGTTATTGAAATATTAGTTAAATATATATAATAAAATTGATTTTTGTATTATCAAAATTCATTATATAGATTGATATATATTTTTATCTTATAATTAAGTTTTTATATTATATATTTCTTGCCATGAATAGGATAAGCATGATCAAATACAAATGTTATTTGTGTTTTAATGATCAAATTGTCATTATTTCCTTCAAATTCATTTTTAAAGGTTCTTAATATATTCACAATATAAAATTTTTTGTTCATATTTATTCAATGTGAAAATAGGATTTCTTATTTAGTGATTGATCTTATTTTAGGAAATTTTTTCTATGGATATTTTTCTATCAAATATTTATTTAAAAAATTCATTTGGAAAAAATTGTTTTTATAGATTTCCAAAATTTATATTTATATATTTTAAAAACAAGAAATGGATTTTGTTTAAAATATATAGTCTTTGTAAAAATATGTATTTTAATATTATAAATTGGACGAATTTATAACTATTCATTTTTATAGATTTTTTTATAAAAATTACTTTTAAAAGGAAAAATGAATTAGGAAGACCAAATGAATTGGGAATAAGAAATGATTAATAAGTGACAGAATTGGATGGATGATTATAAAGACTATATTGGATAAAAATATTAGTTGTTTTTTGACATGACCTGTCCCTCTAGGCATGTGTCGTGACTACCCCAAGGCCGCCTTCCTAGTCCTAGGGTTGGTGACTAGCATCGGAAAGGAATATCCCTAAAAGGGAAGGAATTGTCTCAAAACATTTACACTCCCAAACTGGGAATGTTGTGCACAAGTATAACCCAATGTATGAATAAATGTACAACCGCAAAAATAAACTCAAATGAGTGTAAAAGTAAGTACTGAATGTAAAAGGGGCCAGAATACAAGCCCCACTAAAATAGGAATACATGTAAAAGAAAAAAAATAGCTCTCGTGGTCACCCTCCAAGGATCTTACCTAAAGGGTAGGTATATCTCGTCATTGCGTCTCTCCACATCAACTAGTCGCCTTTGTACACCGTCATGTCCTAGCTCCTCAGGTCTCAGTTAAAGTTGCACATCGTCAGCACAAGACCCAATAAGGTGTGGGTGAAGCCCGTGGTGTGCCGCCTGATGCCAACACAGTCGACCGCCCCCCTTTTACCATTACAAGTCAGATCCATGACCGTCCTTCGTAGAACGCTACTATGGAGCGCCTTGTCATCAATGTGACCAGCGAATGGTTGGTCTCCCCTTCATCTACCACAACACCTTCTTAGAGTTCCACCTTCTTGTGGCTGACAAGAGCTGGCTGCCACTACTGGTTGTCGCCATATTTATTGGTATCCTATGAATAATGGGATAAAAGTAACATAGGAAAATGGTATGAGCGTTGTTCAGTTGTCGTTGCGTCGTTTGAAATTGCATTATAACATGGGAATGTTTTCATCATAATCAAGGTAAAATAATCAAAAACTCTTAAACAAATATCCCTACATAGAATTTGTTGGAAGGCAATACATGTGAAGAAGTAGGCTCTCTGTATGAATATGTTATTCGGCATTCTCCATCGCATGACGATTCCACCATCGACTGTCTCACTATCTCTACTCTTCATTGGAGTAGAAATTCATTGGTGTTTCATCATATCCTCCTTACATTCCACTTCGAAAACATATTCCCATCCTTTTATTAAATAGTGATAAATGAGATTTTAACTTGTCACACAATTAATGTGGTTCATTAATGAGTTTAATTAATGAACCCAATAATCTCCCAATAGTTTTGTAACACAAGAATGTGTAACCGACCAGTAATAGGTCTGAAAACCCAGTGGCCCCATCACCATCATTCATCAGTTACAAGGAAGGAAATAAGATAACTCGTTGAGTTATTTCTTTTTTAAAGTCCAAAATTAATTTTTTTTTTCAGAACCTTTCCTACCAAAGATAATCTATCCTAAGGAGAATGCTGATATTGTGAATTCAATAGTGCCCTTCAATTTTTAATACGAGCACAGGTTTAAAAGTAAGAAATCATCACTCACATGTTTACTGAATGTACCAAAAATAATGTTCATAAATTCGTTCCAGGATATTCGGGCCATTGAATAATGTTCCTTCAATTTTCACAGACTCATAATAATCACTAATTATTTTAAAATGATTATATAGATTTTTGAGGTCATTATATTCTCCCCGCCATAGGGCTTTTCATCCTAAAATGACAAAACGAAACTATAGAAACATAAGTGGGTACCAAACATGAATCTGTGACTGCCACTCCCATGTGCTCACTGAAATCACACCAAAGAAATCGACTACCCATGAAGGAACCACTCCTGTCGATCCTCTATCTTCACCAGAAACTCTTCAAATGTCACCTTATCTTCAATGTTTTGGTCACCTCAATTGATAACATGCTACGAATCAAGAATGTACCTCATTAGCTGCAACACATGGAAAGCATTATGCACCTGATGCATCCATGGGAGAGGAGCTAGGTGGCACAGCACTTTGCCTACACTATTGAGGATCCATAATGGTATGATGAACCTTAGTGTTTGCTTGCCTCCCCATCCAAATCATCACAATCCTCATCAGGGTGAGAACCATAGGAAGACATGGCCTCCCTCCTCAAACACCAAGGGTCTCTGTCTCCTGTAGGTTTAAGACAGAAGCTAGCTTTGTGCAGTCACCATCTTCTCCTCGATGATTTAAACCTTCTCATTGGTAACCCGTAACAACTATGGACCCATTAGTGATGAATCCCATAAGCCAATCCATCATAGAGGTGATCTACATGGTCGTACGTACATGTCCTCAAATGGTTCCATGCCAAATGTTGAGTGATAAATATTGTTTTATGTTAACTCTACTAGGGAAAGGTGGCACTCCCAAATGCGGAAAAAATAATGGACGTGAGAAAGAATCATTTCCTCAAGCATCTGTATGGTCTTCTCCGTTTGACCATCTATCTAAGGATGAAATGAATTTCTCTTGCATATTTGAGTCCCAAACTCCTATTGCAATCCCATCCCCAAAAGGGATGTAAAACGATAGTCACAATATGAGACTCTTTCCAATGGAACACCGTGAATCCGTATAATCTCTTGTACATAGAGGCATCTCATGCCCTCTTCTAATCAATGTTGTTGGATGGGTATGAAGTCGGCCGACTTAGTGAGTCGGTCAACAATAACCCTGATGGAATCGTGGCACTTGGACGTATGTGGTCGCCCTGTCATGAAGTACATAGATATTACGTCCCAAATCAATTCCATCACTTCAAGTGGTTGATCCAAGTCTTCTCTATGTTAGTGCATAGACTTCACTTGATGACAAGTGAGGCATCATGAAACAAATATTACCCTCGCTTTCTTCATCCCTGACCACCTGTACTAGCATCAGAGGTTCAGGTACATCTTCTCCAAACCATTAAGTACCACTAAATGGGATATGTGGAACCCCCTCAATAGAACCTCTCATAGAAACACTGATACCATGGTTCATCCTATGAAAAGGATGGCATGATCCCCACCTTCAAAAATTCTTCAAGAGCCAATCATGAGGATATATGAGCATATTGGGCCATGCCTTCAACATCCCCAAGCTGTGACTGCCTGACTCGTGGAATGAATGGTGGAGTAACTATCATAGATAAAAGGTAAGATGCTCCCTCACTATACATGGAAGATAACTGCAATGCAGTAAGCTACTATATTGCCTCACTATGAAACTATAAACTGGACCTCCTATTAAGTGAGTCTTCCACCATGTTTCCCTTTCCAAGATTGTAGAATATCACAAATTTAAAATCCTGGAGGAACTCTAACCATTTCTGTTGTATCATGTTCATGTAATTTTTTCTGATGAAATACCTAAGACTCTTGCGATCATAGTATATGGTAAATCGTTCACCCATCAATTTGTTTTTCCACATCTTGAAGGAAAATACCACTGTTTCTAAATCCATATCATTGGTAGAGTAGTTCTGCTCATACTCACTCATCTATTATGATACGTAGGTGATCACTTCTCTCAATTGTTAGAGGACACATCCCAATATAGTCTCTAATGCATGCAGTAGACTACATATCCAACACCCTCATCTGGTAACCTCATGATGGGGGAACTGTCAGATCTCCGCCTCAGCTCTTGGAAACTCTGCTGGTATCTCTTTGTCGAAAAGAAAATATATCCTTTATTTTTCAATGATGACAGGGGTGCTGCTAATCTAGAAATGTTTGCTACAAATCTCTGGTAGTACCCAGCCAATCACCGGAAACACTACACCTCAATCACACTCCCATTTGGATCCCAAAAAATCCATGCCACTGCCTTTAGAAGATCCCATGCAACACTAGTCTCCGAGATAACGTCTCCTAGAAATTGGGCCTTTCGTATCCAGAACTGAAACATTGAGAGCATAATTGTAAGTTTGTTCACTTGGAGTGTATCCAGATCTATCTGTAGGAATGATGTGTCTCCACCTCTAACATTGTGTATATCAATATTTTTTTAATGAGGACTACCATGAAGTGAGTGATGTATGGATGGAAGATCATGTTCTTGAGTCCCATGAACACTCCCAAGTAGTCAAAACACTAAAAAGCATCATCAAGAACTCGTAGTGTCCATAACAACATCCAAAAAATGTCTTTTGTACGTCCTCATACTATACTCTAAGATGATGATACCCTAATATGAGGTCTATCATCGAAAATGAAAATTGTCCCTCCAACTGATTGAAGAGATCATCAATCCATGGGAATGGATACTTGTTCTTCATGTTCACTTGTTTCATCCTCAAATATGTCACACAATGCCTCATGCTCAGAACTACATTCATGGTGATGAAGATCAAAGCGTCCCCTAGAAAAATAGAAGGCCGTATGAAAACCTAACCCTGTATGTCCTCCATCTATATTGTCAACTCAAGAACGTCTTCGAGATCCATATGATATGCTGGTGTAGATATAGCTGTTGTCTCGGGGTACTTGTCAATATAGAAGTCTACCTCTTTATGCGGAGGTAATCCTTGAAACTCATGAGGAAAGACATCAACATACTGGTCCACCACTACAGGATAACTTAGGCTCCCCTCATCAACTGCTACAATGGTAAGGCTATCCAACTCAAGAGTGATTGGTTGTATCCTCCTATGAAATATTTTATCCAATGATTCCTGGGTTTCCTTTTTTGGAAAATATGGAAACCCCAATTTCTATGTAGCAGATATAACCCATCATTTTTTCCTAAAGCAGTCAATCTAAACATGAACTGTGGATGACCATTCCTTACCTATAATAATGTCGTAAGGCCTCAACTATGCCACCAAGATGTTATTAATAAAACTCTCACCTCAATGGTCAGATCACAATGTCGGCATAAGTATGATTATTGAGAGTCCTCCAAAAGTTATCTCTATATGCAAGGGTCAAGTAAACTATTTAAACAGAAAATATAGCTCTTGAAAAAGTTTTTTGATAAGACTTAATGATTAGTACACATGTCTACTAATACGACAGTAAGTATAAAACACATACCGCACCTTGATTCATTCCTAGAGCCCTTGGGTAGCACTATTTGACCACCTGCAGGTAATCTGTTACCATGTTCTCTAACTCCCTGAGCCTGGTGAGAACAACATTGGGGTGTTGGTTGTAACATCGAGAAATTTATACCACCTCATACTTCTTCCCCAACACCTATTCTATGTATTTTTCTTTAAATTTTCATCTATCCATATCACTTTCTATTCCCAAATCATTTACACATCCATGTCTCTATGGATGACATCAGTTTTCTTATTTCCCACTACCACATCTACTGGTTGTATCTTGTCAGCCAAAAAATTTCTAACCAGAAAGCTTCGCTCTAGCAACCTAACATAAGTAGAGATACACAATGTAATAGTTCTATCTTGGATTCCCAAATCACATCTCACTTGGAGGTCCAAGCCCTAAAGCACTAGTCATATCGTATTCATCGAGTACATGGAATGGTCGGTACGCCTCAATGAATACACAACTATCGATATGGCGCCCCTCCGAAGCTGTAGAAGCTCATGGATACAAAGACACCACTTCTCTTTATGGAAAGAGACCCCATTCTCTGAGGAAGGTCCTCATGATCTATCCATGGAAAAATTCGGCTCATCGTTAGATAGGGGTAATATAATCCCTAACATCACCCTGTTGAGCGACGTAGAATGCTCACAGCAAGGACCACCATCTAATTTAATGGAGCACTGATTAGATGAAAACTCAGTCACCACCTCCACATAGTCCATAGTTTCCTGTGAATCAGGATCTCCTCATAACATGAGGGGTATCTATCACTAAAATAATTGTAATGTAATGAGCCTACATGTTTCTTCTACCGGTAGCACCAGTAGTAACCACTGACCATCGGGTAGTGGTATCGCTGGGACATCGACCAAAGGTATCATCTCAGTCCACAATCTTTGTAATGATTCCCTCTCACACTATGGACCATACACATAGTCATGCATTGGATTCCTGACCAGCTATCTGATTGGAGGCATCTTGAAAGATAATCATGATGAATAGTAGTCAATAGGTTATACATGGTGAGATAAAAAAATAGATCAATAGAAGAAAACATTTTCAAAACACATGAAACTACTGTTTTCATGTACCGAGTCGTAAAACATATTTTCGGGTTCTACTTTATGGATACATTAGTCACCACACCAACATTGGACTCCATCAAGTGAAATCAGAACACAAGACACATAACACTATTTCCCTATTGAAAACACAAAATCATAGTTCTTCTGGTAGAACCAATTCCTTTGATAACACTTTGTCACACCCCATGCCATGGGGCCTGTGTTGTATCTATCCCAAACTGCCATCCATGGTACAAGGGTTTCTGATTAGCACTAGAAAGTCATTTACCTAAAAAGGGAAGGAATTGTATCAAAACCTATATAATCATAGACATGGGACACTACGCACATGTATAACAAAATAGAGGAAGAAAGGTACAACCAAAACTAAAAACCTCAACTGAGTGTAAAAGTAAGTACTAAGAGTAAAAGGGGCTAGAATACATTCTCAACTGAAAAAAAAGTACATGTAAATGGAAAAAACAACTACAATGGTTTCCCTCCAAATATCCAACCTAAAGGGTAGTTATAGTTCATCATTGCATCTCTCCACGTCAGCCGGTCACCTTCATACACCATCAAGAACTACCTCCCCAATTCTCATTCAATGCATCCCATCATCTGTAAAAGACACAATAATGTGCGGCTGAATCCCGTAGAGGGGTGAGTATAACAATTCTAAGTTAGTACCCCCAGATTACATAATGTATCTCATAATTCCATAATGAAAAAAAAACAAATAATGATCTAAATCACATAGCACATATAAAAAGACAGATCACACCAGATGTAAATTAAGTTAGGAAGTACATATGATTAGTTGTAAAGCTACACCATTTTATTCTGTTGAGAGGCTCTACTGCTGACCCACATAGGATCGAAATATGCGGGACCGCATAAGATCGCTAGGCACTAACTCATATAGGATCCTTGAGCGCTGACCCACATAGGATCGCTAGGCGCTAAACCACATAGGATCACTAAGCGTTGACCCACATATGATCGATAGATACATACCAACACATAATCGATAGGTACTGTCCCACACACGATGGATTGGTACTGACCCACACATGATCATTATTCATTATTCAGGTCACAACCCAACACTGGATTCTCGCACTTAGAATGCTTGATTCTAGAAGGATCTTCTCCTCCAACAATCTATTATACCTCAAACCCAATTATGTAAAGAGATAAAGTATCCTAATTAACCTCTTTGTCACAAGGGTTCCAATGCAACAGTCGTTGTATCAATCAGATGCTCGGTTTGTATGTTATCTGCATTTTACTATTGGTGGCCTGGTTGGATTCACGTTCGATCCAAACAAGACGTATTCCAACTTTCTACAAAACTCATGTGCAGTATTTAAAAAGGACCATCTCATTAAAATGATTACATAACAGTATATGGTTCATAAAATGGATTTCGAGTTTAGGAGATATGCCCATTTAATTAAAAATTGGGATCCTGTCCGACCTGGCCCGCTAGGCCATGGGTGCGGCCCGACCGACATAGCTAGGCATGGCTCATCGTCATGTAGAACAACCTAGCCCATCGGATGGAATGGGTGTATGATACCCTCCCGAATGGCTCGACCATTCAGGTATTCATTGCAAAGGTTCTAGTTGGAACTGCTCTTGTTGGCCGGTCCGCTTATAATGTTCACCCACGGGACCCGCAGGGCACGTATTCACCCTACGCTATTGCTCGAAGTCGTACCCTTCCTCCATGGTGCGATGCCATGGAACATCACTTGAAATCATCGAGGATGTACCACCCCCTTCATCCAATATAGATACTTTTGGCGTATCCCCCTTCTCGAATCCGGTGAGTTCTGACAGCTGGTAATAGTTGTCGCCATGCTGCTTGGTCACCCACGAATAACATGATATAAGTAATGTTGGTGGAGGGTCTGAGACATTATTGGATTAGACCACACCCTCTGCATTATCTCTATATCATGATATGGTTTTTAACATCAAAAATGTTAAATAATCCTATCAACTTTTAAACAAATCATGCTACATTGTATTCATTGGAAGGTGTTGCCGATGGGGAAGAAGGGTATGTGTTTGAAGGTGTTCGGTGGCATTCATCATCGCATGTCGATTCCACCAACAAACTTCACATGATATTTGTTTTTTTTTTGGATTAGAATGTCATCGGTGTTTTGTCAGAGCCTCATTTTGATTCTCTCCCTAAACTTATGCCAAATCACTGATTAAATAGAGAGAAATGCGTGTTTAACTTGTAGCACAATTAATTTTGATCATTATTGAGTTTAATTAATGAACCCATTAATCTCTCGAAGGTTATGTTATAGAAGAATGTGTAACTATCCATTAAATTGTCTAATAACACAGTGTCCCCCTACAATAACGCAACGATATCAATGAAATAAATAAAAGCACTTGTTGAGTTTTTTTATTTTTTTTTTGGTAAATTACAAAACTAACATTTTCGTCAGACTTTTTCCAATAAAAGTTAAGCTTCCCTTAAGTGAATCCAAGTAATGAATAATCAAGGGTTCCCTTGTATTTTTAATCTATGAACCGGTTCATATGTGATAAATTGATACTTTCACGTCTATTGAACATAACTTTAAAAAGTTCAGAAATTTTTTTCGGGCTCTCCAGTCCCCAAAATCAGGTTCCGTCAATTTTTACAGACTCGTAATAATCCCAAATATTATTAAAAAATTTGTATGGAATTTCTGGGACTTTAAATGTATGATGTAAATAAGGTCGGGATGAAATTTCAGAAAACACTAGGATGGGTGACCTTCAAGAATTGTGTTATGATATGATCATAGGTTGGAAAGTATGGAATATATTTAATATTTATCATATATAAAAGGATTTGTTTGTATAATTATTATCTTTGATGCATATTTAATGTATGTAATGGTAACATATTTTTTTAACAAAATTATCATGAATGGTTTTTTGGGACTTCATTCATTTTACCTTAAAATTCATGTTAATTTATTTTGAATGTAAACATAGTAACATATTTTCAAGCTTATTTATTACATGATTGAAGATAGATTAATCATGAGAATGTGTGGATTCAAAATTAAATTATCATACTACCCATATTTCAGTGTTCATTTCTGTGTTTGATGAAATATTTTATCATGATGTTAGAATGAGAAAATTTCTAATGTTCATTGGAAGCGGATCAACATAGTTCTAATCATGGTGGAGATATGTCTATTCTATCAGAATTTTACGAAATAATTGAATATCCATGAAATATTTTTAAATTATGTAATTTTTTTTTCAAAATATTAATTATAACACCCAATGATTTTATGGTATTTATCTTCTTATGAAATTTCAATTTCATTGATAACTTACATTGCATGTAACACCCTTTATAAACATATAATGAAATACTATAATAAACAATTTAATAAATAATAAGGAAAGAATAATATTAATAAAATTATGAAATTTATATGTTATATACTCAATTAAATGTTTTCTATATTCATCATAGAGAAGTTATTTGCATGAGATAATAAAAATTCCAATTTTCCGCAAAAAAAAATATTTTTCTAATGGAATTTTTGTCAACATTTAATGGAGAATTTTCCATAAAAATATCTTTTGAAAAATTTATAAATTTTTAATTGGCATAATTATTTTTCAAATTTTAATAACAAAGTTTACTTTGGTTGAAATTTATATATTTTTTTTGACCAGTTTCATTTTATGACAAACAATTAAAAATTCTACACTTTAAATGAAAATTTTACTTTAATGTAAATAAATTACAATGTTAAATTATATTTTAAATTTTTTTAGAGAATAAATAGATAAAATATAAATTTATTAATTCAATTCATGTCATTTTAATCTTTTTTATATTGAAATTTTACATAAAATCATTTCAAACATTTCAACATTTTTACATCAAAAACTACATTTCCTGCATCATCTACGTGATAAATTTAAAATTTATTATATCCACTCCATTGTTATGAATTATTAAATATGGATTACATACATTTAATAAGAAGGTCCATATTTTTTAAATATTACCTTTAATTTTTTGGATGATTTGAATTGTAAACATAACAATTTTTCTACCATAGTTAAGTGTAAATCTGTTATTTAAGTGTGAAAATAACATTATACATTTTTTACAGTTAAATTAAAATTTGAACAAAATTTTATTTTTTGACTAATTTTCTTCCAAATTAAGCCATGGGAATAATTTTTTAAAGCTTGGAAGAACATGTTTTACATTGGTCCCCTTGTAGTATTTTATATTATGAAAAGTCAAACTTATCACATTAATGTTTTTAACAATTATAAAATATTTAATATGTGGAAATAAACAATATACCATTGACCATAAATAGTACTTTTTTGAAAAATAATATTTTTATTTTTATTCATTATTAAATTTTCATTTATAGATGAAATAATTATATTGATGGCTTTCACCTAGATGATGAGTAATTATTAAATTAATATAAAATCAATTAAAGGATATTAAATTTATTAATATAAATATTAGATAATATAAATTATGCCATACACTGAATTTTTATATTCCATTGACATATTAGAAATGTTTTAATAAATTTAATAAATATTGTTTAAATTTTCTTTTTTATGTTCAGTAATGAACAATGAAAAAATTGACATTAATGGTATTTTAAAATTTTAAAAAAAAAATCTAAATGACATAGATTTTTTAAAAATATAAAACTCTACCAGATGATTTATATTATGAATAATATATAGTCAATGATTTATTTATTCTTCTTTCTGAATTTTATAGTTACAATATTGACCCTAAAAGAGTAAAAATACTTGTTTCTGAGAGTAAGAGGTAAAGGGATCAAATAATTATTAAAACAAAATGATAATGGAAATAATGTGACCTAAGTTATTCAATGAGATTATTTAGAACCATAATCATATTATCTTCTTCTTTAATAAGTTTATATTCATGTATAATAGAATATAAATTAATAATAATTTAATATTTTGTGGGCTTCCGGAAATGATCCTCCCCTCAATTATAGAATGGATCCTCCTGCTTCACTTCCTTACAACATTATATAAATATCTACCAATTTTTAATCTCAAAATCATATGTAATGTTATTTATCTTCTATACCATCAAAAAATTTATCGTAGTTATCTTTGAAGAATTTATAAATAAATCCCATGAAGAAGAGGTAAGAGACTTCACTAACACTTACCAGTTTAATTCTTATTATACATATCATTGATGTGTTTTTACGATGATAATGTAACAAATAAGATATCATATATATTAATATGTGTAATTAATATACTTTTATAACTATATATCACCTTTTATACATCCAATGAAAAACAAAATCATCGCGAGTGCGTATGTATGGCTTACTGTCTCTATGCAATGCTGTATTTTGTTTTTCATCACAACTTTACAATGATGGATATAATGTTTGAAATAGTGGATATATATGGTAATTATGAAATTATATTTATTCTATATAAGTAATATCTCAGATTATTCTTTACAATTTTACACATTAATGGAATGATATTATCCCATGTGTATACATATGATGTAACATCTTTATGATGTAATGTTATTCATTTTACATGTTAAATACTGAACAATGATTAAAAAAATTTAAATAGTTAATAAATATAATATCTATGATTTGAACATCATTAGGGAGATTAAGAAACTATATCCTATTCACAAGATCTAAGACATACATAACAAAACATGTATAGTAAATTAATGTAGCTGACAAATGAAAAAGGGAAATAACAAAATATTATGAAAAATGTGTGTAAATTGAAATAAGAGGATAATATAGGATATAATAAATAAGAAAATGGTTATGGTGTGAATAAAAAACAATTTTTAAACAATTATAATTTTTTTTATAGAATATATAATGAAAAGGAATCATGTTGTAAGGGACATCATTTCAATTTCATTTCAATAAGGAATATTTTAATATATTCATTTTTTTCTGGGGAGTATCTACCGCCCCATTAATTAATGATCATAATTCACTGGATACTTTAGTAAATATACAAATTTATTATATCAAGTATAATTTTATTAACTAATCCATGTTATATTTTTATATTTGGTGTTTAAATTGAATGTTATTTGATTAAATATGTAAATAATGTCATATATGAATATTTTTCTCAATACAGATATTTGATGATAATGAATATTTTTTCATGAATTAAATCTATTATTTAGATATGTGGATTTCTTTGGAAATTCAAAAACTTGTCGGGATATGTTATAGATAGCTCATCATTGCATTGATAGTATTATAAGTCAAACATGTTTGACAAATTAAAAGGGTTTTATCCATAATGATTAATCTATCTTTTGAAAGGTCTTGACATTATAGATACCATAATTACTAAGATAATAGAATCCAATAGTAATCATTTCTAATAGTAATAATATTTCTATTTTTTATCCATGGGATTTTCATTGTGATATTATTATTGTATTTAGATAATGAATAAGTTATAGATTAAATGATATTAGATTCAAATGATTTACACTTCCACAGTCTTATGAATTATCATATTATAAATGAAAATATATTGATATAATTTAATATATTTTTAGTAATCAATCATACCATATTTATTATGATTTATTCATTCAACATATAATCCACTTCAGGTAACCCTTAATGAGACTATGACAGAACCTTATATTGTTAAACATTCTTCATATGATATGCAGAAGGGATCTATGAATGAGATCATGGATGAAAATTTAATTTAATTTTAATGCCCTATGATTAATTTAAATTATAAAATTGTACCATTTCAATATATTATTCTCAAATACTAATATCTTAATACATCCTTCTATATTTTATTACTTGTGTTTAATACAAATGAAATAAATTAACCATTGAGTATGGGCTACAGAGGTAGAGGTTGTTACAGTTGGTATCAAATGGATTTTGTTATAAACTATTAGAAATAAGGAATTTTCAACCAATTGTTTCTCTATGGGGATATATTATTATAATTTTAACCGTAAATATGGATTCATGGGGCTATGCATTGTTATATAGAAATAAATTCTATTATTATAATGAAAAAGTACCATCTTCATCCTAATGATGATTTTTTTGATCAAATTCAGATAGCTCAATATTTATTATCTTTTAAATTTATTCATGATATCATCAATTAAGAGTAATTAATTACATTATTTCTATTAAATCATCTCAAGAAAGGCTATGATAATTATAATTTTAATATAATTTCATTCATATTGACTATTGCACCATCTATTTTTATGGATCTAGTGAAAATTTTGGTCGTGGAATATGTTGATGATTTTTTGAGGCATTAATTAAAGATATTTTTATATATTATAAAATAAATTAAGATCATGGTAATAACATGATTATTCTTCTTTATTCTCTCTAATGGAAAGAGTTATATGGTAAAATTAAAAAGTTTAAATTTTGGATTCATAAAATTTAATTTCTTTGCTTTATTGTGTCTAAAGATGCAATAATAGTTGATCTATAAAGACAATGTCATCCCAAGAAATTCCTACCCCAATTAACATAACTGAGGCACATAGTCTCATTGGATTAGTAGTTTATTTACAAAAATTGTTCAGAATATTTCCTAGTTTTATAAACATCTAAATAATCACACATATAAATGAGTTACGTTCACTTGTATAATTTAATGTGAATAATGTATTGATTAATAGAGAAAAGTATATTCGATACTCCAATTGAAATTATAGAAATTGAAAAATAAGGGTTTTTTGATATGCCTAATCCATCTATGAATGAAATGTGTTGTGTCAATATGAAAAATGAAAAAAAATCATATATAAAAATGTAGTTGATTATTCATGAACAATACAATCTATAACATGATATTGAGTTAGAATCCATAATAGTTACATGATGATATTGAAACAATATATATATATGGTGAAATATGTGAGATATATATGAATTATAAAAGTTGTAAATAATTTTTTACCATAAAACAAATAAATATGAGAAAAATTAGATGGCTCAAGTTACTAAATTATTATTATTTCTGAAAACACTACCACCACAGAAAAGAAAATAGGTTAACATATTAATTAAGTTGTAAATAACATGAAATTATAACCAAAATGACGATATAGAGATATCATATGTGCATGGATGTAGTAAATATATATATGAAAATTATTACAAATGGGGAGATACCAAATATTTTTGAAATGATTATGAAACCATCATTATTGGAAAAGATAAAATGTTATTAATATGATGATGATGATTTTATAAATTAAATTATAGTTATGGATGATGGAAAATTGGATGGATTAGTTTATAAATATGGGGTTCATAAATTTAGAATTGCAATATGAGTTCAATTAATACGTGAGCTAAAAAAGAAATAAATTGTTGATTCTCAAAACTAAAAGTTCTGTATACACTCTGGAAGTTACATGAGGTATATAGATTTGAAGGAATATATTTATATGAGAAATTATGATGAAAGAAATTTAATACTACATAACAATATGCTATGTTTTTCTAAATGTGAAGGCTGATAGACTACATCCTAGTGATTTAATGAAACCTTTACATATACCTATGTTGAAGTGTAAGTAAATTATTAGGGACTTCATCACTGGATTTAAAAATACCTCTAGAAATAATGATATGATATGGGTAATTGTTGACCACCATACCAAATAAGTACATGTTCTTTATATAATAGGTGATTTACCAATTGAGAACATAGAAATAATATATATTACAGAACTTTTAATAATTCATAGTGAACCTCAACAAATTTTTTCTGATTGAGAACCATGTCTTCAATCAATATATTGGTCGATTCCTCAATGGGTCCTACCTGTTGGTATCCATTTGAGCACCACCATCCATCCTTGAAATAAAAGACATTCTAAATGGACTATTCAATCAATTAATGACATGATATCATGGTAACATTACTTTTATGGTTTGTGTGATCAATATTTACATTTTGTAGAGTTTTATAAAAATAATATTTTTTAAAAAATTTATTCTAATGGTGTCATAAGAAACATTATATGGAAAGAGATGTAATACTAAAACTTTTTGGGATATAGATTATGATAATAAACATACATTATTAGATCATATTTAAGGGAAATAGAAATAGAAAATACTATTCATGGTTATATTAATGCGGCTCCAATTAGGTAGTGGAATTATGCAAACAATCTTAATTTTTTTCGGAATTTCAAGAGGGATATAATGTCTTCCTGAAAGTATCCATATGGACAAGTGTAATATGTTTTGATAATAATGGGAAACTGTGACATATATACATTGGGAAAATTTATATTCTACAAATACAGTGATATGCCGCTTACAGATTATAAATTCCACCAAATCTATTAAAAGTTCATAATGTGTTGCACATATCATTGATTAATAAGTACATGGAAGACACAACTTATGTAATAACCTATGAGGAAATGTAATTGAAACATGATTTTTCTTACTATGAAAAGAATATTGATATTATTGAAACTAGAGAGAAATGGTTGAGAATTCAGATGGCTTGACTAGTAATTGTTTATTGGAGAAACCAACAAATGGATTGGGAAATGTGGGAACATGAGGATGTTATGAAGAAGAAGAACTCTCATTTTTTATAAGTGAACATTCATGAAAATTTTGATCCTGATATTTTTAAAAGGTGGGAAGAATCTGACACCCCACCATTTATGTTACATCTCCTCTTAAATAAATTTCTTTTCTTTCATAGCTTATATTTCATATAACACCCAATAATAACAAACAATAAAATATTATTGTAACCTATTCATTGAATTGGAAGGAATTAAAATTAATAAAAAAATTATTAAAATTATGAAAATTATGTATTTTGTAAACAATATAATGTTTCTAAAATCATCTATAGATTTTATTATAATAAATAAGAATAATTGTAAAATTACCCATAAAAATCAATATTTTTATATAGGTAGTTTGATCACCACTTAATAGAAAATTTATTTTAAAAACAATTATTGAAATATTAATAAATTAAAATTAATAAAATAATCTTAATTGTTTTATATTATAATATAAATATTTAATATTTTTTAATGGTTGGTATATTTCATGACATATTAATTTTTTGATTAATAGTGAAAAATGATACAATTTAATTGAAAATTTACATTTCATATAAATAATTTACAATGTTAAATTATACTTTTAAATATGTTATATAAGAAGATTAGGAAACGTATACATAAAAAAATAATATTTATTTTATTTCACTTTTTTTCATATTGAATTTTCATATAAAAGCACTTCTAACATTTGATAATTTTCTCTTTAAAACCCTTCTTTCATGCCATGTCTACGAGACAAATTTTAAATTAATTTATCAGCATATCCATTTGATAATTTTAAAAATGGATTAGTATTTGGAATGAAAAGTTCCATATTTAGTAAATAATTTTCATTTATTTTTTGGATATATGAATAGTAAGATTATTAATTTTATAACCATATTTATAGGTAAATTGGGTAATTAGGGGTAAATATAAAAATATAATTATTATCCAATTACCCTAAAATTTGTAAAAATTTATTGGATGAGTATATATGGACAATATTCATATATTGGGGTAATATAAAAATTATTGGATCCACATGGATTACATAAATCCACTTATACTATATTATTTTCATAAAACTCAAACACTTCAAATTATGGTTTTTAATATGTATACATTTTTTAATATGTTTCCTTCCATAATATATTATCATCAAAAAATAAACTATAGAGAGGAAAAATATATTTATTCATCTAGTTATATAATTAAAATGTTTTGTAGAAAATTATTTACCTTGTAGGACTTCACAATGACAATATTGTAATTGATTAATTATTAAAAAAAATAAAATAAATGATATTAAAACTATTATAATATATTTAATATCAGATAATTGATTTCAAACAGGAATTTTAAAGAAGGAAAATAAATATTGGGGATGTATTACAATTTTTTTTGATATATCTGGTTGTATTTATTTTCTGTAAAAGACATGAAATGAATAGTGTCAAAATTAAAAATAATGCAATTTTAAAATGTATAAAATTAAAAAATTATATAAAAATTATAAAAACCTAAAATTAGAAGAAATGATTAAGATATGTTAAAAAATTATTCCATGTTTCAATGATGGAACCATTTGTAATATAAAATTATTTTATGTTAATTTTACATCTTTAGAGTTTCTAAAAGTTCCCCTCACATGAATTATAAAAGGGGACCACCTACTTCACTTCATTACACAACATTATTCTATCCTGCTAAAAAATCAACATATTTATCATCTAAAACTCATATTTTTTCTTGAGTTTCTTTTCTTTGAAAACGTTTTACCCTAGGTCCGTTAAGATATGTTATAATAGATATACATCTAAGAAGAGTTAATTATACTTATCAAATCTTTTAGATTTATAACTTATTATACTTATTCTTCATGTCTTTTTTTCATTCTAAATTAATAAAAAATGAATTATCTATATTATGACATGTTATTATGATAATGGTACAACCATATTCTACCTTTACCCAACCTATAAAAATAATAATCAATGTGAATTTGCATGTACAACATTCCTCCTCCACAAAAAGGTGTAATTTTTGAATCATCACCACAGTACAATGAGGGTTATAATGATGCATATAATATATATGGGTATGGTACTTAAGAATTGATTTTTATTCTTTAAAAATATTTTATCACACTATTAATTACCATTTTACCAATTATTGAAATTATATCATCGCTCATGCATACATATAATTTACGGTCTGCACAACGTCATGCATTACATTTTCCATATTAACAAATGCAGAATGACTATAAAAATTTTTATAATGATAAAATAAAAATATATCACCTTAATATCATTATGTAGATGAAGAAATTATATCCCATGCATAAGAACCGAGACTTATATGACAAAACATGCATTGGAAAATAATGTAGTTGACACACAAAAAAGGGTAATTACCAAATATTATTAACAAACTAGAGATCAAAAGATTAAAATAGGGTCATATAAGATATCATTCATATGAAAATGGTTCTTGAATAAACTAATAAAATTCATTAAATTATTATACATTAATTTAATATACGTACATTGAAAAAGAGGCATGAGGTAAGGGACATTGTGTTAATTTAATTTTATTGATGTATATTTTAATAATTTGAACATAATTTCATTTTTATAATATATATACCATTATATTATATTCGGATCATAATTAATCTAATAATAATTATATATACATATATTTCAAATATCATGTATATTATTATTTCAGAATCTGTGCTTCATTTTAACATACCATGTTTACATTGAATGTTATTTGATTAAAAGTGTAATTAATGAAATATTCATATATTTTACTCAATAAAGTCATTTATTGAAAAGTAATATTGATTCATCTATTAAATAAATCATCTAAATAATTGAGGAATTTTTTGGGTGTTCATACACGTCTAGTCCCTCATTAAAGTCAACCCCTCGCTATATCGATACTCTCATGAGAGGAAAAAGTTGGAAAATTTAAATTTCTTTTAACTATGATGATTAAAGTGTTGTCGGAATGTAATTGACAGTGTTGATTACATGATGTCTGATATCATGGTGTCCAATATAAATAATTTCCTTCAGTAATAACTCTGTAATTTTTTACCCATTTTATTTTCAATATGATATTATCCATAGATTCATATTGTGCATAATATATTTTTAAGTTAATTTGTTTATAATTAATGGAATTTACATAACTATAATTTCTAATCTTCTATGATATTAATTTAATGGAATAATTGGTTTGTGTGTTTATTTACTTATCATAAATTATTTATTATGATTAAATGATTATAGATAACATTTGATTTATGTATCCCTAACTGAGCATCTCAGATCACCCTATTATTTTTTCTACTTTTTACACTAGATATGAAGATGAAATTTAAGAATGATCTCAAGGATGAAAATTATTTTCCTTTTTCATGTTCTATCATTAATTAAAATATTAATAAAGATACAATGACTATATATTTTTCCCTAAATATACTAAACTATTCAGTCCTTCATAATGTAGTTATGTGTGTTAAAAAATAATGAAATAATGTGTCCAACAAATCTAGGCTAATGTGGTAGAGCTTGATAGATTAACATTAAATTCCACTATCAAATTTTAGTTAATATATATCTTTTACATGTTTTATAGTAAAATATACAGTTTTAGCATTTTTATGGAAATTATAAACATATCTTATGTACTTTTTTTGTTTTTTTAGATAAAATCATCCCATAATGATTATAATTTTTTCCATAATATTAGTTTTTGACCTATAGGGATCAATGATTAAATCTATATATATTGGGGTTATTCAATACCATGTATCATATTTCGTATCTCATATCATCATTGTCTCACTGATCCATTATTTTCCGCAAATTGCATAATAAATTCTTTTGTAAATAAGTGGGTAAAAAGTAGTTTTTAAGGATAGAATAATAATATAATTAAATATATAAGAATTATTCTTGTACATTAATATTATAGTTTTTTTACATAAGGTAATATGATTATTTAAATTATCATTAGATTTTGACTATGATATATTTTATATGTTGTCAATAGTTTTTCAATGGTCAATGTGCATGTTTAAATGTAATTAAAAAAATCTATACCAATAAATAATATGATTGAATAATTATACAAATGGAATGAAGCTGGGATGTAAAACCCTAGAAATAAGAATTGTGATGATCTTAGTTTTTAGAAATGAATATGATACCTTTTTATTACTGTTAGGAAATATTCTATATGATTTGTTGTAGGAGGTGAATAATATTTCCTTACAATGTAAGGAAACATTCCATGTGAATGTTAAGAAACATTACTTATAGAATGAAAGAATGTTTCCACACAAAGACATGTGATGTTTTTTATAATAATCATGTCCAATAAATCATGAAGTATATCATGATAAATTCATTACTCATTCAAACAAGGGGAGATAAGTATTACAATGTTAGATGCCATATATCATCAGAAACATATCATTAGATACATATCTATATAAGATATGATTGGAGAGAGATACAACATAAATCCTTGGTACTATGTTTGAAGATACATATTTTATTTATACAATTTCTAATGGGTAGGGATATATATTGGTGTGAGAAGATTATAGTTCAATCATAAGTAAAATGTGAAAGATCCCCAATGTCGTTGTATATACAATATTTAATGTTATTGCATGGAAAATGGTAATTCTTACTGTGTTAAGATTGAATTTTGTAACCAGGGTAAGAAAAAGATACCAATTATTGATTGAATATGAATCGGCATAGGTTTAGTCTCTGAAATAATTCATTAAATGTAGAACCAATTTATCATAAAATTTATAGTTTAACATTACCGAATAGAGGTATAAGAATCTACTAGATATAATGTGTTTATAATTTTTAGTTTAATGGTTTTTGTTAACTACTATATTAATTTTCATGTTACGAGTCAAGGATTGTGTTCATTTTTTGAGGCTGATAGATTGAATCCATAAAAAATATATCAATCGTACCATGTATTATATGATAGAAATGGTTTCACAAAAAAAAGAAGGAATGAACATAAAAATGTTTATAATGACCCATAGAAAGACATTATGAAAGGTGGCCTGATTAGATATTGATCAATTTATGTTTTTATAAAAATAGGCTTTATAATATTTTGATGCTGATCAAGGATTTATTAAAACCATTGAAACGTTCGATGATAGGATGTCTATTTAATGTTGCTTATTGATGGCCATCATTTGGAGTAATTGAATATGTGAATCATCAAACTATATATTGTTTAAAAAAATAAGATATTTATCTAGAAAAATTGAGATTTAATATAGAACACTATTATTATATTCAAAGTTAATCGTTTAATGATAAAAAATCTATAAGGAAACTAGATTAGGATTTATAATTTTCATTGCTGGATAAATATGGAGGCCATCCTCTAAAAAAGGACTGTAGATATGTATGATAGGTTGAACATCCATCATCCATATGAATGGACATAAAAAAGGGTAATGATATTAGTATATTTATGATTTTATAAAGTAATAATATCATGAATATAGTAAGTCAATGTTGATATTTTTGATAAATAAAGCTAATTATAAAGAAATTGTTCATACTAAAAATTTTATCTGATTGGAAGACAAAAAAGTAATCTATTGGATAATAAAAAAATATCATTATATGGAAATATATTATGTCCATATATAATTAGAATCATTTGAACATTCTATTTTATGAGAAGATGAGCTCATCAGACTGAGTAAATCAATCAAATGTATATAAGATGGGATATAGTCAAATATAGTATAATATAACAGAGAATTTATTATGAATAAATCAATCAAAAACCTACTAAATGGAGTTACGAGATGCTTTCAAAATCACTGTAATGTCCATTAATAAGATGATATTAGTATGAACATTCAGAATCACCTTATCTAGATGAAATAATTGAAATAAAATAATTTCATTAACACATGAGTTAGGGATGTTTGGATATGTTAATAGAAATAGATTTTCTCATTAATCATTAAGAAGTTTAATGAAAATTTTAGAAGCATGCCTTATATTTGAGAAGAGAACAATATTTGAAATACAATATTGAGTTGAATAAAATAACAGATTTTTGTTCCTACTGGTTTCTTTAGTGGTGTTCCTATTAAAAAGGAGTACATAATGAATGTCAGTAAAATGTTAATGTATATATTTAGATGTCAATGTTATAATTATATCATAGAAGCATAACATTACAGAAATTTAATACTTGTTGAAAATGAGTAATACAATAACAGAATGAAGAATATTTCTACTAGATAAATATTTCTATCAAAATCATCATAGAGATGTCTTATCGTTTTAAGAACATCATAGAGAGTTTTATAAGGTGGTGGAACTAGTCAGAAGGTAAATGATTATAGGTGCATTCAATATATGATTAGGATCATGGTTTTTGAGGTGCTGAATCTAGAGTCATTTCATATAGAGGATTATTGGATTTTAGTGGAGGAGAATTGGATGAAATCATTCCAAAAGAAGATAAAGGTTCTCCATAAACATTATAGTAGATAGATTTTCCGATATATATTATCTGAATGATGTTTTCTTAACCTGATTAAATTTTTTTATCTCATATTGGATCGAAAGATATGTAATGTTTTAAATTGAGTAGGTTATGTATAATATGTTATATAATGAGACAGATTGATATTTTAGGAATATAGTTCGACTATGGGATGATGTATTAATACATAAAACTTATAATTAGAAAAAAAACATTATTATTAGATCAATTCATGATCCAATGATTGTCACCATGGAAATGATATTGCTTCTAAAAATGATTTTGCACATTGTTAAAGTATATGTATTTTGTAGTTACAATTATCATATAGTGGGAAAAAATTTATAGTATATAAATTTTTCTAAATATCCATACAACATTACATAAAAAAGATGATCAATCAACATAATGTAAGATATGATTTAGTTAATTTGTTTTTTAATATATGGTAACCAATAATTCACCCACCACTTATAACAATGTGACTTCATGATCCACATGTGAATCACCTTTGGTATCATATGGTAGGTTACCTCGGATTGAATCTAAAAGATTTGTTCATTGTGGTGTTCAACTATTTTTTATGAAATAATTTTTTTTAGATTTTCCATAAGGTTTTTTTCTTTATGAGAATAAGGCATACCCTGTGTTTATGAGTACTGATTTATCTCAAGTTATATAAAACCATGGATTTCTACACAAACCATGAGAAATTAAAAGAAAAATCTTATAGTTAGAAGAAGTAAACCTCTCGTTAAAAAAATAGGAAGATAAATCACCATGTAATTTTATTATTTCTATTAAAAATTCATTTAAATATGATATAATTTATCACAGAGATTAATATTTAAAGACCTATAATATATTGGTAACTATTCAAAAATTTTACAGTGAAATATAAGCTAACTTTGAATGTTTCTATGTTTATTTTATTACATATATACTTACATAAATCAAGGGACAACATGAGGATATTTTAAATTTGAAATCATAACTAGTTTACATAGAGGAATCATTATGAGTAAATCCATGAAAATATTTCTATTTTAAAAACTCTCTATATACCATGATGGCTATGTACTACATTCTAAAGTATAGTTCAAACTTGATGTAGCGGAACATCAAATATGATTTTATGAGAATGATTTTCTTAATGTGGTTCATGATGAATGATTCTATGCACTCCAGTGTACTATTCAATTCATTAGATGTCATATTGCTTAAAAATATGGAAATTTAAAAGACATTGAAATATTACTGTAGTAGGAGAGATATATGAAATAATATAAACTTAATATAAATCAAATTATTGAAACCAAAAAAAATGAATAATATTATGAACTAATAAAAAACATCCTATGACGAAATTATAATATTTATAGAAAAACATTTATTGTGTCTATGTTAGGAGAATGTGTCAATAAATTATGTCTTGGAAATTCTCAATGAAAATTATGATACTCAAATTGAAATTTTTTAGGTTATGAATTTATAACTATGGAAAAAATAAAATTGGAGATACTATCATCACATTTTCATGAATTAAGTGATTGGGATGCACAAGGAAAAATAGAATGTTTTAAATTTATAGTGTAAAAAATTAAAGGAGCATATAAAATCATATGTAAACCTGAATCACAATGTTCTATGAGAATGTGGTGAGATTAAGAATCATAGAATCCACTCATGATGTGTCGGTAATTTAATATAAATTAAAAATAACTGAAAATATTTTTAAATAATTTCTTACTTATTTAATAACCCCATCCAATGGAAGGAAGAAATTGAAAGCATTAGAAGTATAAAATTGTGATAAGATGAAGAAAAATGAATCCAAACAATTTAATGAATCATATTGTACAAACCATAAAATTTTATTGAACATTATAGATAAAGATAAAATGGGTGAAGATAGGTGGAAAACCCACATCTCATAATAAGGTGGTAGTGAAAAAATAAAAGGGGAAGAATACCCCTAAAATGATTTATAGAAAAAAACATTTTCAACATACTGAATAATACATTTTGAAATATTTATAGTCTTATTAGATATTTATTGTTCTATAAAATGATTGCCCACAGGGATACTAATTTCTTCATTAATATTTAACATATAAATAACAATGAAGTGAAATAAATAAAGGGGATGAATATGGAAGTAAAAAATATAAACTCAGTAATGAATACCTAATGATCATGAATAAAGAAGTATTTATTAAAATCCAATATATATATATATATATTTAATCAATAATATTTAATAAATGGTTACATGTTTGAAAAAATGTTGTTAATTTCTTAAAATCTCAAAATAGGTACTACTAATAGATGGAGGCAAAAAATATATAGAAATATATATGAATCATATATTCTAAATATACATTGGGTTAAAATCAAAATGAATCTATATACATCTATATAAATAGTATGAATGATTTTGAAGCTGTAATACTCAAAGAAATATGTTACTTATATAGAATTATAAAAAATATTTTTGGATGTCTTAAAATAAACATGAAATTTTTTTTTAACAATAATAATCATTAGAAACAAAAAAATAAATTTCAAAATATAATTTGTAGATTGAAATAGTGGAATTAATAAAAAATAATGAAGTAGAGGAACACTAAAAGTAACATCAGAAGTGTATCCTATTATAAAATAAGAAATAGTGTGAATATTTTAAGATGGACATACACTCTGCTAATAATATATGGACAATGTCACTTGGATAATATAAGTTTTAAAATAAGAAAAGAAAATAACCTGATGAAAAAGTGGGTTTGTTATAATATTTGAGTAGATAAAGATGGTGTGATATGTTTCTATTGTTTTCATGGTTTCAGGATTGAAATAGTTAGATGAATTAGGATTTTAGAAGATTATAAAAATAATTAAAAATTCTTGATCCTCTATAAATTATTATTATAATGATCTACTAGGAAATGTCAAAAAAATATTTAACGAAACACATTCCATAGGTGATGTTTACTGATTCAATGGTTAAGGGGAAAAAAGAAGAAAATAAATGTTATTGAATTGGGAATTTTCAGGTTGAGAGAAATTTCTCTAAAAAATTTCTAAACATGATCATTATAATAATTTTTTAACTTTTTTACTTTGTATGTATAAATGATATTATATTGTTAAAAATGGATTAATGGTGATTTTTTAAAATTAAATGAAGTGTCAAAAGCCCATAAAATTTATTAAAAAAGTAGTACAAAAAAGGTTGGAGGATGGGGTCAGAAATGACATTACTTACCTTATCAAAGAAATTAGAGACCATGTCTTTTCCTGAGCTTATATCATATCATTATCTATTCTTCTATAACATAATTCCAACTTATACATAATCTACATCAATGACCCCAACCCCAACCTCCAAAATAACTATCTACTAATATTTTTCCTGCTATAGGAGGCATTCAATGTCGGTCTCATCAGTTTCAAACTCATTTGATGGTTTCAGTTCATTATTTTGATTAATCCAATTCTCATTTATGCATCCCCAACAACAACATCTTGGATGAAGATCTCACTTCCATGTTTTAGTTTTCTTCCATTTTACTTCAACGAAATCCATTCCTTCATTAGAAAAATCATCCAAAGAGAGAGTTTATGTTTTAGAATCCTTTTTTTGAACCAATATATTCCAAAATAATATGTTGAAAATTTAATGTTTTTAGGATTATTGTACTTGAAAACAAAGTCAATAGATGATAAGAAATTTCTATTTTTTTGTTTTCCTTGAGATATGTTTTTGTCAATATAATATTTTATCTATGAAAAAAGATAAAAAATACGGATATTTTAATATTTGATGAAAATGTGTTAATTATATTTCAATGATATTGATAAAACACCATATTTTTCACATGAAAATTTCTTATTTTATTTTTTAAGAGAGTAGTAAAAAAATTATTTGAATGAAAATAAAATATGTTATTCCCATATATATGTTTTAAAAATAATAGTATCACATTGAAAAACATCATGGGAATTATTAATGTCTGATTTCATATTCCTTGTTTTCTAAAACTAGCATGGATTATGTTTACATTGAGTTAGGTGATTATACGATTTTTATTATAAGAAAATTTAATCTTTCATTCTCCCATATAGTTATGTGTTTATAGTTGGTAGAGAAGAAGAAATGTTATCATGAAAGTTCATCCCTCTCCCCATGATGTAAAAAAATATTCCTAGAATCTGGTCATGAATGCATATATTAATTATTTCCATCACTTAATGTTATTGAATAAAATTATACATTGAATTCATTTTAACTAATAGAAAGAAATATTTAATTAATATATATGATAATATGGAATTGATATATAATAAAAAGGGCGAGATTGATGTTTCTGTAAAAATATAATTTCTATATATTTTACATGTAGTCAATGGTTCATTATAATGTAAATGGGGAATTTTATGGGTAATTTAAAAATTGAGTACCTATTGATAAGAGGATTGATTAATTCAAATCAATTTTGTAAGCCCAATGGAAACCCCATCAGCTTCTAAACATCGATGTTATGATATTTTGGAAACGAATAGTAAATTTTACTTATTATTCTAATAAATTTTCCATATGAAGAAAAAGATTTTTTTTTATTTTAAGAATATTTTATTCTGAAAAGTGATGGTTTCCTTCTATGAAGGTGTTACGAGTTTATATTTGAACAGGAATATGAAAAGGTGTGATAACTGTTCCACACATTATGATGTCACAAAATCGGGATTCACATTAAAATCCGGAAGTTGGAGAGAAAAATTTCCCAAAATATAATATTATTGAAATGAATGTATCTTTATCAAAATTATTAAAAAATGGGAAAAGGATATCATTTAATTTAAGGAGAATGTGTATTTCAAATAAAAAGAAAACACGGATATTCAAGTTCTTATCAAATGATTATATTGAAATATTGTACATGTTCTATATAGTTTCATTTAATTTCAATAATGAATATTAACGGAAATTTTAAAATTATGTACTAGTTGAAAATAAAATCGAAGTAGACTCTACAATATGTTATAATTACGGTAAAACCATAGTATGTACATTAGTGAAATTGTTAAGTGATGAAAATTATAATGAATTTTTTTTGGAATTGTTAATAAATTTTCCATTTGATATTGTGAAGGTGTCAAAACTTGTTTCATTTATCATGTAATGAAAAATTTACTTATAAAGGATTATAAAATTTCCTTATTGATGTTATGAAAGTTAACTTACTAGATCCAATGAAGTTTTATTTACCATTATAATAATATAATAAGGATTAAGTCCAAGATCCTTGTATATTTTTTTATAAGGGTAGATAAGTAGAACAATATCATTTGACATAGATCATTAAATGAAGATCACTAAAATATTGTGATTAGACAGAAATATTTCATAGGTCTGAGGTAATCCATTTTAGTACACAATTAAAATTTTTTTCCAAAGGAGGAAGATTTATAAAGGAATGAGAAGATTGATTTTTATGAAAATTTCAAAAGTTTGTGTTACACAATGTTACCATATATAAACTTTCAAATGGTACTAGGTAGATTTGGAACACTTTTACTAGATTAAGAAATGATATTATATGAAAACAAATTATGGAGATATCAACGTTCAATTTTATGTCACATGACAAATAAATTTTTTCAAAAACTATTGAAAACTATTAATTTTTATTTTTTGAAAATGGCATGATTATACCGAAAAGATCCCAATTATTATATCTGATAAACATATCTTATGAATTTTTAGATGAATTTATTATATTAAAAACTATATGAATATTTTATTAAAAAATTATTTCTTTTAATAATAAAAAATTATATTTCCTAATTTTTTACACTCATTTATTATACTACCCATTTTTTGAATAAAAATTATGAAAAAATAGACAATTATTAAAGAGGATATTTCAATCTACTGAATTTTTTATGCAAGTAACTATATTAGAAATAATGATTCTGTGTGTGGAAGATGAAATGATTTTCCATATTTATTCTGTTCATAGCATGTATACTGGTCCTACTACATGTGGATATAAAGTAACTGTGTAATGATATTATGTGACTAAGTAAATAAATGTGGTGACCCTATGATGAAGGACAATGAATATTAAAGATAACCATTCCACATGATGATTCCATTTAACTTTTCCATGTAACTATTCAATGTACCAATTTTCTACGACCCCTCAATGGAAAACTCTAAAATGTCTTATTAAGTTGATTTTTGGCATGTCCTAAAGAGAATTACAAATCCTCATGGTTTGGAAACAAGTTCCTCACATCAACAGATTACACAAGGGAATGAATTCCCCCTAAAATAAATAAATAAACAAGAATTAGAAAAATGCAAAAAGAGTTCAATATATCAATGAAACTGAGATGAAAATAATTTATAAAATAATTTTAAATGTGAAACAAAACAGAACAACTAGACCAATTTAACATGACTACCACATTTTCTCTATGTCTTCCCGTAAGTCACTCACAAACACAATGATCAATTGTAATCCAAAGCAAACCAAATAAGATAAGACTTACATAAGTGCTAATAACAGAAAAAAACTATAGGTGTGAGTATTAAAACTCTTTAGGCAAGCCCGATAATCTATTCCCAAAGCACAACCATTAAAATAAAATGAAAATCAATTTCATGTTTGAACTACAATTTATCAATGTATGTGTTTCTACACATTTTACTTATAAAATATAGTACAAGTCAATGCCCTTATTTATTTCCAAAACCAGGTTCATTCCATTAGTGTGACCTTGGTATTTTCCTAAGGAAAGTGATGAATAAATTTTTTCGATATTTTACTAAAGGGATAAAACACTTTTCTCTGAAAATAAATTCATAATCCATATTAAAATCAACACATCATATTCGAAGAAATGAATTATGTATGAACACACTATAGTAATAACATAAGATGGGAGATGTAACTAATAATATAAGTAAAAAATTTATCATTACAAGAAACTAAGAACTAATAGACATAGGCAAACTGAGGAGAACATAAATAATCCATAACATACTAACATATGAGTCCACATCCTTAGTATCATGGTAAACATGATGAAATCAAAACCCTCAATACGCTCGGCCACCCTAACTCAGGAATGACTTAGGGAATATCTAATACTAATAAACTAAAATATTTTCACCTATTATGGAAAATTGGTTTTTAATTCAACAACTTGTGTAAAAATTAATTTCGAAAAAGTTTATCACAATTCCTGGTTCCCATATATCATGTATAAAGGGGTGATCCAATTGATGCCTTATGTGTCTCTGATCACTTTCATATATATAAATAAATCAACAACATGAATCATCCCAAGCCACCCCATGTATTTATTTATTTTATTAAAATAAATAAAACAAGTAAAGTAAAAATATGGGATTTCTGATAATGCGCCCCACAGATTCCTCAGTGTGTAAATTCCATCCATTATAGATAGGCATGGAATGAGAAGCATCCAAAAAAAGACTTTCATAATAAACACATTCATCAATTTCACAAAGTTTCCAACCATTCTATTAATCATGTTACCAAAATAACATTTTTCACGATTAAAAATACACTTTTAAAAAAAGTGGTTTAAAAAAAATTCCACATCAAAACATTCATTAATTCCTTTACAACTTCACGTTACACCTCCATTGTACAAACCATTTTTTATAAAAATTACCAATGGGCCTTTCATCAATAACACAAGCCAAAATAGCTTAAAAAGATACACATTTTATTATAAAAATCAATACTAATTTGGAATCCAATAAAATTAACTAATAATGTCATTTCAAAAAATTCAAATACATTAATAAAACCAAAACAATCATATTATATCACAATTAACTCATAAAATCCACAGGAGAAATATAAAAAACATACGATACATAATATTTACCAAAAAAATTTAATTTAACACCACAGAAGACATAAAACCCTAATTTCATGCCAAAATTTATTCAAGCTACTAAACCATGTTCTATATAATAAAATATGCAATTGAAAGCTAAAATGCCATTTTACCCAACAAGTGGTGTGCATGTTTTTATAAAAAAAGTTATTTTTCAGAAAACAAGGTATGAACAACCATTTTCATACCAATTAATTAATCGAATGGTTTCACAAAAAGATTTACCATATATATAAGGTTCTAATTGCAATAAAAAGATGAAAAATAAATTTAAAATGGTATGTACAAGAGAAAACCCACATCAAATCCATGGAAGAATAAAAACACACTCCATAAATAACTCGATAAGGGTTCCAAAACCACACATTTATATATATATAAAGAAACCCACTAAAAACCAAAAAACCAAATAAAAATGGAAAATTAGTACCCTAGGTCGAGCTTGACAGAAGGAGAATAGAAAATCCACAAATAATAACTGAATAATGAGGAAGTATGAGAATGGAAATGATATTACTTGAAGAATCATTCCCCAACCAGAAGATTTCTTAGATATACATGAAAGGGTGAGGAAGAATGGATTTGGAGGAAAGGGAGAGTTATCTCTAGGGCTGGAGAACCCAATTGTAGGTGATTAGGGTAGGTATAAGACCAAAATTTGTGACCGGTAGAAGTTGGAAAATTATAAATATTAATTATGTGATGGCTCACATGGTTAGGCCGCACGGTTTATTAAACCATGTATAAAACTTTGTGGTAACCATAAGAGAGACTCCACAGTTTCTCCTTAGAATCCACATGCACGTGCACCATCCAAGAAGTATGTTTTATAAATACTAGACGATTAACTAGGTTTTTCCCCAAAGTTGATTAAACCTTGAGCCAACCATGCACATGGAATTTTTTTCCAAACATTTCATGTTTTCTCAGAAAACTCTCATGAAACCAAGGGCCAACCATGAGGAAATATCTTAACAATGAAAACACATCAAAATGAAACAGCCATCACACCAAGATCCTTATAAAAAGATCAGTATTCCCAAATACTTGGATAATAAAACAAAATATGAAAACCCTAGTTTGAAAATTCTCCCCACCATTAAAACATTTCATCCCCAGAAAGCCACAACATATTCCAACTGATTGATCAATGACTAAGGATTCAACATCAACATGATCCAACCTCTTAATAAAATGACATTTCAATGAACATTAACAGAACATAATCATCATTCCTGAAACAAAACAACAATCATAAACACTTCTTGAGAATCAAGGATAGGACCCTGCCATGACATCCCCTAAAAATACAAGGACCATAATGTGGGGACATATCTCAATAATCCATTCAATGAATAAAACCAATTATCACTCGTAATGTAAAATTACTTTAGTTGAGGCCAGGACTAACTCCCCACTACAAGAAAACAACCAAAATCTAAAATATTATTAAAAGGTAACTAAAAGAGGCTCTTAGTAGGTCTCCCCACCATTAAAAAAAATCAATGAACAACTGATAATTAAACATTAACCAAACTCCGGACATTCCGCACGGGCATACCAAAACTACCATACAACAACCTATATTCCTAGGATAAGAAGAATTCAACACAAACATTTAAAATTACCACTTCAGAACAGGGTGGTAAATCTTATAAAAACCTCCCCATAAAAACCAAAAACCCCCACCACAAGGGGAGGGGAGGGAAAGGATCCCAAATGATTAAAACACCACAAGGACAATAATAGTAACTACATCCTTATAATGGCAGAAGTATGATAATGACCAAAAATCCCACATTATAGGGATTCCTTAACGCACACCATCTTCACTCTGAGACCAATAGATGGAGAAATTTTGGTTGAATTATATCCTTCATCGGTTGCAGTCATTGATTATTCCGATATGGAAATACATCTCCCAATTATATTAATAGATAATGACTAGAATTTTATAAAATGAAAACCACACTCCCACTAAAAAAGGAGTTCATATGGAGACTCACAACATCCCTATCATTATAAAAACCACAACGATATCAACACAATTACCATTAAAAAACGTCCCTTACACTATAATGAAACATACAAAAAGAAAACTCATACAATATTACAATAGAGAATTAATCATGAGGATTTCCTCTTAGATTCTTTCTGGAAATGACCAGATATAATTTCCACAAGTGACCCATGCATCCAATTTCCTAGAAGGTATTTGAAGCATATAAACACAATGGATTTTTTTGGCCCGACATGCCACACCGGTAACATATGAGTAACTATCACTTCGAAGTGTTTTTTGAAATAAATTACGTACTTTTGATTCCATGACTCATTCATTCATCATTATCCACTTACTCTTCACCCTACCAAAATCATCCCCATTGCTCATTGGGTCTAAAAGTGGGAGGAATACCTCCTGCACTCCTACCATAATAGATTCAAGATGAAAATATTTACTTAAAACATATGTAAACTAAATTATATTGATCTATAACACCTTTGATTGGGTGCCCGGATGAAGCCCAACCTCAAAACATTGAGCCTTCATGGAATCATTTTCTGCATACCCAAGATCGTATTGTACTAGATCATAAAAGTGATAGAAATCCTCAAACACTGATCCATCACCGTATTTCAATAAAAAAACTATTTCCCCTTATCACCCTTTATTTCTCAATGAAATATTGAAAAATGATAAAAACAAAGAAAAACATCCATGTATGATATTCACAAGGTTTTTTTTCGAGAAATCGACCTCCACTACATCCATGGTGAACCATCAAGAATGAATGTTTAAAACACAAGCTTAAGCAACTCATGAAACTCAAAAGGGATAATGTTCACTTTTATATTTCACATCCACTATTCCTTGTTGAGAGGAGGCTCTTTTAAATAAAAGAGATGTGTATATAGCTTCTGATACTCCAGAATGAAATCATTATGTTGTTCAACCAAAAATATAACTAACAAGGAATCCCATGTAGCCTCAATACAATAACCCATCAATGATCTATGTATAATTTTTCTGCACAAGGGAAATCCAAGAACTAGATTCAAACCATCTCAAAAAAAACTCAAGATCAAACACTGCATAGGTGAAAAGCCTTGAACATATGAAAATAAACTATTTATCATCACAAGTTCTTTTCTAAATAATATTTAATATAAAATAAACATGGTGGGTTGAACATTCATCATTAGTATTCCTTAGAGATTCACTCACTTGCATGTTTTTATGCCACCCAGAGAACCCATCTACCATTACATACTGGGAATTCTTTTACATTAACATATACAACCATAGTTGTATGCATATCTGAGAACAACAAAGGCTAAAATAGAGCATAATAATTTTCTAAAAAATATCATTCCAACAAATTAAAAAATCATGATACATCTATAGTCTCACTAACTACTAATGAAAAGCCTTTTTTAGATTCACACAACAATCCATTTCAACATACTAGAAAAAAATGAAATTCGATGAATTTACAACAATTGTTTTTCATTGTATTCTAAAAAATTTCTTACACCTCAAAAAACCTCATTTTTTCAAAACCATTTTAGTAAAACTCAATCCTTTTAATTTAATTGAAACATATTAAATATAAATTCAATTTCAATAAACCCCGTGTTTTGTTTACGAAAGACCAATTCCATTAAAACATTTCAATTTTTTCACCAAGATGTCACTTTAGAAAAACTCATTTTTCAAAAGACTTCCACAAATAAAATATATGGAAATAATTTTTCCCACTACTCTAAATAAAAAAACTTTAATAAAAAAGTTGTTATTTTTCAAATAAAACTGTTATAAAAAAAAAACAAAATTCGAAAAATATTCAAAAAAACTAACAAAAGGGAACTATTTTCATTTTTTGAGTTGGCCATATGATTGGTGGCGATATTAAAAACACACAACCTATACATAGAGAACCCATGGGCTATGTCCCTAGGTCCACCTAGTTTTCTTGGCCCTACGAGCTAATGGAGACCATTTCCCAACTCCCCTTGTTTCATTAAAATCACCAAAAAAATCCCTATGGACCAAAGAAACTAATAAAATCAGACTTCTCGTGGAAGCCTTAAGATCAAAATAAGAGTGGTTTCGCGATGATCTTATCACACATACCTCAAGAGTCTTGAAAATCATACTAAATATATTATGAAATGCATATTTAAGTAAGGGTACTGAAAAAATAATGGTCTGCTAAGGGCCGACCTACTCTGATACCATTTTTTATGAACCATCTCGGGTCTACCCTGAATCGATTACTGGAGATAATCTGTGGCATGACCTGAAAGGAATTCACCAACCCCATTGACTGGAAACTAATTTCGAGCATCAACAGAGTACATAAGAGAACATGTTTTCCCAAAAATAAATAAATTAATAAACATGAACCAAAAATATTAACATCCATTTTGATAAATAAATGAAACTGAGATAAACATCATTTATACAAGAATCTAAAAATTACTACAAAGCAGGAAAAGTAGACCAACCGAACATGATGACAATAATATCATTATGTGACCCCATGGGTCCCTATCCAACACATAAATCAACTTGATCCCTTGGTTAATGAACTCAATATAAAAGCTACATGAGGGGAAAAAACAGAAAAAAACAATATGTGTGAGTGTTAAAACACAGTATGCTAGATCGGTAATCTATTCCCAATGCACATCCTTTAATAAAAATAAACCAAAATTTCTTGTTTGAACTATTATATGACAAATTATTCTTGTCAACTTATTTTACATAAAAACCAACTACAACTCATTGCCCTTATTTATTTCCAAATCATGTTTCATTCCAGTAGTGCAACATTGGAATTTACAAGGTGAATGTTATGTATAAATTTATTTTCAGATTGTATGAAGGGGATAAACATTATTTTTTAAAATTTCATAATCCTTGTTCAAATTAATACATAACTTTTCAAGAAAATCATTACATAATAAGGAACTATAGTAATCGAAAAATAAGTGAAAGGGTACAAATCATATAAATATCACATTCCTCACTACACAAAACTATGAACCAATAGTCATAGGTTATTCTACAAAACGATGAACAATACAAAAATACTAGTATATGAGACCCCATCCCCATTTGCATTCTGCCGGTAGTGAAATCATAATTCTCAATATTATCGGCCACCCAAACTCAGGACAGAATGTCATAAAATCTTATAGAAACAAATCCAAATATTTCCAACTACTATGGGTCACTAGTCAGAATAATAAATACTAGTGTAGCAATAATTATCAGAAAAGTACCTCACTATGTCAGGTTAACATGTCTCATGTATAAAGTGGGTGAGGAAACCAATGCAAACCAAGCATCCAATCACTTTCATATATTTTTTAAATCAACAAAAATAATCTCCCAGATCCACCCTAAGGGATGATACTGAGCAATATAAAAAATAAAACACAATTATCCCAAACTGAAGAACTCTTATAATGGATCACAAGGATTCCACCACGAGTACAACCCATCAAAAATGCATAGATAAGGAATGAGAATCATCTAATATGGGATTTCAAAATAAACACTTCCATCAATTTCACAATAATTCTAAATGGGCATCTAAGTATTTAACCAAACCACTGTTTATCAAGATAGAAATTTCAAATTTCATAGAGGAATAAAAACACTATATTCCACATAATTTTTTTAAATTAAATTAAAATACTGATGTTACACATTCAAGGAACAAACCATTTTTATAATAAGGACAAAATGGTCCATTCATCAACAACTAATTCCAAAACACTTAAAAAATAAATTTTATTTATAAAAATCAAACCACATTGGAATCCCAACCAATTCCCTAAAATTATCATTTCACACATTAAAATTCTTGATTAGATGGTTTTATTATTCATTTTACAAGGCTGATAACACCATCTAAATACATTAGAGGTGGTTAAGTGAAACGACTCTTAATGTGCCCGACTACCCTTGTTAGAGGCGGTTTTGAGGAACTGCTGGTAAACTGAAGATAAATTTAGAACCAATTAAAACCCATTATAAGTTCACCATATAAGTTAGTCTTAGAGGGTGTATTAACCACCTATAAACCAATGAAAAATATAGAGTGGGTTAAACCCCATTCTAATTTCACAATAGAATCTTGGTTTAAAAAGTGGTTTAGCCCTCTAATCATTCATTTTCAACAAAATGTGGTTTGTAACTAATTATAGTTGACTTCCATGACCCCTAATAGAGGAGGGTTTGTGAATCACCCCTAAATAATTTTATATTTATTTCATTAATGACACTCCCCTATCTTTTAGCAGTGAGCCAGCCACGTCGGGACAACTCCCCCTCATACTGTTCAACACTGAATCTAGCCCCTTCTCAACAAGAATATTAAATTTTAACCCAACGAGAATCGAAGCCTGGACCAACCACATAAACACACAGTGCATATAACACTTAAGTAATTTGATGATGAAATCATATTTACACTTCATAGTATTTATATATATTACAAACGAATTAAAATAAAAATTATTTCAATAATTATTTATATACATATATAATTATCTAAATTAATATATACATTTGTATGTTATATATTTGTTTACTTATATTATAAAACTTTTATATATATATTAAATTTATTCATTTATATAAAATATATATTGAACATGTGTATTTACAAATATTTGAGTATATATTTTATAAATATATTTACGGTATGTATATACACAATTATTTTTATATTTATAAATTTTTTTATGTACATTATTTATATACATAAACATATATTTATATATTTTGTACGTGATTCTTTATAATATAAATATTATATATATATATATATAATTTCTTTAAAACATATTTATATAATGTATCTCAATACATATATTTTCTTATTTATAAATATGTTCATTTAAATTATTTATATACTTAAATAAAAATTTATATATTATGTACGTGTTTATTTATTTTATATATATAATTAATTATTTAATATACTTTTATAATGGCTATAAATATATATTTATATAATCTATATCAATACATATATTTATATATTTAGAAAAATGTTTTTGTAAATTATGTATAAACCTAAATAGAAATTTATATATTATGTACACATTTATTTTTAATATATATTTATGTATTTATTTAATATATTTATATAATGTCTTTAAAAATAATGTTATATAATGAATTTAAATACATAGATTTAATATTTTGTATGTTAATATTTATTTATCTGTATAAATTGTACTATATTATATATAACTAATATTATATGAACTACAATTTAGACAAATAAATATATGAAATACAATTTATAAAAATATTTATATAATGTTATATGAAAGAAAATTTATTCAAATATATAATCAAAATTATATAGTAAACAATTTCTACAAATATTTATACACTTTATTTCAATTAATACAAATATTTCTTATTATGCACATTAATATATATGTATTTCAATAAATAGAATTATATATACTATATTAAAATATATATGTATTTAATAAAATATTTTTTTATAATATTTTGTTCATTAATATATATGTATTTTAATAATTTGTGAATCATTTAATATTAATTATATAAAATATACGATCATAAAAATTTGGTTTAAAAATATATTTATAATTATTGTAATTAAAATTATAAAATTTACATGCTTGAGTTTTATATGATTTTATAATTAACATATATTTATGTATATATATATATATAGTTATATAATATGTTTATGCATTTATTATATATTAAATTCATGTCATATGAAATACAATTTATACAGATAAATATATATAAATATACATAAAATTATAAAATTATATTTATATATAGATATAAATACTATTAAATAAAATCATACAATTAGAAATATATAATTTAATAAAATTATATATATATATATATATACTAAATCAATTTATAATTAACATGGTATACAAAAATATATATAAATAATTCTTTAATATATATAATATATGTATAATAAAATATTTATAATATATATATATATATATATTATAATAAATATTTTTATTTATATATAATTTTGTCTATATTATTTTTTTTCTATAATATAAATCTATTTATACAAAAATAAACAATAAATTTTATTTAATATAATATATGAGTAATATAAAACATTATATAAATGTGTGATATTTGTAAAACCATATATAAATTTTTTATATTTTAATAAATTGATTTATATTTACATTTATATTTTATTTTTCAATATTTATATAGGTATACATTCGTGTTATATGTATATGTATTTATTTAAAGTATTTACATAATGTCATTAAATATAAATATATATTTTTATAATGAATTTAAATATAATTAATTAATTTTCTTATAATATATATATATATATATATATTTGTGTTTGTGTAGACATACATGTTCTCCCACACATGCATATATATTATAATATTTGAATTTATATGAGATTTATTTTAAAAAACAAAAAAAAATAGACGGTTAAAAAATCCCTCTAGCCAAAGGGATTAACAGTTATTCATGAACAACCTGTAATTTATTAAATTAGTAGGGGTTGAAAACCCCCTCTAATGACATTAATTTGAGGTGGTTCATAACACCCTCTAATATCATAAATTAATTGTTAAAAACCCCTACTAATCTATGGGATTTATGGCTGTTCAAAACCCCCCCTATAATTATGAGATTTGAGGTGGCTATAAACCCACACTATTTCTATTAAGAATTATATGTTTTATATATATATATATATATATTATTTAATATATATAAAAAAACAAATATTATATATATAGAGACTCTATAATCCAACTTAATATATGTTCCACTTATTGTTAAATTTGTTATGGTTTTGACACAACTACCTACAAAATCCAACCAAATAATACAAATAAAAAATGATTAAACTATTTGATGGGGTTGTGTACCCCCACTATATTTGATGATTAGCGGGGGGCTTTCATAACACCCTCTAAATTTAATTTAGAGGGGGGGGGGTTTCATAACCCATTCTGAAAAAACAACTAATCATCAGTTTTATTGCTGTCACAGGCTTCTGATGAATTAATAAATACAAACCAATCGTTTTATAGAACAATTAACTCATAAAAGCCAACCAAGTATTTTACAAAACATAAGGCATGCCATATTTATAATAAAAATTCAATATAACTCCAAACAAGCCATAAAACCCAAATTTCTATAATAAATATATCCAAGATGTTATTCCATGTTATTAATAATAGAAACCGCATGCAAAAGCTAATGGGGAATTTCATCAAACAAGCAGTGTGCATGTTTTTAATAAAACAGGGCTATTTTCACAAAACATGGTATGAAATACCATTTACACACCAAATATTTAAACCTGATAATTCAAAACAAAACATAGAATATATATAAGGTAAAAACAGTAAGAAAAAGATGAAACTTAAATTAATAAAGCATGTTCTGTAATTACTCAAACTTTTGAACAATAGTTTGTTTACTAAATTTTTTTTCTTACAATGTCAGAATTATTGAAAATATATATTCATAAATATAATGTGATCATTAGGTTTTTATCATTATATGATGGTTGGTTAATATGACAATTGGATACTATAATAATTTTTAACGTCATAATTATTGTTTATATATAGAAATGATAATTGATAATTAATGAAGATATATGATTTTATAGCCTCATCTCGTAGATTCAATCCATATAAATCCCATTTGTTTGAGATTGGGAAGGAGGTAGCATCACTAGGCATCACTCTAATCCTATACCAGGATGATCTTCAACATGTTATTATTGCACAAAATATCTTACGAGATAAGTTCAGGTTTTTGGCGATTACCACTTGGGAAAAATTATTGGAGACAACCTAAGAGTCCGTCACCATCACAGACCTTACTCTCAAGTCATTTTCAGGTATTCTAAAGGGTTATGTTTCATGTCCCTAGTTACATAAAATGTAATCTTGTTGTTTTAATAAAAAAATTTATTACATATTTCTTGTTTAATGAATAGTTTTTCTTAAAAATTGGGATTTAAATTGTTAAATTGAAATTTTTTGTAAAAACATTATTTGAAGAAAGATATAAATGGTAACATTAAAAAAATGATTTATTAATTATTTTTATTATAGTTAAATAGTGTTATATGTAGATTATTTTAAATATAAATGATAAAATAGTTTTATTTTTTTCAAGTGTCGATAATTTTGTTATACAAGTCCCTATGCATTTTATTTCTGCAATTATTTTTTATAATATTATGTTTTTATCATTAAAAAATATATTTATCTATGTATAGATTTATTAAGTTCAAATAAATTATATTTTTTAATTCATAACATCAATATTAGGTTACAATTAATTTATGAGATTTTTAAAAAATGGTTTGTTTTTCAGTGAATAGTAAAAATACAATTATCAGTTTCCGTATGTTTAATTATATAATTAATGATTTAATCATGATATAATAATTCATGTATACTCTTTAGTAATATAATATTATTTTACTTGTCGGAAATGGCCAATACCATTGAAAAATAGCATGGTCAAAACAATGGTTTAGAAAATACCACAAATGAGTTGTCATGTGAAACTAATAAAAATATACCTATCTTTTAATATAAGTACCAACCAATTACATCAGTTCCTTTCATTCGAAAATAATTTTCCATGAATTTTTTATAGCATTACCTCACTATTAGTCAACCCAATGTTTCCTTTGGCTCCCAAGGTCCCGATATTAGTGTTTTAGAAGTTACTCTACAAGGTAAAGTAATTTTCAACATCACTATTTCCATTCAAGTTATATTTTATGTGGTATGTCTTTAAAATTTCCCAAGAATTTTATTTTTTCCAATTTTTTATCTACTATATTATGAGTCTTTATTAATGGGTGACTCATTTTCCATTTTTTTAGGTTTTATAAAATCATATTTGGTACCCGTTATGGTGCATACTTTTCATCTCAAAATCTCTATTTTTTCTAAACAAATTATTTTATTTTCGTTCTAATAATACAATAGACTACTTCATTTAAATGGCTATTCATAAATACATAATAATGATTTATTAATCAATGGATTTATTAATATATATGTTGATAACATTAAATAAATACATATTAAGGGTGCACCCTGACTGTTCTCCAGTGTATTGTGTAATGAATTTAATCTATAGAGATGACAAGTTTTAGGATACCTTGATGAATAATTTTCATAGTTATTAAAACACATTGGGTATGGACCTTAATGATATGATTATTAATTTCTAAAATATTTATTATAACGACATTGTAATGTATTGATTCTTGTTTTTTTATTATGATTTTTCACTTTTTCCATTTCAAATGGGATTTTTTATATCATCATGTTATTATTTATTTTCCTCAAGATCACAAGTAAATTATTTCCCTTGTTTACCTTTACTAGGCCTTATGCTCACCTTTTCCATTGATTTATGTCCTAAGAATATGAACCTCAGAAATTAAATATTGGATGAACATTTGATGAATCCATTCATGTTTATTAGAATAATTTCTTCATGTTTTCGTCTATTATATAAATAATTTCCAATACACTAAACATTAATGATATTCTATTTGTAAAATGTAATGAAAATTTATATAATAAAATGTTTGGATACCATAGTGTGTATTAAAATATAGTTTAGTTACATATGAAAATCAGGATATGAAAACATTAGTAATAACCCTACGGAAATTTTTAATAATAGGAAAACATCTTAGAATATTGGTGGAATAATATGAAAGTGGTTTCTAAACAATGAATTACTTATATAGACACAAAAAGGTGGATGTGGCTCTTACACATGTATATAAAAGGGTAAAACCTAAAATCACCACTTTGTGATATACTCAAATGGGGTCTGGTGTATGAAAACGAGCCACGTTGAACTCCAAGTTTAACACCCATGAGGGATATGCTTGGTTACTCACAATATTGTTATGAACCATTATAAATGATTTATAGAAATTGTAAGTATTAATAACAAATAACATGTTTAATCATGATGTATTAAGACATAAACACCCTTTATATTTATAAGATTTATAAATGAAACATATTTCTCAGTAAGGTTTTCTTCATTTAGAAAATGCTGGAATATAAGAGGAACCATGCAAATGGTGAGCGCAACAGACCAGGAACTGATAGCCTTCCGAAGGAAGCCATAAGGGAATCCTTTTTGAGAATTAGGAATCAACTAAATAAAGTTATGAGAAATAACTTGAACCAAGATTAATGACCATTTTCCCCAATAAGGGAACAAATTAAGTTTTTTCTATTATGTATCTACTACAAACAATGTTTAGTGTATCTACTGACCCATTTATGGAGTAACAATTGATAAGGTCTATTGAAAAGTTCTATTATGTACTTTGTAGTTCTGAACAAACGAAAACCACTCTGGTTGTTTCCCTCTTAGAGGGATAAGATGATCTTTGGTGGGAATTGATTAAAACAATGAGTCCACAAATTGTGATTGATGTTATGAAATGGGATGTGTTCAAGGTAATAATCTTTAATAATTATTTCCCTCATTTTATGGGAACGAAAATTGATAATGAATTTATCGAGCCAAATAAGGAGAATGAATTTATGGAAAGATACAAGATTAACTCCACAAGTATTTCATTTTATATATTGATAATTGTCATGGATCCTTATGGGACGGTTTATAGATTGTTAGGTGGACTAATACCACATCTTTGGAATAATTTATCCATTCAATACTATGAAATCTAGGAGGAAATTGTACTATGTGCAATGAAAGTGAATCTAGAGTTAGGTGAGACTCAATTGTTCCATAAATCCCATGAAATTATTAGATTGTTGGATCCAAGATCATGTAGAATACTTGATTTGGGAAGAGGAGGAAATCAATTGGAACATCTGACATGTAATAAATGTGGGATGAAGGATTTGGGGAACATTTATCTCATGAGAGGGAAGTGTTGAAAACATTGATGATATTTCCATATCGTCCTGAATTGTGGAAGTGAGTTGAACCCTTAACATCCCAACACTAATAGAAGTAGGAAGAAGTTGATGACCCTAAGAGATATCCAATTATTCAAGTGTTGAATGATTGGGAACATTTTCAATCACTATCAAAATTTTAGGGTAGCGGAGGGGAATCACCATCAACCTCAACATAGGCCAAAGGAGAAAATTCATGGTTTTTTTTATAATGTTGGCTTATGATAATCTCTAAATTATGTTTTGTAAGGAGCTCTTGCTGTTTTCTAAAATCTTGAAAGTAAATTATTTGATTCAGGTTCTATGAATTCCATTATTTTTTCAATATATACAATGAATATAGAATCAATCACAGAACATAAAGAAGTAGTAAAATCAATCAATACTCCTAGTGGGATTATCCAAGAATCAACAATGATTAGAAACTCTAGAATTTACATTATAAAGAATAATCTTATCACAAATCAGTTAGTAATTACCATGTTGGAATTCGACAGTTTACTAGGAATGGATTGAATCCCAATGTATAATGCTAGGATAAAATGTATATGTATGGAAATCATTGTAGTCTTGAGTGGAAAACTGATAGTTATCTTCTAAGGAGAGATATTTGATTCTGATCCTTGCCTAGAAGCACCACATATTTCCTTCCATATGGAGTTTATAGGTGAAGAAGAAGAAGAAGTAAATGAGAGTATAAGTAAATATCATGTCTCCTTTGATTATTAATACATTGATGAATTTATTGAGGAGTTACCTGGACCTCAAACTAGAATGAGTGGTAGAGTTCTGCATTGAACATATTCCTTTATCAAAGCTGATTTCAAAAACCTCATATAGTATAGACTATGTGAAGATGGAGGAATTATAGAATCAACTCCATGATCTTTTAGATAAGGGGATCATCTATCAATGTATGTATACTTAGGTAGAAAGTGTTCTATTTGTGATGAAGAAGTATGGATATATGCATTTAATAACTGATTATAATGAACATAATGGGATCACATTGAAAAACAAGTACCCTATTCAAGGAATTGGAGATTTATTTGATCAGATTCATGGGTCTCAATTCATCTCCAAGATTGATCTTTGGTCTAGTTATCAATAACTAAGGGAGAACAAAGAAGATATTCCAAACACCCCCTTATGATTAAGATATTGGCATTATGAGTTTGTTTTTATTCCCTATGTGCTGAATAATTATCCTAAAATGTTTAGGGGTGTGATGAATATAGACTTTAAGGACTACCTTGATAACTTTTTGGTAGTTTTTATTTATGACATTATGATAAATTCTAAAAGTTGATAGGATCTTGAGGATCATTTATGGGATATTTTACAAATTCTATTGAAGTACAGGCCTTTTAGAATGTTCAAGAATTTTGAATTTTGGTTACAAGAAGATGCTTTCAAGGGGAATATTCTAACCAATGAACGAATATCAGTTGACCCTGAAATGAAAATGGTTTTTTAATAGTGTCCCCATCCTACAACTATAACTGAGATGCGATGTATCCTTGGATCAGAAAGATATTATAGGAGGTTTTTTATTAAACTTTCATGAATTTCTAATCCATTAACCAGGTTAATTGAAAGGTGGGAAAGTTCATTTAGACAAAGGATTATGAGGAATGTTTCTAAGAGTTGAATAAGAGATTGGTTACTAAACTGATGTTAAATCTATCTTTATTAGAGAGGGTTTTGTTATTTTTATTGATGCATATCTAAAATGTTATTCATGCATCCTCATGCAGAATGACAATGTGATTTTTATGCATCTCAGTACATAATTTATCATGAGAATAATTGTGTTACACATGATCTAGCGCATGCTATAGTTATTTTTTTCTGATGATATCAAGGAACCATATTTAGGGGGAGAAGTGTGATATATACACAAACCATCATATTTTAATGTATATTTTCACACAAAAGGAACTGAACAAGTGATACATGAGATGGCTTGAACTTCTTAAAGAATATGATTTTTCAATTCATTATCATCCTTGAAGTGAAAAAAAGGTTTTTGATCTATTAAATAGGAATGAACCTGTTGTGTTAGAAATAATGATGATTCAAAGATATCCTTTGATCAAGGACATAGTAAAACTAGAAATGGAAATATTAAGGGAATGTGAATCATCAAAACTATCACGAATTATTTCCCAAACATAATTACAATATAATCTCAAGAAAGATAAAAGATATAATCTTTAAATACCAAAGAAGATTGAGGCTGTAATGGATTGGGAGAAACTTGAGTTCATTATTGATCATGAAGGTGTAATGAATTTCTATGAAAGACTATGTCTTCCATTTATTTCAAAAAAAATAATCTAATGAATGAAGCCTTTATCTATACATTCTATATACATCCTAGAATCACCAAAAAGTATATGGACCTTTGTGATCACTGTTGGTGGGATAACATGAATTGGGAGACTTACGACTATAGTACATGGTGCCTATTGTGTTAGATAGTGAAGGCAAAGAAACAACTAGAGAATGGGGTATTATAACAACCAGACATACCAGCATGGATGTGGGATAATATGACTATTGTCTTGGTCACCGGTCTTCTGAGAATATCTAATGGAAACAATGCTATATAGATAATTTTGTACCATCTCACCAAGACATACCATTTCATTAATATATGGGAACATTTCTCAATTGATTAACATTCCAGGATTTAAGTAACGTAAGTGGTAAGTCATTATGGAGTTCTAATTTTTATTATATCTGATCGTGATCCATTGTTCACATAAAAAATCTGTAGAGGTATTCAACATGTTGTGTGTACAAAATTGAATTTCAGTATGGCCTGTCACCACAAAATAGATAGCCAATCTAGAAGGACTATTCAGACACTTGAGGGCATTCTTAGAACATGCACAATGGAATTTCTAGGGGGATTATATTAACATATCCCAATAGTAGGGTTCTCGTACAACAACATAATATATTCAATAATTTAAATGGGTCCCTATTAAGCTCTTTATGGGAAGTGATGTCGATCTCCTACTTGTTGGAGTGAATCTGGTGAGAGAATGATTCTTGGGATTGATATTGAGAAAGACAATATATATAAGGTGCATGCCACCCAACAACATATTAAGGCTTCTAAGAGTCGAAAATGGATCTATGATGACAACTGCTGATGGTACATGGACTTTGAAGTTAGAGAAAATTTATTCCGTCTAATTTCTCCATGAAATAGAGTTATGCTGATTGTAAATAAAGGGAAGCTCATCCCCTGGTCCATTGGCCTTTACAAAATCCTTGATCATGTATGAGTAGTTCCCTATCGGCGTGAAATACCTCCAAATCTATATATAGTTCGAGATGTTTTCTATGGATATCTCTTGAGGAAGTATATACCTAACCCATCAGATGTGATAAATCTAGAGGTGGTACAACTGCAACACAACATCTCTTATGGGGAGCATCTGATGGAGACCTTGGACCATAATGACAAGGTTATATGCAAAAAAACTACCCACCGTGTTAATGTGTGGTGAAGGAACTCAAAATATGAAGAAGAAATGTGGAAATAAGAGGAGAATCTGAGGAAGAAGTACCCAAAAAATTCATTTATAAGGGTATGAGTTGAAATTCTGTGGATGAAATTTATTAATGGGGTAATAATTAACCGACATCAACTTTTGAATAATATTATGATTCCATAATATGTCATTTTTACTATGTCTTAATCAATAAAAATATATAATTAAAAGTTAATTGTGACCATCTGGTTTTCACCGTTATGTGATTGTGAGATAATATACAAGTTGGAAGTAATAAAATTGGTTTAATGTTATAATTATTATTTATAAATAGAAGTGAAAATGGATAATTAATGCATAAAAAAGAGTCGATTACCTCAACTAGTAGACTATATTCGTACGAAGCCTATTTTTTGAAGCTTAGGAAGGTGGTTAAATCACTAGTCTTTTTTCTGAACCAAGTCCATGTGGTGCATTAATATGTTATGCGTGAATGAAACCACATATGGAGGAATTTATATATACTACAGATTACCACTCGAGCAATGTTATCCGAGAAGCTCCAAGAGTCTATCACCATCGCCTACCTTACACATAGGGAGTATGTCGGTGTTTTTAGGGGTTATTTTTCATGTCCCTAGACACTTAAAATGTAATCTATTTATTTTAATAATAATTTTTTTCATCATTTCCATTTTAAGAATAGTTTTTAAAAAAAATTAGGATGCAATTTTTTAAATTTATTTTTCAAGTAAAAAATGTACTTTTCAAAAAGATATAAATTGTCATATTAAAATATGGATTTATTAATAAGGTTTATTATAATGAAATAGTTTTATAAAAACACTCATTCTTAATTATAAATTAAAAAATATATTTATTTTTTTCAAGTGTCGAATGCTTTTACTATGCATGTCACAATGCATTTTTCCTGCCATTATATTTAATAATAAAGTATTTTTGTAGTCAAAAATTAATTTTAATACATGTAGAGATTTATTAAGGTGAATTAAATTTCATTTCTGAAATCAGAACATCGATATAAGTTTATGGTTCATTTATGATATGTTTATAAATTTTTTATCATTCGTTGAATAGTAAAAATACAGTTTTTAGGTTTTGGTATGTTTAATGATTTAATCATGATGTAATAATTCTATAAAACTCTTGAGTGAAAAACTAACATATTAGGTGTATTAATTTATCAATACAATGGAAAAATACCATGTTCAAGCCCATGGTATTACAAATACCGCTAATGAGATATCCATTAAAATTAATAAAATGCTCCATCTCAATAACTATAAATACACACATATTCATTCGTTTACATTCATAATGAAATCATTATCCACAAATTTTTTATAGTATTACCTCCCAATATGTCCTCCCAATTTTTCCTCAAGCCCCCAAGGTCCCAATCATGGAGTTTTAGTAGCTACTCTTCATGGTAAGAGAATTATCAACTACTCATTTCCTTTCAATTTCTTTTTTTTGTTGTATGTATTTCAAAATCACTAACTATTTAATTATTTCTATTTTATTATATCCCTATAATAATTTATGATTAGTTTAGTAATGGATCATCCATATCCCATAATTGGATAATGTTTCATAAAAAGAAGGTTCATACCCATTTGCTGTAGAATTTCCATCTTAATATCTTTGTCTTTTATTCAAGAAATTATTTTATTCTCATTATGTGAATACCCAAACCTCTTTAATTTCTAGGTATATTAATAAAGAAATAATAATTATTTATTTTATTCTTTAATTAACATACATAAAACCTCATTTCTACTATATGAGTTATAAACAATCTAATGATCATGTTTTTAAAAACATTTTAAAACAACATGTTTTTGATATGTAACCCATTTTATTTATTTTATTTGGGTTATTTACGAATGGTTTAGTTATGATATATGTGTCTCACATGATAATAATGAATTATTAAGTCCTTGATCTGATATTTCTCAAATTCATTGCTTAATGAAATTAATCTCTCAAGATGAAACTTTTTATGATACCTTGGTGATTAACCTTGGTAATTTTTTTACACCATGGAAGTGGACCTTTGTGATAATGCTATGAATATATTGATTAAAATTTGTATCCAAATTTTCAAATTATTATTCATGTTCATTTTACTATGATATAACTTTTTTACACTGATCTTTTCTTTACGTATATCATTATGTTCAAAATGATTTTCCGAAAGATCATAAGTAATCGGATTCCCTTGTTTACCCTTACTAGGACATATACTTACCATATCCTTTTATGTATGCCCCTAGGTTATGAGATGTAGTAATTATTCATGGATTTTCTTTTGATGAATCCTTTCATGTATAGTAGAATAATTTTTTAATGTTTCTATATAATATATATCTTATCTCCCAGACAATAAACATCAAATATCCTCCATTTATAAAATATAATATAAAGTAATATAATAAAAATGCAGGATTCCATTATTATATTAGAAAAACAACATCAAATCCAAAGAGTAATTTAAATTAACAGTCCAAATTACTTAAAAATGGTTCTAAAACCACTGATTTATAATGAAGACCCCTAAATAGTAAAAACCCCTATAAAAAGTTGGGAAAAGAGTACACTAGGTTGAACATTATCAGCGTAAAAGTTAAAATCCACAAAATATGAAAGAAGAATGGATATAGAGGGTAAAAGAGAATAAATTGCCTTGAAGAAACAAGTAACAATTAGAGCTGATTTAGATGGATTTGGGTATAAAAAATCTGATTGGAAAATGTTGTAAATTTTAACATTTTAAATCTGGGAAGACTCGAATGGTAGGCCTCATAATTTCTCTTAAGTAACCACATGCCCAGGATCTAACAATGTGGTAGATTTTAATCCTACTATAAAATTATATAGGATTGGCTGCATAATTTATTAAACCATGTAACTACCGTATGTACGGGATTTTGAGACATACATCTATGTTTTATCAAAAAATACCAAATGAAGAAATGATAATCCATGATGAAATGATTAGGCAAAGAAACTGAATGAAAACACAACACCCATCACGCCCGAGACACGAGAAAAAGACCAGGAGTACCAACGAACTGCATCATAAAACAAAACATATAAAACTGGGTGTGACATAATTCCAAGTTATTATTCTATGTGATTGTGTTAATAAAACTTATTATGTGAGTATATTATGTGACTATGGAATGATACCATGCCATGTGACCTTGGATTGTTAATAGGGTTGGAGGCCAAGGTATGAGATCCTTTTAAAACATAGTGGGATGTTACAATGGAAATTGAACTTTAAATGTTATTGAATGTGACATGACTATGCTCATGTGAAGAAAAAGTTCCCTTTTTAACAAAATTAATGATTAATATTAAAATATCCAAATTCTATATTTTAAATAATTTTCATAGGGAACTATGTGTTTAGTTGTTATAGGTCAAAATATTGAATGTGATGAATAATTTATGAATATAATCAAATTTCAAAATTGAGGAGGTTCTCTCTCTAAGACGTAGAGTATCCCCTGATAAAAGATGTCAGGTGAAATATTGATTGGAATATCACACTAATGAATTTCGTGAAAAATTTAACGATTCCCTATTTTTTGATCTCTTATAAAACACAAGGTTTAATCTTTTTTAGGATCACATTTAATGAAATTTCATCAATTAAAGGTAATAATACTTATAATCTTCCAAAAAAATCTCTTATAATTTATTTCTATGTCTCTATATTTCTCTGTGCATAAGAATATTTTTTAGATTCTTTCTAATTAATATAACTATTCATTATCACTTGTTCATATTCTATACTACAGAGTATTAGATAATGGTTATTTTATTTGTTTACATCTATTATATAACATATAACTATAAAAGAGGCTATGTGTATCATATACTAACATTTGTTTCAATTTTTAAAAACCCAATCTATTTAGAGTATTAAGATTATTTTTTAGTAATCTTCTTTGATGTGGTTGATTACAATGTGGAATAGAATGTGTCTCATATTGATACTGAACATCTTATTTTATATCCATTGTGTTATTTAATTTCCTCTTTTATTACTTTCCATTAAAACAATCATGTTATTATTTTTAAAAAAACATTATAAAAGTAATTAAATGTTATTTAGTGTTTATTATTGTTTTATATTTCATTGTTAACATAATATTACTTATTTCATGTGTTAATATATTGTTGATATTGTTTTAAATATGGTTTGATCTAGATTTTTAGAAATCATTCTAAAATTAGATTTATATATTTCTTCTATTTTAGATAAAAAGATTATTTTTATAAAAAATATATTTATTATTACAAGTTTCTAAAATATATATTGTTTTTGAGACTCAATTATCCCCCACTCCCACTTGAGTTTTCCACCCTGAAAACATATTGTATGGCAGGGTTGTTCTCCTTATCAATTTTAATCTTTCACCATTATCATGTTTTTCCAACATATTATTTTGGTGTCTAATTTTATGATTGATCTGAAATATGTAATTATGGTTTATAATATTGAGGGAAATTCTTCTAATAATACACATTTTTATAGTAAAACATGTGTTCAATAGAAAATGATAATAAAAATACATCCTGAATTTTTTAGTTTTGATATTTTCTGATCTACTAATGATAAATTTGAAAAGAATAAAACAACTATAAATAATGGAAACTCTAAAAAAATCTATATATGATTCATTTTATAGTGATATGAATGATATTTGTATTCATTTATAGAGATACATTTTATATGGTATCTTCAGTTGATTCTATGAATCAAATATGTGATACCATTTTTATATATCATGAGAGAACATTTTATTGTAGGAAATATTTAGTATATACATATACTAATAAGTAAAATACATTTAAATTGAATCATAATAAATCTATCTATGATATATATCATATTTTAAATGGGTTCATATATACTATTATTACTCTAGGACAAAACAAATATGTGTAAATCTCTAGTGATGAGGTTAATGAGATGTCAATTATACTAATGAAGGTACTCATTTATCATTCTATGAGTCATGTGAAATAAGAAAATGAACAGTAGGGAACTTAAATTCATATATATTGATGATTGAGTAAGATTAAATGGTTAAAAATTACGCTAATGGATGAAATATAAAATCTTTTACTTTTAAATCATCACATTTTTAATCCAAAAACATTATAAAATCAAACAGACCATGTGGGACTAAAGACAATACTGATAGTGATGAGGGAATGGAATTGTTATCTAGAATCATTATAATGTTTTAAAAAATGATTAAATTTATATATAAGTCAAATTACAATGGAATATATGATAAAGAAAAAATTGTGGAAAAAAAATTATTAATGTTTACTCTTATGATTATATGACCTACTACAAATGTAAAAGGAGAAGAAATGTAAACTATGAAATTCCTATGATCATGTTAAATAATAAATATGAATATAAATCATAAAATTCAAAATGGAACAGTTAAGGACATATGGTGTGAATTTGAGGATATCTATAGTAACTCATACTTTTGTAATGTGGACATGAATGAAAGATAAAATCATTAATTTATAACTATTATATATGAGGTAAATTATAAATAAAATACTCATATTTCCAATTATTCAAAAATGAGAAATAAATAATTAGATGAATTTTGTGATGTTCTAAAAGACACCATTAATGTGTTAAAAGATAAATATAAAATTTCATAAAAAAATTTTATCTTATGTGTTGTAAATAAATCCTATCTTAATATATAGAAAGAAGATAATGAAAATATTATTATAGAAAATACAAATTTAATTTTGTTAAACCAATATCGTAATAATTATTTCAAACTATTTTTTCAAAATCATAAAAACTCAAAATATCAATATATTTGAATAACAATATCTGAAAACCTAATATAGAAGAGGTTTTGTTTCTGGAAAGAAATGGAGGTGGTAAAAAATAATAATTTTTACCTAATTATGAAAAATAAGATTCTTGATTCTAGGAAAACTATTTTTGGATGTAACTCTAAAAATTTAGGACTTAAAAATAATTTTATAAATAAATCAAGTATTTCTATTTCAACATAACCCATGAAAATTTGTATTTCATTTAAAAGAAATTATTTTTAACCATTACAAACCCAAAAATATCTATGTACAAAAAACAATGTAATATTATAGTTTATTAATAAATGATTAAAAATATAGAATAAGAACATGTGTTATATTTAATGGGGTTTTTCTAAAAATATGATTGAAGCCTATTCATTCTTAAATAATAATATAATTGTGGATAGTGAAAATTTGACCATCAATGAAAATGTAAACATATATATTTTAATATTTTTATAAATTAGTGAATCTGAAGGATTAATTATTTCTGATATATTATTTGTTGATGGTTAGAAATATCATTATTTTTATTTGTCAGTTATGTGATGATGGATTTAATTTAAAATTCAAAAAACATTTAGAATAATTTATAACTCGAATAATGATTTAGTATTTAATACTTTTAGGAATTACTTTTCTTTTAATATTAATTTTATTTATTTATTTTCAAAAAAACATCCTTAATTAATTTCTCCTTATAATTAATATTGGATATGGAATATAATAGTTGTAAACTATAATATATAGTCCCTTATCAATTAAACAAATAAGATTTTTCTCAGGGATCTGCCTATGTTAGAATTTCTAAAATAAAAATTATGAAATTTCTATCATAATAGAAACCCAAAATGTATTCATTCAAACTATATAAAGAGGTATTTACCTATAAAAACTATAATTGGCCCATTTTTATTTATTTGGACATTGCAGTGTTCCTAGATTATCATGAAGACACTATTCCCATATAATTATTGATGACTATTCAAAACATACATCAGTGTTTTAGCTTTCAAAAAAATTATACCTTCTACGAAAATTTAAATTATATATAAATTTAGTATAAAAATATTTTTGGTTAACCATAACAAACATGATAAGTGATCATGGAAAATAATATTAGAATAAATATTTTTAAACTCTATACTAACAACATGGATATACTAATAATTTCTTCACACATCAAAATCAACATCAAAATTGGGTTTCATAAATGTGAAATATGAAAATTATATAAATATTTCATAATATGCTTAATAGACATGAAAATACATTATATTTTGATTTTTAGCTATCAATAAATATTTTTATATAATAACAACATTCTTCTATTCCCTTTATTGAAAAATTATCTATATGAATAATGGAATGTTGAAAACCAAAAGTAAAATAAATTTTTGTTCTTAAATTTGAATTATATTCAAATAAAAAATGGAAATACAGACAAAAAATTAACCAATAATATCTAAAGTAATTTTTCATGGATACTAAACAAGAATTAATTTATATAGAGTCATTAATAAGAAATAAAATATTGGGGAAGAAATTGTTAATAACATTTTTGATGAGATAGATTCAGCTAAACCTATAACCACCATAAAAATCATTAAAGATGATTTAAAAAACATTATCATTAGTAATAAATTAGTGAAGTATGTTCTTACATATGATTTATATGATAATTTACCTAGATGATATTTTCAAATCATTCATAATCGATAACAATACCTGGAAGAACATGTTTATTCAGTCAATTAACCCATTAGAACCCAAAAATACATTCCTCGTAGTACTTTTGTATAAGAATGATATAAATGAACTCAGACCTGAGCCTCAGTAAGAAATATTGTAAACAACATTCCATATATACATATATTTAATGGAAGAACATAAATAAATATAAAAATGATAAAAATTAGGTAAAAACTATTAATGGGTAAATAAATCAACATGAAAGAAATAATGTTTGAGAATTAATAATAGGAAAAATGTAAAAAAACATTTCAATGAAGTGTTTATATAAAAAAAATAATGTTTAATTTTTCACTATTATTGGGATTATTTCTACATTTTTTCCCAGGGATATTGTAATGAACATTTCATTGAATATAATGAATACTTCAGACGAGTATATATATTTGATTCCATCAAAATAATGTGTTCATATTCTTCACATCATAATTTCAAGTAATAAGAAAAGGAATTCATGGGTTAATTTCTAAATGGTTATATTATTGATGATTTTCTTATTGAAGAACCACCTATATTTAAAAATTCACATTTTCCAAATAATGGTTTCAATTAATAAAAGTGATGTATGTTTTAAAAAAGGATCCTATATATTGGTACGATGGATTCAAATATTTTTTTTCATTTGATTTTTCAAAATGTTTTACTGGACAAACTATATTTATTAATCCTTTTAATTGATTTATTTCGTGTTCCAAAATAAGTTGGTGAAATTACTGTTAAATAATCCAAAAACACCTAGTCTATTGAATTCCCAAAAATGATGAAAATGGAATTATAAATAATATTGATTGGAAAAAAATATTTTGTCTTGGATTTAGATTTATTTAAATAACATATAGTAATGTATAGAAAATATAAACAAACGATCATTTAAAATGTTTTGGAATTGATACCACTAAATGTAGTGGTACTCTTTTATGTAAAATATTGATGTTATTTAGATATGAAGCTAGAAAGATAATTGAAAAATGTAAATTAGTATGTATTATGTGAAGATTACTATTCATAAATTACAGTCAAAATAAAATTTTCATTAATCTATATTTTTGTGATAATTTTCATTAATATGATAATGAATTTCAATTAAGTGTTATTAAATAAATTTTTAAATTCCCCAAAATATGAAAAATAATTTCTTGTTCTACTCTCGTGTACATGATTTAAAATTAGTTAGTTATTCTGATATAGATTTATAAGGCTTTATATGAGTTAAAAAATAATCCTCTATAACATGTCATATTTTGAGGAAAATATTATTTCATGGTGTATTGAGAAGCAGAAATGTATATCATTGTCTACTACTGATGATGATAACATGGATTCTTTTGGTTGTGTAAAAATTGTATAAATGATACACACTATTAAATTCTATGTATATCAATTTCCCAATGTCCCTATAAATAATTAAAATACACAGTCATTTTCTATTTCCAACAATATTATGTCTCGGTATAGTAAAATGTATTTGATATATTAAATTCCTTATTAAAAAATTAAAAAATAGAGATATTAGTATTCAATTCATTGAAATATAATAATAACATATAGATACTAGCAGAATACTTATAAATATAGAGATATTAAGTAATATGAAACTTGAATATGGAATGTATAATTATTCATTCATTATTCAGATATTTTTAACACTTGTAATTATATAGTTAATATACTTTATTATAAATAGTGAAAATACACGTTCATTTAATATTTCCACAATAATATATCTCATTATATTAAAATGTATTTGATATATGAAATTACATATTTAAAACATTTGTAAAAATAGAGATATTAGTATTCAATTCATTGAAATAGAATAACAACATGTAGATACTAGACGAATAACTATAAATATAAAGAAGTTAAATAATATGAGACCTGAATATGGAATGTATAATTATTCACTCATTATTCTGATATTTGTAACACACTTAATTTTATAATTAATATACTTAATTATATAATAAGTTCTTAGATTATATTATTATCATTATTTATCTATATTATTCATAAATCATAGTTCTCATGGATGACACTGTAATCGTGAGGCATTGCTCATAAAGTCAATAATGTAACTAAGTATAAATGTTTATGTGTTTGTTTAACCCATTTTGATACATTATAATTTACTATAAATATATTGTTAGATAACTTACCATGACATAATGGTATTTAATGCTTATTAAATTTATATGGTAGTATTTTCATTAGTTTATTAGTTTTAATGAACTTAATGTATAAATGAATTTCGTATCCAAAATCAAATCAACAAACTTATCTCACTTAAAAACCCATTCACTTCATAAAATCCCCACATACAGTTTCTCTGAAATAATACGAACAAAATAATTTCCCTCTCTTAAATTAAAACATGAATCTCCAAATATTAGAGTCGTAGTTTTATGATCATGTGGATATCACGAGCTTTTGATGCCACATCTCTTGGAAGATCAGATCCGTCAAAAAGACCTAAAATGACCAAGGTAGATCAAGTGATATTATCAACTCTTGAAAAACTCATCTTAATGGCCGAAATATTTTTTTGGAAAAGGATATGAATTGCGATTTTGAATAATTTTTTAATTATTTAATTTCTAAAAATGATCAGAATTTGGGGTGGAGTGATTGGTACATAGAAAATTCTAAGAATTTTATTCCATTATTGGTAAAATATTTCTATACATATTTGGAATTTTATACTATTGTTTTATGGGATTATATTAGAATAGTTATAATAAGATATAATCTTTAATTTTCATAAAATTTATTGTTCAATTTTTCTATTGTTCCACATATAATACATTAAAATGATTTTCATGGAAAACATCTTATACATAGTACTCATTTTGAAAATTTTATTTCTCTTGATTATTTAATAGGGAAATTAATTCCTGAATGAAAAATTTTCCAGAAATTAACATTGGAAAGTACAGTGTTGGTAAAATTCATTCAATATATCATAAGTCCTCCAAAAGAGGATTTCAACATCTAATTGGACAAAAATTTATTTGTCATTATTTTTAATGAATGAGATTAAAATAATTATAATTATATATATCATGAGTAGTATGTATGATAAATGAAATCCCTCATCGAAGTATAATTCCCTTACATATCCAATATTCCACATATCCCTGGTGGGAATTCAAAGGAGTAGTTATATTGGGGGAGGAAAATTTTTTCCCACTAATGGTTTCTAATTACATTAAAAAAATCTGGCATATGAATGTGAACTATAAACCAATGAGATATGATTGGGTGGATGAAATTGAGAAGCTATAAAAAAAATTAATCGTATGAGAGATTTAGTTATTCCAATAGAATAATTGGCTTCTAGTATAGAACATGATTATATAGTAGTATGTTCACAAAATAAAAATAAAAAATATCTAGAATTTCAAGAAGTATAGATAGAAGCGGATGAATTTAGTGGAAAATTAGGCATATCTCATACGTTTTAAATGTATCTTTTTTTCTGTATCATTTTTCAATATTGACACTAATATATCATTACGTTCTTATAAGGATGAATTATTATATGAAGAAACATTTGATACATTCATAGAATTAAGATGTTTTGTTCAAATAATTTCTGTGGAAGAGAGTGACTCGAATGAGCCATATAGAAACAAGTAATATTCTATAATATACTATTATATATGTTATATATATTAATGTACATGTAGTATAAGAGGGAGATAAAAAATCCTTCAATGGTGGAATCTAATGATGATGAAGAAAATTTTGTCAACCCACCTAAGCATAATGGATATACCAACAGTTTTGATTAGGGATCACATAATGTATACTTGATTTCTTATATTGAAACTCAATATAGTGTAGAATTATCTCATCTCATACCATCAATTAACCAATATATAGATTGAATGTTTTTCCCAAATACTAAAAATGCTATTTTAGAACAAGTGGGAAGAAATTATAAACCACAACAAGATGCACACAATCATATCCTCTTAATGATTGAGAGGATTGTTGTACTGAACTAAAAATATACTGACCCAAAATTTTCATACATCACTAGTATATATTTTTACGATAAAAAATGTAATGGTGATATAAATCTAGATAAAAAGGTTTAGTGTTTTATAAAAATTAAAATCATACATCATTTTGAAAAAATATTAAGAAATTTTACTGATAATTTTATTAATTATCTTTATAAATCCCTCATGATCTATATATTACATGTAATCACTTGAATATATACATCAATGAAATGGGTGACCTAAAAATATCGGTAATGGGAGGAATAAGGGACATGATTAAATAGTACATGGTTGAGAATATTTTATATTATCATATCATAATATTATGAAAAATATCAAAATCCTGAGGAATGAATTTAATGACATCATGGAACATGAAATATGCCTAAACACAAAACATCTTGTCTGAGGTGTCAAATACCACACATAGTTGTGAACAATTCTTCCATTATGTATATGAATTACATATGTTCATAAACATAACAATATCATTGTAAAAAATAATTCATCATGTTTATAGATTAAAAACATTGTGTTAAGAGATTAATCACATTACAAAATGGCGTTCAACTATATATATTTCCAAGACCACTATTTACATCAATAAATTATCACAATCAATACAGCATCATTGAAAGAAAATATCATAGTCATTATGTAACCCATTGAATTGAATGTGTTTATTAAAATATTTATCATTTAAATAAAAATTTTATGAACATTAGTATTCCCATAAGAATAAGTGATATCATAGATGGGCATAAAATATTGTTTCCTTCTTTGAATGCAAAAACAATTTTAAAGGATTCAAGAGACGTCTTGTAAATTTAAATCATATTGAAAATGAATTTTCAATTTATTAGAAAACATTTTCGAGTGGTAGTAACATAAATATACCCAAATTAAAACAGAAATAATATAAAAATGAAAATATTATTCATATTATAAAAATATTAAAAGTAAAATAAATATTAAATAAAAGATATCCTAAAATAATTCGTTTGGGAATGAGAATCCGCATACCTAAAATACGGCTTTATTTCATCAATAGTACAAATATAGAATAATAACCATAGATATATTAAAATATTGAAACAATTTTGATATATTTTAAATTATATTAACTTCTTTCAGTAAATATAATTTTATTGTATTTCTTATTTTTTTTTTTACAGATGAACCATTTTGATATCTTTTATTTTATAACAATTTCCCATTTAACATTGATTTTTTTTGTATTTGATATAGTTAATTTATACATTAGTGGATTTAATTAAAAATGATTATAATACAAATATTTATATATTTATATATTATAAATTAATTTTTTAACTATCCATATGTGTTGTGATATGAAAGATGTTGGGAACATCCTCAATTGTGGTTCATCGATTGATATCACAAATTTTTTTCAAAGGTGGGGAAATATAGGTATACAATATAAATACTTATAAAATATAATTTTTACCCTAGGTTATCATTATAAATATAATTATAAAATACTTATTAATTTATATTAGATGGTTTTTAAGGGATAGATACTTATAGGAAGAGAATATGATAACTCAGAAAAATTGAGGATACCATTACCTCTTCATATTTTTTGATTAGTACTATGCTTTATAATCCCATGTTGATTTGATTTTTATTACTCTAGAGCATACCAATGGATTATATGAGTCTAAATAGACATATTTTCATAGAGAATTGTCTCGGATAAGGTTTATGGGAGTGGTTTTCTATTGGTTTGAGAGAGTATTTGTTTACATTTTAGTGGATGGGTATTTTTAGAATAAAATATTGAATAAAAATAAATCCTAGTAAAACCTTGAAGTAGTGAAAATTTCTAAATAATGAATCCTATTAAATTAATATTTAATTTATTTATGAACATAAAATTCATTATAAAAATAAATAAATTTTTTAATAAAATGAAAATTCAAAAAAATTGAATAGAATTGTTATTTTAATAGAATACATTTTTTACATTTTTCTTTGAAAACTAATTATTAGTATTGGAAAAATGGTTTTTTTATATATTAATGTGTAATTTATGAAATATAATATTTTAATATAAATAATACAATTTATATTATATTAGTTCATTATTACATCATTATTTATGTAATTTAAAATACACCGGTTACATGAAAACTATTTTTTTACCTTTAAAAATTATTATAGAAAAATACTAAAAAATAACATCTGTAAAATTTCATCATGATGATTTTAAAAATCTTATTAATATTATCAAAATAATTTTGTATCATTTGTTATTTTAATTTTTTATATACTAAATCATTTTTCCAAAAAATTACATAAAACATAGTTTCATTTATATGTTATTATATTTTTATTTAGTTTCTAACCATTATATATATATTTTGGAAATATTATATATTTATTTCCATAATTTACATATGATAAATTTTATTATAATATATATTTTTGTGTATTGATGTCAAATTATAAATCCATTTTCCAGGATATTGTTACCTATGTTTGCGTTATTATTCGTAGAAATCGGGATACTATTTTCAATGGTAAAATAACTATTTCAATGGTCAAATTACATCATAAAAATACAAATTCGTTTTTTCCGAAAAAATTAATTAAAATTGCTGAAAATTGATCATATTTTATTATTTTAATATTTATAATGTTGTGAAAAAATATTTTTTTCTATTTTCTGTAGTGTTGGTCATTGGGGTGATGAATCTAGCATACAGAAAGGGTTTAAATATTCATATTCCAATTTTAATAATTTATATTATCTATTTGATTATAATTTTTTAAATTATCATAGATTTAGTTTGTGATTAATGAAATGATATATTTTATTGAAATGGGTTGTTTTTTCATATTTTTTGTGATTTATATGTAAAATAATATAAAATATGACATAAATGAAATTTATTTCAAAAAATGCATTTATAAACTATAAGTTGTAATATTATCTCCAACCTTAGAAAAACATTCCCCAAAAACATCATCTCATATTCTATGAAGCTAATATTTATGGGTAATTCTAATTCATTGTTTCATCTATTTCCGACATTAACTCTTCATATTTTTAGTTCCTCTAGAGCATTTTGACAAGGTTAGTTGTACTATTATTTATAACGTTGTCTCTCTGGTCCATGGTCTTAACAATAACTTCATCATATGAGTTTTCATTATCTAGTTATACCACCACCAGATTCAATTTGTGTGAGGTATCAGGTATTTACATTCAAAGGATAGAAACATAGAACACATCATGAACATGAGCCATATTTTATGGAAGTACTATTTTATTGGCCATTGTTCTAATGTGATCAAAAATATAAAAGGTGAAAATGTACCTAGGGATAATATTAGCATTAATTGAAAAAAATAATCTATTCTAGAATGATAATAAAAGAAAAGTGTTCTACAACATCATACATTAAGTCCCATCGACGGTTCTCAACATATCCACTTTAATATTTTTGACCAGCATTTATATGTTGTTTTCTAGAGTGAAAATTTTCCCACTTAAATTTTACATGATCAAGTCCATGTAGAATTCATTTTCCAATATCATTCCAAAAATTAAGAGATCTACATCTCTCACCATATACAACATCATATTGATTCATTTGAAAACATTAGTGAATGATTTTGTTTTTTATAATTGGATTATTTTGAGATTTTTATCGAATCCACCATTAAATTTAATTGATCATTCTCTCATAAATTCCAAGAGTGTATAAATATTCCATTGAAATTTGAAATCAATTTGGGGTTGATAGGTTGTTCTAAAATTAAATTCATTATTCATGGAATGTCTAATAAATCTCTATAATTTATAAGTAATTCATAGATCAGGATCCTAATTGATTGAAACCAGAACCCCATTAAACATCACAAAATCATTAGGTGTATCATAACTAGATATTTTAGTGATAAATATTCCTGAATAGTAATTTTTTTTGAAGTATTTGTGAGTTGATCCACTGAAACCCACATCATATTGTTTCTGTTCCATGGGTTCTAGAGACTAGTGATAATGACCCGAGTGATGTTCTCCCATTTCCATATGGGTATATACAATGGTTTTATCATACCCTTGATCTTATGTCATTCTCATTTAGATTTCATACATACCATGATATTTCTGGTGCACATAGTGATCTCTATATTCTTTTTTTCCCACTATTATTTTTCTTGGATTCCATATTACATCTTGGATATTCCATGATGGATGACAAAATTTATCTATGTTCATTAACCAATAGATCTATCACTCTCTTCGTTGATTAAGGAACAATTTTTTTTCCATATTTAATTACACCTTCATCATTGATATAAATTTTTTGATACTTCCCTCCCTTTACAGTTCTTATCCTTTTTAAATATATAGATCATACCTTTGTTATATTATGATCTTCCCATCAGTAGATAGTTCCAAAATCATTTGGTAAATGTATGATGTATTTATAAAATTATTATTTCATGATCCATTATTTTCATATCCATGTTTATTTCATTTTTTTCAATCAACATAATGGATAATATAGAATTATATTTTCTTCTTATAGCATTAACTGCCTTATATGAAATTCAATGATTATAGTGAATAGATAAATTGTATTCCTTCAATAGATTGAGCCACCTAATTTTATGCATGATAATATCCCAATATGTGAATATATACATTATTATATTGTAATATATATATATATATATATATATCTGTGTGTCACAATTATCATCATCGATTCAGTGGAGAATAATTATTAGAGATATGACAACAACTACTAACTCTATATCATGTGTATGATTGTTTTGTTAATGAGTTGTTTTTTTTGGAATAGGATAAAACTATTCTACTATGTATGAGTACAAAACCCAATAGATTATTTGAATCATTACTTTATATCCCAAAAAATTAACCACAAATCCATTTTTTTAGTACAAGAATAGTGATTAGTATATATTTCATCTTTTTAATTCATTCCTCACATTCAATTTCCTAGATATACTTTTCATGTTTCTTTTTTAACATTGATAGAATGTAATGAAATGATGAGGCATTTCTCAAGGAAATATTAGTAGTACATTTATATTACATAAAATATATAGATTTATATCGAATCAGTGGGTTTAGGACATTCATCAATTACATTTTTCTTTGAATCACATATAAATTCCATCACATTTGATCACATGACCCAAAATTATGACTTTCTGCACACAAAATTCTCAATTTCTGAACATGTATTTCATTTTATCCTTCATTAATGTCACTAGTAAAATATTTACATGATATTAATGTTCTTACATCATCATATAGTAAATTAGAATGTCGTGGATAATTACTACCACAAATATTTAGACATAGTCAATAATGACTCAACTCATGATATCCATGATAATCCCTAGGACCTAAAAATGTCAAATGGGAATCCCTATGAACCCATAGTGTCATTTCATAGTATAAAATTTTCACTTATTAATATCTTGTTTATTCTTTGATATAATGAAACACATAATGAAGATCCCATTTATTAAGTAATGAACCCCAATTAGTATAATGAATAATTCATAAATCCTTGGTAGGGGATTATTTTTTATGTTAATCTTATTGAGTACTCAAAAGTTTATACACAACCATATCAATCAAAAAATTTTCTTTGAAAGTGTATTTACTCACCCAAATTTGATCCAAATGGTTGTGTAAAATTTTTGTTCAATAAATATTGTACATTCTTCATTAACTCCACCCATTAAAAAGGGTCCATCATATAACTGTATGTAGATATTGGAGTGGATTTTGGTATACAAAGTATTTATAACTATTCATCATGATATAGTGGTAGTACATAATACATATTAGTAAATACATAATTTTATTCCCTATTAGTGGGAATTTACTCAAGGTTAATTACTTCCATTTAAAAAACAATTTTCAAATTGTATGCTTCTCCTTAGGGTAACATGACCCATTAAAATGAGGGATTTATTAAAAGAGATTTATGATCTTACTTGGATTTTACATGATCATGGGATTTTTTAAAATATATAAAGTCGGTTTCTTTCCCATATTATTGACTTGTTCATTATATAAAGAGATCATGTCCATTCCAATTATAGAATAAAATTCCACCATGTGAATGATTATGAGATTCTATTTAAGAATAACCCCACATATTCTAATAGAATAATTGTCCAACATAAAGGATGTATTGATTTTACAAAAAATATTTTTTATAGATTCTTCTACTTAATTTTATTGGTTATTTGATTCAAAAGTTCAAGAAAACATTCAGGATATAAAAGAATATGATGAACTAGAATCAAACAATACTTCGTCCATTCACGATTGAATGGAAATTTAACCTTATAGTACCATAGTTTCGTGGACCACATTATATGTAGTGAAAAAAATAATATTTTCATTTATCATTTATCTTTATTGGTTACAAATAAAGATTAAAATGAAGGAGCAATGGGTTAGTAAAATGGATTTCATAGTGACATTTATCCAAATTTTTTAGTCTATGAATTGTGGGTAGTCAATTAATAGGTTCGTTCATTTCATTCATATTTTTTGTTGTATTATTTATATAACTTCATAATTAATGGTTTTGTTGTATTCTCTCCCTCACATGAATGATTTCCCAGTACATTGAGGTAATTTTTTGGATACTCCTTCACACATTTGTTGTTGGTAGTTAGAACATTATTCCTCTATTTTCACTTAGCCCACCATCATAAAACATAATTATTACATTAATATCTCCATAACTATGGTTTTTCTATAAAAACACTATTTATACATTGAGATAATGTCAAAATATATATTCATAATTCCTATTATCTTGGATATATAGATTGTTTCAAAGTTTTTGTTTTAAAAAACTTTATAATATATTTATTTTTATATCATTATTGTTACAAAACCCAAGGAGTAAATTCCATACAATGTAAAGTGTCACTTGTAATTTTTGATATATTCCAAATTTTTTCCTTCAACTCTATGAATTATCTATTTCATATTTTTTCAAATAGCTAAATGGAGAAAACTATTACCTATAACCATTCCATTTCCATATCATTACTTTTATAATTCATCTTTGTATAGTTTTTTAATTCTCATAAATGATCTGACTCAAAAAAATAATATTGATTGTTAGATTCACTTGCTTCATCTCAAAAAAATTGATGCATATAAACGATCTTTTCTTTTGATTTCAACTACAGATTCATAAAAACTGAATTGCATGTCCCACTGACCCTTATTGGAGTTTTAACATAATTGATATGAAATTTGGTTACTCAATATTCGATGAAGTCTGATTTTCAATGTCATTTAGTTTATTGATCGTGGCCTAAGATAACAAATTTATCATTTCTAAAATGTTTTTTATCCACCACCCATAGAATTGGAGAGTAGTTTTATTCAATAATTTCATTTTTTTTAACATATTGGTTGCTAACCAGATTTCTCCATGATCCCACTAATATCCAAAATATAATATTAAAAAAAATACTAAATTCAATAAATAATAAATAAATGATTTATTCTTATGAATACATTAACCCTAAAGTCAAGTATTATGGGAACCAAATGTGTAGACTTTTTCTTAAATGATTAGTCTTGTATTTTTTCCAATAAAAATATTTTTACTTTTCGTTTTCACTAATAATTTCTAATTAAAATTTATGAATTATGAAAACCATAATATGATACTAAATATAGTGGCGAAATGTTTTATTAAATTACTATTACATAATTTTAATGATATAAAAAGTAACAGTGATACAAATCTAGTATCCAAAATTTAGTGTTGTGGGTAAATTTTCCACATACCTAATGTTTAAGTACTAAAAAAAATTATTAAATTTATTCATCCTTATCCTTATAAATATTATAATATCATCTTAGTACATGTTTTTCATGGAAGGATATACATCAAAGAAATTGGTGACCTAAAAACCTAATAGGGGGAGGAATATGTGACAAGAATAAATAGTTCATTGGTAAGAATAATTTTCATTATCATATGATAAGCATAATATAACCATCAAAATTATTATGGGAGTAATTAAAAATGGGATCAATCATGGAATATTCCTGAAAATGAAATATGTTGTCATATTGGTCTAATACCATGGATAGTTATGAACAAAGATAGCATCATGATCATGTATAACATAAGTACATAATCATCAGATCATAATTATTAACAAATATATAATCATGTTCACACATAATAGACATTATAAAATTATATCAGTCATATTAAAAAAATAATTAGAGGGATATATATATATATATGTTCCCACCCATCACAAAATAAAATTCTCATTAACATGCATTCCATATTGAAGGATGACAATCATAGTCATGAAATATCCCATATAAATGAATGGGATTCATAAATGATTTCACATATAATAATTAATTAAATGAACATTATTATTACATTATGAAAAACGAAGATTAAATGTTATCCTAAAATATCATTTTTTTCTATCAACGGAAAATTTACTCATGAGGGGTAAATATATTATTTTGATATTGAATCCATTTTGAAAAAACATTATTAATGTCTTAGAAGACATTTTGGAAGGGTATGAACATGTAAATACTCTAATAAAAATATAAATGATATTTTAATATCATATTATATATATTATAAAAACATTCATTTAAATCAATGAGAAATGGGAGAAAACACAAAAAAAAAGAGTTACGGTTTTATAATACCCTTGTATTAAAACCTAATTTATTTAACCACTATTGAGCTCCAAAGTAATACCCATGTGTATATTTATATATTAAACCAGATGTGAGAATATTATTTATGAAAAATTCCTGTAATTTTGTAAAGAACTTCACCATTAATGCTTTTGACTATCGAATAGAGTCTCATCACTACAAAATTCACTAGATGGTTACAGTCTAGTGTAAATAGGAGGAATTTTTGTTTCGAATCCAATTTATAATAGGTAGTAACATGTAGAAAAATAATGTTTCTTAGAATCCAGTGAAGTGAATTGGTTGCTTCAACCCAAATGAGGGGTTTCATCAACAAGGGGATAGGCTATATTGTTTCCATTTTTGTAGCGGGGCACTTCATCATGGTTGTATACGTTTTTTCATAGAAAACCATTAAAAATATATATAATTAGGTGTGTAAGGGTCCATGGATTTTAATATATTTATCATGGAAAGGATTTTGTCAAGATACCAAATCGTGATCTATATTTCTTCCAAGGTTTGTCCATGCTTATCAATGGTGGGGGAATCATGTTCAATATTACGGAAGGAATGAAATGGTCTGGGAGGTTGATTTATAGTCTTCTATTTAAAATATATTATAAATAAAAACAATGTGACCCCTATGAACCAAATATTTTTTGGATATTCTCTCTTAAAAAACATGCATCTAAGTGATCTCTATGAAGACCTTTGAATACCATGAATATTTGATTAAATCCCATGATTTTAGAGGTAAATCGTGGTGCTTTCCCAATTTTCATGATGTAGGTGACTCTATAGAAATGTTCAAATAAATGAACAAATTAAATTTATTTATAAATTTTTTTGGTTTTTTATAAAACTGATGAATATGAATTAATTGTGGAATTCATTATTGAAATGAACATTTGTAATTGGATTTTCATTAAAAAAACTATTTTAACATATTGTCTAGATGAAATTACTCATAGGATTTTTTGAATAAAATAAGATTTCAAATATTTTAGTAGATATTGATCTCTAAAAAACATTCTTTATAAAATTTGAAAATTGTTTTTGAAATCTTTTTATGGAATGAATTGTAGATTGGGGGACATTGGTTGTGTCAACAAATGGTTATGACACTTAAGGGTGTGTAATTCAATAAGAGGTTATAAGAAATTTAATGACAATTATGGGACTCAACATTGGTTGAAAATAAATTATTCCATATTGAGAAATATTTTTATTTCTAATACATATTCCAATTGTATAAAACCCCAATGGAGGGATTTTTTAATTAATCCTTTCTTATAGATGATGGTATAATTCATGGTTGGATGGTCACTTGTTTATTCTATGGTGTATCCTTGGATGTAATTTTATATGATATAATTATTATCTTCAAATATACATTATAGTTTGACTAGGAATTGATTTTATGAAAAAATGGTTATTTACAAAATGTATTATGTTATTTTAATGGATTATAAACTGGTTTAAAAAACTACAGTTAATGATTCATGGTATAAGACATTATAATGATTGTTTGTTGAATTATTATCTGGTTTAGTTTTCAAACACTAATTTTACCTTCATAAATTTTTATATTTTGGTTTTTAGGTCATAGTTAAGTAGACGATAATCAATTGGTTCAAAAAAATCTATTTAGTCAAACCATTCTCATAGTGGGATTGTTTGGTGGTGAAGAATGAACGCATTGAGGTTTAGAATTGGCTTACCAAGTTTCAATTTCAGGATTATGTGATTCGAATTTTTTTAGGCTGAATGGGGACATTCCAAAAATGAAAATCTTCCTTTATTAAAATAATTGAAAAATATAGAATTATGAGAAGTGACGTTTTTATAATAATAATTTTTTCAAAAATAATTGGGATCATTAGGACCTCCATTGAGCCACACCATTTAATTTTAAATTATTTTTTTTAAACAGCATAATACACATGGAATGATTCATTTAAGTGATAAATAATGAAATAAATCATGAACCTGTGATATTAAATTATTCCAATGCATCTAGAAGTAAGCATATAGGATATATGTGTTTTCCCATTTATGATTTCCAACACTAAAGTGGTATAATCACATTAAATCCATAAATTGGACTATAATTGTTTGTTTGTCACATCAACGACATTTATGATCAATATTTGTTCAGTATCTAGTGGATTAGTGATACTACATGGGCTATGGAGACACCCATGAATTTATTATCTGGTCTTTAAATATTTCACCCAACATATATGGACCTAGATTACCTATTCAAGAACCATTCATATTATATTTGATCCATCCAGAGAAATGATAGTATTATAGGACATTCAAGGATCAATGGGAATGATTGTATTTACTTTTAATTCCATATCACATAACAATAGTACAATAATATAAATAATTTTCCCAAAAAAATATTTTAGGTTTGTTTCCATTTTAAATGAAGAAATGATCAAGGAAAGGGTTGTTAGAGACATAATAAGTTTCATTAATTTATATTTTAATTTTTTTTCCCAAATCATATCGAGTGTCTCTAAAAATTCCACCATTAGAAAAAAAAATTAGCTACTGTGAGAGCTACATATGCATGTATGTTTCATGTTAGTCCCATTTATGAAATCAGTAGGGGACTCAAATATTAAATAAATATAATATTTTTTTTAAGATGCATATTCTATGAAAAATGTCATAAATAAGTGTCGTATATCATACCTATTCTGATTTCATATGACACAGATTAAGTATAGGTTTATTCAATCAAGATGCATGAAGTCATTAGTGTGTAATTATTAATTCATCACCTTCAAATATATAGTGAGTATAGAGGGAAGAATCAAAGTATTTTTCATTTTATTTGTTTCAGATATTAGATTCTTCTTGCATCATCTATTATAAAAATCGTTATGAGAAACGAATTACATTAGTAGAAGGTTCCCATGTAATTTTTTCTTCATTATCAATGAAATTATAATTTAGAACAATATTTGTGATATCAGTAGGAGGGGTATCCATATGGATTTCCATTTTATCCCAAATAAATAATTTTGTTTCAAAATTGATTTCATTTATGGATAAACTATTTATGACAGGCTTACCATCCTAATTGTACAAAAATATTAAAGAGAATAATTTATGCTAACAAAAAAATACGAACTGATAAAAAACCTAGATATGGAGTCCTTGAAGATAGTCCATGTGGAGAGCTCCAAATAATTAAAATTTCTAAGTATGATCATCCATATAACTCTTCCCATATAAAACAATGATATTATAATTTCTCATCGATGAGTATCCACTTGAATCTATAATGTGATTATTGATTTAATTGGATGATATTTTATATTTAGTGACATCAATATTTGATTGGATGGAAAAATTTTATACATAATATAGTTGAAATTATTCATTGGAGGATTAATCCACACCGTATAATTTTTTATAGATGTACTGATACTCTCCACAAGAAAAGAAAACTATTTGTAAGCAATAAAAGTATAAATGAATTTCCATACAATAACAGATTTCACCAGACCACTCAGTAGAGATTTTTTCCTTTCCATGAGGCTACCTAATTATTTATTTGGCTCACAATATGATAAAAATTTGAAACATGAGGATTTACCAAAAACATGGGTACACCACTGTATATGAGTCAAAGAGTTCCTTATCTAGTACCTAACTCATTTATTATATTTAACCATATAACTACATGTATTCTTTTACCAATGTACATGTATGATTTATTCTATCATATTTTTTACACAAAAACCCGTTGTTAATGAAGTAGATAATTTTTTGTGTTCTTGATGTCTCTTTTGTCTCAGAGGGTGAAAAGGTTGATGTCAATAGATTATAATAAGTTAATGTGGGACATAATATCACTTCGTTATTTAATAGTTATAATCATATTATTAATAACCATTTTGAGAAAAAGTACTCAAAAATAATCATTATTAATAGATAAGTGAAATGATGAAATTAAATAACCTTATAAAACACCCCTTTAGAAAGATAAATATCATGTTGTATATCAGTGCATGAGAACGGCAATGTGGACTACCATCAGAAGAAATATCATCCATTTAGAAAATTTCTAAAAAATCCAAATCTATTTTAAAAATTTGAAATCAATCCATAACAATGTGTGTCAATGGATTTTCTAACAATCAGTTGGAGTGTAATTTTTCCTCCTATAGTAAGATTCCTAAAGACACTAACACATTATAAATTCATTATAATACTATCCTATATGGTAATACATTTAATAAATCCAAACATATTTAGGTAAATAATCATATTGGTGATGCTAGAAAGAAAGTTTGAAAAACTATTCCACATAATTTTGAAAATGGTGTAGAGAAGATAAATAAGTCTTAAAGACGAAAATTATTTTTATTCTCATATTTATGGATGAGGGCCATAAATTGAGCATTGATTCCTTATAATAACTTAATATATTTTTAAAATGATCAACTAGAATACCCATAAAATAGTGTCTAAATTTAATGATGTTTTGAAAAGAAAGTATTTTTAAAACCATCTAGGCCAATGGAGGACTCGGAGTTTAGACTAAAATTAGTTTCATTGATATCGACATAATGAGTGATAGAGAGAGTTTTTAGTTATCCTCTTGACTAACATGTATATAAAATATTTCATCAAATAAGTTTATGGATTTTTTAGGTAAAAACATACCATCATGTTATTGTAGAAAACATGAATATCCATTTCAAACATCATATTAATAAGTTTCCTATATCACTATGAATTTCCAAATGTATATTATTTTTCCTAACAGATTTAAGAGAGTTGAAAACCCTAGTGTTTCTCTCACCATCTGTGATCGTTTTGATGTTAAATTATTCCCACTACATTATTTCGTTGTGGTTTAGTAATGCATTATGGTCATTTGTGAAAATATTTTTTTTATCATGATTATAAAGAAAATCATTACCATTTTCCTACTCATTAATAATACAAATATGTGTGCAAATATAGGAAATTTTTTCTTCAATATTAATGAATCAATTCCTTCTTCAATATTTAATATTTTTTATGATTATTGATCATTAAAACACAAGACAATGCATCACATATAATGAAACAATATATACAATTTTCATGAACTAGAGGCCTAAAATTAGGATAGATAATCATATAAATGATAAATATGAAAGGGAAGGGAGGAATTTATAATATATAAATTATATTTTCCTAAATTTTATGGTGATATGTGTTAAATTTTATAAGGTTTTAATAGGAAATATAGGTCCAAGAATAAATTCCTGCATCATTGGCCAATAATCTATTAAATTTACTAGAAAACATGAGTTATGGTTCTTTCTAGAGGAATTACATTTTTATCCCACTACATATATTTCGTTGAGATTTCTATTCTCAATAAAATATTTTAATTATTTAACTGAAGTAGATTAATTATCCATTATATGCCTCTCATATGGATTTATTTTGGATTTGAAATATCCCAATATACTACATGTACAATTCATTTTTTTATACTATCCAAAATATTATTCCAAATTCCACTTCATTCATGATATCCATTAAAAGCATTTATTATGGAGAAACATTACTTCATTCCCCTATACTATGATTTGTATGTAATCATATATTCATAAGGGTTTATAGAGGTGATAACAACCAAACAAGAGTGTAGATGGACCCAGAATCTCAAAATGTCATTATTTGAGAGACTTGTGTCATTAATTCATACCCTGACTTATGAATATAATTGATCATATCATAATAAGTCATATATGGTTAAAAATAACTATAACATTTGGTTTATTCTTGTGTATAAATATCTATAGGGTTTTAACTGAATTAAGATTGGAATCACTTAGTATTATGAAAATAATAACATCATTTTAACTAGAACATCGTGCCAGAAACTAATTTTTTATTTCCACTTGATCGTTTATTTATGGGATACAATTTGGGTAACAATGCATTTTTTCTATAAATATTTGTACTATCAGCTTCTATTGAGTAGTGATTTTTTTAAAATATACAGTTCATTATGTTGTCTTTACTATAGATTCTGTCAAAAATAACACAATGTGATATTGAATATGGATTGGTAATATTTTTATATTTTAGGAATTCTTGTTCACTGATATTTATAGGGTCGGTTCTCAAATTGATAAACATTATATAAATTTTTATACCTTATATCTTTCCACTACAATTATTTTTGTGATCCTGGATTGGTTTTGTTTATGGTACACCCATATAGAGATCTATACTGAGTCCTAGTTTCATTGACCTAGTCCATTTCATTAAATTTCATATAGAGACATAGTGATAAAATGTGGAAATGTAAATAAAGTAGTGTGGAGATATTTTAATGTGGTAAGAAATAGAAAAAATGATTCCCATATGTATTCTCCTCTCAATTAGGGATATATTTTCTAATGGCCCTTCATTTTATTTAAATTGAAAATCATATCGATATGTTACTTATCTTAAGAAATTTCAATGAACAAAACATCTATTTGTTTTTTATAGAGACACAATAACAAAAATTCATTTGGTGTAATTATATCGACCCATACTTTAAATACATGGTTAATACTTCAAAATTGAAGCATACTTATTATAACATATAAAAAAACCATCAAAGGACTGTAAAGGTATAATGTCTTTAGAAAATGGGAAACATAAACAACTGGTTCATAAAGAATATACAATGTCTCCCATTTATTTCATCATATCTATAGTCCCTTTTTGGAATATATTACTTAATACCCATCTTCCTGTCCTGGGGAAAGAAAACATACAAAAGGGTGAGCTCAAATGCTCAGTAAGGGTAAACAAAATAAATATCAATTACATCAAATTCATAACAACATAACATTTTAAAAATCTTACCCTGTAAAAGATATCATAATTTCATAACATGGGATAAATCATGATAGTGAAATGTAATACCAATAATCATAATATGAAACACGAAACATTGTGGCATACACACATAATCATAGAGAATCATTTCTTATTAGTCAAGACTCAAGGACAAGATTATCTTAGTGGACAAAGTCCATTTCTGAACCGAGTTCACTCCTCGTTTTAGTCCTGCTTTACTAAACTGGTTTAACCTCCCATTCCAGCCATGTCTATCTCATGAGATATAAAATCTTTACCCAATTCATTGGAGGGAGATATAGGTCCCACCCATCTTATAATGATACCATTCTTATGTGTCCCACAAATTCATAAATCATACATCATTGCATAACCCATATAATAAAAATGGGATTCTTAAACATTGTGACATCATAAAACAATTCATATAAGATAATGTAATTCATAAAAATAATTACATAACAACATAATAAAATCAACGTAATAATAGGGATAGAAACAGAACCCTATATTATCTTAGATGTAAAATAATTTTGATAAAAAACTCAAACTCCATTCTAGAGGAAAATATCCTTTCTACTTAATTTTTTTTCAATTTCCTAACATGTCATACAATTTTAAACTAAACGAATTTGATTAAAAATATACATGAAAACTTGTAAAGGATGCTTCTAGGAAATAATTTTTAAAAAATCCATTCATGCTGTATAAGTTTAAAAAATATTCTTCTCGTACATTTGTCGGAAAAGTCAAAAAGTACTTCGTATGAAAAACGACAAAAGATTCATTTAATATCCTTTACTAAAAACTCACTGAAGGGTAAAATTGGATTAAAACAATTTTAGGTGTATGGAAACAATATTATATATTGAGGGAACATGGATGTGGATGATAAAATACACCCCAGTAAATACCAAAGTATAAACAATCTCGGATAAAAATGAGATTGTGATATTTTCCCTTACCTTAGGGCTGATTTTCTTTGTAAGTGTCCAGACCTCCTGTATAATGATTTAAATAATGTCATTTACATATTCCAGAATCATTATTATTTTTATGATATCATATATGTTCATATTCTTAGCTTCTTATTGGTAATATTTCATTGTTAATTGTTATTCGGGTGTTTATTGCTTTTTGTTCTTATGCGTGTTTTGTCGAATAAATTCTTATTCATCATTTTAGGTTATAGATACCTCATTTCCAGAATGGTATTAGTGTTATATATATCATATTAATTCATTAAATTAATTTATATAATTATTATTCAATAAAAATCATATAGAACGAGCCGCATCTCATTGTGGATACGGTATTCCGTACGTACGTACGAGCGATGATATCATTCCCATGATCATGGAATTGTATTGGAGTGTATGTATACTATTTAAGAATCAAAATCACTTTAAAATAATGATATATAGTTATTATTTACACCATTATTACCATCCATGTATGGTGGTGGTGGAAAATAGATTACACCACGATGTGGAGACGGTATTCCGTACGTACGCACGCGTAGGGATTTCGTTTTCCGTAGGATGGATAGATGGTGAAATAGGGTTGTTTCATAATTATAATAACATATCATTATATTAGAGATACATATGTTATTAATTCATAATGAAACAACTAAATAAGAATAAGTGGAAAAATAAATAAATTTGAAAGAATCGGTAACGGACATTACCTCTTCTTTGAAGCGATTCTTTAAGACCTCCTTTTAGGGAACTATAATTGGTATTTGAATAATACCATGACCTCTAGGATGCTTCTAGGGAAGTGAAGAGTAGAAATAGGCAGGGTATGGCCAAGCTTGAAGGCTTAAAGTGGTGTGAGGAAGAGAGGGAGGAGGTTCCCTTTTATAAGGGAGGAGAGGGGCACCTTTCGAAAAACTAAAAATATTATTTTATTATAAAGTCATATTATGTTTTTAATAGATCCAAATTGATTTATTTAGAAACTAATGTGGGGATGGGTCGAACTCATATCATCCAATAGAATTTATACAAGTTTAGGTATCTATTTTAACCTTATCATTTAGATTTAACTTTAAGTTAGATAATTTCACTTTACCCGTGTCTTCTTGTTTTCTTACACTATAAGGTCAATAAACATAATATAACAAGAAAAAAGAACCCCAAGTTGTTTATTATTAATATATATAACCTTATCTAAGTCATTAGGCCTAACCTTAGATTTTTAGGAATAAAATAACAATTAATAATATAATATTTGTTTAAAAAACTATTTTATGTCAATTTTGACACTATTTAGAAATTGATTTTTTTGAAAATCATAATAGAAATATTAGTTCGAATAAATTTACTGAAATCAATAATAAAATGTCATATTAACCTTTAAAATTAGTGTAATTCATATAAAGTCTCAAATTACATTTATTTGGGTATTTATAACATCAATTATGTCAAAATTTCATTAATAAGATAATTACAGCATCATCTTTGTGTTATAAATAAGTTAAATTATTTAATGTCTAAAAGATACAGATAAAATACACTTATGTATGAAATATTTTTATATTTTTAATGAATATTTATAGTCGAATGTATCTTATGTATAACCCTATATTAAAAATTATTTACTTATTAAACTTTGATTTTAACTATTTTAACCCTTCTTTAAATAAATTAATAATAAATGTCCTAATCTAATCCAAGTGGTCCTAAATGATCATATTTTATTCCCAAGGTTTTTTTGGTCGAATTACACTTATCAAATAGAATTAGGACATGTGTTAGGGTGATAATAATAACATGTTTACCCTTAATTACATTATTTACTTTTAACCATGGAAAAAAAGTAAAAAGTTACTATTCAACAAAAATTATTTTCCTCTCATTGAACCACATTTTAGTCCTTGATATTAATCGATTCTCTCGTATTTTCTAAATTACACTCACATAAGTGGTAAAATTATGTTTTCTGTGTAATTGAAAATTCTTCTAGGAGGTGGGTAAAAGACGGTGAAAAGTTCAATAAAATTTTTATATATATAAAATTATTATAAAATGACTCCAATGAATTTCATTGAACATATATTGGTATTATGTATCAATTTTGACCTAAAATAAATTTAAATAAAATAAATAATTATTTAAATAAAAAGCCGGGTTTTAAATAGTAACCCAGTGTTTTCACTATTCATCAAAAATCGAATGGTTCCAGAAAAATACCAAAATCTCACCCTGGGATAATTTCGATTTTCTAAATCCAAAAATGAAGTCCATTTTGAAAAATAAATTTTACTAAATTTCAAAAGGTGGTTATTACTATTCATAACGGCTAGTTTTAATAATATTTTAATAGGATATCGTTGTTTAGTGAAACTCGGTATTACGTACGACGCAAGCTATCGAGGAAGGCCGCGACTGCATGTAAAGAAAGAAAAGATAGTGTTGTGTGTAGTGAAAGATTCATATGATGATTTATATAACATAAAAACAAAATATTTTCATAAAAGTCTCTGGTGTTACATTTTACCCCCCTTAAAATGAATTTCACCCTCGAAATTTGTCACATTGTAACAAATAGATGAGGATACCTCTCCCTCATAATATCCTCAAGCTCCCATGTAGCTTATTCTAATTGGTGGGTCCTCCATAAAAATTCTACCAAGCGAGTGTTTTTGTTCCATAGGACTTTTTCACTACGATCGAGCATCTCTATCAGTTGTTCTTCATAAGAAAGATCTTGCTCTAGTGGTACAACTTCTGAGCTGAGTACATGTGAAGGATCAGGTATGTAATTTCTCAGGAGAGATACATGGAAGACATCGTGAACTTGGGAGAGATTCGGTGGAAGCACCAATCGGTAATCAACCATCCCAACATGATCCAGTATTTCGAAGGGACCGATATACCTAGGGCTCAACTTTCCTTTCTTTCCAAATCTCATTACTCTCTTCCAAGGAGATATTCGTAAGAACTCTTTATCACCCACATAAACTCTAGGTAATTTCTTAGGTTGTTGGCATAACTTTTCTATCGACTCTGAGCTTCTCTTATGTGTTGTTGAATAGATCTGACCTTTTCTGCCCTTTCATCAACAATATCAGGTCCTAATAGCATTCTTTCCCCAACTTCAACCCAGCAAGTTGGAGTCCTGCATTTCATTCCATAGAGAGCTTCATAAAGAGCCATTTGGATACTGGTGTGAAATCTATTATTATAAGAAAATTCCACCAAAGGTAGGTGTTGATCCCAACCACCTTTGAAATCTATAGAGCAAGCTCTCAACATTTCTTCTAGAGTTTGAATTGTCCTCTCAGACTGACCATATGTCTAAGAATGATAAGCAGTGCTGAAACTCAACTCTGTATCCAGAGTATGATAAAGACTTTGCCAGAACATTGAGGTAAATCTCAGATCCCGATTAGATATAATATAAAGTGGTACTCCATGCAATCTTACAACTTCTTTAACATATATCCCGTCAAGCTGATCTGGAGAGAAATCCTCTCTAATAGCAATGAAGTGTGCAGACATTGTACGACGATCAACTATCACCCAAATAGAATTATTGCCTTTGGATGTTTTAGGAAGTCCAGTGACAATGTCCATAGTGATGTTTTCCTATTTCCATTATTGTATAGGTAATGGTGTTAACATCCCCTTAGACTTATGCCTCTCAACTTTAACTTGCTGACAAACCAAGCATCAAGAGACATATTCAGCAACATCTCTTTTCATGTCATCCCACCAGAAGTACTCTTTCAGGTCCCTATACATCATCATGCTTCCAGGATGAATAGAGAATGAAGAACTATGAGCCTCATCCAGCAGCTCCATCCTTAATTCGGGGATGAGAGGAACACAAACCCGATTCCTGAACATTATTATCCCATCACAATCAAGGTTGAATTCAGGAACATTTCTCACCTTCTTTTGTAACTCGACATCTTCTTTCTGTGCCTCTTAAATATTCAGATGTATAGATTGTTTATCATTCATTTGAGAAAGATACGATTTTCCCCTTCCATTATAATTCCAAGATCCATCCTTTGTAAATCCATAAATATTGGATCTTTTGTGATCCTCATCATGTATAAACTAGCATGGTCTTGTTGACTTAATGCATCTTCCACCTTGTTTGCTTTCCCAGGGTGGTAATGAATTGAGCAGTTGTAATCCTTAATCATCTCCAACCATCTTCTTTGGCGCATATTGAGTTCCTTTTGTTTCAAAATATTCTTTAAACATTTATGATCAGTATAAATATCACACTTTTCTCCATAAAGATAATGCCTCCAAATCATTAATGCAAAGATTACCACAGCTAACTACAAATCATGAGTTGCGTAATTTTTCTCATGGATTTTCAACTGTCGTGAGGCATAAGCTATCACCGTATCTTTTTGCATAAGAACACACCCTGATCCCTTCTTGGATGCATCACAGTAGATCACAAACCTTTCTCCACTACAAGGAAGTGTGAGCACAGGTGCACTGGATAACCTTCTTTTCAACTCCTTGAACTTCTCTTCACATTCCTCCGTCCATACGAACATAACTCCATTTCGAGTCAACCTGGTGTGTGGATTAGATAATCATGATATATCTTTCACAAAACGTCTATAATATCAATCCAAACCAAGAAAACTTCGGATCTCGGTTACTTTTGTTGGTCTCGACCATATTTCGATAATCTTTGTTTTTCCTGGATCCACATATATCCCCTCTTTTGAGATTATGTGACCCATAAATGCAAATTTTTGAATCCAAAATTCACACTTGGTAAATTTGGCATAAAGCTTCTCGTTTCTCAGGGTCATTAATACAATTCTAAAGTGATCTTCATGTTATTCCTTTCTCTTTTAATAGAAAAGAATATCATCTATAAAGACTACCAAAAACTGATCAAGATAGTATCTAAAGACTCTATTCATCAGATCAATGAAGATAGTTGGGGCATTAGTAAGACTAAATGGAATCAATATAAATTCATAGTGTCCAAAACTTGTACATAAAGTAGTCTTTGGTATATACTCTCTTTTGACCCTTAATTGATGATACCCTAAACGAAGATCAATCTTGGAACAGTATTGAGCTCCGCGTAGTTGGTGAAATAGGTCATCAATGCGTGGGAGAGGATATTTTTTCTTGATAGTGATCTTGTTAAGTTCTCGATAATCAATGCATATTCTCATTGATCTGTCTTTATTCTTAACACACAGAATAGGTGCTCCCCAAGGTGACACACTAGGGCGTATTAATCCTTTATCAAGATTCTCTTGGAGTTGCTTCTTCAATTCCTGCAACTCAATTGGGGCCATTCTATAAGGTGTCTTTGAAATAGGCAAAGCACCAGATACAAGTACTATTGAAAACTCAACATCACAATTTGGTGGATGACCTGGCAATTTCTCCGGAAAGACATCATAAAATTCCCGTACAATGGTCATATTATTAATCATGAGTTTCTCTCCAACCATTTGATATAAATAACCTCGATTTAGTGGAATGAAGACCCATAAGATATAAGAAATTTCCACTGGAAGGTAATGTGCATCCTTGCATCGATAGACGATCATAGATTGATCTGGAATATAAAATGTGACTTCCCTTATTTAGAAATTGATATGAACTCCATATAAATAAATCCAATCCATGCCATGAATCACATCAAATTCCACTATAGGAAGGATCAGAATATTTGAAGGAAACACTTTCCCACAAACTTCAATTGGAGAATAATTGTAAACTTTTGATGCGGCTGTTGTTGCATTAGGAGTTGTCATAGCCAACACAACATCTAATTGTTGAGGTAATATGTTTATACCCTTAGAAAATTCTTCAAAAATAAAAGAGTGGGAGGATCCAGTATCAAATAAAACATTTTCTACATTAGAGTGGATGGTAAGTGTACCTCTCACCACTTTGTTGTCGTACTCCACATCGCAGATAGTAATTGCATGTGACTTTCCTTTGTCTTTGGCCTTAAGAGTTTTTTGACGTCAATCATCATCTTCAACCCTTGTATTTGGGCATTTATTGGGATAATTCCCCATCTCCTTGCACATGAAACATTGAAGTGTAGTAGGTTCATTCTGTGTATCCCTTTCTTTTTTTGCATCATTAGACAACTTCTTCTCATTACATCTACATTGAATTGCCCGATGACCTTATTTTCCACACCTGTAACATTTTCTTGTCCCCTTAAGTCAATTTCCTCCATGTTTCTTTCCACACTTTGAGCATAAGGGAAAAATCATCTTCTTTTCATTGTTGTCTTTAGATTTACCTTTAAATTCTATTTTCCTCTTCTTATCAAACCCATGTGACTGATGGGTTACACCTATCTCCATCTCAACCTTGAGAGAACATTGAACAATTTCCTCGTAGCTATTTAAGTCCCTTATGGCTAACACCCTTAGAAGACTTGGTTTTAATCCACTAAAGAATCGATCGATTTTACTCTCAGGTTGGATAATAATTCTGGAAGCGTACCTTGCATGTCTTGTAAAATTTAGTTCGTAGGTACCAACGTATTCATCATCCTTTTTCTTTAGATCAAGAAACTCCTTCTCCATCTTTGTTCAAATAATACGAGTGAAATACTTATTGAAAAATAAGTTCTTGAACTCGTCCCATTCCATAGACTCAATTTCATCCCTTACCTCGTATGCTTAATAAGATTCCACCATTGATCAGTATCACCTTCCAAACGATACACTGCTAAAATGACATTATCATGTTCAGAACAATGAAGAACTAAAAATATCTATTCAGTGGTACTGATCCATTGTAAATCCAGTAATGGATCAGAAGACCCACTGAATGAAGGTGGACGCTGCCTCATGAAGGATTCGACAGAATGTTGCTCCTTCCATTGCTCATTTGGAAGTCCTGCATGATTCATAGCTTAAGATAGTTGTGGGAGCATGGCTACAAGATTTTTCATTCCATCTCCCATTACATTTAGTTTCTCAGGGGGACAATCATTGCATTTACCATCGCATTCCGCATTAACACAGTTTCTTTGGGATCCATCCATTAACTAAAACCAAGAAGAATAGTGTGATCAACAATATTTATAATAGGAAAACCACATAATCAAGAATAAAATTTCACACTTTAGGTCTTATCAAATGTTGTTTATGGCCATTTTTAAAACACTATGATTGTGTTCTATACATATACATATACTTAAGTTTCTTACTAAGGATTTCACATCCTAGATTCCAAAGGATGACTATACCTTTCCTCTAATACCAACTTTAGTGATACATACTTTACATACAAGGTTAATACTTTAATATTGAAGCATACTTATTACAACATATAACAAAACCATGAAAGGAAAATATAGGTATAATGTCTTTAGAAACTGGGAAACATAAACAACTGGTTCATAAAGAATCTACACTGTCTCTCATTTATTTCATCATATCTATAGTCCCTTTTTGGAATATCTTACTTAATACCCTTCTTCCTGACCAGGGGAAAGAAAACATACAAAATTGTGAGCTCAAATGCTCAGTAAGGGTAAACAAAAGAAATATCAATTACATCAGATTCATAAGAACATAACATTTTGAAAATCTTACCCTGTAAAAGAGATCATAATTTCATAACATGGAATAAATCATGGTAGTGAAATGTAATCCCAATAATCATGACATAAAACATGAAACTTTCTGGAATACACACATATTCATTGAGAATCATTTATTATTAGTCAGGACTCATTTCCAAGACTATTTTAGTGGAAAAAGTCCATTTCTGAACTGAGTTCACTCTTCGTTTCAGTGTTGTTTTACTGAACCGGTTTAACCTTCCGTTCCAACCATGTCCATCTCATGAGATATAAAATCGTTACCCAATGCATTGGAGGGAGATATAGGTCCCACACATCTCATAATTATACCATTCTTATGTGTGCCACAAAATCATAAATCATAAATCATTTCATAACCCATGTTAAAAAATTGGATTCTTCAACATCGTGACATCATAAAACATTTCATATAAGATAAATAAATTCATAAAAATAATTCCATCACAACATAATAGAATCAATGTAATAATAGGGATAGAAATAGAACCCTATATTATCTTAGATGTAAAATAATTTTGATAAAAAACATGAACTCCATTCTTGAGGAAAATATCCTTTCTACTTCAAAAACATTTTTCCTTTCTTAACATGTCATACAATTTTAAAATAAGAGATGTTGATTAAAAATAAACATGAAAACATGTAAAGTAAGCTTCTTGTAAATAATTATTTAAACATTCATTCATGCCGTATAAGTTAAGAAACCTTCTTCTCTTACTTTTGTCGGAAAAGTAAAAAAGTACTTCATACGAAAAATGACAAAAGATTCATTTTATATCCTTTACTAAAAACTCACCGAAGGGTAAAATTCGATTTAAAAAATATTAATTAGATGGATTCAATATTACATATTGATGGAACATGGATGTGGATGAAAAAATACACCCCAGTAAATACAAAAGTATAAACAATCTCGGATAAAAATGAGATTTTGATATTTTCCCTTACCTTATGTCTAATTTTCTTCGTAAGTGTCTGAACCTCTAGTATAATGATTTAAATAATGTCATTTAATTATTCCAAAATCATTATTATTTTTATGATATCATATATGTTCATATACTTAGCTTCTTATTGGTAATATTTCATTGTTACTTGTTATTCGGGTGTTTATTGCTTTTTGTTCTTATGCTTGTTTTGTAGAATAAATTCTTATTCTTCTCTTTAGGTTATACATTCCTCATTTCCAGAATGGTATTACTGTAATATATATATATATATATATATATATCGTATTCGTTAATTCAATTCATTTATATAATTATTATGCAATGAAGATCATGTATAACGAGTCGCATCACATCGTGGAGACGGTATTCCGCACGTACGCACGAGCGATGATATCATTCCCTTGATCATGGAATTGTATTGGAGTGTATGAATACTATTTAAGAATCAATATCAATTTACAATAATCATATATAGTTATTCTTTACACCATTATACCCAACCAAGTAAGGTGGTGGGGGAAAATAGGTTACATCACGGCGTGGGGATGGTATTTCGTACGTACGCATGCGCGGTGGTTTCGTTTTCCGTAGGATGGATAGATGGTGAAATAGGGGTGTTTCATACTTATAATAAAATATTAGTATATTAGTGATACCTATGTTATTAATTCATAATGAAACAACAAAAGAAGAAGAAGTGGAAGAATAAATAAAGTTGAAAGAATCGGTAACAGACATTACCTCTTCTTTGAAGCACTTCTTTGAGACCTCTTTTTAGGGCACTAAAATTGGTCTTTGAAGAAGTCCAAGACCTCTATAATATTTCTACAGAAGTGCAGAGGAGAAAATGGAAGGGTTTTTCCGAGCATTAATGCTCAATGTGGTGTGAGGAATAGAGGGAGGATGTGCCCTTTTATAAGGGAGGAGAGAGGCACCTTTGGAAAAACTAAAAATATTATTTTATTATAAAGTCGTATTCGGTTTTAATAGCTCCAAATTGAGTTATTTCGAAAATAAGGTGGGAATGGATAAAAATCCTCTCATCCAATATAATTTAGACAAGTTTAGGTATCTATTTAAACCTTATCATTTAGATTTAACTTTAATTTAGATAATTTAACTTTTTATGTGTCTTCTTGTTTTCTTACACTATAAGGTTAATAAACTTACTATAACAAGCCAGAAGAACCATAAGTTTTTTATTATTAATATATATAACTTTATCTTAGTCATTTGGCCGAACATTATATTTTTAGGAGTAAAATAACAATTAATAATATAATATTTGTTTTAAAAACTAATTTATGCCAATTTTGAACTTATTTAGTAATTGATTTTTGTGAAAATCATAACAGAAATATTAGTTCGAAAAAATTTACTTAAATCAATAATAACATGTCATGTTAACCTATTAAATTATTTTAATACACAAAAAGTCTCAAATTACATTTATTTGGGTATTTATAACATCAATTATGTCAATATTTTATTAATAAGATAATTAATGTATCATCTTTGTGTGATAAATAAATTAAATTATTTAATGTCTAAAAATTACAAATAAAATACCATTATGTAGGAAATATTTTTAGATTTCTAATTAATATTTATAGAAGAATTTATCTTATGTATAACCCTATATTAAAAATTATTTACTTATTAAACATTGATTTTAACTATTTTAACCCTTCTTTAAATAAATTAATAATAAATGTCCTAATCTATTCCATGTGGGCCTAAATGGTCATATTTTATTCCTAAGGTTGTTTTTTGTCGAATTACACTTATCCAATGGAATTAGTACATGTGTTAGGGTGATAATAATAACATTTTTACCCTTAATTACCTTATTTACTTTTAACCGTGGTAAAAAAAGTAAAAAGTTACTATTCACCAAAAATTATTTTCATCCCATTGAACCAAATTTTAGTCCTTGATATTAACCTTGTCTCTAGGATTTTTGAAATTCCACTCAATGAAGAAGTAAAATTATGTTTTATGTGAATTTGGAAATTCTCCTAGGAGGTGTGTAAAAGACGGTGAAAAGTTGAATAAAATTTTTATATATCTAAAATTATTATAAAATGACTCCAATGAATTTCATTGAACTTATATAGGTATTATGTATCAATTTTGACCTAAAATAAATTTAGATAAAATAAATAATTATTTAAATAAAAATTCGGTTTTTAAATAGTAACTGAGTGTTTTCACTATTCATCAAAAATTGAAAGTTTCCAGAAAAATACCAAAATTTCACCCTAGGATAATTTCGATATTCAGAATCCAAAAATGAAGTCCATTTTGAAAAATAAAATTTAAAAAATTTCAAAAAGTGTTTATTACTATTCATAACGGCTAGTTTTAATAATATTTTAATAGCATATCGTTGTTTAGTGAAACTCGGTATTGCGTACGCTGCAAGCTATCGAGGAAGGCCACGGTTGCATGTAAATCAAGCCAAGATAGAGTTGTGTGTAATTAAATATTCCTTTGATGATTTATATAACATAAAACAAAAAAAAAATTCTCATAAAAGTCTCTAGTGTTACAGTAATAGATATGTCTGATCTATTGATAGAGTGTGGGATGAAAAAAAAGATTCTATAGAATTAAAATTGATAAAATTTCATTCTTCTCTCTATCATGGATTATGGGTAAAATTGAGATATAGAGAAATAGATACAAATATGATAGCATTTAAATAGAGAAAATTATGGTTGGATATTTAACTGGAGGTCTTATAATAATCTGGAGAATCAATGTTTATTCATGTTAGGAGTTTGTGAAAATGTTTATTATTTCAGTAGATTTGGTCTAATCAAATTTAATATAATATTTTTAGTATACAATATATCATGGAATGATATATAATTTTATAGTTAAACATAACAATACATAGTATTTTGAGGTAAATTTTAGACAACAAAAAATGAATCTTATGATGTAATCATTCAATGACACTTGACACCAAATAGCCTCAACCAGATTGAATGTGACATCCTAGATATTTATATAATAATACATTTTTATTTCTAATAATATTTATGATTATGATATTAATTTTACATTAATTTTGATACATTATCTGATATCATTCCCGAAACACAACAATGTGTTTCTCTAAAATCTTATGTTTCCCAAAAAGATGAGTTATAGTGAAAAATAATATCATAATAATATAATTATTTTGAATTATAGTTAATACCATGATGTTGTATTGGCAGGAATGAACAAGAACAAACTAAAATATGATTAAAAATGTTGGTTAAATGAATTTACAGTTATCCGATAAATTTTATAGTCGTAAAATGAGAATGAGTCCAATTTTTTAACATAAAACAATCTAATATTTATAAAATGATGTTTTAGAGTCTTTTGATTAAGGAACCTATTTAAATCTAGTTTTTTTTCACTTTTATATGTTCTATTTTACAAAATAATCTTTACAATTATAAGCATGACTTCATAATTTACATTGGTTGATATTTTGTTATTTTTCTGATAATATCCATATTATATTGAATTGTAAAAAACAGTACATTTTAATTAAAAACTGCCTTTTCAGCTAATTTATTGATATAGATATATTTTCCTTTTAATAGGATTTAAAGTTTAATTTGATAATTTTTTTTATCCAATTTTCATCATTGGATTTCATTTCATAATGAAATTGTATATAATCAAATGTCAATCTTTTTATGGTTTTTACTTTGATTTTTTTCTCGTTTTGAAAAATGGAATTAATTATAAATTAATTTATTACAATTATGTGTTTTGAATTTGTAAAAAAAGTTTTTCCTATTTGAAATCATAAGGTCCAAATTATGTAAATAGGTACCTTATAGTTTTGTACGTTATGAATAGTATCTTCAGTAATTTTTTTTATTTACTATGCTTAAGGGAAAATCAGGTATATAAGGGTAATGATTAATATTATAATAATATAAAAATACTATAACATGTGTCCTAATAATATATTATGAAATATTAACAACCATTGTAACACCCCAGGTAAATAAAGAATATGAAATTTTTCACATTTATCCATATTTGTGAATAAAATATTAATATAACTTTAAAGGGGACGCTATGCTCGATGGTGTACCCAACACACAACAACGAGTTTTGTGGTAATCTTACGTTGCACACTAATAATAAAATAATATTTTTTAAATTGTAGTTAACGCCTAGTCATTGTAATGACGGGAATGAACAGAACTAACTACAAAATCATTATATATGTTTGTCAAATATTTTTACTTTTTACAATAAATGTTAGAGGATTAAAAATGCGAATGAATCCAATTTTAAGCGTAACCATTCTAATATTCTTTAAAAGGTCGATTAAACGCATTTTAATGACGAACCTATTTTAAATACACTTTTTAAAAATTTTATGTGTTCTATTTGAAAAAATAAAAGTCTTCTTTAGAATTGGGACATCAAAATTTACTTTGTGTAAATTTTTGGTATTTTTCCGATAATGTTCATTTTTTAATGAATAGTGAAAAATGTTGTATTTTGATTCAAAGCCTCTTTTTAATCTAATTTATTTATATGATTAGATTATCTTTTGAATTGGGTTAAAAGTGAAATTATAATATATTTTTACCATTTAATCAAATAGTGGTCGTTGTAATTAATTTCATCTTGAAATTGGACTTAAACTAGTGTCAATCTTTTGATACTTTTTGTTTCATAAAAACACGCTATTTGCTCTGACAGCGAGAATTAATTATTAAATTAATTAGTGTAAATTTTATGTTTAGAATTTTTTATATTAGGAATCATTTTTGAATTCTGAATATCAAATATATCCTAGGGTGAATTTTTTGTAATTTTCTGAAAAACATCATTTTTTTGATGAATAGTGAAACCACTAAGTGGTAGTTAATGAAAATGATTTTTTGTTTAAATAAAACATTACCACTTCTGTGATTTGAATTTCAAAAATCCGACATACATGGTTGTCATTAATCATTAAAATGTTGTTTAATGTGATTAAAATAATTTTTTGGTGAAGAGTAACTTTTGTGTTTATTAATCGCGATTAGAGGCAATTAGTGGAATTTAAGGTAAATATTTTGTTTTAATAATATGAAACGACCTAGACACATGTCACAACATCATTGAATATGTCATGGACGACCGAGAAAATCCATGGGTCAACTTGGGTACCCCATGGAGCCACTTTGGTAGGAAAATGACATTAATACCTTTTTATTTAATACTAAAATTAAAATATCATAAACATGTGTTGTTTTAATAAAACAATATTTATATGGAGTTATAAAAGTCAGATATTTGACTATAAATATTCATTGGAAAGATAAAATTATTTCCTACATCATTTTTTTATAAAATTTTTACACATTAAATAAATTAAATTATTTACGACACCATGATGATGCAACGATTACCTCATTATTTAACGATTTAAATAAAATGGAATGATAATGAAACATATAAGACCTAAACAATCCCAAAACCTATTGGATGAGTGGATTTAGAACCCTTATCACCTTATCCTAAAAAAACATCAATGTGGGACCATTAATATTCGAAACTCATTCAAAAATAAAGTAACATTTCCTTACTTTCCAAGAGTGCCCCTCCTCTCCTCTTATAAAAGGCCCCCATATCTACCACCTTAACCACAAATCTCAAGCCTTTGGCTCGGCCAAACCTGGCCCATTACATCTCTCCACATCCCTCTCTTCGTGATTGAAGCGTCACTTTTGGCAGAATCCTTTCCAAGGAAGCCTTTGAGCACAAATCAAAAAGAGTTACCCGATTAAAAGGTAGTGTCCTCTCTTGTGATCTTTTGTTTTATTTTGCTTCTCCAACCCCCTAAACTAATTTTATTCATTTATTTTGTACAAACTCCAGTATAATGAATATACTAGGATGTTTTTATAAGAATAATTCGAGCTACACTTACATAAACCTACATCTAATGGTTAAATAGCATACTATTTCTGTGGATAGTGAATTTCTGCCTGACAAAACGATGATTGTTCAATACTCATATAACACCTTCAATGGTGGCCATTATGATGTAACTATTTTTTATATATGATATATATGGTATTTATTTTTTCTATATTCTTATGAATTTTATATTTAAAACATGCCTTTATGGTTTTCATGTTTTGCAAATGCGATAATTTCATACGAGGAAGTGTGGACCACCACCCCCTCAAGTGATGTGACTCATTAATGCAATACATGGAATGTTTAAAGAATGAAATTAATAAACATATATTACCTATATAACATATATATTATACTGTATTTATAATATATACAACTCTCAATTATTTTTAATTTCATTAATATGACAAAGAAATGAAAGTATCGTTCATGCGTACTTATGGCCTACCATCTCCATAAACGGTGTATTTTATTTCTTGTTATCTCCAAATGTTATGTAGTAGTATAAAATGAATATGTACTAAATATATATGATATTTAAATCATTAATACTATTCTGGAGATGATTTACTCATAACTACATGGACAATCATTTTCGAACAAGTTCATTTTTGACTCATGTACCAAACATCGACAAAAACATCTGATATGAACTCACATTATTAACCAATTATTATAACATTATAATATGTGATATAAACTGAATAATAATCTTTAAAATAGATCCTTAAGCAATTATAAATTTACCAAAGTTTATTATTAAAGAAAATAAAGAAACGAACAAGACAAGTCAGACTTGAGGTAAGGGATCCTACCCCTCTCTTTCTTTTTAAGTACACTCTTTTATGTAATTCCTTTTAAGCTCATATTTCTTATGATTGGGATATTCTTTTATATTAATCATACTGTAATTTATATGTTCATATTATTAGAGAACCTATTTTCTCTCACCAATCCATTTTTGGAAGTTATGAGTGGGGCCGTTAGGCTGCTGAATTTTCGTAAGAGATCTAACCTCTCTCTTTCTTTTTAAGTACTCTCCTTTATGTCACTTCTTTTACGATCCTCTTTGTTATTATGGGGGATTTTATTTTATATTCCTCTTTCTGTAAATTTTATTTTAATATTATTAGATACCCTATTTGATCTTATCAATCCATTTATGGATGTTTTAAGTGGCGCTGTTAGGCTGCCGAGTTTTCGTAAGGGATTTTTCATCTCACTTTTATTCCCGTGAGATTTATGCCACTTTTGCCACCATTTCCATTTAGTGGTGTATATACTGCCCATTATTACTATTTTTGTAATATAATTTCATTTATGGGTATTTAAATATTCATTGTATGACCCTTTTTCCATGGGTTGTATGTTTTGAATGTTACCCAAGTCAGTAAGGGAACCTTTCACCCTCCTCGTTTTAAAAGACTTATTTTTGTTGGGTATTTTAATTTAAATATTGTTATGTTAGGATATGTTTTTATATATCATTATTGATTTATATTAAATTTAAAAGTGATGAGATACCATTTTTTCTCTCATCAACTCTTTTTCTGAATTTTGTAGTGACACCGTTAGGCTGTCGAATTTTTACAAGGGAACGTCTTACCCAATTTTGATTTCTTTGGGTTTAACTTGTACTTCTTGAACATGTCATCCTATGAATATGTATGAATGACCTATGATTTTTTCACAGTTAATATCCAATTATATTGGGTGTATTTATATTTCACACACATATTTATGTGATAGATTTATCCTTAATTTAAGGATACCATCTTTATAATGGATTTCATCTCAATTTACATTTCCATTGAGACTTCATAGTTGTTATGCACCAATTCACTCTTATATGTTTTTTATACTGTCCTTTGACATATTATATCATCAATACCTTTATTCTCATGATATTATAATGTTTTGATTAAGTTTCATTCCGCATTTATTTGTATTCAAGAGTCTCTCATTTTGTTAAAAAATCGATAACAAAAATATTGTTTTAAATGGTTTAAAGATTTATTATTCTAAATCTTTATCATTAATTTCCATGTTTTCAAAATGGTTTTAAGTATGTATATATATGGATATTAAGTTTTTAAAATTATAATTCCATTAAAAGCTTCAAAGTGGTATGGGACACTTTGATTCAAAAATCTCTTTTAAATGGATTTTGAAAATGGATTGATTTATTCAATATCTTGGAATTACCTATTGTGATTGAAAATGAAATGTTGTTATTGAAATGATTATATTTTCAATATTTTAAGTGTAATGATGGTACTTGGACATTTTTTAGGTGGTTACCTGATAAACCATATGACGGGTTGTGCCATGAATACCAGGACGAGTGGTTACATAATAACCTCTAATGCATTGGGTATGGAAGTCGGCCGTATGGCTATTCCATTAAGTATGTGTGTATGTCGACCATATGGTTATTCCATTTAATTATGTTTATGTCCCAGGTTACCTTTATATTTTATGTGTTCTTTATATGGGTTTTATGGTAATCTATTGTTAAAAAATGGTATGTAATGATATATTATTCAGTGAAGAGTATTTACTACTTCCTAAAGGTGAAAGGTATTACTTTGATAAATTATACATGGTTTACTCGTGGCTTTGAAAAACTAACAGTTTTCATTCTTTGTGTATCCCTTAATGAGATTTTTATGCTCATCCCAAGTTTTTTTGAAATGTTTTTCACAGGAAATAAAGTTGAATAGGGCCAAGGATGGGATCATGGAAATGTCAGGCTGTCTAAAACATGGAAGTAGACATGTTTCTTTTAATAGTTTTTTATGGAAACTTAGTAGAAGTGTCTAATTTGTAATATTTTGAGCTGTAATAGTTATTTCCTAATTCTCTAAAACTCTAAAACTGAATATATCCTCAATGTTAATTATTCATTTAATTCAATATTAAATAAGGTATAAGGTCAGGGCCTTATAGTTGGTATTAGAGGTCAGTTTCATTAAATTTAGAGGTTAGGGTATTCTCTAAGCATAAGTGACATTAACATAATGGTTAGGATTTCAGAAAGAGTCCTAGTTTTATATAAAGTGAATGAGTATGTATATCTTAGTGTTTATCTTCCTCATTAGTACATGGTGGTTTTGTTGATATACTCACACTGACCTTTTTGGTTTCAGTAAATGGCTGGATCTAGCAGGCACCAAAGTAACAGTAGATGTGAAGGAAAATGTGATAGTTTTCTGTTCGATCAACTGAATGATATGGGAGAGGCAATGATAACTCTTGTGTTTATCCTCAACCAACTATCTGGAGTCATGAAGGACCACCTAAACCTTGGTGATTTCTATAGGGCATCATATATGCAAGAAACAAATCCCTACAGAACTACAGGTAATAATCATAAAGGTATGTGTGTTTAAAAACCTATGTGTCAAAGATGTGGAAGGAAACACCTAGGAAAATGTTTCAAAGGGACAGAAATATGCTATAGATGTAGAAATGAAGTTTATAAAGCAAGAACCTGCGATGGAAAAAGGAATCATCTAGTTGACTCGAGGAAAGGGAATGAAGTTCTTTCTAAGGGATCAATTGACTGTTTTATATGTGGTGTGCATGGTCATTATGCAAACACATGTCCTATAAAGATGTTTTGTGAATGGGATCACCAAGATCGTACAAATATTCTTTTACGAATACCTAATGCCATTACAATTGAGGATGAACAAACTGAAAATGACCAATCAAAGGTATGGATTATTTCATAACATTTGTTTTCCAATTTTGGAATCTTAGGATATGATTCATGATTATGTTTTTAGGAACGCATTATTTTAGAATAAGTTGGAAAGGAATGGTTACTGGATCATGAAGAATGTTGAATGAGTAAGAAGTCAATATATAAGGGCATCAAGAGTTATGGTGAAATTCGTAAGAGTATTAATTCTATTTTGATGATGGGGTTACATTAGAATACTTTTTATAGTATGTGTAACCCTTATGTTTGATATATGAAAATTTTATTCAAGGAACAATTATTGTTCTTTTGTGGACATAGTTATAAAAAACCATTTGGGTTTATATGATCCTTACTTTTGAGGTAATTGTGGGTTAGTATATGTTATGATTGAAAGTGAAAGGCATGAGATAAAATTAATGTTAAATTATGTTATGGTTATTCTTGATGATTTTATCTCTTTTTGGGGAATGATTTGAGAATTATATAGTTTTGAAAAAGGACAACACACAGGCCGTGTGACAACTCGTCGCGTTGGACAAAGCTGCAGGAATCGAACCCACAACCAAAGTGCGACTAGTATTTATCACCTACCACTGGACTATGTGAAGTCCCTAGTCAGTTTGACTACTTCTTTTTAGTTATATTATTTTATGAATAAAGAGTAAGTTGATTTTGGGTTATCTATGGAAATTATTAACCTATCATGGAGGATATATGATTAGGTTAATTACTTTTCAATACGAGACTTTAAGAGCAACTGATGTTGTTTGGAGATAAATGATACGATTTAATATGGAATTCTATGTGATTAAATACTTCAAATATTTGGGTTTCAATCTTAGTTTTCTTTACTTATGGTCTTCATTGAACATTGGGTTTTGTTGAACAAATTTTTGAGATTAAGAATTGATTTTCTTTTTATAAAGGGTTATCCTTTTATAGATTATCTGATCTTGTAATAACCTTTTTGGTTTTGGATTTGGTTAAAGTTTAAATACATGGGATGTATATAGTTCTCACGTGTGGATTAGGTGATTCTCTAGATGATGATTATAGTACTCCTAATGTGAACAAGTCTTCCTAAATACTCGTCTTTTGGATAAAATATGAGTTTGTGTAAGAAATGTAATAAAAGTTGAAAGCCAACATGATAAGTAATTATGTTTCCTTATGACTAAATTCCTCAATAAAAATTAACTTAAAAAAAATTTGTCTGTTAACTTTTCCTAATGGGGAATCGAATACCATTTAACCCATAACATGTTTGTGATTTTCTTATGGTTAACTTTCTCCTAGACATGTTTACTATCACTCTCCATTAGAGCATGACCCTTTTTTTCCTCCATGTCCATATTTTCATACTTGGAATCCTAGTATGGGTTAACTCGGTGACCTTTGTACATCCCTTTCATTATTTTAAAGTGATTGTTTTACTGACTCTTGTTCCGATGTGGGATTTTCAATGATGTTTCCAAGCCAAATTTTAAAATTGCGAGGACGCAATTCCCAAAAGGGGGGGAAGGATGTAACACCCCAGGTAAATAAGGAATATAACATTTTCACATTTATCCATATTTGTGAATAAAATATTAATATAACTTTAAAGGGGACTCTATGCTCGATGGCGTACCCAATACGCAACAACGAGTTTCTTGGAAATCGTACGTTGCACTCTAATAATAAAATAATATTATTTTAAATTGTAGTTAACACCTAGTCGTTGTAAGGGTGGGAATGAACAGAACTAACTACAAAATGATTATATATGTTTGTCAAATATTTTTACTTTTTACAGTAAATGTTAGAGGATTAAAAATGCGAATGAATCCAATTTTAAGCGTAAACATTCTAATATTCTTTAAAAGGACGATTAACCAAATTTTGATGAAGAACCTCTTTTAAATCCACATTTTGAAAATTGTACATGTTATATTTGACAAAATAAAATTCTTCTTTAGAATCGGGACATCAAAATTAACTTTCTGTAAATTTTTGGTATTTTTCCAATAATGTTCATTTTTTAATGAATAATGAAAACTGTTGTATTTTGATTCAAAACCGGTTTTTAATCTAATTTCTTTATATGATTAAATTATCTTTTGAATTGGTTCGAAAGTGAAATTAGAATATATTTTTACCATTTAATCCAATAGTGGTCGTTGGAATTAATTTCATCTTGAAATTGGACCTAAACTAGTGTCAATCTTTTGATACTTTTTGTTTCATAAAAACACGGTATTTTCTCTGACCATGGGAATTAATTATTAAATTAATTAATGTAACTTATATGTTTCGAATTTTTTAAAATAGACATCATTTTTGAATTCGGAATATCAAATATTGCCTAGGGTGAAGTTTAGGTAATTTTCTGAAAAACATCAATTTATGATGACTAGTGAAACCACTAAGTGGTAGTTAAAGAAACTATTTTTTCGTTTAAATGAAACTTTTCAAATTATGTGATTTAAAATTTAAAAATACAACATACATGGTTGTAATTAATAAGTAATAGGTGGTTCAATGGGAATAAAATAATTTTTTTTCGTGAATAGTAACTTTTATGTTTATTAATCGCGATTAGAGGTAATTAGTGTAATTTAAGGTAACAATAATGTTTTAATAATATGAAACGACCTAGACACATGTCATACCCTCATTGGATGTGCCATGGCCGACCAGGACAATCCATGGGTCATCTTGGGGACCCCATGGAGCAACTTTGGTAGGAAAATGACATTAATACCATTTTATTTAATGTTAAAATTAAAATGTCACAAACATGTGTTGTTTTACTAAAACAATATTTATATGGGGTTATAAAAGTAAGATATTTGACTATAAATATTAATTAGAAAGATAAAATTATTTCCTACATCATATTATTTTTTTAACAATTTTTATTCATTAACTAAAATAAATTATTTATGACACCATGATGATGCAGCGATTACCTCATCATTTAACAATTTAAATAAAATGGAATGATAATGAAGAATCTAAGACCTAAACATTCCCAAAACCTATTGGATGAGAGGATTTCGAACTCTTATCACCTTATCCTAGAAACACATCAATTTGGGACCTTTAAAATCAGAAACTCATTCTAAAATAAAGTAACATTTCCTTACTTTCAAAGAGTGCCCCTCCTCTCCTCTTATAAAAGTCCCCCACCTCTACCACCTTACCCACACCTCTCAAGCTGTTGGCTTGGACAACCCCTGCCCATTTCATCTATCCACATCCCTCTATTCATCATTGAAGCCTCAATTTGGGAATAATTGTTTCTAAGGAAGCCTTTGTGCTCAAATCAAAGAGAGTTACCCGATTTAAAGGTAGTGTCATCTCTTGTGTTCTTTTGTATTATTTTTCTTCTCCAACCCCCTAAATTCATTTTATTATTTTATTTTGTAACAACTAAATTATCTTAAATATATTAGGATTTTTTTATAAGAATAGTTTGAGCTACAATAACACAAACCGACATCTAATGGTTAAAGAACATACTGTTTCCGTGGATAGCGAATTTCTGCCTCATGAAACGATTGTTGTTCAACACTCATATAACACCTTAAAATGTGGCCATTATGATGTAAATATATTTTATATATGATATATATGTTATTAATGATTTCTATATGCTTCTTAATTTTATATTTAAAACATTCTTTTATGCTTTTCATGTTGCGCAAATGTGATAATTTCATATGAGGAAGTGTGGACTACCACCCCCTCAAGTGATGTGACTCATTCATGCAATACATGGAATATATAAATAATGAAATTAATAATAATATTTGACCTATATAACATATATATTATAGTATAATTATAATATATACAACTCTCAATTATTTTTAATTCCATTAATATGACAAGGAAATGAAAGTTGCGTTCATGTGTGCGTACGGCCTACCATCTCCATGAACGGTGCATTTCATTTATTTTTATCTCCAAATGTTTTGAAGTAGTATAAAATGAATATGTACTAGATATATATGATATTTAAATAATTAATAATATTATGGATATTATTTACTCATAACTACATGGACAATCATTTTCAAACAAGTTAATTTTTGACTCATGTACCAAACATCGACAAAGACGTCAGATATGAAGTCAAATTATTATCCAATTATTATAACATTATAATATGTGATATAAACTGAATAATAATATTTAAAAGAGTTCCTTAAGCAATTTTAAATTGACCAAAGTTTTTTTTATTCAGGAATATAACGAAACGAACAAGACAAGTCAGACTTGATGTAAGGGATCCCACCCCTCTTTCTTTATAATTACACTCTTTTATGTCATTCCTTTTAAGCTCATATTTCTTATGATTGTGATGTTATTTTATATTAATCCTACTGAAATTTTTATGTTCATATTATTAGAGACCCTATTTTCTTTCACCAATACATTTTGGAAGTTTTGAGTGGCGTCGTTAGGCTGCTGAATTTTCGTAAGAGATCAAACGTTTCTCTTTCTTTTTAAGTACTCTCCTTTTTGTCACTTATTTTATGCTCTTCTTTGTTATTATGGGGGATGTTATTTAAATTCCTGATGCTGTAAATTTTATTTTAATATGATGAGAGACCCCATTTGATCTTATCAATCCATTTTTGGAAGTTTTAAGTGGCGCTGTTAAGCAGCCGAGTTTTCGTAAGGGATTTTTCATCTCACTTTTATTCCCGTGATATTTATGCTACTTTTGAAACCATTTCCATTGAGTGGTGTATTTACTTCCCTTTATTACTCAATTTGAAATATAATTTCATTTATGGGAATTTTCATATTCATTTTGTGACCCTTCTTCCATGGGGTGTACGTTTCGAAAGTTACCCAAGTCGGTAAGGGAACCTTTCACCCTCCTCATTTTAAAAGACTTATTTTTGTTGGGTCTTTTAATTTACATATTGTTATGTTAGGATATGTTCTTATATATTGTTATTGATGTAAATTTTATGTTAATGTGATGAGATACCATTTTTTCTCTCATCAACTCTTTTTCTAAATTTTGAAGTGACGTCGTTAGGCTGTCGAATTTTTACAAGGGAACGTCTTAACCCAATTTTGATTTCATTGGGTTCAACTTGTATTTGTTGAACATGTCATCCTGTGAATATGTGTGAATGACCTATGATTGTATAACACTTAATATCCAATTATATTTGGTGTATTTATATTTCTCACACATAATTATGTGATAGATTTATCCTTAATTTAAGGATACCGTCTTTATAATGGATTTCATCTCAATTTTCATTTACATTGAGACATCATAGTTGTTATGAAAAAATTCACTCTTATATGGTGTGTATACTATCCTTTGACATATTATATCATGAATGAATTTATTGTCATGATATTATAACGTTTTGATTAAATTTTATTCCGCAATTATTTGTATTCTGGAGTCTCTCATTTTGTTGAAAACTCTTTAACAAAAATATCGTTTTCAATGTTTTAATGATTTATTATTCTAAATAATTATCTTTAATGTCCATGTTTTCAAAATGGGTTTTATTATGTATTTATATGGACATTAATGATTTAAAATTATAATTCCATTAAAAGCATCAAAGTGGTATGGGACACTTTGATTCAAAGATCAATTTTAAATGGTTTTTGAGAATGGATTGATTTATTCAATATCATGGAATTACCTATTGTGATTGAAAATGAAATGTTGTTATTGAAATGTTTATATTTTCAATATTTTAAGTGTAATGATGGTACTCGGAGATTTTATGGGTGGTTACGTGATAAACCATATGACGGGTGGTGCCGTGAATACCATGACAGGTGGTTACGTTATATCTTCCAATGCATTGGGTATGGAAGTCGGCAGTATGGCTATACCATTAAGTATGTGTGGAAGTCGACCATATGGTTATTCCATTTAATTATGTTTATGTCCCAATATACCTTTATATTTTATGTGTTATTTATATGGGTTTTATGGTAAACATTTGGTTACAAAAGGGTAAGTAATGAAATTTTATTCAGTGAAGAGTTTTTACTACTTCCTAGAGGTGAAAGGTATTACTTTGATAATGTAAACAAGGTTTACTTGTTGGTTTGAAAAACTAACAGTTTTCATTCTTTGTGTATCCTTTTCTGAGCTTTTTATGCTCATCCCATGTTTTTTTAATGTTTTTCATAGGACATATAGTTGAACAGGGCCAAGGATGGGATCAAGGAAATGTCAGGTTGTCTAAAACATGGAACTAGACATGTTTCTTTTAAGAGTTTTTTATGGAAACTTAGTAGAAGTTTCTACATTGTAATCATTTGAGATGTAATAGTTATGTCCTAATTCTCTAAAACTCTAAACCTGAAAAGATCCTCAATGTAAATGATTCATTTAATTCATTATTATTTAAGGTATAAGGTCAGGGCCTTATAACCATAATCCTATTTTGTTTATTTTTGGACACCATGGTGCCACATGGCTGTGATAATGACATGTTATAATAATTAATTTAAAGTAAGAAGAAATATCACATATACAAGATTATTTTTACAACAAAAATTTAAAGGAGGTGTTTTATAATTGATATCTTTGAAAATAAATAGTTGATAGAAATAAAAATATATTTCCATCATCATGGTATTTTATTTATAAAGTTTAGGGCGTAAAAATTTTAATTTATTTATGACATAATGAAGATTCAATGATTACATTATTAATGAATGAATCAAATACACGATATTATAAATATTAAAATATAAGGTATATGAACATCTTGATTCCATACAGGTATTTTCGAGATGATTATTACATGTCATATTTGACTGAATTCAGTGTTTTCTAATGATTCATGTTCTTTTGAATTTACAAAAACAAATTACTAAATAGTTTCAAAAGTGTCATAAATGGGATTTTAAAAAAAATACTATTTTATTAAATGATATAATAGTCATAAAAATACTATATTGGTCCAAATTACATAGGCAATGTTAAAAATGTAATTAGTGATCCATTTTATATTCTAATTTCATTTTATAAGAACCATATTAACCATATATTGTAAAAATAGAAGAAGACATGGTTGGAGTTAATTTATTTAACAAATGGTAAATTCCAAAAGATATGGTTAAATTTGTGACATAGACTTGATTAAAAATTATTTTTAAGAGGATTTAGACCCATATTTATGTTATACTAGAAATATATCACCATTTAATGATTTTAATTGTTATATAATTTTTAACTTAAATAATATTTCAAGAATTTTCTAATGTTTTCCTCCCCCGTCTTATGAAAGGCTACCACCACTATCATTATACTCACACTTCTACAGACCCTAGGTTCATCTAAATTTTTCTCAAATAAGCTCTCAAAATCGCTAATTTTCACCTATATGCCTTACCTTGTGTATAATGAAACTCAAAAAATTATTTTGGATAAAAGAAAATGGAGTTATTCACTTTATAGGTAACATCTTCTCTCAATCTCCATTCATTTATTTTCCTTATCAAAACACAGAAACTCCATTTTTTCCAATATTTTTTATATATAAAATGTATTTTAAATATACTATTATATTTATATTCTAAATTTTCTACTTACACATACACACTCCTCCATCTAATTGATATAGAACATAATATTTCTTTATATGGTGAACTACTACCTCACGAAATGATGATTGCCCAATTTTCTCCTACAACCCCTCAAAGTGGCCATTATGATTGCACTATATATATATGATATATATTATATTTACATGTTCTCTATTATTATGTAATTATTATTTATAACAAATCATTATGCAGTCCATGAAATGTAATTACGATGATTTAATTTGAGGAAGGGTTTACTGCTACCCACTCAAAGTGATATGAATCATTCATGATAAATTTGGAATGTTTAAAGGATGGGGATAATGAATATATATAACATATATAACATAAGTAATATATTTTAAATATAATATACCAATGTATCATTTAGTTTTCATTACATTAATATGATAATCAAATTAATGCAGCATTCATGTGTGTGTATGGCATACTATAGCCATGAAAAGTGAATTTTATTTCATATCTCCAAATGTTATGGACTATTCTAAAAATATATATACTTTATATGTAATATATTTAAATCATCACATGATGTAATTTTACTACATGAACACTTTTCATAAAAAAAATTTCATTTCGACTCAAGTAAATAATATCTACAAGAGAACCCAAATGATCTTCAATAATTATGTATCTTTTATAAAATGCTAATAAGTAATATAAAATGAATAATATACATGAAAAGGGAATATAAAGAATGAATGAGAGAAGTCAGATATGAGGTAAGGGACTACATATCAATCTCTACTCAAAGAGGCATATTTTAATGTTATACACTTCCTTCTTTTATATGATGTATAATAAAACCCATTGAATTTTAATTTCATTAAAATTGATTATTTTTTGTATTATGTTTTTTACTAAGTGACAAAAAATAATGTTTTTAACATTTGTGTTGACCACAAATCCTCCACCATAATAAATATTGACTGATATTTGGCTTTATCTTTAAGACTTAATGTTTTAAAAAGGTAAATAAATCCCTTTTCCACTTTTGGTTGTTGTGTTATTGAAAATGGATTTGAAAGTGTATTTACTATTTTAATATCTTGAAATGTTCTCTTGAGGATGAAAATTTAATTTTATGATTGAAATCTTTTATGTGTTATGATTACATAATGATATTTTTACATTTTATTGTTGGTTACTTGATAAACCAATGTTGATCTGTTACATGATAATCCAAAGATTGGTGCTTCCCTAATAAAAAATGGATGGGTGGTTACATTATAACCTATAATGAATTGGGGATAAAAGTCGTCTATATAGATATTCCATTTAGTCATATGTGGGGAAGTCGACCTTATGAGTATTATATTTATGTATGTTTATATCCAAGGTTACCTTTATTTATGTTGCGTTCAATGGGCATTACTGTAATCTATGTGTTGAAAAAATGTATGTAATGATATTATTTTTAGTGATGTACATTTACTACATCGTAAAGGAGAAATGTATTACTTTATGATAAAGTATTCATGGTTTACATTTTTTTTGAAGGCTAATAGTTTTTCGTCATTGTATATCCCTTACTGAGATTTTATGCTCATCCCATGTTTTGATTTTTCACTGGACATAAAGATTAATAGAGTCAATATGGGATTAGTTAATAGTCATGATATTAAAACAATAAAGGATACCATGTTTCTTTTTAAATAGATTTTTTTACTAAAAATTGATATTCATTAGAAGTGTCTACTTGTAATATTTATGTTTTTATGTATGAGTTATGAACTAATTATTGAAATATTTTTACATGAGAAGAGCATCAAAGTGAATTATAGTCAAATTATCTACATAACTTAAGATTATGTGACATTTTATGCTAGGAACTTATAGTTGGTATCATAGGTCAGTTTATATAACTGTAGGATTTTGAATATTATTATTAAAAAATCTATAAATTATTTCTACATTATAGTTAAATTGAAATGATAAAACATTTAAATATTACCACATTTCATCATCTAAGATATGCTTTTTTAGAATCTTTTTCTAGAGATGAAACAAGGATAAATTTTTGGGAAGACATATATAGGAAAACAGCCTTCCAAATTTGCATCCTGAGATGGTCTGAATCAGAAATGGACAAATTGTTACATTGATGGATTGCTTCACTCAGACAATAAATGGTAGTGGTTTCCATGCACAAGTTCAACCAGACCAACTGCAGAGGAATATAAGAACTGTGGTTCATTTCGTGAGGAAACATCCCCCATAATTTAGATGATCCTATGACCTTTTGAAATATAAATTTTAGATTAAAGCATTGGATAATATTTTTTATATAATTAGATGTTCGAAATATTAATATGTTAGTCTTATTGTTTATTAATTTGAACGTAAAGATGATCGGTGGTGATCAATGATTAAAAATAAAAAGGATGTGAAGATATTTATGTCATGGAATTGGAAGATTTAAAAAATTTATTCCATAAGAAATATTTTCTAAAGTATGTTTTACATAGGATGGAAAATCAATTTTTCTAATTGAGACTAAAAGAGGAAGATTCTATGGCTCTATATTATGAAAATTCCACCCATTTTTCAAGGTAAATCTGACATATTATCTGGGATATTGATACTAAAATAAATAAGTATTATCATGGATTGAATAGAAATTTCAAAGTGCATTACCTTATCGTGAGTTCAAAAGAAACGTCAAACATCTAGTATGTGCTGAGAAAGTAGAAATGTAGTATTTCATCAGTTTTTGGATCATTTTGTGGTTGTGTGTATATATATATATTTGATATTTTGGTATATTATATTATCCTACTACAAAAATTGTGTTAAATAAGTATGGTTTTTAAAATCCTAAATCAAAATAAAATATATGAAAATTTTTGTAAAATTTATTTTTTTTGGAACAAATTTCATTCATTGGACATATTTTTTCTAAAGATCTCATGATTGTTGACCCTTCTAAAACAAAAAATATTATGAGTGGTAAAGACCAAAAAATATCAAATAGATTCATATTCTTCTTGTATTATAGTGTTTTTAATGGTGGTTTGTGGAAACAATTTTCTAGGTTATCTAGACTAATAACAATACTAATATGAAAGGGAGATTGTTTTTCTCGAAAAAATTAATATGTTGATTATTTTTAGAAACAGAAAATAAGATTGGTAAATGCTCTTGTTTTTGAACTACCTTCTAGGAATTAAGAATTTGTAATCTAAAGTGATTCCTTATTTAATGGGTTTGTTTGTGTGTAAATGATGAATGACCATGTATTTTGTTATGATGTATGTTAGTTTCAACCTCATGAGTTAAATTTACCAACACATTATTTTGAATTAGCTGCTTTCAATATTTGCATTAATAATTGGAGGCATCATTAGTATGGTTTAAAGTGTGTAATATACACTAATAACAAAATTTTCAGGTATATATTCACAAAGAATTAATTAAACATAAGATAGAGGAGATGGATGGAAGTAATTACAGATTACGATTTTATGATTCATTATCATCTATGAAAGGAAAATAAACTGGTTATTACATTGACTTGAAATAGTAATGGTATATTAACCAATTTATTTTTGGAAAGATATCCTTTGGTTTTTAGCTTTAATAATTGTTTATTGGAATTTTTTAGTGTAAGGAATTTCTCTATTTAGTTTAAGGTGGTAGTGAAATCATATCTTTCAGAAAAAATTATAGAAGCATAGAAAGTAGACTGTGAGTTGCGAAAAAAGGTATAATAGGTTCATAATGTTATGTTAGCGGAATTTAGCATTAATAAAAACTATGTTTTGAGCTTTGGAAACAGATTATGTCTTCCTAGTGATTCATAGTTTAAAAAAGAGTCTTTATGAATAGCTAATAGTTCTCTATTTTATGTTCATCCTGTCAGTACAAGGATATATAGTGATCATTGGGTGTATTACTAGTGGAATGGAATGAAAAGAGATATTGTTGAATTTACTATGAAGTGTTTGACTCATAAAAAATTTAAAGATGATTGGAAGTTATATAAAGGGTGGATTCTTCCTTTTGTAGTGATGGAGTGGAAATAGTAAAATATATCCATGGATTTCATAGTGGGATTATAAAATACTTCTTGAGGTAACAGCGTAATCTGTGTTATTTTTTGTCGATTGACTGAATCTTTCCATTTTCATCCTAGTCAAGATACACTATATCAAGATCAACATTCAAGGTTGTATATTAATGAGATATATCTATCAAATGGAGTTCCTCTATCCATTATTCCAGATCGTGATCAGAGGTTCACATCTATCATTTGCAATGGCCTTCAGAAGTCATTGATAACTGAAATAAATTTTTGTATATATTTTTATCCTCAGTCCGAAAAGAAGTATGGTTTAACTATTCATACCTCAGATGATATGATATATGCTTGTTTAATGGATTACCAGGGATGTTAAGATCAATATAATTCTTCAGTTTATTTTTCATATTATAAAAATTTTCATTCCATTATATATATGGAACCATTAAAAGTATTATATGTAAATAAGTGTGAAACATACTCTTTATTTCAATGAAGTAAAAGAATGGATGTATTTTGGACTATATTTGGTTAATGAAATGGAAGAAAAAGATCAGTTGATTTAGAATCACACGAAGAAAGCTCAAAGAATTGGGAAAAGTAATTCGGATAACTGAATGAAGGATATTTATTTCGAGGTTGGTCATCATGTCTTTCTCAATGTTTCTCCATGTAAATCTATGATGTATTTTGGTATGAAAGGGTACCTGAGTTTGAGATTTATTAGAACCTATCAAATTCTAGGTAATGATGGATCAGATGTGTATAGAGGGTATTTAACCTCGAGTTTATCCTAGGTAAAATATGATTTTCATGTTTTAATGTTAATAATGTATATGTCAGATCTATCACATGATTTGACTCCAGAGGTAGTTCATTTGGATGAGAACCTTTTTTATGAGGAACTACCAGTATAGATTCTGGACCATAGAGAGGAAGTGTTTCCAAATAGAGTGTATCTTCATGTAAGTTCTTTGTGGAAAAACAATATTGTTAATGAGGAAACATAAGAATATGGAAATACTATGGGGGAGAAATACGCCCACTTATTTGATAAGTATATAAAATTACATGGACGTAATTTCTAAAAGGGGGGAAAATGTAACATCTGATGTATTTTTGGAATAATATTTTTTCATATCTAATAATATATTCTAATATGAAATTAATATTACATTAAAGGGGACACTTTTTCTGATATCATACTCGATACACAATAAAGGGTTTCTCCAAAATTTTACGTTGGATACAACTTTGAGTTATACCATAAAACAATACAATTATATTATTATCAATTTAAATGGTAGTTAACTAATTTCTGTTATATTGGAGGAAATAAATTGAACTAAATATAATAATATTACACAACTTTATTAAATATTTTTACATTTAACTAATTAATTTTAGAGGCTTAAAATGAGAATGAATCAAAATTTATAGCATATAATACAATAATAATTATAAAATGTCTTATTACAATCTTTTGATGGGGAACCATTTTTTTAATCTTGATTTTGTGAAAGTCATATGTTATTTTTGAAACAATTAACATATTATTTAGAGTAGGGTCATCAATTTTTATTTTTTCATTTTTTTTTTCATTTTTCAGATAAAATCAATATTTTAATGAATAGTGAATATAATGCATTTTAATTAAAAATGTTTTTAAGAAATTTTTTTATATAGTTAGACTTTCCCCTTAATTGGTTTTAATGTGTAACTGGATTATGTTTTTATCATTTAATCTAACATTTATATGTGGATGTTATTTCAAATTGAAATTTGATATAATCACATATTAATATTTTATATGTTTTATACTTTTAAAAAACTAATTTTCTTATTTTGAGTAAATGAATTAATTTTAAATTAATTTGTTCCTGTTCAATGTTTTGAATTTGGAAAATTGATTCCATATTTCAGAATAATAATGTAAAAATTGTATAAATAGGTTCCTTTTATTTTTTTGATGTTATAAATTTTAACGTAAGTAATTATTTTTATTTACCATTGTTAAATGGTACATCAAGTTAATAGGGGTAAAATATAATATTATAATGATATAAAACTACCATAAAACATGTACTGATCCTATTGGATGATATATGGCCGACTGTGAGCATACATTGGTGGATTTTAGAACCTCATAGAACCACATGGGTGTAATAATGACATGTTGTAAAAATTAAATTAACGTAAAGAGAAATATAAAAGAAACATGTTTCTTTTTACTAAAAAAAATTATGGTGGGGTTATATTATTTATCTCCATCATTATAATTATTAATTAGAAATATAAATTTTTTTAATACATTGTGATATTATATATATATTTATTAGATATTATGTAAATAATTTTATTTATGACACAATGATGATGTAGTGATTACCTTATTATTGAAAGATCCAAATAAATAATATTAAAAATAATAAAATAAAAATAATTTGAGCAATTTGATGACATAAAAAATTTTAATGTATGATTATGAAATATTATATTTTATTTAATGTAGTTTTTTTGTAATAAAAATTTTTATGATATTATGAAAAATCTATTACTAAATAGTGTCAAAATTGACAGAAATGAGATTTATAAAACAAATAATATTTCATTAAATGAAATAATAGTCATAAAAATCATAGATTAGGCCAAATTACATATTTATTGTTAAAAAATTTATTAAGTATGCAATTGAGGTTATCTTTGTATTTTATAGTAACAATATTAAGCATATAGTGTAAAAATACAAGAATGAATGGTAAGAGATAATTTATTTAACTAATTGTTAAAGACAAACAGATAATGTTAAAATTGGGAGCTAAAATTTTCCACAAACTATGGGTTGAGAGGATTTAGGACCATCTGTGTCTTATTATATAAATATATCACTTTGTATGTATTATAATTCTAAAATAAATTTATTAAAAAAATAATATTTCAAGAAATTCATAAAGTTCTCATCCTCCATCTTATAAAAATCCACCACCTATACAAACTTACTAACACCTCACAATCACCAAAGATCATCCAATATCATGTAAAATGAGGTCAAAAAATAGCTAATTTCCACCTAAAATCTTTACATTGGGATAAAGGCAACTCAAGGATTCCTTTTGACTCATATCAAAAAGAGTTACCCAAAATAGAGGTAATATATTCTCTCAAACTCCTTTCATTTATTTTCCTTCTCCAAGACAATAATGTATATTTAATCCATTATTTTAAAACAACACCATTATCCTAAATATTGTAGGATTCTTTATGAAAATTTTTCTACCAACCCAAACACACACATAAATTTAATGGATATAGAACATAGTATTTATGTCTACAGTGAACAACCACTACTAAAATTAGAGGTATATTCGATGGGCTATTTGTGATGGGATCCCGTCACAAATATCCCATTGCTGAAAACGGCATCGAAAATACTATTTTTTGTGGCGGACCCATCAGAAATAAATCTCTGATTGTATGCATTATATATAAATAAACATTTTGAGATGGGCCCTCCAAAAATAAGTCTCCGATTATATACATTATATATAAAAACCTTTTACGATGGGACCAACGCAAATACTATTTTTAAAAATTTATATTAAAACTATTTGCGAAGGTAGCTTGTCGCAAATGGTCCCATCGCAAATACTAAAAAAATAAAAAATACATATATTTAATAAAATTATTATTAACTAAAAATTTATATTAATATTGTTAAAATAATAAAAAATATATATTATTAAAATTTCCAATTTTCCATAAAATATATAAACAAAATTATCAAATATTAATAATAATATTATTATTATTAATATAAAAAACATAAAAAAATATAATACTAAAATATTATATTTAACAAAATTATGAAAAATGAAATCCTAATATTATTATTATTAAAATAATAAAAAAATAAAAAAATTATTAAAATTCTCAATATTCACATGAAAATATAAAAAAAATCTTAAAATATTATTATTATTATTATTATTATTAAGAAAAATATTAAATAATATAACACTAATAATAAATAATCTAATATTAAAAATAAAAAATATAAAATTATGAAATATTTGCACCAATATAAAAGACAGGAACTATAAATATTTCTTATTACAACAAATATGGAATTCAACGGTTTGTAACATAAAAAATTCACAGGGGGGGTCATCTTCTAGAGGATGTGGAGGGCCTGTTGGAAATGGTGGAGGAAACTCCCTCCCTAAACAAAAAGTCAGACGATTCATGTACTCCATCTTCCCGTGATGCTGATGCTGCCATCGACACATCTCCTTCTTGTGCTCCTGTTGCTATTGTTGTATCTACAACCGACATATCTCTTCATGCTGCTTCAGAAAACTCTCTATAAGCTCAGTCTGAGTTCGCAACTGCTACTGATACTTTGAAGCATTAGATTATGCCTCTCCCCAAGCTCCTCTCGATCTGGATGTTGACATCGTTGATATACTATAATAAGTACCAGGAGTCAAATGAGAGTAAATACCAACTACTTGACCCTTCTTAAAGCTATACTGATTTGCCTACATCCATGTCGCCTCATTAAAATGGTGGACACTGGTCTGATCAGTCGTCTCTTCCTAACTCTCAGCATGTGTCTGAGAGGTCACATCCTTATATGAATCCTTAAATTCCATTTTGAAATTAAAATTGTGAAAATATTATATGCGATTAATTTTCAAAATGAAAAAAATACTAACAAAAATCTGACTCTAGCGATCACCTCTAATCTCAATAGTGGCTAGATCAATGTGCATCCTCCGCTAAACGTCATACTCTATAATATTGTGTTGTTCAACTGCCTGCAGAATTATAAAAATATACTATTTATATTTAATGTTATATTAAAAATATAAAAATGATATTTACCAAATTCCCTCTATGCGTACTGAATGTACGACTACCAGCTCGATGCGTCAAATCCTATCTCCACAGGTTCTTTCGACCAATGGAAAATCTCTCTGAAATCCACCAACCAACCAGTGTAAACATAATCCATCCCAAACATGTGATTAAATTCAATCTAGTTGGTGGGCTATACATGACTCAACAAATTCTATCACCCCTACTTTCTTAATTGTCGTTCTTCAGAAATTGTGAAAAAACTGACTGAAACGGCCGCACATAGAGACATTCCATGTTGCGTGGATAATGTCATGCATGCTATCATCGATGGGATACCATAATACCTACAAATAATTTATAATATCTGGTTATTAATAAAATAAATTTCAAAAAAAATATTACTTATTTATGTACCAGCCAATGATTGAACATGTCAATCCTCACATCAACGAGAATCTATGCCCATGTGATCCATGGGTGAGAAAATTAATTTTGCAATGTTTCGCTCCCCATTCCAAAAACTACTTGTGAAAAGTTGTAAACAAGTTATAAATAATCAAACAATTTGTATATATATAAATAAATTAATAAAAATTACTAAAATATATGGGTTATCATACCTCTGTGTGCATGGATCTAAGCCTAGACATGGACGTCACTCGGGGATAGGTTTATGAGTAATCATTCGCTCAAGACCACACCCCCCTCCAATACCCCCTGAACTTCCAATAGGCTGAGGGTTAGATTATCGAAAATTCCCTTCATCCAAAGGTAGATCATCCTCGTGAATCTAGTGAAATAGATTATGATCCATCTGAAACACACAAATTATTATTGTTAGAAGATAGTTAAAAATTACTATTATATATAGATATATATTAGGTATGATTATAACGAGTATTTAATTGTGTTAATGGCCATCTTCATTCCCATCTCCATAGCTATCAATTTCAATGTCTTTATCTTCTTCATGAGCATCATCAATATCCATATGATTTTCAATTTCATCATCTCTTTTCATTTCTAATTCATTTGTAACATCATTAACATTTCTATCATCATCGATCCTTAATTGTGGGGTCTCATCATCTATATTCATGTCTCTTTGTGAAAAAGTTGGATTTTGACCAGTCTCATAAAAAATTTCAATTCTATCCACTTCAGCGGAACCATAGTTAGTTTGTGTAAACTAATTTTTCAGAGATTTAATTTTTATTATACACCACCAATCACTCAAGTCTCTTGATGTAACATATTACATTGCGTAGTAAATTTGATGTTCCTGTTGAGCTAGTAAAAATGGTTCATTTACTGCAATAATACTTTTATATTTAATATTGATGATTCCATTTGTCAGATTAACATGAAATCATCTCCTAGTATCCAACCACTGACATTTAAACATCATTATTTAATTATGTCCTAGATAACAAAGCTCAATAATTTCATCCAAAATGTCATAAGGGTTAACATCAGTTTCTCTGTGATGCGATCCTGTCAAGAAAATTCCATTTTAATTGTTTTTTTGGATTCCCAATATGCACATGAATGAAATCAAAAACCATTCAACACATATTCATTATAAGATTTAACCATTTTGGATGGTGGGTTACTCAATATACACAGTCGCTTGTCAATTTTATCAGAATGTTTAGATACATGAAAATTTGTAAAAAAATTATCATTATAATAAATAATAGACCCAATTGATTTTATTCCATCAATAATTTATGTTACCAATTTTTGAAACAATTGTGAAAATATTGTTTTTCTGAGTTCCTGAAGAGTATTTGTTGTAATTTGGGGACATTGTTTCTTGATATGATTATCATATAACCTAAACATAATATGATTTTACTTACTATAACATAAATTATATAATAAGTGATAGCAGTGCTCATGGTACAAATTATGTCGTTTATTCACAATTGAGCAGAACATATATATGAGAATTTTGATGTTCATCATCTCAAATCCATCGTTCATGAACTCCACCAAAGACACAATATGGAAAATTAAAAACTGATAATTGATTTCCCATTTCCTCATTAAAATTCCCCTCATTTCATCCCATGCGATTGTGTTTTAAGGTTTAGTCATATTCGAAATAATAAGAGGAGAAAAAGTTAATTACCCCTTGCAAATAATCATCAGTAATTGAGCCTTAAACTGATGCATTGTTATGTACTTTTTCATCAATTTCTGCATTCATCTCTTGAATGAGTATATCCATCGAAACTCTACTAGTCCTCCACATTTAGTTTCATGAGGAAAAGGTATTATCATATCATCCATTGATTCAATGAAAGCTGGCAGAAAGATTTTTTCCAGTTTACATATAATTAGAGAAAAATCTTCCTCCAATTTTCTTAGCACATCGTAGACTATTTTCACTATACAAATGTCTCGAAAAATAAATTATATTTCTGTTATTGAATCCAAAATCATAGTATTCAACAAAACTCTGAATCCAATCGGTATAATTCCTTCCACTATAACATCAAAATCATGACTTTTAATCTTGTAATATAACCATTCTCAACACATCTTCCCAAATTGGAAGCATAGCCATCTGGAAGTATCAAATCTAAAATCCACTGTAAAAATAATAAACTAATCTCTTTGGACAGTGTATAAGCTACTTATGTATTCGTTAACCACGGTGATCTGACATATTCAAATAGTTCATGTTTTGATTGCCTACAAATTTGGGCAAGAACAAATTATGCCTTTACAATATCTATAGTCATACCTGGAGAATCCAAAAGTATATGAAATAAATTATCAAAATAGTTCATCTCAATATGCATGTCATCCAACATGTGGTAGACCAACAAATCAGACCTATTTGGAAGATCCCAAAAATGCTTTATTTTATCCAATTATGATCATTCCTAAAGACATGAATTTTCTTTTGGTTTACTGTTGGCCCGAATGTGATGGAAGGAAATGAAAATACAACAGATTTTAAAATTGTACCTGAGATTATTTCTTGTGGTTCAACCCTTTCAATTTTGTCTTTTCTGAAATGATATTTGTTCCACCAAAAAGGGTGATCGGTTGGAAGGAATATTCAATGACAGTCAAAATGGAAAGGTTCGTTTTCCATTGATGTGCATAATGGATTTTTTGTCTTTCATATAGTAAGGACATAATTTCAGACCCTTTGTACTCCATCTAGATAACATACCATATGCTTGAAAGTTACTAATCGTCCACATTAATGTAGCTTTTAATATGAATTTTTTTTCACATCCACATCATATGTACTAACACCATCACTCCACAGTGAATTTAACTCATCAATTAATTGTTTCAAATAAACATCAATATTATTTTTCAGAAATCCTATGATTAATAAGGTACAAAAGATATATAAATCCTTTATCAACATCCATGGAGGTAAAATGTATGGAGTTATAAAGATAGGCCAACATGAATGCTAACTTCTATAAGAAATAATGATCAGAAACCATCAGTAGATTGACCCAATCGTATGTTTTGTGCTTCCAAATATAAAGAAGGATGCAAAAGGTCAAAATGATTCCATGATTCACCACCAGTTAGATGATTCAATATTTTATCCATTGAAATCTTGGTTTTGTGCCATAAAATCATTGATGCTTTGTTCTGAGACATAAATAAATGACGCAACATAGGTTTAAGGGGGAAATATCTCAACTATTTTACTATAATCGATCTAGAATTCCTTGGATGAGATTCATTGTACCTCTATTGTCCACATGTGGGACAATTAACCAACAAATCATTTTCACCAGAATATAAAATCCAACCATTTGGAAATGCAAGAATCTTCCCATAACTAAGGCCCATATTACGAACGAGCCTCTTTTCTCATAAATATTTTCATGCAACACATTTCCTTCCGGTAACAATGTTTTAGCCAAAGTAAATATCTGACCAAAACAGATGATTGACATTTCATTATCTGATTTAATAACAATAAAATTTGAATCCACTTCTAATTTTATTTTCTTGCTAGTAGGATACAATGCATCGTCTTTAGACCTCAAAAACTCCTACAATTCGAATGGTTCCAACTCAGGAGATAAATCAAAATTATATTGAGTTTCATTTTGTTGAAAAAATGGACCAGCAACATCATGTACTAAATTTTTAAACTGTTATGGATCCAGAAGAAAGGTATTATTATATTCTATAGAACTACATTAACCATGTTGATACCAAAAAAATAATTTGGTTGAATACCAACCTGCATGAAATGTCCCCCGACTGTGTCAAAAGTGTCAAACATTCTCAGAGAATATTATTTACAATGACACTTTATTGTGCCTTCTAAAACATATTTTGGTTTTGATGATGAAAATGATAAGAAAGCTATAACACCCTCAATATATACAATATTTGAACCTGAAACGTTTGGATTTCTACACTGATTTATCCAAGGGCGATCATCTAATAATGACTATTATAGACATACTTATTCCACATTTTTCAAAAAAATATAAATTCATTACAGTTTTTGAATAATTTGAAATTATAAATGCACTATCTGAAAAAAAGTATAAATAATTACACATACTTCTTAATAATTACTATTACTTGTGGGCGACACAATTTCCATTGGATTGACGACTACTCTTTTTTCCGACAGCTCATTTACTTGCAAATTTTTCACACAAAAAACACAATGAATAATCCTCTCAGATATACACATATTCATTCTCATTTATCACTATTTATCATTATTTATAACTATTTATCACTGTTTATTCTTAATTATTCATAATTATTCCTAATTATTCCAAATTATTTATAATTATTCCCATTATTCTTAATAATTCTTATTTATTCCTATTTGTATCTAATTATACCTAATTATTCCTGATTATTCTTAATTATTCCTAATTATTCCTAATTGTTCATAATTACTCCTAATTATTGCTATTTATTCTTATTTATTCTTATTTATTCCAATTTATTACTTATTATTCCTATTTATTCCAATTTTTTATATTTATTACTAATTATTACTTTTTAGTAGTAATTATTCTTATTTATTACTAATTATTTATAATTACTATTAATTAATCATATTTATTACTAATTATTCATATTTATTACTAATTACTCAAATTTATTACCAATTATTCATATTTATTACCAATTATTCATATTTATTAACAATTATTCCTATTTATTACTACTTATTAGTATTTATTACTAGTTATTCATATTTATTACTAGTTATTAATATTTATTACTAATTATTCATACTTATTACTAATTTTTATTATTTATTAATAATTATCCTATTTAAAACTAATTATTCCTATTTATTACTAATTATTCCCTTTTATTACTAATTTTTACTATTTATTACTAATTATTCCTATTTATTAAAAATTATACCAATTTAGTACTAATTATTCCTATTTATTACTAATTATTCCTATTTATTACTAATTATTCCTATTTATTACTAATTACATGTAATTATTACTATTTAAACAGTACTATTACTAATTAGTGTTAATTGAAATTAACAACTAAAATTTTCAACTACTAATTACTAGTTATAAGTAATTATTTATATACAATAATAATTTTTGTTAATATATATTTATTATTAATAATTATAAAGATTTAGTACTAAAAATTTCAATATATTATTACAAATAAATACTGATAACAAAACAATTTAAATCTAATTTAATTACAACTAATCAACAATAATTAAAATTATCATAAAAAATAAAATAAATACTAAATTAAATAAAATATAAATACTTTTAAACGTGATCTCCTATTAATGCAAACGACTTCACAACTTCTCTATATAAAAATCTAACTCAGGGAAATTTTCACTCAAAAAATACTGTTTAGAGATAGAAGAAATAAGAATTGAGGGAATGATAAAGAAAAATTTAGGGGGTACGTATAGGATAGATTAGTTTCAATGGGAATATTTGCGACGATAATCCCATCATAAATACATTTTGCCGCATTAATTGCTGTCGGTGGTTAGAAAAGTATTTGTGACGAGTCCCCTCACAAAAAGTGTCATGCCAAGACACTTTTTGCGATGAGACAATATTCCATCGCAAAACCCATTTACTGCTACCGGTATTTGAGATGGGTCCCTTTGCAAAAAGTGGCATGCCGACACACCTTTTTGTGACGGGACAACATCCCATCACAAAAGCCCATTTACTGTTGCTGGTATTTTGGACCGAAATATTTTCCCATCACAAATAAACATTCATTGCTTTGGGGTGCAACCCACACCAAACTACGCATTATCTTTTTCAATAAAACCCCAAATCCCTTCAAAAATAACCCTTATGAAAGACTATTTGCGATGGAAATTAATCATATCGCAAAAATCCCATTGATAAAGACAGTTTTTTCCCGTAGTGTACTGCCTCACGAAATAATGTTTTTTCAATATTATCATACCACCTCACACGGTGTCCATTACGGTGGATGTATAATTATATGTTATATATATATTATATTCATATTTTTTCTTTTCTGAAGAAATTTTTATTCATACGTTACCTTTCAGTTTTCCATGTTGTGTAAATACAATAATTTCATCTGAGTTAGTGTGAAACGTCGTCTTCTCAAGGTGATAAGACTCATTAATGACATATATGGAACATTTCAAAAATGTATTTAATAAACATATGTAACATATATAACATATATTCTATACTATAATTATTCTATTCCTACATATCATTTTGTTTTCATTCCTTTAATATGACAATGAAATTAATGTAGCATCCATGCGTATGTACGGCCGACCATAACATTGAACATTGAAATTAATTACATATATCCAAATTTTATGGAATATTATAAACATATATATACTTTATATATATAATATACAAATCATTAGATGGCTGAATTTGACCACATGGAAAATTTACATGAAAACATGTTCATTTTCGACAAATGTACCGAATATCATCCAAATGATAGATATGAACTTAAATAATTATTTAATTATTATACCATGATAATAATTAATATAAAATGAAAAATAAACTTGAAAATGGTTATTAATAAATTATAAATTAACCTAAGTCTATTATTAACAATATAAAGAATGCACGAGACAAATCAAATTCGAGGTAAGGGATTTCATCTCAATACCCTTTAATTGAAAAATATTTTGATCATATACAACACCTTCTTTTATACAATGTATAATAAAGCCCTATTATTTCTAATTTCATTCAAAGGTAATATTGTTTCAAGAAATTTTTTTACTAATAGGGAATAAGTAATTTTTTTAACTTATAAAGTGACCATAGCTCCTCCACCGTCGTAACCGTTATTTGCTATTTGGCATCCCTTATAATCCTCAATGTTTTTAACAGAAAAAGAAATTCCTTATTCCCTTTTGGGGGTTTTTCTATTGAAAATGGGTTCACTATTTTAATACCATGATGTGATCTATTGTGAATGAAAATGAAATTTTATGATTAAAATGTTGATAATTGAAATATTTTATGTGATATGATTATATAATGTTAGTTTGAAATTTGAAGGGTGCTTATGACATTAACCAAATATGGGAGGATACGTGATAATAAAAATATGGGTGTTTCCCTGATAAACCATGGATGGGTGGTTACGTTATAACCTTCAATGCATTGGGTATGAAGTCGGCTGTAAGTCTCCATTTTGTCTTATGTATGGAAGTTGACGTAGGGTTAATCCATTTAAGTATGTTTATGTCCTTAGTTACCTTTCTATGTTATATGTTAATTTAAATGGGATTTATTTTAATATTTTTGTTACAAAAAAAGAAATATACGAGCTCATTTTTAGTGAAATATATTTACTACATCATAAAGATGAAAAGTAAAACATTATAATAAAATATTTGTGGTTTAAATGTTTTCACACGGATAATAATTTTATTTTATTATATTTTCGTTAATGATTATTTTATGCCTATCCAATGTATTAAATTTATTTTCACCGGACATAAAGAAGAATAGTGTAATGGACGGTATAAAAGAAATGTTATTCTATTAAAACACTCAACGATAAAATGTTTCCTTTTATATATTTTTGTTTTATAAAAAACTGAATGTGTGTAGAAGTGTCTACTTGTAATATATATGTTATTAGTTATGTGTTATATCTTAATTCTATAAACCTATAAACCTTAAATGATCCTCTAATTGAATTAATTTCAAATTATCGACTTAACTAAAGATTATATAAAGTGCATGTATAGGGACTTATATTGAAAGTGGATTATCTTTTGGATTCTTTATACTAGACACTCCCACCAACTAGATGGTGGTACTTCATCATCAAGTCAATGTGTCTTTGGGATAACTTAAGTAACTACCTTTTACTATGAGCTAGCATGCTCATCAGGGAGTAACCTACATCAAAAGGTGGAACTTTCACATTCATTAGTAGTCAACTAATTTTCTTATAGACTATATAAAAGTCTAAAAAATTATATTTAAGTAATGTTCAATTATATTCATGAATACATCAAATTATATATTATTTTCATTTATTCCATTATTTGATATTCAATAATAACAATCAATCACACAAATATGAAATCATTAGAAAAAATGATTATTTGGGATCACTAAAGCTTTATTATATAGATAAGGGGGAGGTACAACAATATCCCCCTTTTAATTAATCATAAACACGTAATTTAAAAATATATATAATGTGAACATATAGAGATAACTATGTGAAAATAATTTCTATATGAAATTAATTAATGAAATTCAATATGATCAAGATATTAACATATTGATATTCCACATGACTAAGACTAAATTAAATTATTTCAATATATTCATGTCTTTTTCCATGTTATCAATTTTTAATTCATGTACATTCATGTTACCTAATAAAACAATTTAAAAAAATTATAATTCATTCCAATAAAATCATTACATTCTCCACTTTTTTTTTCTAAAATGGAAAAAATAGAGGAAAGGGTAAAAAATAATTTTATAAGATATAATATGGTCATTTATTAGATATAAATATATAAAAAATTGTTTGGTAAAAGATTTTAAACATATTACATACTTATTATAAGGTAAATCATTTGGAACATGATTAAAAAAATTATAATATGACATTAAAACAATAACCCTTAAATATAAAATGACACAATGATAACATCATCTAAAATAAAAAGAAAAATATTAGAGTGAGTCATAATATTTAAAAATATTATTAATATATTTTGAGAAAAAAAGAAAAAATATAGAAATGTGATTTTGAAATATGGAAGTAATATTTAAAAAAATAATATTTTCATTTTCATTTTTTAAACATAGACATGATAGTTTAAATATATATAAAAAATAGTTTCTTTAAAGGACTAAAATCATAAACCATTAAATAAAATTTTCATATGTAAATCATGGTTAACCTCTAAAATTCCTCTTCAAAATAATGAGCTAGGCTCCCCAAAATTAGTATCATTACACAATGATATCAAGATGTATAATGATATATTAATCACCTAATCGTTATAAATATATTTAAATGAAAATAGATTATAATATAGATTACAGATGATCGATGGGTATGCCCTTAACAACAAAATATATAGTTCCATTCAATACTCAGTAGTGTTCGACAATGTTATATAATAATCCTTGACATGATGAAAAATATTAAATCCCATATGGTTTAGGTAATATGAATTGATAAAAAAAATTGGTTTAGTTTTTGTATAAATTTGGATTAAATATTGATAGTCTTCGGTCTTCCAAATATTTTATTTCTTAAATCATATTAATAAATTAAATAAAAATATTTTTGAAAATATTTTAAAATTTTATTTCTAGAAGCACATTTTTTTATACAGAGGAATTATTTATTTTCCTATACATATTGAAAAATCTAAACCCTGATTACTTCATTTATAAAATTGAGATATACAGGTTATGTTATAAATTTTACAACATTGGGAGAGTTTTGAAAGTGATATCTTTATAACCTTGACTACGGATTTTGAAACCACAACATCATGTTTATTTACTATTTTCATGATTAACTCACCTTTATCATTTTAAAAAATATTATATTAATTTTTATATTGGTCATCTCCTTATATTAATTTCTTATTATTAGTTTGAAGAATATTATATAAATAAGAATGTTGATTTTTTTTCATGTAGATCATAACAGTAAATTGGGTCATCATTTTTATGGGACATTAAGAATATATAGAGAATTAAAAATAAGTGGTATAAGAATCATGATTTAAATATCTACATACCTCATTTTACCATAGGAAAATTTTGGACTTGATTGTTTTGAGGCGGAAGATTCCATTTATTCATTAATAGCACTCTATGAAGTGAAACTAAAATATTATTACCTAATTCATTTATTTTATCCAATTGTTCTAGATTGGGTGTCATGTTCATATTGGATTCATTTGTAATCATTCATATAAAATCAAAATAGAAACATAAATTTATTATTCATTTTGATACCCATATATGATATATCTTTTTCCACAATCTTTTTCACCTTTTTGAAATTTCAAAAAATTAATCTTTTATCAATGGTGAATCTTCTAGAACAAACATCATATTCAATGTATTTAAATAATATTCTCATACATTATTCCTTGACATAAATTTATTATTTTATCATTAGGTAATTTCAAGATAATATCATAGAACATCAATTATCCATTATGAATTTGCTCGAGACCCACACATCAATATTTATTTATTAAAACATAAACCTTAGATTTATATCTTTGATACTGATAATTGTGAATGAAAAATTTCCATAAAAACATAAAATTAAAAATGAAAAATAAGATCAAATACATACCAAATGACCTTTTCCTTTTAGATTTTATGATAATAATGAAAAAACATTCAGATTCCCTAGAAATTATAAAAGCCTAAAAAATATATATCATCACCCAAAATTTTATATCATAAAGAGTAGTAATAAGACATAACCTACATAAAACCTTCTTTCATAACCCAGGGTGAAAAAAAATAAGAAATGGTGAGATAGTATTCTCATTAATGGCAACCATAAGATATATCATTGACTATGTAATCATATATTGACCATAAATGTATAGGAAGCTGAATATTACATTTCAGACTTATACTATGAATATCAATGATCATAATCATGGGTAATAAAATATATCATGGTTATTCTAAAGTCATGAATTATAATGAAAGTAAAAAAGATGAGCCATGAGATCAAAACATTGGCACTAGACATGAAATATATTCCATACACATAAGCATCGAAAATCATTCCCATATTATTCAGGGCTTACATACATGACTATCATAGTGGAATGGGTTTACTCCCTTAACTATTAACATAGTATGCGTTCACTCCCAAGACAATCCTAGAAGAAAAAGTCCCTTACAGAACATGGTTCTCTCCTAATTAAAATCATGCCTATCTAATAAGATATAAATTAACACCCAACAAATTGGAGGGGGATAATGGTTCTAACCATCAAAAAATGAAAACCATACATTTGTGTTCCACAATAAAATAAATCATTCAAAATTCACTAACTCATTAATAGAAATAATTTTTTTATAAATTTAACCATTATATTCCCCTTAGAAAAATGAATTTTATTAATATTTCATCATTTCATCATAAAAACAAACCATAACAAGATAAAACAAAGATGTATTTCTTCGAACATATCCCCAGTAGAGAATACTAAACATCAAGGAATGTAATTGTAGATTAAAAATAAATAGAAATTATTTCTTACAACAATTCAAGGGGAAATATATATTGCATTTAAATATAAGTTCTCTTTTTTTTTAAAAAAAAAGTTGTGAGGTAATATATGATAACATTTTACTTAAAAATAAACATTCAATATTGTAATGGAATATTAAAATAATTGATATTTCATTTAAGTAGCACAATATTTTAATTTCATATAATATTAATAAAATAATACCTTTTATATTTTATTCATAAAATGATAAACGAACCACATTTAATAAATGAAAAATTTTCTTTTAAAAATAATACGTATAATATTGATATTAAATAATTTTATTATAATGTTAACAAAAACATTGAAAAAATTTCTAGGAAACATGTAAATTGAAGTGATGTATCCCCCAGTGGAGACATAAATATAAATAATCTAAATAATGATGAGATTTTGAAATAAATCACTGCCACATTGAGATAACTTTAATCATAATCACTATGAATGAAATAAAATTAGTTTGATAAGTAAATACCAATATTTTTAGTATAAGACTGAAATAATAAATAAATAGTTTGTAAATAAACCACACCAAAGAAACATGTTATATATAAGGCATCTGTCCCACAGAAATAAATGTGAGATGAAAATATCATATAAATGTCATATCATTAAAGTGATAATTAATAAAAATAATTTATTTTTTTACCCTTGAAAATCCCAATAAACTAATTAGAAACTAAATTTACGATAATTAATGTCAATTTCACAAATAATTATAAAATTAAATTGGTTCTGAATTAGTGAATTAACTCATATAATGGAAAATCTGTGAAGAATTCCATTACATTAAGTCCAAATCCTCATGTATGTTTCTATCTCCCTGAATAATACACATAGAATAATTATTTAATTTCATGAGAACCATTTTTAAAATTATTTATCATTATATATCCCTTGGTTTAATGTTTTAACAATTAAATAATAATTTATATTCTCATCGAACGTTTTGATGATACTTAGTACATGAGTGAAAAATAACATTGGTATGATGTCTGTAGTAAAAGTTGTCATTATTACATAATATATAGAATACTAATAATGAAATAATTATATTCTCTATACATAAACTAAAATTTAATTCTATCAAAAATATATTGATATGAAAAATAAACTTTTTTATATTCATGGTGTGGGTAGTTTGTACATATACATGAGTAACCTTTCAATTATTCAATGATAATTATAAAAAAGAATGTATCCATAAAACAATTTTCTATGAAATTATTATTAGAAATATTTAAAGATAAACAAAATAAAATCCTTACAAATCCATGATAAAATGTTTTAATATCATTAAAAAATTAAGACTATACATAAAATTTATATAATAAACATAAAAATTATTTAATTCCTTCCTCTTTATCTTCTACGTGGCCCTAATGTTATCTATATTACAATCTATCCCCTGATGATGTAAATCAAATATGGGTGTGAACTAATATTCCATTAAGAGGATATATATGATCATGAATCATTAAAATATGTGGTGAGAACAATCATTGTCATAACATCATCATCATAGTCATGATAGGAAGCATTAAATAAATGCATGAAATATTGGAATGAGAAAATTTGAAACATCATGTCTTTGTGGTTAACTAAAAAATTTATATAACATTGTTTAATTATATAAATCATATTAACCAATTAATTTGTTAATTATATAATTCTGGTCACACTCATAACATCATAACTCATATATGCATTATATAAAATCATAGTGCATCAGTCGCATCATAAAATTTATAAATTGATGAATGATACATAAAATTTATATCAATCATGGATAAATGATATCACATTCAAATGAATGGCATTCATTTCATAAATTATATATATTCATGAATAGAATTTTGGGTTCCCAAAATAAAAAGGGAATAACATACATGTAATAAGAATTATCAATCTTGATTGAAGAAGAATCAATCTCACGAGAAGTAAACTATTTATTTATGAATACAAGAGTTATCTTGAAAATCTTGTCAGTTATCATAAAATAATATTAGAAACCCCTATATCCTAGAAAATATAAGGGAAGGAAACAAATTATATTTACATAACATTAATGGAACATCAATACTTAAAATCATATCCATGAAAAAAATCTTATGGAAATGATGTTAAGTTCAAGAATTCCCCTTACATTAAGTCTAAAATATTTCCTCACTATTATATCCTGAAAAATAAAATGATATCCATTAATTATTAAATAAATAAAATTTTATTAATTTTTTTGATCCATTATAATTTTAAAATTTTGTTTTATGGTCATTATAATGGGCTATACATTACAATTCTATCGTTCCAGGAGTTTCCGTTTTCTTGGGTTTCATTATCCGTTCTATTTTTTATATGTATGTAATTTAATATACACTACGAATGATTCTAAAGAATTTAAATTATATGTTATTAATGGACATAAATAAGTTTAACTTGTCTCATATTCCATTTTGTGTTATGATATGACAATTTTTTATTATATATAGTATTAAAGAAAATGATTTAATTTGTTTTTTGCGTGTTTTACGACCACTACGCGCTTATATGATTTTATTTAAAATCATGTTTAAATATTACTTATAGAACATTAAAAATAATAAAATATGTATAATAAAATATTATTTAACCATACCAATGGTTTTATGAAAATCTTTGAAGGTGGGAGTGGAAAATGAAAACACATCGTCCTTGGTAGCTCTAAATCAACACAATACGAATGATAATTTCATTTTTAGAATAAAAGTATAAGGAAATATATTTGAAGATGAATTGTGAAATTAAAATAAAAAAATATAATTATTTAAAAGATACTATAGAAATCCATCCACTTGTATAAGAGGAGGTAAGGATAAGATATGAAATGAAATTTAAAGAAAAAGAAAGAGGATTTAACGTCTTGAATTTCTCCTCCTCAAAAACATCCTTTAGGAAAATGAATTGGTTTTAATGATGAGACAAAAGACTCTTGAACATGGGGGAGGGGCTTGGGATGATATTTTTATATATTTAACAACATTTATGGCTTGGAAAGAGTTAGGAGAATAAGTAGTGTGGGTGGTATATACAGGGAGGGGAAGGCTGTTTTCTCATTATTTTATTAATTAGTTTATTCTTTTGGATCATATATATGAATAGTTTGAACAATTTCAGTAAAAATATTTAAATAATGAATTATAGTTATAGATTTATGGATTATATCATCATTACCTAAAAAATTAATACAAAATTCATGTATTTAGATTTTATTGTAAATTATAATATATTATTATTTACCAAAGATTCAATTGATTTAAAATAAAATCAAATAACCTTAACAATTTATTGATTTTTAGAACATAAAAATTGACTATATTTTAGGAAATTATTTTTTTAAATATTAGAAATTAAATTTATGATTAAAATAGTAATTTTTTCGAAGAATACTGATAGTTAAATCATAACTGATTTAATGACACTTTGAAAAATTTATTATGTTCTCATAGAATTATATTATAATAATAAGAAAAAAAAATTATTTTATGAATATTTTTTGAAAATAAATTTTCATTTCAATAATTATATTATGTATAATATTTTTAAAAAATATTTATGTTTTTAAAGAATACTAATAGTTAATTTATAATTATCTAAAATAATTATTTACTTATACTATTATGGATATATATAATATTTTAGTTTATAAGATTCAAGAATTTTATTTCTAATTTTATAGTTGAGGTTGTTATTCTATTGGTCAGATTACTATTCTTAATATCCATGTTACGATTCATAGGGTCAATTTATTATTACCTCGATATAACTTCTTTAATTTTTATAAGTATCACATATGAAAATGTTCATTTTTAAGGGTAATGTTTTTTTGGGAAATATATGTTATAACTTGTTTTTGTAAAAAAAATTGTTATAATAAAGGATATAATTCTATTGAAAAAATATGGTGTTGCTACATTCATCCCCCATTTCGAATCTTCTCCCTAGAAATCTTGTTTCATTTAAATTGGTTAGGGAACTTCTCCTTCATTACCTCCTCTAGTTCCCAAGTCACTTCTTCATACATATGGTTCCTCCAAATCACATTGAAAAATTGGGTGGCCTTATGCTGTATAACATTATCTCTCTGGTACCAAATCTTTATATACTTCTCCTCATAAGATAGACCATCTTCCATCTATACCACCTTTATGTTTAATACATTTGAGGGATCTGGTATATATTTCCTCAGGAGAGACACATGGAAAATGTCATGAATTTGATCTTTACTTTGTTTATGTTCATGTTGTTAGTCCACTTATCCTATTTGATCAAGTATCTCAAAGGGTCTAATATACCTTGGGCTAATCATCCCGTTCTTTCCAAACCGAATTACTCTCATCCATGGTGATATTCAAAGTACGACATTATCTCTACTATTGAAATGAATGCCCCATCGATTGTTTTTAGAATATATCATTTGTCTAATCTGGGTCACACTGATATCAGTATGGCTTGAACTTTCTATGTTATATCTGACACAAAATCATTTCTAAGTAGTTTTTGTTCAAAAACATTACCCCAATATGTTGTTGTTCTACATATCTTTCCACATATACATTAATATTGAGCCATCTGAATACACAAGTTGAAGATATTTTTGTTATATAACTAAACCAATGGGATATATGATTTCATCCACCTTATAATTAAATTGTGTATGCTCTTAGCATGCCTTAGGGTGATTAAATAGTCCATTCATATTGGACATCAGTTTGGGGGTGACAGGACAAGATGAAATTCAATCCAGTACTCAAATCAGGTTGAAGACTTCTCCATTATTTAGATTTAAACATTGGATCATGATTAATGATTATCGAAACTATAACCCTATGTAACCTCATAACAACCATCACATATATCCTAGGAAGTTGTTCAAGAGAGAAATTGACATCAATAATAATAATGTTGGTAGTCTTGGTGAGTCGTTCTATAAGGCCCCAGCCTTAAACCTTACTTAATCTTGAGTTATTACAAGATTACACATTGAGGATCTTTTCGGGTTTAGAGTTTTAGAGAATTAGATCATAAAACTTGCATTACATTCCACATATAAACAAAGTGGTTAAATAAAGATAGTATTCTTAATTCCCATCAATGGAAACACATTTAAAATAAAACATGGATTATTTCTTGACACATCCTTGACTCTATCATCTTATCATGTACCTTTCCCTTGACCTGTGAAAAACATTTCAAAAACATGGGATGAGCATAAAAACTCAGTATGGGTTATGAAAAAAAACATGGAAAGGAAACATGAGTTCATATAAACATAAGAATGAAACCATACTTTACCCATAAAACATAGGCACTTTAACATTCCTCATAAAATCATGAATAAATCATAGAAATCATAAGACATAAAGGTAACTTGAGGCATTCATAACATTCTTACGTAGGGAGTAACCCTCTTGGTTACGTTTGGAATACCCATCACAGTATATTCCCTAAAATCTCTTCGGAGAAACCTTAACGTTTCACTCCTTCGCGTTATCCAATGCATTGGAGAGCTATAACGGGATCACCCTCCCTTAGTTTATCACGGAACCACCGGTCTTCATAATAATGCCCAAGAACCATAACATAATCATATCACATAAAACATGCATAAAGGAAACATAAAATTTCCACATTTCAATCACGAGATATCAATACAACACATTGATATAAAAACATTATGAAAACCATTTTCAATACCAAAACAAAAGAAATGTAAAACATGGTATTTATTTTTCTTTTAAAAAGAAGTTATGGCTTGTAGAGGAAGCCAAAACTCAAATAACGGTCATGACGGTGGAGAAGTCGTTGTCGCCACATACGTACGACAAAAAAACATTCCCTTTTTTTGTTTAGTAAACTCTTTGTATAAAAAGATTTCTTTTGAATAAACGTAAAAGTCAAAGGGGTTTATACACCGTATAAAAGAAAGTTGTGTAAAAAATAAAATATGCCTCAATGAAAGGAGATTGAGACGAAGTCCCATACCTCGTATCTGACATGGACCGATCGTTCATTAATCTCCTGATTAATAAACTTGAGTTAATCTCAACTTTCTTAAGAATCTTTTTCAAGTTCATTATTTCTTTTATACCATGTTATGAATATCTTGTAATCATTTAAGTTAATAATGTTCATTTTGTCGGTATTTGGTTCTTAAGTCAAAAATAGACTTCTTACACTTACATGTTGTTAATTTGGTCAAAGGTTCGTTATATCCAGAATGATATTAATGATTTGGATAACATATATATCATATATATTCATCATATACATGTATTTATAATATTACATAACATTTAGAGGTAAGAAATGAAATGCACCGTTCATGGAGACGGTAAGCCGTACGTACGCATGAACGCTACTTCCATTTCTATTTCATATTTTCTGGAATGGAATCATAATGATATAAGAGTATATTATAATTCAAGTAAAATAAAATATATAATATCATTAACTTTATCCTTTACACATCCCACATATGGTATTAACGAATCAAATCACTTTCAGGCGGTGGTAGTCCGCACTTCCTAAAATGAAGATATCGTGTTTACCCATAATGGAAACCATAAAGGTATGCCCAATATGAAAAAAAACAGAATATTAAGGAAAACATAAACATATTATATATCATATATAAAAATAGTGACATCATAATGGCCACCTTTGAAGGTGTTAAATGAGTATTGAACAATCATCGTTTCGGGAGGCAGAATTTCGCCATCCACGGAAACTGTATGTTCATTAACCATTTGGTGTAGTTGTGCGAGAGTGTAGCTCAAATAAATCTTATAAAAACATCCTAGTACATTGAAGATACTGTTGTTGTTACAAAAGAAGTAAATAAAAAGATTTTAGGGGGTTGGAGAAGCAAAATAAAACAAATGAACATGAGAGAATGAATTACCTTTAAAAGTGTAACTACTTTTGATTTGAGCCTAAAGGCTTCCATTGAATGGATTCTGCCGAAAGGGAATCCTCTAGGATGAGGAGAGGTATGTGGAGAGAGTAAATGGGCAGGTTTTGGCCGAGAAAAAGGATTTAGGAGTGTGTGAAATGAGGTAGAGGTGGGGGCCTTTTATAAGAGGAGAGGAGGGGCACTTTTGGAAGGTAAAGAAATAATACTTTATTTGAAAATGTGTTTCGGTTTTAAAAGGTCCCACATTGATATAATTCGTGGATAAGGTGATAAGGGTTCGAAATCCACTCATCCAATTGGTTTTGGCCATGTGTAGGTTTTATATTTTTCATTATCTTTCCATTTTATTTAAATCGTTAAATAATGTGGTCATCACTGCATCATCATGATGTCATAAATAATTTAATTTATTTAAAGTCTAAAAATTATAAAAAAAATTACTATGATGTAGTAAATATTTTTATCTTTCCAATGACTACTTATAATAAAAATATGATCTTTATAACCCCATGTAAAAATTGTTTTCGTAAAACATATTATGTTTCTGTCATTTTTACTTTGACATTAAATAAAAAAGTTATTTATGTCATTTCCCAAACAAAGTGGATCCATGGGGTCCCCAAGTTTACCCATGGCTTGTCTTGGTCGGCCATGACACAACCAATAAGGTTGGGACATGTGTCTAGGTCATTTCATATTATTAAAGCATTATTTATACCTTAAACTACCCTAATTACCACTAATCGCGATTAAAAACTTAATAAGTTACTTTTCACCAAAAAATTATTTTAATCCCATTGAACCACATTTTACTTAATAATGACAACCATGTATGTAGGATTTTCAAAATTCAATGAACATTAGTGGTAAACTTTTATTTAACTGAAAAATCAGTTTTCTTGATTACCACTTAGTGGTTTCACTATTCATCAAAATTGATGTTTTTTAGAAAATTACCAAAAATTCACCCTAAGCTATATTTGATATTCAGAATTCAAAAATTAAGTCTATTTTAAAAAATTCAAATCATATAAGTCACATTAATTAATTTAATAATTAATTCCCGCTGTCAGAGCAAAAAGCGTGTTTTTACAAAATAATAAGTATCAAAAGATTGACAACAGTTTAAGTCTAATTTCAAAGTGAAATTTATTCCAATGACCACCATTGGATAAAATGGTAAAAATGTATTCTAATTTCACTTCAATACCAATTCAAAACATAATCTAATCATATAAATAAATTAGATTAAAAAGCAGTTTTGATGTAAAATGCAGTATTTTTCACTATTCATTAAAAAATGATCATTGTCAGAAAAATACCAAAAATTCACACAAGGTAAATTTTGATGTCCCAATAATAAAGAATAAGTTTATTTTGACAAACATAGTTTATAAAATTGTCAAAATATAGATTCAAAAATGGTTTTCCATCAAAAGGTAGTAAAACAATCTTTTAAGAATATTAGTGTATTCCATGCATAAGATTGTATTTATTTTCATTTTAGGCCTCTATAAAACTATCTTATTCATTAATAGACATAGATAAAAATATCTATTATTCATTACTTAATTGGTATGTTACATCCTTCCCCCCTTTATAAAATTACGTCCCCGCAATTTATTTACTTATCGAATAAATGGGGGTACTTATCCGTCATCGCATTTTCAGATTCCCATGTTGCCTCTTCAATCATGTGGTTTTTCCACAAACCCATTACCTGGTGAATCACGTTATTCCGTAACACTTGCTCTAGTGGTCAAGAATCTGGACCGATTGTTCCTCATAAGATAGGTTCTCTTCCAGCTGAACTACCTCTGGACTCAATACATGAGATGGATCTGGCATATACTTTCTCAACATCGAAACGTGAAAAACATTGTGTACCTGAGATAAACTCGGAGGTAAAGCCACTTGGTATGCAACTGATCCAACTCTCTCCAGAATTTCGTATGGTCCAATGAACCTTGGACTCATCTTTCCATTCTTACCAAATCTCATCACACTTTTCCAAGGAGAAACCTTGAGAAAAACATGATCACCTACCTCGAAAGATAGATCCTTTCTCCGGTTATCCGCATAACTCTTCTGCCTACTCTGAGCTATTCTCATGTGTTTCTGAATCAGCTGAATTTTTTCTGCCATCTCTTCTACCAATTCTGGTCCCATAACCTTCCTTTCACCCACTTCATCCCAGAAAGCTAGAGTTCGACACTGCTTCCCATATAATGCCTGAAATGGTGCCATCTGTATACAGGAATGAAAACTGTTATTATATGAAAATTCAACCAAAGAAAGATGTTGGTCCCAACTTACCTGATAATCCATAGAACAAGCTCGTAGCATATCCTCCAATGTCTTAATTTTTCGTTCTGACTTCCCTTCTGATTGAGGATGAAAAGCTGTATTAATATTTAATTCAGTACCCAACGACTTCTGAAGGCCTTTCCAAAAGTTAGAAGTAAACCTGGGATCACGGTCCGATACAATGGAGAGAGGAAATCCATGTAACCTGACTATTTCATTAAGATACAAACAGGAAAGTTGATCAAGTGAGAAAGTATCTCGCATATCAAGGAAATGAGCATATTTGGTCAAGTGATCAACAATAACCCAGATTGCATTATTACCTCGAGATTTCTTCGGTAATCCAACAACAAAGTCCATGGATATATTCTCCTATTTCCACTTTGGCACTGGTAAAGGCTGAAGAATCCCTTTTGGTAACTACCGCTCTGCTTTAACCTGCTGAAAAGTCAAACACTTCACAATAAAATCAGCAATGTCTCTTTTCATTCCATCCCACCAGTAATATTCACGCAGATCTCTATACATCTTAGTACTGCCTGGATGAACTGAAAACGGAGAACTATGAGCTTCACATAACAACTCTCTCTTCAACTGTGAATCACAAGGCACACACAATCTCTTCCCAAATCTCAAAACACAATCATTATCAATGTTGAATTCAGGCAACTTACCTTTATGAACCAGCTCTACCTTTTTATGCAACTCACTGTCTTGCTTCTGTGCTTGCTTGATTCTATCTGATAGAGAAGATCTCACTGATACCTGAAACCAAACAGAAGGACTTCCTGCACCAACAACTTCTATGCCAAAGTTAATCAAATCGTTAACCAAGGGATCACATTCCAACTGCAACATTGTCAATGAAGCATTACTTTTTCAACTCAAAGAATCAGCCACTTTATTTTCTTTTCCCAGATGGTAATGAATTGTACAATCATAATCCTTGATTAATTCTAGCCATCTCCTTTGTCTCATGTTCAACTCTTTCTGAGGGAATATATACTTTAAACTTTTGTGATCGGTATATATTTCACACTTTACTCCATAAAATGATGCCTCCAAATTTTTAAAGCAAAAACAACAGCAGCTAATTCCAAATCATGTGTAGGGTAATTTACCTCATGATTTTTCAACTGTCGTGAAGCATAAGAAATTACCTGATCATTCTGCATTAGGACGCAACCAAGTCCTTTCAATGAAGCATCACTGTATATAAAAAACTGACCATTCCTGGAAGGTAGTTCCAAAACTGGAGCATTCACCAATCTTCTTTTCAATTCCTGAAAACAATCATCACATTATTTTGTCCAGATAAACTTAACACCCTTCCGAGTTAGCTTAGTCATTGGACTAGATAACCGTGAAAAATTTCTAACAAACCTTCGGTAATAGCCCGCCAAACCAAGGAAGCTACGAATCTCGGTTACATTTGTGGGTCCTGGACATTCTTCCACAACTTATGTTTTTGCAGGATCAACAGTTATTCAATCTTTAGAAACAATGTGACCAAGGAAAGAAATTTGTTGCAACCAAAACTCAAACTTGCTGAATTTCCCATACAATTTCTTTTCTTTTAAGGATTGCAAGATAACCCTTAAATGTCTTTCATGCTCCTCTTTACTTTTAGAAAACACCAAAATATCATCAATGAAAACCACCACAAACTTATCCAAGAACTCAGGGAAAATTCTATTCATTAAGTCCATGAATACAGCAGGTGCATTGGTTAGCCCAAAAGGCATTACTACAAATTCATAATGGCCATATCTCGTACGGAACGCGGTCTTCGGAATATCTGCCACCTTTACCTTCAGCTGATGGTACCCCGATCTCAGGTCAATCTTTGATAAAAACTGAGCTCCCTGGAGCTGATCAAACAAATCATCGATATGAGGCAAAGGGTATTTATTCTTAACAGTGATGTTATTCAAGGCTCTATAATCAATGCAAAGTATCATAGAACCATCTTTCTTCTTAACAAACAAAACAGGAGCACCCCATGGTGATGTGCTAGGTCTAATGAATCCTTTCTCTAATAAATCTTGCAATTTCTCCTTCAACTCTAAAAGTTCAATTTGTGCCATTCGATAAGGGGGTTTTGAAATTGGCTTAGCATCAGGAACTAAATCAACAGTAAACTGAACTTCGCGATCTGTTATTATTCCAGGCAACTCATCAGGAAAAACACCAGGATACTCATTTACCACGGGCACATCATTAATCTGAACAGTTCCTTTATTTTCAACAACGTGTGCAAGGTAAAATTCATTTCCATCTTTTACATGTTTCTCGGCCTCTTGATATGTTATCAAAAGTAATGGTTCATTCTTCTAAACAAACTAAAAGTCTTTCTGAAAATAAATTTCTTTAGCTCTACAGTCAATCATAGCATGGTAAATAGAGAGCCAATCCATACCCAGGATAACATCAAACTCTACTAGATGTAGAACAATAAGGTTTGAAAGTAGGTTCTTTCCACAGATAAGGATATGAAGATTCTTATAAATTCTTTTTGCCTCAAAATTTCCCCCAGGTGTTTTTACCAAAATTTCAGGAGTCATTTCTTGATATGGTATTCCCATTTTACTAGAAAAGTTTTCAGAGATGAAAGAATGTGTAGACCCCGAATCAAACAACACACTGGCATAATCTGAAAAAACAAACAAAGTACCTGATACAACTTCTTTTGATGGCCCGACATCTGCTGAAGTAGTTGCAAAGGATTTCACCACCCATTTCTGCTTGTAGTCTAAATGCTTCCCATCACTCAAGCTCCTTGTCGGACACTCGTTTGCATAGTGACCCATCTCATTGCACTTATTACATTTCACTAACTGTAAATCAAATTTGTTCTTACCTTCACCTTGATCCTTTTCAGTGAAATCCCGAGCCTTATGTCTTATCTTACCACATCGGTAGCACTTCCCAAAATTCAGAAGACATTTCCCAGCATGCCTTTTTCCACATTTATCACAAACTGGAAACTTAGTTCTCATACCATCAGACTTTTTTGAGGAATTCTTACCTTTCTCCTGCCACCTCGGTCTCTTCTTCTGCTGGTTGTTATAGAAAACTTGGTCATCAGCAAACTCCATTTCCACCTTCTCAGCACATCGAACAAGCTTTTCATAACTTTTAAACTCACGAGAAGCTAATGCCCTTCGATATTTTGGCTTTAATCCTGAGTAAAAATGATTGATTTTACTATCAAGGTCTCGGATAAAATTTGGAGCATACCTTTCCAATCGAGTGAACCTTTCTTCATAGGAAGCCATTGAGTCTTCCTCTTGCCTCAATTCCAAGAATTGTTTTTCCATACTAAGTCGAACAGCCTTAGGAAAATACTTCTCAAGAAACATACCTTTGAATTCATCCCAGTCAAGAGCATCAATCTCATCGGCGTCCCTGATATTTTTAACCATAGACCACCACTGATCTGCTTCACCCTCCAAACGGTAAATAGCAAGACTAACCTTTTGATTGTCTGAACACCCCATGACATCAAAAATCTTCACCAGTGCTTTAATCCACCCTTCAACTAGCACAGGGTCAGATGATCCTCTGAATGATGGTAGAAGTTGCCTCATGAAATGTTCCACCACTGACATATTCCTCTGCGGTTGATCTGGCTGATCTCGTGCATGGATACCACCACCATTTATCGCTTGAGTCAACTGCGCCATTACTGCAACAAACTGTTCAGTTCCAATTCCGACCATTTCTGGATGCTGATTCGGAAGGTTATTTCCTTCTGTATGCCTTCCTAGCACTGCTTCCATGTTTCCTCTGCGGAAAACCATTATGAACAAACATGTCTTAGATAAAGAAACATGGTAATCTTTAAATTCTATATCATTCCAAAAATATATATTTTTGGATAATCAATTAATAGAATTATAACTCCTAAATTTATCTAAACCGACCTTTGATACCAACTATAAGGCCCTAGCCTTAAACCTTACTTAATCTTGAGTTATTACAAGATTACACATTGAGTATCTTTTCGGGTTTAGAGTTTTATAGAATTAGATCATAAAACATGCATTACATTCCACATATAAACAAAGTGGTTACATAAAGATAGTATTCTTCATTCCCATCAATGGAAACACATTTAAAATAAAACATGGATTATTTCTTGACACATCCTTGACTCTATCATATTATCATGTACCTTTCCCTTGACCTGTGAAAAACATTTCAAAAACATGGGATGAGCATAAAAACTCAGTATGGGTTATGAAAAAAAAACATGGAAAGGAAACATGAGTTCATATAAACATAAGAATGAAATCATACTTTACCCATAAAACATAGGTACATTAACATACCTCATAAAATCATGAATAAATCATAGAAATCCTAAGATATAAAGGTAACTTGAGGCATTCATAACATTCTTACGTAGGGAGTAACCCTCTTGGTTAGGTTTGGAATACCCATCACAGTATATTCCCTAAAATCTCTTCGGAGAAACCTTAACGTTTCACTCCTTCGCGTTACACAATGCATTGGAGAGCTATAACGGGCTCACCCGCCCTTAGTTTATCATGGAACCACACGTCTTCATAATAATGCACAAGAACCATAACATAATCATATCACATAAAACATGCATAAAGGAAACATAAAATTTCCACATTTCAATCACGAGATATCAATACAACACATTGATATAAAAACATTATGAAAACCATTTTCAATACCAAAACAAAAGAAATGTAAAACATGGTATTTATTTTTCTTTTAAAAAGAAGGTATGGCTTGTAGAGGAAGTCGAAACTCAAATAACGGTCACGACGGCGGAGAAGTCGTTGTCGTCGCATACGTACGACAAAAAAACATTCCCTTTTTTGTTTAGTAAACGATTTGTATAAAAATATTCCTTTTGAATAAACGTAAAATTCAAAGGGGTTTATACAACGTATAAAAGAATGTTGTGTATAAAATAAAATATGCCTCAATGAAAGGAGATTGAGACGAAGTCCCATACCTCGTATCCGACATGACCCGACCGTTCTTTAATCTCCTGAATAATAAACTTGAGTTAATATCTACTTGCTTAAGAATCTTTTTCAAGTTCATTATTCCTTTTATACCATGTTATGAACATCATGTAATCATTTAAGTTAATAATGTTCATTTTGTCGGTATTTGGTTCTTAAGTCAAAAATAGACTTCTTATACTTACATGTTGTTAATTTGGTCAAAGGTTTGTTATATCCAGAATGATATTAATGATTTGGATAACATATATATCATATATATTAATTATATACATGTATTTATAATATTACATCACATTTAGAGGAAAGAAATGAAATGCACCGTTCATGGAGACGGTAAGCCGTACGTACGCATGAACGCTACTTCCATTTCTATTTCATATTTTCTGGAATGGAATCATAATGATATAATAGTATATTATAATTCCAGTAAAATAACATATATAATATCATTAACTTTATCCTTTACAAATCCCACATATGGTATTAACGAATCAAATCACTTTCAGGTGGTGGTAGTCCGCACTTCCTAAAATGAAGATATCGTGTTTACCCATAATGGAAACCATAAAGGTATGCCCAAAATGAAAAAAAAACAGAATATTAATGAAAAAATAAACATATTATATATCATATATAAAAATAGTGACATCATAATGGCCACCTTTGATGGTGTTAAATGAGTATTGAACAATCATCGTTTCGGGAGGCAGAATTTCGCCATCCACGGAAACCGTATGTTCTTTAACCATTTGATGTAGTTGTGCGAGAGTTTAGCTCAAATAAATCTTATAACAACATCCTAGTACATTTCATATACTGTTGTTTTTACAAAATAAGTAAATAAAAAGATTTTAGGGGGTTGGAGAAGAAAAATAAAACAAATGAACATGAGAGAATGAATTACCTTTAAAAGTGTAACTCCTTTTGATTTGAGCCTAAAGGATTCCTTTGAAAGGATTCTGCCCAAAGGGAATCCTCTAGGATTAGGAGAGGGATGTGGAGAGAGTAAATGGGTAGGGTTTGGCCGAGAAAAAGGCTTGAGGAGTGTGTGAAATGAGGTAGAGGTGGGGCCCTTTTATAAGAGGAGAGGAGGGGCACTTTTGGAAAGTAAAGAAATATTACTTTATTTGAAAATGTGTTTCGGTTTTAAAAGGACCCACATTTCTATAATTGGTGGATAAGGTGATACGGGTTCGAAATACCCTCATCCAATTGGTTTTGGACATGTGTAGGTTTTAGATTTTTCATTATCTTTTCATTTTATTTAAATCGTTAAATAATGAGGTCATCGCTGCATCATCATGATGTCATAAATAATTTAATATATTTAAAGTCTAAAAATTATAAAAAAAATACTTTGATGTAGTAAATCTTTTTATCATTCCAATGACTTTTTATAATAAAAAATCTGATCTTTATAACCCCATGTAAAATTTTTTTTTGTAAAACATATTATGTTTGTGTCATTTTTACTTTTACATTAAATAAAAAGTTATTTATGTCATTTCCCAAACAAAGTGGATCCATGGGGTCCCCAAGATGACCCATGGCTTGTCTTGGTCGGCCATGACACAACCAATAAGGTTGGGACACGTGTCTAGGTCATTTCATATTATTAAAGCATTATTTATACCTTAAACTACCCTAATTACCACTAATTGCGATTAAAAACTTAATAAGTTACTATTCACCAAAAAATTATTTTAATCCCATTGAACCACATTTTACTTCTTAATGACAACCATGTATGTCGGATTTTCAAAATTCAATACACATTAGTGGTAAACTTTTATTTAACTGAAAAATCAGTTTTCTTGATTACCACTTAGTGGTTTCACTATTAATCAAAAATTGAAGTTTTTCAGAAAATTACCAAAAATTCAACCTAAGCTATATTTGATATTCCGAATTCAAAAATGAAGTCTATTTTACAAAATTAAAATCATATAAGTAACATTAATTAATTTAATAATTAATTCTCACTGCCAGAGCAAAAAGCGTGTTTTTACAAAACAATAAGTATCAAAAGATTAACACCAGTTTAAGTCTAATTTCAAAGTGGAATTGATTCCAATGACCACCATTGGATAAAATGGTAAAAATATTTTCTAATTTCACTTCAAAACCAATTCAAAACATAATCTAATCATATAAATAAATTAGATTAAAAATCTGTTTTGATGTAAAATGCAGTATTTTTCACTATTCATTAAAAAAATGAACATTGTTAGAAAAATACCAAAAATTCACACAAGGTAAATTTTGATGTCCCAATCATAAAGAATAAGTCTATTTTGACAAACATAGTTTATAAAATTGTCAAAATATAGATTCAAAAATGGTTTGCCATCAAAAGGCAGTAAAACAATCTTTTATAAATATTAGTGTATTCCATGCATAAGATTGTATTTATTTTCATTTTAGGCCTCTATAAAACTATATTAATCATTAATAGACATAGATAAAAATATCTATTATTCATTACTTACTTGGGATGTTACACGTTCCACCATAAACCATATCACATAGTTACCATTATTTTTCTTTGGGAGGCTAATGATGATGTACATGTGGACATTATACCATTTTCACATGGGTATAGGTAAGGGTATTACCATCTCTTTGGAATTAGATCTCTCTACATTATCATTGTTGACATATCATGAATTTTGAGGAATATTATATTATATTGTAATATATATTTTCACACCACAAGGGTAAAAAAAGATCACAGTTCATATTTCAACATAAATGATAGATAAAGAATGTTTATATATTTAAATTTTCCAATTGATCATTCTTTATCTCAATTTATTATGGAAGTAAACTACTTATATCCAAATTGGATCACAGTATCATAATATATATGGAACTCATACAAAATCTCTATTTTTTCATCTTTCACATTCTTTAAAATCTCTAGATCATCATTTAGACCACCTTGATCATATATTGGTTAGATAATTGAAAACTCATTTCAGATATGATGGATTTATTCCATAAAATTATTATTTTTAATCCATCCTCTTATGTTAATAAATATATTTTCATTCTCAATCTGCATCATGGTTAGTGTAGTTGGCTATTTTCTATTTATAGAATCATCTTCCTTGTTTTCCATATTAAGATGATAGGGAGTAGGGAAATAGTAGTATTTGATTTACTCTAACCATATACCAAGTTATATGTTGAAATATTTATTTGTGAATATGTACTATAATTTCTTTTTTTCGGTGTATAAGTCACACTTATAACCATAAAGGTAGTAACACCATATTTTCATGGAAATAATCACAACCACAAGATCTAAATCATTTCTCACATAATTTTTCATATGGATTTTCAACTTTTTTGAGGGATAGGATATCACTTTATTATTCTACAAGAGTGAACATCCGAAGATTTTCTTTTAAGAATCAGGAAATATAAAAACAATTTATCCACATGTTGGAAATTAGAGTAATATTATAGTGAATATCCCCATCTTTATCTCTTTGAATATTTCAAAAAATTATTCCATCCAAACATACATTAGAAAAATTATTTGTCAACTTAGTCAATGTTTTATGAAATCAATATATATTTCTCAAACTGCATCGGTATTAACCTGATAATCCACGAATACTATGGATTTCCAAAATATTATTGATTATGGCCCATTACTAAATTACCTTTATTTTTTAAGGGTCCATAAAAATTCCTTCTGTTACTATAATGTGTCCCAAGAATGAGATATGATGTGTCCAAAAATGACACCTGTTTAACTTGGAATAAAATTTTTCCATTCTTATTATTGCGATAAAATTTCATATATATTACTAATGTTTCTCCTTTATCTTTGAGTAAAGGAGAACTCACCATAAATAACTATTACATGATTTTAATGGTACTTCCTAATAAATATGTAAATAAAATACACTAATATTATAGTAGAATTATTATATATAATGGGAATTAATTGAAACTCATAGTTCAAAAAACATTTATGGAAGATAGTCTTATGAATTTCAGCCTACTTCAACTTGAGCTGATGATATCCATAAAGATGTTCCACCATTAATATGTACCGATATCATCGTATATGATCAAATAAGTCATAAATACATTGAATAGGATACATTTTCTTTGTGGTGATATTGTTGAGTTCCCAATATTCAATAAACGATCACATTGATCCATTCATTTAATTTACAAAGAGAACTAATGATCCTTAAGGATATTAACTAGGGAATATAACATACTGGTGAAAATAATCTTAAAGATTCATATTTAACTCCTACACATCGATATAGGATGTCCTATAGGTAAATTTTGAGATAGGATTCGCTCTGAGTATGAGTTATATTTAGAATTATTCCTAATTATATGGGTTTGTATGGGTAACTCTTCATGAAATAAAACATTATATTCCATTGAAATTGTAATTTATTCTATTATGATACATTTTTTTGAATAAAATATTTTTTAGAATGTTATGATTCTTCACATTGAATATCAACCATACAATTGAATGATTTTCCAAATGATATTCAGGATTGTCCTTTCATTTGTAGAACAACATGGGTTGGTCTGGAAGTTGAATAAATACTTCCTTTTAATGATAGTTGATGTATTCTCTATATAATGAGATAAAATACATCACTAGTATAGTATCACGTTATACCTATGGAAGCATCACATGATTCTCTTGATGATATTTCTTATTTAAACCAATTAAAGAATCTTCCAACATTTGATTTACAAAGATTTCATCACTGTTTGTTTTTATTGATATCTCACCAACATGATTTTAGGTCTTGGATTCAGTAGTTCTATAAAACATACAATATATAAAGGTATGAGTAGAACTATAATAAAATAATTGTTTTTCCATTCGTGAGTGAATAGGAATTGTACCATGAATGACTTCATTTTCTTTCTATACTTCAGTTGAAGTGACGGAATAATCCATCTCATTCTCCTTTGGATTTGGTGGATGATGACATTGATTACCCTTGAGGATTTGAGGAATAGTGCACTTAGGTGCATAGTTCGCTTTCACCCTACAATTGAATCATTGAACCATGTGTGGTTCTCTTCTTTCATCCATCAAATTGGCTTGATTAATTATATATGTACAGCATTCATGATCTTGGTAGCCTTCTATGCAAAACATATATAATTTTTAAATCCCTTTGTGATAGTTCCCAAGATACTTCTTCAATAATTTTTGACATGTTAGTGTTCGATATTTCTTCCCTAAATTTCAATTACATCCTCTATCTTGAAACTCTATCTTTTTTCAAATAACCATATCCATGGGACAATTCCCCAAACTCCATATCCACATTGAGAGAATATTGAACAACATATTCATAACTCATAATTTATATAATTTCTAGATCCTTTAGAAGGTGTGTTTTTAAACCACAAAAAAATATATCTATTTTTCTATCAATGATGATAATAAAACCAAATGTTTACCTCAAAATCCAAGTAAAAGTTTCTTCGTAGTTCTTGAACGATTTAAGTTCCCTTTTCTTCATCTCTATGAATAATCTCTTCAACATGATATGAGTGTTTCAAGGAAAATACATGTTATGAAACATTATATTAATGTCTTATCAATATATATTTTCAATTTTGTCCTTTTTCTTGTTGTTCTTAGTCAATTCCAACCATTAATAAGCATCTCAATCTAGACAATAAATGGAAAGTCTAAACATTTCCATCTTAGAATAGAAAAGATTATAAACAATTTTATACATTGAGTAGGCCAACCATTCCATGATTAGTGGTTCAGATGATCCACTAAAAATTGGTGTCCTTTGCTGCATAAAATACTCAATGGAGATTTAATCCATCTTATGTTATGGATGACGTTCCAGATTTTTTATGTAATTATTATTGCCTTAAATATCCGGGTAAGTATCTACATTAAATTTTAAATTCCACATCGCAACGTATTGGGGATGTCATTTGGCTAATCAATCCATTGTCCGTTCCATGGAATATTTACCTAGATTATCCTAGTTCCAACCATTTTTTTAAAAATATTAATGTTTTGATCAAAACATTATTCAACTATGCCTTAGTAAATAATTTATTTGATTATAAAATTAACTCTAAAGTCATGTCTTATGGGAACATAATGTTTAGAATTTCATATAGAACAATTATTCTTATGTTCATAATTATAATTAGCCTTATAAAAAGGGTTTTCACAATGGTTCACAAATACTAATTCCCTAATTAACCAAACCATGCTCTAAAACCAACTATAACGACCCTACTTTTTTATACTATACTATTATATCATTTTAATCATAAAGAACATAAAATAGTTACACAAAAAGTATCCAAAGATTTATTATCTTTTTAAAATTAGGAGCAAACATAATTATTACATAATAAGTGGTAAATATTTATTTAATTTCTTCTTCTATGGCTTCTTATCATCCCATGAGTTGTCAATAGTACATGGGGTGAGCATAATCATCATCATAATCGTGGGAGGAGGCAGTGGATGATGTAATGGAATTTCTAAATCCATAAAAATGAATGAAATAATGTATTATTAGTGAACATAAATTATTATTTAAAATTATCTCATTTGATACATTATATTACCCAATGCATTGGTGCACTATATAATTCCATGAACACCTATCACCCCATAACTTTTACATAATCATGCTTACCACACTGAATGTCTATCAATCATGGACATAAATAAACCATGGAAAGGAATGTGTTCCATTCAATATATATATATGTAATAATTAATAAACATTGGGGTTTTCTAAATATATAGGCAATAATGTACTCGATATAATAATTATCAATATTTAGTTAAGAAGAAACAATCTCATGATAATTAAAAATTCTATTTTTTAAGGAAGAGTTCTTCTGAAAACAAATATTTTCAATTTCCATAAAATAATTTTGTAAACATGAATATCCAATAAAATTCATGATATAAATAATAAATTTTATTTTTCAAAGATCAAATGAACATTAATAATGAAAATGACGTGAAATAGGGAGAACCCACCTAGGTAAGGAAAATGGCTTTGAGAATTCCCATAAACATGTGTTTGAATGCATTACTCACTTTAATATCTCAACTACTAAAATTTAACTCAATAATTATTAAATAAAGTTCATTTTATACATATTTTGATTAATCATAATTTTAAAATGTTCATTTATAGTCAATATGATGATTATTGAGTTCAATTTTGTCATTTTGGGAGTGTTAATTTTTTGGGTTTCCGTGATCAGTTCTCTTATTTATATATATAATAGTTATTTTACAATGAAAATGATTTTCTAGGTTTGATATTGTATGTTATCAATGAACATAAATAAATTTAATTGGTCTCATATACCAATTGTTATGGAATTAATGTTATTTATTTGATATAACGTCGATAGTGATGATTTATTTAATTTTGTTGGTTTTTACAAAAATTGTGTTCATATATCAGTTTATTTAAAATCATGTTCATATATTGGTTCCAGATAAGTATAAAGATTAGAATTTGTATAATATAATCTTATAAAATCATAATAATTTTTTTATTACCATCCTTGAATGCGTTAGTGATAAACAAAAACCGATAATCCACATTCACTGTAAATAAATGCACCACGGATTGTAATTTCATTTTTAGAATAAAAAGAAATTAATGGGATTTGAAGATGAATTATTCCATTAACATAATAAAATTAAAATATATAATATATAATATATTTATCATTCCACTTCCATATGTTTATGTTGGTAGAGGTTAAGATATGAAATGATTTTTAGAAGAAATTAAATGGGAAAAAAGAATATTTTACCTCTTAAATTTATCCTCCAAGAAAACATCATAAGAGAAAATGGTTTGTAATTTTGATAAAAAAAATATATCATAGATTTGGGGGAGGGTATTGGGAAGATAATTGGTCCAGTGATTAGAGAGAATAAATGTTTCAATGGTGTGAGGAGAAAATTTATTGATGGATGGTATTTATAGAGGAGGAGAGATGTGTTTTCTAATTATTTTATTCATTAGTTTATTATTTTGGCTCAAGAATATGAATAGTTTAACATTATAACTAAATATATTAAAATAATGATGGAGAGTTATATTATTTTCAGGAGAAATATTCCTAACATCCATAGTAACACAAAAATTCATGTATTAAGCTTTTATCCCAAATTATTATTTTTTAATATTCATACGAAATTCAAGTATTTTAGAAAAAATCTAAAAATTTCACCGTAGACATTTTCTAACATGTATAATTCGTATATTGACTCCATTTTATGAAAGAAATTATTTATAAGTTAAAATAAAATTTTAATTAAAATCAACATTTATTCAAAAAAATTGAATTTAAAATTTTACTGATTTTAGCACCTATTGAAAAATTAATTAATCTCTCATGAAATTATCATATAACCATAAGACAATAATAAAATATTTTATGATACTATTTTATGAAATTAATTTTTTTAAATAAATATATTAATTATAAAAATTTAAACAACCATTTATCATTTAAAAAACATTTTTTTACATATACTATAATATAATTATATCATATTTTAGTTTATAAGAATCCAAAATTTTATTTATACATTCAAAGATAAGGTTTCCATTATATTGGCCGGATTAATATTCATAATGGTATTTTTACTATTCCTATTTTCATGTTACTATTTGGTCTATATAGATTCTTTAATTTCAATCGGTATCACTTATTTCATTATTTATTTATGAGGGTAATGTTTTCATTGGATTCTCTATACAACAATTTGTTTTATACCATATAATATAGTTATAAGAAAATATTGAATACTATTTATAAAATATTGTAATTTTATAATATGTGTAAATAATATTATTTTTAGAAGGGTAATAATATATTAACTATCATAATACTTATATATATATATTTAATTATATCTGTCATGTGGTGTGGTGATGAAAATTAGTAACATCACCTCATGAAGGTGGTTTACTACAAATTATCACAAAATATATTATCAATTTTATACTTGAAATAAAAGGAACATAAATTTAATATCATCCTTTAATAATGTTAAAAATATCATTCATATTATATATTAACTTTAAACTATCACAGAACTAGTTTTCTACAGTGCCATCCTTTAACCACACAAAAAAACATATATAGAGGGAGCCATTATTTGTGCTAAAAAAGCAACGAAAATGGTACTTTAAACACCACTAAAAAATTCATTTAAAATTATCCCTTTATCAGTGGGGTTTTAGCGCTGATAAATGCACCCCCTTTATTAGTTCTTTTTTAGCCCAGTGAATGGGGCCCCTTTATCAGCGCTTTTTTTATTAGTATTGATAAGGTGGGCTTTATCAGCGTTTATTTCCCCATTGCTGATAAAGAGTTTATTTGAAAAAATATCATAATAAATAATATATTGATATATTAATAAATAAGTATATTTATATGGATATAAATATAATATATATATTTTAAATATGTTTTAGATAAATATTAATGAACATTTTTACATAATATATAAGATATGTATTGAAAATGTTTTAAAAAATATCTGAAAAAATTATTAATTAATAGTTTTCTATTTATCATAGACTAATTATCATTTAATAACAATTTGAAGAAACAAAAATCAAAAAATTAATAAATGATCTAAAATATGCTGAAAACATGACTCAAATTTCAAATAACGCTAAATTCTGATCCGGGTGTCCGTTTGAGATCTACAATATATCAAATAGAAGCATGTGATGACCTCTATGTGGTTGTGATTTAAATTTAACCTTCTGAAACATTTTCAAGTCCATAAAAATCATAAAAGGCCTCCAAAACTGAGTTTTTAGTCCCTATTTCAATATTTTTTAACATTAAATGGAATTTCATCCTCATGTCAGGGGGACTTTTCGACATTTTTCACTTGGAAGTGAATTTATTCTGAGAGTTTGAATTACATTGATATTATGGATTTTAAATATTACAATTCTTTATTATGATATGTTATTTATAATCAATAATATAACAATATATACATATTTTTTGATTCACCCATAAAAATAAAATTTTATAAAAAAATAATTAACCCAATTTAAATATATATTATATTTCTCAATATATAATGCATATATAAATAAAAAAATTATTCTCCATTTTATATAAAATACATATATATTAATAATTATTTACCAATATGATGTGTGTGTGTGTGTGTGTCTATTTGTGTGTGTCTGTAATGAAAAACTAACTTATATTATCTATATATTCTAAACATCTGTATATACATATGAATATATAATATTTTAAATATATATTAATATGTATAATTATATGTAGAGAAAAACATATAACATAAATGTGTGTTTGTGTTTTGTATATATGTATTTATTTATTTCTAAATACAAAAAGCATATTTTACAAATGTATTCAAATATAATTTTATAAATATATATAAATATAATAATAAATATAAAGATAAAAAGTATAATTATATATAAATAAATATATATAATTATATATTAATAAATGAATAAATATATAAATATATAAATATAACTATATATATATATATTAATAAATTGATATATATATATATATATGACTGTTAATATAACAAAAAAATATATATTAATATAAATATATATATTAAAGTGAATATATATTACAAAATAATTAATTATAACTATATATATATATATAAATATACATTTAATTATATATATATATATATATTCGTATTTTATTAAATGGAGAGAAAATTAACATATTGGAGTGGTAAAGGCTTCGGTGCCCATAAAAGATGTCATGGGTTCGAGCCCAGGGGAGGCAGGTCGTGTGATTCGGTGAAATTGTTTTTACTGCTTTTAAAGGGGGTGGGGAAGTGTCTGAGGCATGTTAGATGGGTGGGGGAGGCTAGTTAGTGTAGGATGGGGGTAGGGCACTGTTAAATGGGGCTTTAAGCGCTGTTGAAGCCACACCCAGATATGATTTTCTGACATTTTTTATGTTTTTTTAACATTTATCAATGCCTTTTAAAAAATGATGATAAATGTGGTCCTTTAACTGTGCTAAAATTTGTTGATAAAGGATCAATTTATCAGTGCTTTTTAGCGCTATAAAATGATCCCTTTTTTATATTCTCCTTGATAATTAGTGATTTTTTATCTACATAAATGTGCATTTATATAGTTGATGAAGGCCATATTTGAAGTTGTGTCAATTCCATCACAATAACCAGTCAGGATAGACATTGATAAAAAATATTTATCATTTCGTGAGGCGCTAGTCTTCTGTACACACAAATGACGACTTCATATTTCATTTAATGGATGTGGAGATGGATATAGGTTATGATATACACCTATTTAAATCTATGTACAACGATGGTACTGATTTTTTATTTAATCATGGTTTAAGAAGATTATATAGAGATGGAAGAATAAAAAAACATAAATAATCATATATAACAATACCTCTTCTTTGTAGAACCACCTTTGATTAACACTTTAAAACCACTATGGATGGTTTTATAGAAAATAATATACTTCTAGAATGATTATAGTTATTATATAATGGTATTTGTGCATTTATTTTAATCCAAATTAAATAAACCCCCTTAATTATCATTAATAATATAAAATCTTAATAGTATATAATATAATCCATTCCTCACTCTAAGAAATGAATAAATATAAAATGATGTCAATATTATTTTATGGTTCCTAAATCTCCTAAAAATGACATAGCCCTCATTCTTCTATAGGTTATATCATTGGACCCCATAATGATTATTAAATTTTGTTTATTCCTTTATAGAAATTAAATATATAAAATTTTACTAACACACCCTAACCAGCATCACACTCATGTGACTGACAATGACCATGAATAGTTTCTAATCATACAGAATATAAATATTCTACAGACTTCCTGAAAATATAGAATATAAAATTATTTAAATTAATTGATTATAATTCATATTATCCCCCATAACCATCCAAATTATATAAAAACATAAAAAATCATGATGTATTATTTTTATATAGAAAAATACCTAAATAACATAACATTTCTTAATAAATTTGTAAACATAATTTTTTTTATGCAAGAACATAAGTGATACAAATTAAATATTTCCCAGTTGGTCTACCTTTCTTACAAAACATAATAAATCAATAGTTTTTTTGAAAATGAAACTGTAAAATACCTTATAGTTTATATCCCCAATATTCATCAAATCCTTTAATAAAAAACCAGAACTAATCTATTCATAACAACCCCTATTTGTTATAATCACGAGCTAGATGTGAATATAGAAGTGACGCCTGATTTAACCTTCTAATACGCCATAAGTTGGTGCCAATCACTGAGGGTTAATAAAAATATATGGTATCAATCCCCGTAAATATCCCATTAAAAGGTCATGATTCATTAAAAATGTTTTATAATAAATAATTATATCCTAATAAATAATGTTTCATATAATGAATGTTATACATGACAATATACCATGAGTAACATCAACTACAGTGATCATAGACACCAGAAACCCTCGAATAGCCTTAATATGCTAATAGGGCCCATCAAGATCATGATATTATATCTTTGGACCTATGAAACACCCACATACACACAAAAATATATATATACGTATATTGAGGTGAGAATATATGCATACTATGTAGGAACCTCCTAAAAATCTCTCATTGAAATTTGGAAGAATCATACAAAATCCCTAGTGAATGAAAAATAATATTAAATTGTTTAAAAAATCTAAATATATTACCATCCACATCACGTCTCAGTTGAATTGTAAAATATATATATATAATAATTTTTAACAATGGAATATTGTGATGAATGGTACACATATTCCACATTCAGAATAAACCAGTCCCATTGAACACAAATATATTATATTGTGATGCTCATGTATCAACCATCCTTCATAATGTACATTCATGTATTTAGTTCATAACAACATCTCATAAGCACATATATCTCACATCATTATAGTCACAATTTATGATAATGTGACATTCTTTCTTATGTAAATACACATGATTCATAAATTCATTAAAGTCCATGTATAAGTAACACTTTTATAATAATATTTTGTTTAATATTGTACACATTTATGTCATATTGATGTAAGAATACACGATCATATAATACATGTATGTCATAAAATTGAGCCATTATAGCATGTATGAGGAGATATACATTCTCTATAAGAAATTATAGATTGGACAATCCCAAACTATATACCATGTATTGGAGAGTTAGTGGTATAAATTGATTATTCATCCAAATATATACATACAAACAAAGATAATGTGTTGTAACAAAAATCACATGCCTAAATATGGGAACTGATCCTGTTGTGAAATTTTTTGGGTGTATCATTATACATAAAATTACATAATTTTAATAGAAAACCAATATTTTATGAGAAACTATAAAACCTAAGAGTCTTGTGATAAATAGTGTCCCATATTAAAACCCAAATTCTATCACTTTGGAGAAAGTATATAATAATATTATAATCACATAAACCTTAGGGTTGATCACTATCACAAATAATTTATTATTAATAAAATACCAATCATTTTAATATACCATTATCTTTAATAGTATTTCAATAACTAACCCATATACATTTAATTTATAATTTTTTACTCTTCTTTATTCCAAAGAACTAAGACAAAACTATATTAATGATGGATAACCCAAAATTGAATAAGAAACCAATAGTAATCAATGAGAATAAAATTACCTGGAATCCCTACTTGAATCAACTCTCCCAACAATATCCCAGTATATATTCTACACTTTTCATACTCTCCATCAATCCACAACATCATGTCTCAACCTTAACAATAGGATGATAGCTCCACCCTCTCTATATAAACCAGCATTACCTAGATTCTAATTAAATAACATCCAATGATTTTTATTCTAATGTATATATATAAATATATATTATCATATTATAATTACTATAAAATAACATTATATTAATTATCAATACTACTTAAGGAAATGTGTGAAACATTATAACAAAGAATTCCTAAACAATGTCATCCACTGGTAGTACTTCCTTAAATCATCAAAACAACACATTCAATGAAATTTTCTAACATATTAATATTTTTTGAGAACTAATTATAAAATTAATGAATACTATAATAATTATAATAAATTTCATATAATCATAAATATTTTTAATTAGTTTTCATATTGTTAAATACAATAAATAAGAAATTGAATTGTCTTCAATACATCACCATAATGTCTACAAAAATCATAAGTTAATAAGGTTAATTCTTGAAGACATGAAAAGATACAGAACAAATACAATTATTTAATCCCATATTATTATGTTAATTGGGATAATATATTTTTCTTACTGATATATTTATTATTCATGATACTTCCTAATTTATATAAAAATTATTATGATATTTCATGAACACAATACAATGATATGAATCCTCATAGATCACTTAACTAGAATGAGATGATGATAATAGATCACCAACAAAAATATCTATGATGATTGAATAAAAATGGACATTATCAAATCATGAATCCACCATCATTAATCCAAAATAATATTATATATTATAATAATAGATACCTCCCTTCAATGGAAATAAATAATAAAATAAAAATGGTGACATAATGGTAAGGTGTAATTCCATCAATCGAAGGTAGTAATTTAACAATACAAAGGTCTATACACTAATTATAGAGAAATAGAAATAGGAAAAATTCTCTCATGACTCCTTGGATTTCCGATAATAATGTTGAGTGGAATTATTTTAATCGGAACATAAATTTGAAAAACAAAATACATGAAGGTGTTTCATTATCATGTGAAATGGGTTTGTCACACTACAGTGGCCTCAATATCATGATTGTTTTGTGATCTCCACCTGAATACTACCCTTTAGATCATTATCAAGAACTATTTATTTGTTGGAAATAATGTTTGATTAACTAAACCCACAACCCCCAATCTTATGATACAAACACATACATTAAATAATCTTGTTGATAAAATCATTCAGCTATGTACTTGGTAATACTAGTCAATCAACTATGAGTGGTGGTGATATAAATGGTATAAATGATGTAGATGTTTTAAGGGGTATTTGCCTATATTTTATTGAAAATGATACTATATTCCATGTACTAGGAATTATACATAATGACCTCTGGGTTATTTAAGAATTCTCCCTCAACCTTTTTAAAAATCAGATTATCCAAAAAAATGATTTAGTATCAATGTCACATGGGACATTAAGAAATATTTCATTTCTTGATAACATATACATGTGGAATAAAAAAATGTGTGATATGAAACCCTCATTAAGTGAGAACATGAAATTTATGTAACATAGAATAAAAATGGCATTAATATTATTGAATGAATTTCAAAACAATATAAATACACATTAAACATGATTCATAGAGCATGTTTTATCCTTGATAATCAATTAAATCATGGATATTAATAATTATAATCTCATAATAATGTAATAAAAAATTATGATCATTATAAACATGATTTTGAAGCCTTCTTCCATGTTACATATCAAATAATGGGGTGTGGTGTAAACCAATACCAACACAATTTTTTCTCCTTATAGATTTATAAGAAAGGTGGTTATATAAAATTATAGTACCCAGCCATTACAAGGTTATTGTGACATCATGTACTCAGATTTCACTTAATAGGTGCCCTGAGCCCAGTGGGCCACATGGTTTCATGTGCATGTCTCAACACGAAAGAGGTTACTAACAAGAATAGAGGGCATAGGGTGTATCCGTGGAGAAAATATACCTTCATTACCAGAGTGTAGCATAACGGATAATCATAAAAAGATATAAATAGCATCTGAAATATATGTAAATAGTAAGAGAATACAAAATTAAGGGATATAAAAGGATTCACATATTGGTATGAACTGGAATAACTGATGATGATATGTCATGTACCTAGAAAACTGGAAAACATGGGTATAAGACAACATGTATAACATATTCCAAAAAAGTATAAAGAAGAAAAATGATTATTCCAAGAATCCAAAGAGTTTTCATAGGCATATACTTTTAATATCCATCCAAAATATTATGTAATCATGTGTTTGAAGTTGTATTATTCTCTTTGTCAACACCTACATATCTGTAATCTTCCCCGAGTACCAAACGTTGCTTGAGGAGGGTGTGAGATAAATCTCAATGGGCCTCCACCAACAGTGTCTATAACATCCAACCCATTTAATGTAAATACAAATGTGTGAAATCATGAATCTATATAATGTAAATCTATTTAATGTAACTAAATACCCAAGTACCTACATCATCCCTCGACTGATGTCTGAATATGTAACAAGTTCATTATTTTATTATTACTAGTCTATCACATGATATCCATAGGGAATGTTCTAATATATTACAAGGAAAACTATAAGGAAATTTATTAATAAGTTTCTAAGGAAATCCTCATGTAAATGTTGACCCTGAGTTTTTCAGACTCGGTAATGAATGTATCCTAGCTATGGGTTAGTGTGTAATCTGAGGAGCATAGTCGAAGGTGTTCCCCACTAACTCCCCAACTGAGTCCAAGGATTTTGTCAAAGTTAAAATGGGGCTAAGCAATGACTAGCCTTAATGGGATTTAACCAAGGAACATATTTGTTAATTGAGGATCCAATGAGTGTATCCAAGGAATCCTATAGTACTACATGTGGATCCTATAGTTTCATACCATTCATCCAAAATTAGACATGGATCGGGTTCTATGTGGGACTAAACCTATGAAATTTGTATCCTTGATTTTCGAATGGGATCCTTGAGTGGTTAAATAATACCTTGGTAATACAAGGTGAACAGAAGGTAGACCACTTCTATTTTTATTAATAAGACTTATATAATTTATAAGGTTTAATCTATTACCATATATTAGTGTGACTAGGTCAATTTTTCATCCAACTATTCTTTCAGGTCATAATATATCAATATCTGTATTTGGTTCGGCTCTTTCCTTTCATTATTGTGATAAGGCCATGTAACTTGCAACCATTACTTTAATCAATTTTAGTAATTTTAATAAGAAAGGATTACTCTACTACAATCCATCAACATGGTAAGGGTTTCTACGAATGTGAAACCTATTATTCAATTACATTATAATAGTGGAATGTCATATATATAATATATATACAAATTTCCAATTCACATAGTCTTATTAGTATAATAACTTCCTTAATAAGGTAATGTGGTGACCATACAATGTAATTTACATTAATAAATTCAAAATATTAATTAGGACATTTAATATACAAAATCTTACTCTTAGGACGTTCAAACCAATGCACACATGAATGGAACCTCTAACATGTCAAAACACTAAAACAAAAATTATGGAATGAAATAATACATGTGATGGATGTTGTGGTAAAAATAACCCCTAAAAATAATCACATATTTGGAAATAGAAAAATCATATTTCTATAATGATTATAATCCTGGCATATAAATTAAATAAACCCCACCCAATGAAATCGGCAGGCCCCACATGGTAATTCCAAAAACAACAAACAATACAGATGATTTATAACAGTGACACCTTGATAACATGTTCGAGAGTAAGAGAGAAGAATAACAGCTCAAATGGACTAGATTACTTACCATTGCACGTTCAACATGAATAACTAAAGATCGACCAAATCCCAGAATAAGTTGATTTCTTGATCCATATCATAGGCCATTAAAAATATCCAATATGAAGGAAAATGATGTCAATATCAATGGAAATAACATTGATTATCAAGGATAGGCTTATTTAGTTCATTATGCAAAAAAAAACAAAATTTAGAAAATGCACAGTTTCTCCACATGGTTTTCTAAACTGTGTGCAAACCATGCATGAATAACTATAGAAAGGGGAAAACCATTCTATTAGGCTACATGGTTAGGGAAACTATGAACCAGAAATTATATATTGATGTGCCGAAAAATTCATACCATCAACATGGTTAGATCTAATAGTCATCTCATTCTGTATTATTTACTCAACCCATACGACATGATCATTTTTTCAGAAGAGATAGCTTCTGGTATCCCAAAAAACCCCAGAAACCCTTGAGAGCATCATTAACCCATGAGGAATAAAAAATAATTTAAAAATAAGAAATTATAGAAAACATTTACTGATCATACCTATGAGAAAAATCAGGTTCTTACAGTCTTCCATCCTTATATAACTCATCCCCAATTCACCTTCCAAGGGAAGGGAAATAATGTCTGAGAACACCTCTGGAACTGGGCATGTACGTCTGCCTGCCATTCCAATGTCTCATTCTACGTGCAGTTTTTCTACCATAGAAGTCTTAATATAAGGACAAACTAGACCTAACAAGCCTTCATTATATGATCAATGATGTGTACTAGATACTTCTCAAGGGTAACATCAGTACATAACTCAAATTCCTAGGAATCAAAGGAATAAGATGGTTCGGCATGATTTTGGTGAAGCAGTGCAACATAGAGGACATAATGCAGGGCCCAATACCTCTACAGTAGTTGCGAATAATAAGCTACCATCCTGAATCTACATAGAATCTCCATCAACCCTATGTAACGAGGTGATAAAATCCCTTTATTTTATAACTATATATACCCTAGCAATCGTGATACCCGAAGGAAACAGGAACCATGACCATAAAATCCAATGTTCATAAACTACCATCTACATATGATTTTTATCTAGAAAAATAAATAGTCAAACCCTTTATGGACATTTAGACATACCCTATAGAATCGTGAACAATATAAGGACCTAGTAGTTCTTCCTCACCTACCTCTAGCAATCACATAAGTAAATGGAATAGATTTCAATACAATGCCTCAAAATGATCCATCTTAATTGTATCTTGGAAAATTATATTATAAATGAACTCTATAAGAGGGATATGATTCTTCCGAGAACCTCTGAAATCAAGGAAACCCACTCAGAGCATATGATCTTGGACCTATATCATTCGTTCTGATTTTACATCGGTTTAAGGGTAAAATATTGTGCATAAAATAACCCTTTTACCCATATAATTCCTAAAACACTTTCAAAACTGTGATTTGAAATGATAGTTCTTATTTGAAATAATATTATTTGGGACTCTGTCTAGTTGTATGATCTCACAACCATAGATCTTTCTCAGATCTTTGAATGAGAAGGTATCCTGAATAAGAATGACATGGGATAATTTTATTATTCAGTTAATAACTACCCATACAACATCTCTATTTCTCAGAGAACATTGTAAGATGACTTCAAATACCATATAAATATAATCCCATTTCCATTCTTGGAATAGATTTAGTTTTAACAAACATGTAGTTATCTGGTGCTCCACCTTCACCTGTTGAGAGGTGAAACATAGAGTGATAATGCCTCAAATATTATATTCCATCCTTGCCCACAAATATTTGCATCACATATCAAGATACATCATAGAGATACCTGGATTAAATTCCCACTCTGAAACGTGGGACTGATGCATCATCCTCTATCTCATATAGGTAGGAACCTAGACACATCCACGAATGAGCACGATTTCGCCTCTATCCATATACCAATATGGAGGTTGGTTATCTCTTGATATACCCTCAAGGAGAACCATGCCCCTAGGATATGAAAATATTCTACCCTTCACAATCTCATGGAGGGAAGAGGTTACTGTCAAATATGAAATTTAATAAAACTCATGATTATCATTAACCATTATATTCATATTAGATAAGAGGTCCATTGACATATATTCATCACTATCTTCTCATAAAACATGTGTTTGAGTTTTCCATCATTGCGAATTTTCAGCCATAAATCCCTTCCCATGCGTATATGATGGCTCAAAATAAAAGGGTCTTAGATACTGGATACTTATTCATTTTATGTTGATCATTTCACACTATTAAAATGATATATTTGAGGATCATTTGGTACATGTACACCACAATGTTCTCACCCAATAGATAATGTCTCCAGTTACGTAAGGCATTGAAAAATATTTCTAGCCCAAGTTTCTATGTTGGGTAGTTTCTATCATGAGGACTCAAATATCGAAATCCTTACGCAGAAACTATGTCCTCCTTCATTAGCACTACTCCTAGGTCGATGCCTGATGCATCAGAAAATATGATATAACCTCAACCTGGATCTGGAAGAATCAGAATATGCGACGAGACAACCCCCTTTCAACTCTTGAATGGCGTTCTCACATTCTTCTAACCACAATAACATGACAACCTTCTTTGTAAGACCAGTGAGAGTAGATGTGTGAATGAGAAGTCATATATGAAATGACATTAATATCCAGCCTACCCTATGAAACTCAATATATCAGACATGTTCTTGGGATACTCTCAAAAAACTACAGCACTATACTTTTGTGGGTGAATAGTTAGTCCTGGTTATGATATGATATAACCGAATAAGTGACCAATGCTGATCCAAATTAGTAACTAATAAGTCGTGGAATAATGATGATTCTCTCTCAATGTACTCAGAACAACCTCAAATAATTTTTCCATGTCTCTTTGAGTTTGAGAATACATCGAGACATCACCAACAAACCCCAAGACAGATGAATCCAAAAGGTGTGGAACACCCTATTAATCAGATCCATGAAAATGGAGGGTGTGTTCTTATGACCAAAAGGCATAACTAGGTAACAAACATACCATACCTCCAATCGAATGTTATACATTGTTTTTCTAATTTCCTAACTTTCGCCTGATAATAAACATATCTCATGTCTATATTAGGGAGGATTTTTTATCCCCTAAACTAGTCAAAGAGATCTTCTCTTTGAATTATTGGATACCAGTTTTTGACTGTATGCTAGTTCAACCATTTTTAATCACTACATATACACATGGTTACAACTGCATCCTTGGAGAAAATAATGGGTGGACCCCAACAGGATGTACTAGGATGTATAAATCCCTTAGTCTCCAGATCCTCTAACTACCAATTATGCTCCTGAATCTTATTCTGTTCCATACTATAAGGGGGAATAGAATCATGAACTACTCTAGGAACAATCTTGATTGTAAAATTTTTATCTCATTGAGGAGGTAAGCTATAAAATTATTCCGGAAATAGATCCATGAAGTGATCCACTAGAGGAGGGAAATTTTCTTGATGTAATCGTTGATAATCCATGAATTGATAGATAATCAAGGCAGAAAATCAACTAAGCCCATGATTCTTTAGTCTAGCTCTACCAACCTTGATATCACACTCACCCTTATATAGATAATTGATTCCCTTTGGTGATTTAAATGAAACCCTATGATAATAGATGTCTACAAAACAATGATATCGAACCAACTAATCCATATCGAAAATGACATCGAAGCCCATAATTTTGAGAACAATGTGGTTCCATAAAAAGGAGTCTTCCGACCTCAAGGGGAAGTTCTTACACTACTGTGTTCCCTCTTACTATTTCCCTAATGGTGTGTCTATGGTCATTACATCATAGTAATATTGTATCTCACATATGAGCCATTCCGCGATAGATACAGTGAGAAAATAGTTCTATGCACTAGTATCCAATTAAGAAGATACTACAGTAGATGGCACTAGAATAGTAACTCATACTGTAGATATTCCCACAACCATATCCTTAGTTATTTTTTGTAGTGACTGTAACTAGACTAATCTAATGTCCTTTTCAATACCTGTACTATAATGATTAATATTAATTAGCTGGTGATGATAGTGATCATGGGTCTAGCTACCATGGCCATGACCTTCTTCTTAGATAGAACAATTGGTACTACTATAACTCCCCACCTGATGTAGTGAAAAAGAACCCTCTCAAAATAGTGGAGCCAGTGCGGATTCTTCTCAACTCGAATCTAGTGGAAAGGACATGTAGAAACATTAATGATTTTATATACAGTTTTAATCCCATATATCCATTGGTTCTCTATCAAAATGATGTTTTAGGTGCCCCCATCCACCACACTAATGACACATCCTAGAGTTATTAATACATATACTATATTATTCACTTCTCTAATGAGAAACCATGAGATAATGTTTTCTACCATTGGGAGAACTATTTTCATGTAGTGGCACTAATCCTCTATGACCGATGCTATTTCTGTCCCTCAGGTTGTGCTTAGTGATATGAGATTTATTGGATATTTCAAAAGATTTAGGTAGTCGAAAGGAATTCACCTATATACAGATGGTGTACTAATGATCATCCTCAAAATGTTTAGCATGTCAAAGATCATCAATGGCTAGATGCAATGAAATTTTCTAAAACTCCATGAAACATGTTGAATAATCAATATCTAATAAAGATCCCTGATTGAGATAGATGAACACTCTATCTCTATTAACATTGATCATATAATGAAATAGATTATCATAGAAATAATTCTAGGAGTAAGACCATATCATGTCTTGATGGAGATCTGCCTAGAAAAACCACATCCCACCGACGCTTGTCTGAATCCCAAAGAATATATGTAGTATTCATGATCCACTAATATGGAGGAATTTCCAGATACTCAAAGTTAGAAAACATAACTTCTTGCTAAGACTCATTATATACGGACCACCATCCCCTATGAAAGTAGAACAATTCATCTACTAAAACTCATGAGTATGATCATCCATCGTAGGATCAAATTGTGCAGCACCATGCATGGACTACATTAAACGTGGAAATGTGTCACGGCTTTTGGAATCAATTCCCATATCAGGTACAACAGGTTATGCCTCAAGCGGTACTCCTTGAGGTAAACCTAGTGGCTCACTGGCCACCACATCTGGAGATTGATTGTCCCTACTATTCTAGTTTATGATATGAGGATGTCGTGGATGAATTGATCTAAAATTTCATGAAAACACCTCAGAACAAAAATTAAACTAATAGATAGCATAACGTATAGAATATAAATGTATGAGAACTCACTCCCATGGTATAATACCCCAACTACCTGATTATATGGCCATGAATCTATAAGTGGTAAAGAATATGTATCATTTCATTTTATATGTAATTGCCCGATTCAATCCATTAACGTTCATAAGAATGATATGGTGACACAAGGATGTGTGAACATTTCAAATTATAACTAATTTTTCTCTTTATGATGTATATTAATTCCCATTTAATTTGTTTACATACACCTCATCAATGAAAATGACACCAACATATTTATAGCATAATGGATTGACTAAATAAATCACCCTTTCCCACCTATCTCTCTTTTTGTTTTAAAAGGTAGGGGCCGGGAAACAAAGTGGGTGATGGCCCAGCCCCCGAGTGGGAACGCGGTCAGGCATGCAGTGGCCCGCGAATCCCTTACCTTCCCCAGGCCCACCAAGGGGTGAAGCCCAGTTCCCCAACGGGGGCCGGCGCCGCGTAAAACGCTTGGGTAACCGGCGTGCAGTCGTGCACCGCGTGTGGTGAACATGCTTTTTATAGCATACCCCCTGACAGGGTTCGAACCCCCGACCTCCCCTGAGGGATATCATCAAATGAAGTTTATGAAATTCACTTATATGGAATAGTAGTGTGCCTAACATGCGAATTCTAGGTGCCTATAATAATGAACGTTAAAATTTAATTTTTCCTCATATAATCTTGACAAGGGTAAGATTAACACTCAATATGAGTAATAATAATAACCACAACATAACATGTGTTTCCACCAATGGTGAAATAATTTCAACTGTAATATGCAAAAACTAGAACTACAATAGTATTTCAGGAAACTAATAATTTTCCCAAAACATTGGTTCTTGACGCCCATGCACAACTTATGACCAAGTAACAAACATTCCTAACATCCTAAGTACAGTCTCCAAATAGTAATTCAAGAATGAAACTGTAACACCCTAGGTAAATAAACAGTATGAAATTTTCACATTTATCGGTATTTTTGAATAAAATATCAATATGACTTTAAATGGGATGCTATGCTCGATGCCGTAACCAACACGTAACAATGAGTTTCTTGGGAATCTTACATTGCACTCTAATAATAAAATAATATTATTTTAAATAGTAGTTAACGCCTAGCCGTTGTATTGGAGGGATTGAACAGAACTAACTACAAAATGATTATATATGTTTCTCAAATATTTTTTGTTTTTACAATAAATGTTAGTGGATTAAAAATGCAAATGAATCCAATTTTAAGCGTAAACATTCTAATATTGTTTAAAAGGTCGATTTACCGCCTTTTGATGGCGAACCTATTTTAAATCCACCTATTGAAAATTTTATGTGTTATATTTGACAAAATAAAATTCTTCTTTAGAATTGGGACATCAAAATTTACTTTGTGTAAATTTTATTTAATTTTCCGAAAAAGTTCAATTTTTAGTGAATAGTGAAAAATGTTGTATTTTAATTCAAAACCTCTTTTAATCTAATTTATTTATATTATTAGATTATCTTTTGAATTGGTTTTAAAGATATATTAGAATATATTTTTACCATTTCATCCAATAGTGGTCATTGGAATTAATTTCAATTTGAAATCGGACTTAAAGTAGTGTCAATCTTTTGATACATTTTGTTTCATAAAAACACGCTATTTGTTTTGACAATGGGAATTAATTACTAAATTAATTAATGAAACTTATATTTTTTGAATTTTGTAAAATAGACATAATTTTTTAATTTGGAATATCAAATATAGCTTAGGGTGAACTTTTGGTAATTTTCTGAAAAACTTCAATTTTTGATGAACAGTGAAACCACTAAGTGGTATTTAAAAAACTGATTTTCCATTTAAATTAAATTTTTCCATCTTTGTGTTTTGAATTTCAAAAATCCGACATAAATGGTTGTAATTAAGAAGTAAAATTTTGTTCAATGGGATTAAAATAATTTTTTTGTGAATAGTAATTTATTAAGTTTTTAATCACGATTAGAGGTAATTAGTGTAGTTTAAGGTAAGAATAATGTTTTAATAAAATTAAATGACATAGACACATGTCCTACCCTCATTTGATGTGTCATGGACGACCCCGAAAATCCATGGGTCAACTTGGGGACCCCATGGAGCCACTTTGGTTGGAAAATGACATAAATATCTTTTTATTTAATGTTAAAGTAAAAATGACACAAACATGAGATGTTTTACTAAAACAATTTTTTCATGGGGTTATACAAGTCAGATTTATGACTATAAATTATAAATCTAAAGATAAAAATATTTCCTACATCATAGTATTTTTTATATAATTTTTAGACATTAAATAACTTAAATTATTTATGACATCATGATGATGTAGTGATGACCTCATTATTTAACGATTTAAATAAAATGGAAAGATAATGTAAAATATAAGACCTAGACATGACCAAAAACTTTTGGATGGGTATATTTCGAACCCTTATCACCTTATTCTGGAAACAAATCAATGTGGGACCATTAAAATCCGAAACTCATTCTAAAATAATGTAACATTTCCTTACATTCCAAGAGTTCCCCTCCTATCCTCTTTTAAAAGCCCCCACCTCTACCTCATTACCCACACATCCAAAGCATTTGGCTCGGCCAAACCCTGACCATTTTGTCTCTCACCATCCCTCTATATCTCCTTGAAGCCTCACATTGGGCAGACGTCTTTCCAATAAATCCATTGAGCTCAATCCAAAGGGAGTTACCAGATTTTAAGGTAATGTCTTCACTTATGTCCTTTTTTTTATTTGCTTCTCCAACCCCCTAATCTCATTTAATTCATTTATTTTGAAACAAATACAGTATTTTAAATATACTAGGATGTTGTTATAAGAAGGATTAGAGCTACACTTACACACACCTATATCTAATGGTTAAAGAACATACTGTTTCCGTGGATGGAGAATTTCTGCCTCCCAAAATGATGATTGTTCAACATTCTATTAACACCTTCAAAGGTGGACATTAAGATGACACTATATTTATATATGATATATAATATTTTTATGTTTTACTTAAGCTTCTGTATTTTTCATTTATGTAATACCTTTATGGTTTCCATTATGGGTAACCGCGATATCTTCATTTAAGGAAGTGCGGACTACCACCCCCTCAAAGTGATTTGATTCGTTAATACCATATGTGGTACGTATAAAGGATATATTTAATGATATTATATATGATACCATACTGGAATTAAAATACTATTATGTATCATTATGTTTTAATTCCATTAAATATGAAATAGAAATGGAAGTAGTGTTTATGCATACGTACGGCTTACAGTCTCCATGAACGGTACATTTAATTTCTTATCTCAAAATGTTATGTACTATTATAAGTACATATATATAATGGATATATATGTAACATATTACATCTAAATTATGGATATAATTCTGGAATTATAACATATATATATATATATATATATATATATCTCATTTTGTTTTAATTACATTAATATGACAAAAAATGAATGTAGCGTTCATGCATACGTACGGTCTACCGTCCCCATGAACGGTGAATTTAATTTTTTATCTCCAAATTTTGTGGAATAGTATAAAATGAATATATTCTTCATATATATGATATTTAAAACATAAATACTTCTCTAGAAATGATGTACCTATAACTACATGGAAAATTCTTTTCCAACAAGTTCAATTTTTACTCATGTACTGACCATCGACAAAAACGTCTGATACGAACTCACTTTATTAACCAATTATTATAACATTATAATATGTGATATGAAATGAATAATAATATTTAAAGGAGGTCCTTAAGAAATTATAAATTGACCAAATTTTATTATTCAGGAGATTAAAGAATGATCGAGTCATGTCAGACACGAGGTAAGGGATCCTACTCCTCTATTTCTTTTTAAGTACACTCTTTTATGTAATTCCTTTTAAATCTCATCTTTCTTGTTATTGGGATGTTATTTTATAATACTATTACTGAAATTTTTATGTTCATATGATTATAGACCCTATTCTCTCTCATCAATCCATTTTGGATGTTTTGAGTGGCGCCGTTAGGCTGCCGAATTTTCGTAAGAGATTTAACCTCTCCCTTTCTTTTTAAGTACTCTCCTTTATGTCACTTCTTTTAATCTCCTAGTTGTTATGTTGGGGATGTTCTTTTATATTAATCTTTCTGTAAAAATTATGTTAATATTATGAGAGAACCTATTTGATCTCATCAATCCATTTTTGTGGCGTCGTTAGGCTGCCGAGTTTTTGTAAGCGATTTTTCATCTCACTTTTATTTTCGTGAGATTTATGCTACATTTTCCACAATTTCCTTTCAGTGGTGTATGTACTGTCCATTATTTTTACTCATTGTGTAATATACTTTCATTTATGAGTATTTACATCAATTTTGTATTGTCCTTCTTTCACGGGGTGTATATTTCGAAAGATACCCATATCGGTAAGGGAACCTTTCACCATCCTCTTTTTAAAAGACTTATTTTGTTATGTCTTTTATTTCACATGATATTATGTTGGGATATGTTCTTATATATCCTTATTTATGTAAATTTTATGTCCAAGTGATGAGATACCATTTTCTCTCTCATCAACTCATTTTCTGAATTTTGAAGTGACACCGTTAGGCTATCGAATTTTTGCGAGGGAACTTCTTAACCAAATTTTGATTCATTTGGATAAACTTTCACTCCTTGAATGTGTCGTTCTATGAATATGTGTGAATAACCACTGATTGCTTTACACTTATATTTGGTGTATTCGTTTTTCACACATAATTACGTAATTGATTTATCCTTAATCCAAGGATATCGTCTTTGTATGGGACATTGTCTCAATATCCTTTCATTGATGAATATTTTTTTTATACACAACTTTATTTTATATGGTGTATAAAACCCTTTGACTTTTACATTTATTCAAAATGAATCTTTTTTCTACAAAGCGTTTTACTAAATGAAAAAAAGGAATGTTTCTTTTTACGTACGCGGTGACAACGACCTTTTCCGCCGCAACGAGTATTATTTGATCTTTGGCTTCCTCAACAAGATGTAATGTTTTTAAAATAAAATAAATACCATATACTTTTTTTGTATATTGGTAGTGAAAATGGTTTTGAAAAAGGATTCTATTATGTCAATATATTTAAATGATATATTGTGATTGAAATGTAAAAATGTTATCATTTCTTTATGTTGGTTTTATGTGTTATAATTTTATAATGGTATTTGGTCATTTTATGGGTGGTTACGTGATAACACATATGACGAGTGGTGCCGTGAATACCAGGATAGGTGGTTATGTTATAACCTCCAATGCATTGGGTATGGAATTTGGCCGTATGGATATTCCATTACGTATGTATAGAAGTTGGCCGAATGGCTATTCAATTAAGTGATATGTGTGGAAGTCGACCTTATGGTTCTTCCACTTAAGTATGTTTATGTCCAATGTTACCTTTATATGTTATGTGATATTTAAATGGGTTTTATGGTAATCTTTTTGTTTCAGAAGGGTAATTAATGAACTTTTATTCAGTGATGAGTTTCTACTATTTCGAAAAGGTGAAAAGTATTACTTTGATAAAGTATACATGGTTTAATTGTTGTTTTGAAAAACTAACAGTTTTCATTCTTTGTGTATACCTTACTGAGATTTTTATGCTCATCCCATGTTTTTGAAAATGTTTTTCACAGGACTTAATGTGGAATAGGTTCAAGGATGGGATCAAGGGAAAGTCATGCTACCTAAAACATGGAACTAGACATGTTTCTTTTTAAGTGTTTTTATTTTATGAAAACATAGTAGAAGTTTCTACTTTGTAATATTTTGAGATGTAATAGTTATGTCCTAATTCTCTAAAACTCTAAACCTGAAAAGATCCTCAATGTGAATTATTCATTTAATTTAATATTCAGTTAGCTTTAAGGCTAGGGCTTTATAGTTGGTATCAAAGGTCGGTTTAGATAACTTTAGAGGTTAGGGTATTCACTAAGCATAAGTGACAGTACCATAATGGATAGGATTTCATAAAGAGTCCTAGTTTTAGATAAAGTGAATGAGTAAGTATATCTTAATGGTTATCTCCCTCATTAGTACATGATGGTTTTGTTGATATACACACACTGACATTTCTGTTTTTAGTGAATGGATGGATCTAGCAGGAACCAAAGTGACAATAGGTTTGAAGGAAACTGTGGTGGTTCTCTGATTAAGAGATTGGATGAAATGGGTTATTCAATGAGGAAACTTGTGTTTTTTCTAAACAAAGTATCAAGGAGTCATGATCAACCACTTGAACCTTGGTATGTTCTGTAATGCATCATGTACAAGATGACCAATCGATGTGGAAGTTCATGTAATAATTATAAAGGTAACCATTAGGGTTAATATGATCCTTACTTTTAAGTTAATTATGGGTTATTATATGTTATTCTGGAAAATGAAAGGCATGAGATAAAAATGAGGCTAAAATATGTTATGATCACTTTTGAAGATTTTATCTCATTTTGGGGAATGTTTTAAAATTATATATTTTTGGAAAAAGGACAACATGCAGACTGTGTGAGAACCTGTCGCGTCGGAAAAAGCTGTGGGAATCGAACCCACAACCAAAGTGTGACTGGTATTTATCGCCTACCACTGTACAACGTGAAGTACCTGGATAGTTTGACTGATTCTTTTTAATTAGATGATTTTATGAATTAAGAGTAAGTTGATTTTGGGTTATTTATGAAAATTATTAACCTATCATAGAGGATATGTGATTAGGTTAATTAATTTTCAATACGAGACTTTATGAGCAACTGATGTTGTTTGGAGATAAATTTTACGATTTAACATGGAATACTATGTGACTAAATCCTTCAAATATTTGGGATTCAATCTTAGATTGGTTTAATTTGAAGAATTTTATGGACAAATTTTTTATCAAATGGTCCTCGTTGAACTTTAGGTTTTGATGGAAAAATTTTGGAGATTAAGAATAGATTTTCTTTTTATAAAGGATTATCCTTTTATGTATTATCTAATCTTGTACTAACCTTTTTCTTTTTGGTTTTGGTTTGTGTCTAAAGACATGTGAAATATATAGTTCTCTTTTGTGGATTAGGTGATTCTCTAGAAGTTGATTATAGTACTCTTAATGTGAACATGTCTTCCAAAATACTCATCTTTTGGAGAAAATATGAGTTCATGTAAGAAATCTACTAAAAGTTGAAAGTCAACATGACAATTATGTATGCTTCCTTATGTTTTAGTTAAGCTCATAAATAAATTCCTCAGTAAAAAATAATTTAAAACAAAAATATTGTCTATTAACTTTTCCTACTGGGGAATCGAAAACCGTTTAACCCATCACTAGTTTGTGATTTTCTTATGGTTAACTTTCTCTTAAAAATGTTTTATATCACTATTCATCAGAGCATGACCCTATGTTTTCTCCTCCATGTCCATGTTTTCCTACATGGAATCCTAGTATGGGTTAACTCGGGTGACCTCTGTACTTATCTTTCTTTATTTTAATGTATTTGTTTTACCGACTCTTGTTCCGGTGTTGGACTTTCAAGGATGTTTCCAAGCTCAATTTTAAAATTGCGAGGATGCAATTCCCAAAAGGGGGGAAGGAAGTAACAGCCCAGGTAAATAAACAGTATGAAATTTTCACATTTATCCATATTTTTGAATAAAATATTAATATGACATTAAATGGGATGCTATGCTCGATGGCGTACCCAACACGTAACAATGAGTTTCTTGAAAATCTTATGTTGCACTCTAATAATAAAATAATATTATTTTAAATAGTAGTTAACGCCTAGCCGTTGTAATGGCGGTATTGAACAAAACTAACTACAAAATTATTATATATGTTTGTCAAATATTTCTATTATTTACAATAAATGTTAGAGGATTAAAAATGTAAATGAATCCAATTTTAATCGTAAACATTCTAATATTCTTTAAAAGGTCGATTAACCGCCTTTTGATGGCGAACCTATGTTAAATCCACCTTTTGAAAATTTTATGTGCTATATTTGACAAAATAAAATTCTTCTTTAGAATTGGGACATCAAAATTTACGTTGTGTAAATTTTTTGTATTTTTCCGAAAAAGTTCAATTTTTAATAAATAGTGAAAATTGTTGTATTTTAATTCAAAACCTATTTTAATCTAATTTATTTATATTATTAGATTATCTTTTGAATAGGTTTTAAAGTGAAATTAGAATATATTTTTACCATTTAATCCAATAGTCGTCGTAGAAAATAATTTCACTTTGAAATCAGATTTAAACTAGTGTCAATCTTTTGATACATTTTGTTTCATAAAAACACGCTATTTGTTTTGACATCGAGAATTAATTATTAAATTAATTAATGCAACTTATATGTTTTGAATTTTGTAAAATATAAATCATTTTTGAATTCAGAATATCAAATATAGATTAGGGTAAACTTTTGTTAATTTTCTGAAAAACTTCAATTTTTAATGGATTGTGAAACCACTAAGTGGTACTTATAAAAACTGATTTCCCGTTTAAATGAAATTTTTCCATTTTTGTGTTTTGAATTTCAAAAATCTGACATACATGGTTGTAATTAAGAAGTAAAAAGTGGTTCAATGGGATTAAAATAATTTTTTGGTGAATAGTAACTTATTAAGTTTTTAATCACGATTAGAGGTAATTAGTGTCGTTTAAGGTAAGAATAATGTTTTAATAAAATGAAATGACCTAGACACATGTCATACCCTCATTGGATGTGTCATGGCCGACCAAGACAATCCATGGGTCAACTTGGGGACCCCATGGAGCCACTTTGGTTGGAAAATGACATAAATATCTTTTTATTTAATGTTAAAGTAAAAATGACACAAACATGAGATGTTTTACTCACACAATTTTTACATGAGGTTATACATGTCAGATTTTTGACTATAAATAATAAATGGAAAGATAAAAAGATTTCCTACATCATAGATGTTTTTTTATAATTTTTAGACATTAAAATAAATTAAATTATTTATGACATCATGATGATGCAGCGATGACCTCATTATTTAACGATTTAAATAAAATGGAATGATAATGTAAAAAATAAGACATAGACATGTCCAAAACTTATTGTATGGGTGGATTTAAAACCCTTATCACCTTATCCTAGAAACACATCAATGTGGGACCATTAAAATCCGAAACTCATTCTAAAATAATGTAACATTTCCTTACTTTTCAAGAGTGCCCCTCCTCTCCTCCTATAAAAGGCCCCCCACCTCTACCTCCTCACCCACACTTCCAATTCCTTTGGCTCGGTCAAACCCTGCCCATTTTGTCTCTCCACATACATCTCTAACTCCTTGAAGCCTCACTTTAGGCAGAAGTCTTCCCAAGGAAGCCTTTGTGCTCAAACCAAAGGGAGTTACCCGATTTTAAGGTAATGTCTTCACTTGTGTCCATTTGTTTTATTTTGCTTCTCCAAACCCCTAAACTCTTTTTATTCATTTATTTTGTAACAAATCCAGTATCATAAATATACTAGGATGTTTTTATAATAAGGATTCAGTCTAAACTTAAACACACCTACATCTAATGGATAAAGAACATACTGTTTCCGTAGATGGCGAATTTCTGCCTCCCGAAACGATGATTGTTCAAAATTCTTCTAACACCTTCAAAGGTGGCCATTAAGATGAAACTATATTTATATATGATATATAATATGTTTATGTTTTACTTAATCTTATTTATTTTTCATTTATGTAATACCTTTATGGTTTCCATTTTGGGTAAACGTGATATCTTCATTTAAGAAAGTGCGGACTACCGCCCCTCAAAGCGATTTGATTCGTTAATACCATATGTGGTACGTATATAAGATATATTTAATGATATTATATATGATACCATACTGGAATTAAAATACTATTATGTATCATTATGTGTTAATTCCATTTAATATGAAATAGTAATGGAAGTAGGGTTTATGCATACATACGGCTTACCGTCTGCATGAACGGTACATTTCATTTCTTATCTCAAAATGTTATGTACTATTATAAGTACATATATATAATGGATATATATGTAATATATTATATCTAAATTTTGTATATAATTCTGGAATTATAACATATATATATATCCCTCATTTTGTTTTAATTCCATTATTATGACAAAAAATGAAAGTAGCGTTCATGCGTACATATGGTCTACCGTCTCCATGAACAGTGCTTTTAATTTTTTATTTTCAAATGCTATGGAATAGTATAAAATGAATATATAATGGATATATTTGATATTTAAAACATAAATACTATTCTGGAAATTATGTACCTATAACTACAATGAAAATTCTTTTCCAACAATTTCAATTTTTAATCATGTACTGAACATCGACAAAAACGTATGATACGAACTCACATTATTAACCAATTATTATAACATTATAATAAGTGATATGAACTGAATAATAATATTTAAAGGAGGTCATTAAGAAATTATAAATTGACCAAATTTTTTTATTCAGGATATTACAGAACGATCGATTCATGTCAGACACGAGGTAAGGGATCCTACTCCTCTCTTTCTTTTTAAGTACACTCTTTTATGTAATTCCTTTTAAAGCTCATATTTATTGTTATTGGGATGTTATTTTATATTACTCTTACTGAAATTTTTATGCTAATATGATGAGAGAACCTATTCTCTCTCATCAATCCATTTTGGATGTTTTGAGTGGCGCTGTTAGGCTGCCGAATTTTCCGAAGAGATTTAACCTCTCTCTTTCTTTTTAAGTACTCTCCTTTATGTCACTTATTTTAAGATCCTCTTTGTTATGTTGGGGGATGTTATTTTATATTCCTCTTTCTGAAAACTCTATGTTAATATTATGAGAGACCCTATTTGATCTCATCAATCCATTTTTGTGGCGCCATTAGGCTGCCGAGTTTTCGTAAACGATTTTTCATCTCACTTTTATTCCCGTGAGATTTATGCTACATTTGCCACAATTTCCATTGATTGGTGTATGTACTGTCCATTATTTTTACTCATTGTGTAATATACTTTAATTTATGAGTATTTACATCAATTTTGTAATGTCCTTCTTTTACGGGATGTATGTTTCGAAAGATACCCATATCGGTAAGGGAACCCTTCACCCTCCTCTTTTTAAAAGACTTATTTTGTTATGACTTTTATTTCACATGATATTATGTTGGGATATGTTCTTATATATCCTTATTTATGTAAATTTTAAGTCCAAGTGATGAGATTACATTTTATCTCACATCAATTCATTTTCTTAATTTTGAAGTGACGCCGTTAGGCTATCGAATTTTTGCGAGGGAACTTCTTAACCCAATTTTGATTCATTTGGATAAACTTTCACTCCTTGAATGTGTCGTTCTATGAATATGTGTGAATAACCTCTGATTTTTTTACACATAATATCCACTTATATTTGAGGTATTCATTTGTCACACATAATTACGTAATTGATTTATCCTTAATCCAAGGATATCGTCTTTCTATGGGACTTCGTCTCAATCTCCTTTCATTGAGGAATATTTTGTTTTATACACAACTTTATTTTATATGGTGTATAAAACCCTTTGACTTTTACATTTATTCAAATGGAATCTTTTTTCTACGAAGCGTTTTACTATATGACAAAAAGGAATGTTTCTTTTTACGTACACGGTGACAATGACCTTTTCTTCCGCCGTGAGTATTATTTGATCTTTCGCTTCCTCAACAAGCCGTAATGTTTTTAAAATAAAATAAATACCATATACTTTTTTTTTGGTATTGAAAATGGTTTTGAAAAAGGATTCTATTATGTCAATATATTTAAATGATATATTGTGATTGAAATGTGGAAATTTTAGCATTCCTTTATATTGGTTTTATGGGTTATAATTTTATAAAGGTACTTGGACATTTTACGGGTGGTTACGTGATAAACCATATGACGGGTGGTGCTGTGAATACCAGGACGGGTTGTTACGTTATAACCTCCAATGCATTGGGTAGGGAAGTCGGTCGTATGGCTATTCCATTAAGTATATATGGAAGTTGGCTGAATGGCTATTCCATTAAGTGAGATGAGTGGAAGTCAACCTTATGGTTCTTCCACTTAAGTATGTTTATGTCCCAAGTTACCTTTATATGTTATGTGATCTGTATATGGGTTTTATGGTAATCCTTTGTTTACAGAAGGGTAAGTAATGAACTTTTAATCAGTGAAGAGTTTTTACTACTTCGAAAAGGTGAAATGTATTACTTTGATAAAGTATACATGGTTTACTTGATGTGTTGAAAAACTAACAATTTTCATTCTTTGTGTATCCCTTACTGAGATTTTTATGCTCATCCCAAGTTTTTGAAATTTTTTTCACAAGACTTAATGTGGAATAGGGTTAAGGATGGGATCAAGGGAAAGTCATGCTACCTAAAACATGGAACTGGAAATGCTTCTTTTTAAGAGTTTTTATTTTATGGAAACTTAGTAGAATTTTCTACTTTGTAGTCTTTTGAGATGTAATAGTTATGTCCTAATTCTCTAAAACTCTAAACCTGAAAAGATCCTCAATGTGAACTATTCATTTAATTCAATATTAAGTAAGATTTAAGGCCAGGGCCTTATAGAAACCAGGCCCTCTGATTCCACCTTTTGATGTCTCGGGCCAGGATTCCACTTAATAGGTGCCCCAAGCCTGATGGGCCATATGGTCTCAAAGGTATCTCCCCAAATTCCAAAGGCTTCCAACTATTAGTGATGAGCTAGGTTGTGTCTTTTTGGATATTATTCCACCGTTAATAGAGTTCAAGAATAACAGATAAACATAAATATAGATCAATAGATAAGGTAAATAATGTGATCAGTGGAAGCGTTCAAAATTAATAGACAAATAAGTATAAAAATTAATATATAAACTAGAATAACTGATGATGATATGTCATGTCACTAGAAAAATAGATAGAATGGGTATATGAAAATATGAATTAGATGATCCATAAAATTTTAATGGAATAAAATAGAATATCATATGAATCTCAATATTCGGCTCAATCATCTCAAGATCCATCCTAAATAGAATGCACAATGTGTATAAAGTCGTATTCAAATATTTTTCAAAACATACTTACATGTAATATGTCGATGATAGTAAATGGGACCTATAGAGGGTGTGAGATATATCTTAGTGGTCCACCACCAATTTTTTCTATAACATCCTTCCTGTGTAAAGGAACTATAAATGTATTCAAGTATGCATATATATAATGTAATGCAGTGCAATGTATCTAAATACCAAAGTACCAAATTCCGCCCTCATTAGGTGTCTAAAGATGTGTCCAATTAATTTTTTTTATCATTACTAGTTTATCAAATGATAACCATAGTAAATGTTCTCATATATAACAAGGAAAACATTAAAGATATTTAAAAATAAAGTTCCATGGTAATAACCAAGGAAACAAAGACCTCAAGGGTTTCCATCTCAAAAATGTTTGTATCTTGGCATTTTGTATGAGTGTAATCGAAGGATCATAGTTAAAACAATTCAACAATAATATTCTTAATGAGTCCAATGATCCATCATAAGTAACGAAAGATTAAATAATGACAGGTCTAGATGGATGTTAACCATGAAACTTATTTTTAAATGTTGGATCCAAGGAGTTTTACTAAGGAATCCTATATTAATACATGAAGGATCCTATGGTGTCATACCGGGCATCCACAATTTTACACGGATTGGGTTCTAGGTGGGTCTAAACCTATACAAGTTGTATCCTTGAATTCGGAATGGGGTCCTTAGCTGCTTATGTCATTCCCTTTGGAATCCATTCTAAGATCATATCATAAGACTCTTATTTTGATTAAGAAGACTTAGTTAATTCATAAGGATCAATCCATTCACTTTCATTAGTATGAAAAGGTTAATTGAGTGTACAACTATTTATTCAAGTCATAATTAATCAATAAGTCCATATGGTTCAATAATTCCCTTTTATTGCTCTGATAAGGCCATGTATATTGGAACAACTCATATAATCCATTTATGGAATTTTTATAAGAAATAATATCTCCACTACCTTCCATGAACATGGTAGAGGGTGCTATGAATGTGGAACCTATTATTTAATTACATTGATAATGGGGAATCCATATACTTAATATACTTTCCAATTTCCATTTCACATAGGTTTATTAATTTGGGAACATACATTAGGTCAACCATGTGGTGATAATACATAGTACATTCCATTAAGCAATTCACAATATAAATCAATTCATTTAATATATAAAATTTTATCGATATGAAGGTCCATACATGGCACACACGAATGGTGGCTCAAATTTTTCAAAACACTAAAACAACAATTATGGAATACTATTCAACATTGGATGGATAGAGCTGTATTCATACACACTTAAAACTAATAAAATAATTTTAAGGACCATATCCATATTGTTCTAATTGTTAAAATTATGTAATAATAATTTAATAAATGAAATATTATGAAAACTTCAGGCCCTCCATGACAATTCCAAAATCAATTAAATTGAGGCATGATTTGTGGACCACAAAACATAGGCCCGTACGACTCTCCTACACCAGTTTCAGCATCTGATTTGTCTTGTATTGGAGTATATCTATGAAAAATGTAAAAATAACCTCACCTAGATAACTAGGTTGAGAGAAAGAGAGAGTAATAATGGCTCAAAAAAACTCAATTATATACCACTGTGCATCCAACATGACAAACAAAAGATCAAAAGAATAACGAATGATGGAGATCTATTGATCCATATATTAGGCCTTAAAAATTTTCAAGAAAATTAAAAAATGAGGGTAATACAATTTGAAATTGTATTGGTGAAGAAGGATTGGACTTGTTAGATCATTAAGGAAATAAATGTTAAATTTCCCGAAATTTATCATGTGAAGGTTTTATCACCACAATTTTTCAAAGTGTGTGCAAACCATGAATGTGTGTTTGGAGAAAGGTGTGTGACACATGGATAGGGAACCTATCTACCGACCATGTGAGATGGCTCTACCTGAAAATGTAGACAATCCGCACAGTTAGATCTAACCATGCACCATTTTTGCACGGTTTACTCTTACAATACAACATGGCCATTCTTAAAAAAATATGGGTAGCATGTTCCGAATAAGCCCCATAAACCATCATGAACTTCACATTACCACTAGTAATCTACTTTAAGTCCAAAATAATGACTTAGACTAAAATTTAAAGTATCCATACCAGATTGAAAAATCGTGTTCTTATAATTATGTCTAATGAATCCACTATAATGGTCAAAAATAATAATTATTACACTACTTAATGAATATCTATGTGATGAAAACCATTTTATCTATATAATGAAATATATAGGATTTCAATACATAGTCAGAAAGTATTAGTATAATAAAATCACCAAATATATCAATATATTCCCAATTTAAATTATATGAATAATATGATCATAACTCATCACATGTAATAATATTAATGGAATATATTTCCAATAATCTTTCAAACAATAATTACAATATATATTATGAAAATAAATTCACTCCTATTAATACAATGAGTAACATGATCAAATATATTCTATAGATATAAGGTGCATGATAAAAAATCATATCCATCATTCTAATAATCATCTATAATTGAATTACATTTCAATTTACGAGGAAAATGTGAAACATTTTTTATTGATGTACATCACCTAATAATAATTATGTAAATATTATTGGTCAAACCATATATATCAATGAGTATAAATCTATGTCAATACATGAATAACATGATCATAAACCAAACATATAAAATATAATAATGGTTGTAATAGAATATAACCTAAGTATAAAATGGAAATATGGAATTATATCATCATAGATGAAAATTAGATTTGAAAAATATATTATTCAAAAGGACTGAAAAAAAGTCATCAAGAATGGAATTATTTTATACAAAGAATTAAATCTCTAAATTTATAAAATATTGATATTGATGAAAAAATGATGTGATATAGACCCCATAATGTTAAATCCTTTTGAAAATGAAATGGAAAATAAAAGTGAAAACATAACAGAGATTTTATAAAAAAAAATTAAAATTGATGTAAAAGATAATGTAATATGACCCATCAAAAATCCGTTTCCAAAAATTTATGTGCAAGTTTATTAAAAATAGTTACAATTACAAATAATCATAATTAATGGTTCCATAAACATTATGATATGTTTTAAATTCGAAATATCCAATATTTAAATGATTTTATTATGAAGGGGACATTTTAATACATGATATTTCATTTGTTGATATCCTACATTTTAAAATTATTATTTAGAAATTATTTCACTAAAACATCATTTATAAAATGATGATTGTAACATAAAATAAATTATTATTGTCGTAGAACCCAAAGTGGATGAATAATTTCAAATACAATTCTTTAATACTCAACAAGGTGATAAAATTACCTATATAACTTGTTGGAAACATACCACATTGATTTAAAAGTATTTTAAATAGGGATTATATGGTAAAAAAATTTATTTATATATTATAAATATATAATTCACAAAATATATTCAAGTGGATTAAATTTTTAATCATGTTTGTATAAAATATCAATAATAACCTAATAAAAAAAATATTGAGTTAAAAACTATAATATTTGGGAATGAATTGAATTTGTTTTAAAATTATTATTTAAATATTATTTGGATAAAAAATAAAATGAAATAAACGTAGTATAATAAAAATATATTCATGTGTAGGGGATATTCTATAGAATGAATTCATGGTTCTCAAAACATATAATATCTCAAAGAATCTAATTTGAGACCATGAAAACCCTTACAATGGTATGGACATTCAAATAAAAAAACTCATAAGGTAAAAAAATAACTCAAAATTAAATTACTTGATTAAAGGATAATTTGTCCATTCATATTTTAAATAGCCTTTATATACACCAAATAAATGAAATTATATTCCAATTACTATAAATGTGTCAAAGATATAAATTTAAGATGAAAAACCTTCCCTATTTTTCTAACTTCAAAAAAGATATATTATCCTCCAATATCACAATCATATCCATTATAATAACTTAATTAATTAGAATACACATATCTATTTTCATTTATAATTTTTATAGTTAGACATTGTTTAAATGAGTTATTAGGATATTCCACATCAGCTGTCTATAGTCATAATTATGTGTACTAGATCCCAAAATAGGAATGTTGGTATTTATTATTATTTGAATTTTCATCACTACTAGGATTTTAATTTTAATTTCAGTGATTATTTAAAATAATTTATGAGGATTAAAATTCTATTTAACTGTGTTTTTTTCTTTATCAATTAATTTTAAATTGATAACAAGCATGATTCAATGATTATTGTTAATAAAAGGGTATTTTTATTTAATAAATAAAAATTGGATATAAACTTATAGGAAAAATATAAATCATTTTATAAATATCTATAAAAGATTATACTAGTAGAAAACATCTCATTTGATCCACGATATAAATTAAAAATATTTTTTGAGATTATGGCCAAACCGAACAATATAAGAACCTACAATGATAAATTTATGATAATGAGATGTTTTTGATATAATATCATTATACCAAATGTATACTAATCATATCTATTTTTTATTTTAGTGATATTATATAATTATGAGGTATTATTTGATTAATTAATAGAACTATAAATATTTCACAATATTAATGAAATATTAAACTGTTTGAATACCTATGTTAAATGATTAAAATAATAGTGATCATTTTTGATCATATAATTAATAGAATCTATAATTTTTTATTACAAAACATTAATGGAATTATTAAGAAACTATTTCACTATTAATACTGTCTTTATATCCATCTATGGGAGGTGGTGATGTAAAATGGAACATGTATTCTGTTTGAAGAAGAAGTCAGCATAATGCCTAAAAAATTTCATTACCTTAATAGATGCTGTATATGAATAATAAATGAATAAAAAAATAATTTATTTTCATTAAAATATATAAATTAAACATATAATATTTTAAATTAATTACTATATCAAATTTAAAATAATATAAGTATGGGGAATGTTTGTATTGTTGACATTACTTACACTTCATAGTTAAATTTTCCATTGTAGTCTCCTTGAAAATAACTAAATTATGCTAAATAATGATAAAAAGGATTTTATATATAAGGTTGTGTTATATTCAGAGTACCATGGAATATTTTTATGTTTAAATTCATAGGATATATGAGTGTTGATGTGGTGGAACTATTACCCTTTTATATGTTATGATAATGGATGTTTTGGAAGAAATTTTTATATTTGAAATACAAGAAGTTAACTAGTTATAGGAAAATAAAAAAAATGGAAGATAAAATGTGTTTATAGTTAGTGTTGACTTAAATTCAATAGAATAACTATATTTTAAACCAAAACTAATTTTTAGTTTTTTTTCTTCTATGTTTTAATTTTTATCCGAATTTACATTAATTGTGTTCATTAATTTCTACCCATAGAAATTAATTTTAATGAAAATAATTATTAATGAAAACATTACCTATTTTAAAAAATGATATTTGAATAAAATTTCATGATATAAATTTCAAATTATGTGAAATCATAATATTAAAAAAGAAAATCATTATTTTGGTAAAAATTGTTTGTAAAAAAATAACTGTTTATTTTTTTATATGAATATAAGATAAAATTGAGTTGGAATATGATTTTGATTAAATAAATTAATATATTATTAAAAAATAAAATTTTTCAGTATTTCAAGGTAAAACAATACTAAATCTCCCTTGAAAATACCTAATTTTAACGAAATGCTTAAAATACTTTTTATTACAAAATTAATTTTATTATAAAAATCATAAAAATATGAATTATAAGGTCTATTAAAATTATAAAATTAATAATTTCAATCCATATTATATTATTTTATCACATAAAAGGGTCATTATTCTTATATATCGTTCTTATCTGGTAATTTTTTAACAAATTTTACATATTTTTACAGTATGATAAATTTTTATTAAGACCATCATTTCCTAAAAATGTTGATGAATTTGTATTAACTTGACGTTGATATCTGAAATTATATAATACAGTTATATTTAATAATATTATTATCCAAAAAATTTATATTTTATTAAATAAAATCATAAAATTAAATTGAAATTATTTTTTCGAGAAAATTACTTTTTCAAATTGAATTTTTTATTATTTTTATTCATATCATTAACTAACTAAATTGGTGATATATAATAAAAATTTTGTTTTTGTTCTCAATAATATATTCCTTTAATATATTTATGAATAATATTATATCCCTACGTTAATGTGTGCCATCTACTGAGATGGTGCACCATGCCAAGGTGGCTTCGTGAGATACTTCTATATGGACTCACGGGGTATAGTTAGGAGTGATCTAGTGCATAGAGTGCATGAATTGTTCTATGGTGGTAGTCATCCATTTGTTTCTACTTCCACTACTCTACTTCTCATTCCGATGATTAAATAAACTTTTTCTCTCTAGTCCTGTAGATCTATTAGTATGTTCAATTTCCATTATAATATTCATTCCTATTTCATCTTCAAAAAGAAATTGATGTTCCTCGCCCACAAAATATTTGAATAAAAATATATGTTCTTCCAAGGGAGGATGATCCTAGGTAATATTAGCCTGGCTCAAGATGTAATCAGTGAAATAAATCAAAATTCCCTTGGATCAAATGTTTCAATCAAGTTGGAAAAAAAATAATCTTGTGATAGTCTTCATTGAAACATCATTTTCAAGGTGTTTGCATTTATAATGTTCTCCCCATTGTCACGTAATCTCATGTTTTGGTATTTTATACACTCATGGAATTATATCTTCTACATTGGAAAAAAATTGAGTTATTCGATTTATTTCATTGGCTAAAACAAGGAAACTTGTTTTCATAGAACATATTTAAACTCACTAAATACACTATCAATTAATCCATAAACTACAGTATCAGAATGGGAAGTATACATGTTTATCAATTTAGGACTAACACATATTTCATTACCCATAACATGATTTTATATTACATAATCATTTTTTATAATTCCAATAAGAGGTCCATTCATGGTATCAACATGGTCTTAGAGGAATAAGGTTTAAAGAGGATCCGACATTAAATCTGGGAAAATATTGTGATTTATATTTCGAATCACTACTTGAAAAGTCAAGTAACCTCATAGTGAACAACATTAATATGAATAGAAGAAAATTAATTAATGATTATCTGGGATCCCCAATCTCCCTGGGTAAATGTCGTATCCACCAATTCCCTAAGGTAGTTTACATGATCACTGGACACAACAGGATCTCAAAAAAATGTTTCTTATAATTTTGATGTTGAGTTACCCTGTTAAAAATTTCTCTCCACTCCATCTCCTTTCATGTTATTTCCACCATGAAGGTGCTGAAATGAATCATATCAGGAATCAATAACATCCTAGTTTCATTCATTTAAGATTATAATTTTGATAACAATCATCAATATGATTAATGGGATTAGATTTATAAGAATTAAAAAGAGGGATGCATCAATGAATGGAATTTCATAGAGATAGTACATTATCTACATCAAAATAGATTGAGGTATATTATGTAGTGATATAATCATTTGGTAGGTTTATGAGAGTCATTTATATAATATTTAGGGTAACACTTGGAGGGGTTTCTTCTTTTATATAGTCCTTTCACAAAAATCTTATATATAATCATCAATTAAATACATGATGGATTGTGCGTATGGGTAATACAAACATCAAGCCCACATATTAGGTTAACACACTTCTTAGCATTCACATATTCCCACCACCAAATATAAAATTATTATATTATACTATAAACACTTGTTTCATCTATGATATTCTATTATAGAACTTGTATAACATATTAGACCTCATTGTAACTAACTCTTAGAAGGACAAATTTGTTTTAATGGGATGAATATCAGGATCCTTATTGGTAAAATACTTCTACAAAGTAACGATGGATCCTAGTGATCTTTATAACTAGAGTGAGGTGATCTGGTGTATGTAGATCCCCATGAAGTTTATCTTCATTATATAGTGAGTAAGGATCCATTATTTACATATTGATTATAATATCAGGTGTATCAGCATCAATATTGCATCTATTTGAACATGTTGTTGTTATGTTTTAGAAGAAACCTCATTTAACCTATTCTTTGAAGGATTATGGTAATGTAATGTGAGGAACTATATATTATTCTTTACTAGTATTCCTTTTCCTGAGATAACGTGACTCTATTTTCTCAATATATGATAACTATGAGTAAGAGAGTTCATCACTAATAATAATGACAGATATTTGATCCTCCAAATGGTATATTGCATTATTTGACATGTGTGTAACAATGATAACCCTGATGGGATCATGTGAAGTTAACAACCATTATTATCAGAATAATAAACTCATTGACCAATCTCATGGTAATGGCCTGGGTTTTTTGGGTCCATTACTTTGTGAAAATACCATGTTGGGTTTTCTGGTCAGGGAATCTCAGCAAAGATTGGCCAACGGTAGGCCTACCGGTAGCCTTAGCCTATCGGTAGCAGGTCTACCGGTAGCTCTGTCTACCGGTAGCTCTGTCTATTGGTAGCTGCAGCTACCGATAGCTCTTTATACTGTTAGCTCGGTCTACCGGTCGCTACAGCCTACTGGTAGCTCGTCTACCAGTCACTATCAGCCACCGGTAGCTCTCGGCTACAGGTGGCTTTCACCCATTGGTATCTCTCAACTACTGGTGGCTCTCGCCTACCCCCACATGGACTTTCCATTAGCGCTCCTTTTTGTGAAATTTGTGTTATAAAACCTATTTTGACCTCTTTAAGCTTGTTTTATGGTCCGGTAACGTCCATAAATGTTTTAATTAAATATTTAATGAATTAACCTGGTGTGTGCGTCGATTTAAACTGCTCGACCCTTTAATGATGTGATCGTGTGGTCAACCCATGACCTCGTGCCTTACGCGGCTTCGAATTCTTATCTCAACCGTCCACGACCCTTATAAATGCAAAGGGGTACTCTTATGTTCTTTTCTTGATCACCCTATGCTAGAAACCCTTCAACGAGAAGATTTCATTCGGAAAAGCTGCATCGCTATCCGTGAAGTTCCGCGCATGGTCTTAGCGTCAATCGTTGATCAACAGGTATGGAATTTCTCCTTCGTCACTCCCTTTTTGTGTATCATACGTGGTGGTCATGCTTTTGATTCTATTTAATTGGATGGACAGAACCTTAATGAAGATAATAAATCTATTCTAAAGAATGGAGGTGGAGGGGTGTGATCAGTGACGCTTTGATTTATGATCTTCCATGATTTATGATTCCTGAATTGTGCGGGCTTAAGACTTCAGAAAATCATGGCCATCGGTGGTCTTTCTCTGTGCACTAATGAACCCCTGGTGATGTTTTAAATGGAATGTTTTGTAATTATGAACTCGTGATATAAAAAATTAATTTGGTTAATCATGTATATCCGGCTAAATAAATTGAAAGCACCAGGATCAGTCCCTTCTGTGATAACCCTTGTTACGGCATGGAAATTGAAATAATGGATTGTGTTAAATTGTATAAATATGCAAATACCAGCATGGGCCTGTTATGTGTTGGTGGTGGTGGTCTGGTTGATTTCCATCATGGACCGTTTGATGGGTGATATGGGTGGGGATTGGATCCCATGTTGTTATGGATTCAGTTGTTATGAATTTTAAGACAAGGTGGTTACTTTGTTTATATCATGAATTGGGGTGGGATCCTCTATTGTTGAGAGACCCCATTTTGGATCCTGGATGTGGGACATGGGGCTGTAACTTGGAGTTTTCTTTGGAAGTTGTAGTTACTTCTTGATTGTTTGCATTCCTGGACATATTCCTATGCTTAATAGTTGCCCAAGTAGGTGCAGAACTTAATTAAACATCACTACTGAACATAAAAACAAGGATGGGACAAATGGGTTTTTTTGGTGAGAGTTGTGACTCGGACATGAGTGTTGTTCGTGTTCCTTCGGCTGGCTGAAAAACCTAAACATAGGAGAGTGCTTGTTACCTATATATATACTTGTAGTTTTGTGTTTCTTATTCGCGCCCAACCCAAGTTGAGCACTTAGTGCCGAACACCCCCATTTCATGGTGGAGGGTGTTTTTCCAAACACTATTCTTAGTGGCTAGTTATTAGCGCCTTTTCTTCTCCCTTTCCCGGATATCCCAAGTATCTTCGGGCAGGCTGTGATGGCCTAAGGTCCATTATTATCCCATGAACCTTCAGGCGAGGTAGTGTGGTGGTTTTGGGCCAGGTGTGTGTGGGCAGGTAGTTTCCCAAGTATCTTCGAGATAAGGCCCAGGTGTCTTCAGGTGTGGCAATGGATATTCTAGCCCAGGTGACTTCGGGAGTGGCGGTGGCTGTTCTGGACAAGGTTTTTGTATGCATGGTTATGTGTGACATTTGTGGCCCAGGTGTGTGTGGGTGCGGTTTTGAGAACAAAGAGGTTCCATAAAAAGGTGTCTTCCGACCTCAAGGGGAAGTTCTTACACTAGTGTGTTCCCTCTGACTGTTTCCCTAATGGTGTGTCTAGGGTCATTACATCATAGTAATATTGTATCTCTCATCCGAGACATTCCAAGATAGATACAGTGAGAAAAGAGTTTTATGTACTAGTATCCAATTAAGAAGATACTACGGTAGATGGCACTAGAATATTAACTAATACTGTAGATTGTCCCAAACCCATATCCTTAGTTATTTGTTGTAGTGACTGTTACTAGCCTAATCAGATGTCCTTTGCAATACATGTACTACAACAAATAATATTAATTAGCGGGTGCTTCTAGTGATCATGGGTATAACTACCATGTCCACGACCTTCTTCATAGACAGTACAATTAGTACTACTATGACTCCCCACCTGATGTAGTGGAAAAGAACCCACTCAAAATAGTGGAGACAGTGCGGATTCTTTTCAACTTGAATCTAGTGGAATGGACATGTAGAAACATTAATGATTTCACATACAGTTGTAAGCCCATAACTCCATTGGTTCTCTATCAAAATGGTTTTTTAGGTTCCCCCATTGACCACACTGATGACACAACCAAGATTTATTAATATAGATACTCTATTTTTAACTTCTCTAACAAGAAACCATGAGATAATTATTTCTACCGTTGGGAGAACTATTTGCTTGCAGTGGTATTGATCCTCTATGACGGATGTTATTTCTGTCCCTCAGGTTGTGCTTAGTGACAAGAACTTGATTGGATATTTCAAAATATTTAGGTAGTCGAAAGGGTTTCACCTATATACAGATGTTTTACTAATGACCATGCTCAAAATGTCTAGCACGTGAAAGATCATCAACGGCCAGATGCAATGAAATTTACTGAAACTCCATGAAACATGTTGTATATTCAATAGATGATAATGAACCTTGATTGAAATACATGAACACTCTATCTCTATTAACATGGATCATATAATGAAATAGATGATCATAGAATGAATTATTGGAGTAAGACCATATTATGTCTTGATGGAGATCTGCCTAGAAAAACCACATCCCACCAATGCTTGTCTGAATACCAAAGAATATATGTAGAATTCATGACCCACCAATATGGTGGAATTTCCAGATACTCAATGATAGAAAACCGGACTTCTTGCTAAGACTCAGTATCTATGGACCACCATCCCCTATGAAAGTAGGAGGATGCTTCTCCTGAAACTCATGAGTTAGATCATCCATCGTAGGTGCAAGTTGTGCAGCACCATGCATGGACTACAATAAACATGGAAAAGTGTCACTGATTTTAGAATCAATTCCCATATCAGGTAAAACAGTTTGTGCCTCAAGTGGTACTCCTTGAGGTAAAACAAGTGGCTCAGTGGATTGTGTTAAATTGTATAAATATGCAAATACCAGCATGGGCCTGTTATGTGTTGGTGGTGGTGGTCTGGTTGATTTCCATCATGGACCGTTTGATGGGTGATATGGGTGGGGATTGGATCCCATGTTGTTATGGATTCAGTTGTTATGAATTTTAAGACAAGGTGGTTACTTTGTTTATATCATGAATTGGGGTGGGATCCTCTATTGTTGAGAGACCCCATTTTGGATCCTGGATGTGGGACATGGGGCTGTAACTTGGAGTTTTCTTTGGAAGTTGTAGTTACTTCTTGATTGTTTGCATTCCTGGACATATTCCTATGCTTAATAGTTGCCCAAGTAGGTGCAGAACTTAATTAAACATCACTACTGAACATAAAAACAAGGATGGGACAAATGGGTTTTTTTGGTGAGAGTTGTGACTCGGACATGAGTGTTGTTCGTGTTCCTTCGGCTGGCTGAAAAACCTAAACATAGGAGAGTGCTTGTTACCTATATATATACTTGTAGTTTTGTGTTTCTTATTCGCGCCCAACCCAAGTTGAGCACTTAGTGCCGAACACCCCCATTTCATGGTGGAGGGTGTTTTTCCAAACACTATTCTTAGTGGCTAGTTATTAGCGCCTTTTCTTCTCCCTTTCCCGGATATCCCAAGTATCTTCGGGCAGGCTGTGATGGCCTAAGGTCCATTATTATCCCATGAACCTTCAGGCGAGGTAGTGTGGTGGTTTTGGGCCAGGTGTGTGTGGGCAGGTAGTTTCCCAAGTATCTTCGAGATAAGGCCCAGGTGTCTTCAGGTGTGGCAATGGATATTCTAGCCCAGGTGACTTCGGGAGTGGCGGTGGCTGTTCTGGACAAGGTTTTTGTATGCATGGTTATGTGTGACATTTGTGGCCCAGGTGTGTGTGGGTGCGGTTTTGAGAACAAAGAGGTTCCATAAAAAGGTGTCTTCCGACCTCAAGGGGAAGTTCTTACACTAGTGTGTTCCCTCTGACTGTTTCCCTAATGGTGTGTCTAGGGTCATTACATCATAGTAATATTGTATCTCTCATCCGAGACATTCCAAGATAGATACAGTGAGAAAAGAGTTTTATGTACTAGTATCCAATTAAGAAGATACTACGGTAGATGGCACTAGAATATTAACTAATACTGTAGATTGTCCCAAACCCATATCCTTAGTTATTTGTTGTAGTGACTGTTACTAGCCTAATCAGATGTCCTTTGCAATACATGTACTACAACAAATAATATTAATTAGCGGGTGCTTCTAGTGATCATGGGTATAACTACCATGTCCACGACCTTCTTCATAGACAGTACAATTAGTACTACTATAACTCCCCACCTGATGTAGTGGAAAAGAACCCACTCAAAATAGTGGAGACAGTGCGGATTCTTTTCAACTTGAATCTAGTGGAATGGACATGTAGAAACATTAATGATTTCACATACAGTTGTAAGCCCATAACTCCATTGGTTCTCTATCAAAATGGTTTTTTAGGTTCCCCCATTGACCACACTGATGACACAACCAAGATTTATTAATATAGATACTCTATTTTTAACTTCTCTAACAAGAAACCATGAGATAATTATTTCTACCGTTGGGAGAACTATTTGCTTGCAGTGGTATTGATCCTCTATGACGGATGTTATTTCTGTCCCTCAGGTTGTGCTTAGTGACAAGAACTTGATTGGATATTTCAAAATATTTAGGTAGTCGAAAGGGTTTCACCTATATACAGATGTTTTACTAATGACCATGCTCAAAATGTCTAGCACGTGAAAGATCATCAACGGCCAGATGCAATGAAATTTACTGAAACTCCATGAAACATGTTGTATATTCAATAGATGATAATGAACCTTGATTGAAATACATGAACACTCTATCTCTATTAACATGGATCATATAATGAAATAGATGATCATAGAATGAATTATTGGAGTAAGACCATATTATGTCTTGATGGAGATCTGCCTAGAAAAACCACATCCCACCAATGCTTGTCTGAATACCAAAGAATATATGTAGAATTCATGACCCACCAATATGGTGGAATTTCCAGATACTCAATGATAGAAAACCGGACTTCTTGCTAAGACTCAGTATCTATGGACCACCATCCCCTATGAAAGTAGGAGGATGCTTCTCCTGAAACTCATGAGTTAGATCATCCATCGTAGGTGCAAGTTGTGCAGCACCATGCATGGACTACAATAAACATGGAAAAGTGTCACTGATTTTAGAATCAATTCCCATATCAGGTAAAACAGTTTGTGCCTCAAGTGGTACTCCATGAGGTAAAACAAGTGGCTCAGTGGCCCCCACATCTGGAAAATGATCGTCGCCACCTTCCTAGTTTACGATACGAGGATTTCGTGGAGGCATTCGTCTAAAAAGTTCAAGAACACACCTTGGAAAAAAACATTAAACTAGTAGACATCATAACTAATAGAAGCTGAATGTAGGAGAACTCACTCCCATGGAATACTACCCCAACTACCTGATTATATGGCCATGAATCTATATGTGTTAAATAATATGTATCATTTCATTTTATATGTAATTTCACGATTCACTCCTTTAACTTTAATAAAAATGATATGGTGACACAAGGATGTTCGACCATTTCAAATTATAAGTAATTTTTCTCCGTATATTGTATATTAATTCCCATTTAATTCTTTTTTATAGACCACATCAATGAAAGTGACACCAACTTATTTATAGAATAATGGATCGACTCAATAAATCACCCTTTCCCACCTATGAGGTCCCACAAAACTCATGAATTGAGATAATAAAAAACTCGATCAGAGAAATGGAATATAACAATCAAATGTTTACGATCAAAACATTATTCAACAATCATAGGGATATCATGGAATGAAGTTTGTGAAATTCACTTATATAGAATAGTAGTATGCCTAACATGTCAATTCTAGGTGCCTATTTTCCTCATATAATCATGACAAGGGTAAGATAAACACTCAACATGAGTAATAATAATTACCACAACAAAACTTGTGTGTCCACCCATGGTGAAATAATTTTAACTGTAATTCGAAAAAACCAGAACAATAATAGTATTTCATGAAACTAGGAATTTTCCCAAAACATGGGTTCTCGACACCCATGCACAACTTATTACCATGTACCAAACATTCATAACATCCTAAGTACAATCTCCAAATTGTAATGCAAGAATGAAACCATGCCCTCTGATTCCACCTTTTGATGTCTCGGGCCAGGATGCCACTTAATAGGTGCCCCAAGCCTGATGGGCCATATGGTCTCAAACGTATCACCCAAAATTCCAACGGCTTAAAACTAGTAGTGATGAGCTAGGGTGTGTCATTAGGGATATTATTCCACCATTAATAGAGTTCAAGAATAATAGATAAACATAAATATAGATCAATAGAAAAGGTAAATAATGTAAGGAGTGGAAGTGTTCAAAATTAATAGATAAATAAGTATAAAAATAAATATATCGACTAGAATAACTAATGATGATATGTCCTGTCAAGAGAAAAATAGATAGAATGGGTATATAAAAATAGGAATTAGATGTTCCATAAAATTTTAAAGGAATAAAATAGAGTATCCCATGAATCTCGATATTCAGCTCAATCATCTATAGTCAAGATCCATCCTAAATAGAACGCACCAAGTGTATGAAGTCGTATGCTTATATTTTTTAAAACCTACATACATGTAATATGTCCAAGCTAGTAAATGGGACCTATAGAGGGTGTGTGATAAAACTCAGTAGTCCACCACCAACATTGTCTATATCATCCGGCCTGTGTAAAGGAACTGTAAATGTGTTCAAGTATGCATATATATAATGTAAAGCAGTGAAATGTATCTAAATACCAAAGTACCAAATTTGGCCCTCATTAGGTGACTAATGATTTAACCAATTCATTTTTTTATGATTACTAGTTTATCACATGATAACCATAGTGAATGTTCTCATATATAACAAGGAAAACATTAATGATATTTAAAAATAAAGTTCCGTGGTAATAACCAAGGAAACAAAGACCTCAAGTGTTTCCAATTCAAAAATGTTTGTATCTTGGCCTTGGGTATGAGTGTAATCCAAGGATCTTAGTTGAAGGAATTCTAAAAATAAGATTCTTAATGAGTCCAATGATCTATCCTAAGTAAAACATGGCTAAATAATGATAGGTCTTGATGGACGTTAACCATGAAACTTATTTTTAAATGCTAGATCCAAGGAGTTTATCTAAGTAATCCTATATTAATACATGAAGGATCATATGTTTTCATACTGTGCATCCACAATTTTACACAGATTGGGTTCTATGTGGGTCTCAACCGATACAAGTTGTATCCTTGAATTTAGAATGGGGTCCTTAGGTGCTTAAGTCATTACCTTAAGAATCCATGAAAAGCTCATATCAGAAGACTCTTATTTTGATTTAGAAGACTTAGATAATTCATAAGGATAAATCAATTCACTTTCATTAGTATGAAAATGTTAATTGAGTGTACAACTATTTATTCGAGTAATAATTAATCAATAAGTCCATATGGTTCATGAATTCCCTTTTATTTCTGTGATAAGGCCATGTATATTGTAACAACTCATTTAATCCATTTAAGGCATTTGTATAAGAAATAATATCTCCACTACCTTCTATGAACATGGTAGGGGGTGCTATGAATGTGGAACCTATTATTTAATTATATTGATTATGGAGAATCCATATACTTAATATACTTTCCAATTTCCATTTCACATTGGTTTATTAATTTGGGAACGTACATTAGGTTGATCAAGTGGTGATAATACATAGTAATTTCCATTAAGAAATTCCCAATATAAATCAATTCATTTAATATAGAAAATTTCTTCGATATGAAGGTCTAGACATGGAACACACGAATGGTGCCTCAAATTTTTCTAAACACTAAAAAAACAATTATGGAATACTATTCAACATTGGATGGACAGTGTTGTATTTTTAAACACTAAAAACTAAGAAAATAATTTTAAGGACCATATCCGTATTGTTCTAATGAATATAATTATGTAATATAAATTCAATAAATGACACATAATGAAAACATAAGGCCCTGCACGAAAATTAAAAAATCAATTAACGTGAGGGATGATTTGTGGACAACAAAACATACGCTCGTACGACTCTCCTATATCAATTTCAGCATCTTTTTTGTCTTGTATTGGAGTATAACTATGAAAAATGTAAAAATTACCTCACCTAGATAAATAGGTCGAGAGAAATAGAGTAGAATAATGGCTCAAACAAACTCGATTACATACCATTGTGCATCCAACATGACAAACAAAAGATCAAATGGATATCGAATGATGGATATCTATTGATCTATATATTATGCCTTAAAAAAATTCATAAAATTTAAAAAATGAGGGTAATACGATTTGAAATTGTATTGGTGAAGAAGGATCATACTTGTTAGATCATTAAGGGAAAAAATGTAAAATTTCCCCAAATATATCATGTTCAGGTTTTATCACCACGATTTTCCAAAGTGTGTGCAAAACAACAATGTGTGTCTATAGAAAGTTATGTGACACATGCATAGGGAACCTATCTTCCAACCGTGTGAGATGGATATACCCGAAAATGTAGACAATAGGCACTGTTATATATAACCAGGCACCATTTCTGCACGGTTTACTCTTACAATACAATATGGTCATTCTAAAAAAATATGGGTTACAGGTTCCAAATAAGCCCCATAATCCATCAGGAACTTCACATACCCACTAGTAATCCACATTAAGTCCAAAATAAAGATTTAGATGAAAATATAAAGGATCCATACCAGATTGAAAAATCGTGTTCTTATAATTATGTCTAATGAATCCACAACAGGGGTCAACAATAATAATTATTACACTACCTAATGAACATTTATGTGAATGAAAACCAGTTTATCTATATAATGAAATATATAGGATTTCAATACATAGTATGGAAGTTTTAAAAGTATATAATCACCAAATATATCAATATATTTCGAATTCCAATAATATGAATAATATGATCATAACTCATAACTTGTAATAATATTAATGGAATATATTTCCAATAATCATTCAAACAATAATAACAATATATATTATGAAAATAAAATCTATCCTATTAATAAAGTGAGTAACATGATCAAATATATTCTAGAGATATAAGGTGGATGATAAAAAAATCATATCAATCATTCTAATAATCATCCATAATTTAATTCCATTTCAATTTCCGTGGTAAATGTGAAACATTTTTTATTCATGTACATCATCCAATAAAAATTATGTAAATATTATTGGTCACCCCATATATATCAATGAGTATAAATAAATGTCTATACATGAATAACATGATCATAAACCAAACACATAAAATAGAATAATGGTTGTAATAGAATATAACCTAAGTATAAAATAGAAATATGGAAGTATATCATCATAGATGAAAATTAGATTTGAAACATAAATTATTCAAAAGGACTGAAACAATAGTCATCAAGAATGGAATTATTTTATACAACGAAATAAATATCTAAAATTATAAAATGTTGATATTGATGAAAAATGATGTGATATAGACCCCATAATGTTAAATCATTTTGAAAATGAAATGGGAAATAAAAGTGAAAACATAACAATGATTTTATAAAAAAATTAAAATTGATGTAAAAGATGATGTATTATGCCCCATCAAAAATACGTTTCCAAAAAGTTATGTGAAAATTTATTAAAAACATTTACAATTACAAATAATCTCAATTAATGGTTCCATAAAATTTATGTTATGTTTTCAATATGAAATATCTAATATTTAAATGATTTTATTATGAAGGGGATATTTTAATACATGATATTTCATTTGTTGAAATCCGACATTTTAAAATTATTATTAAGACATTATTTCACTAAAACATCATTTAAAAAATGAGGATTGTAATATTCAATAAATTATTATTGTTGGAGAACCCAACATGGATGAATAATTTCAAAGATAAATCATCAATACTCAACAAGGTGATAAAATTACCTCTATCACTAGTTGGAATCATACCACATTGATTTAGAAGTATTTTAAAAGGGGATTATGTGGTAAAAATTTACATTTATATATTATAAATATATAATTCACAAAATATATTCAATTTGATGGAATTTTTAATCATGTATATATAAAATAACAATAATAACCTAATGAAAAAAATATTGACTTAAAAACAATAATATTTGGGAATGAATTGAATTAGTTATAAAATTATTATTTAAATACTATTTGGTTAAAAAATGAAATAATTGTAGAATAATAAAAATATATTCATGTGTAGGGGATATTCTATATAAATAATTCATGGTTCTCAAAACATATAATATCTCATAGAAACTAATTTGAGACCATGAATACCCATATAATGGTATCGACATTCAAAAAAACTCATAAAGTGAAAATATAACTAAAAATTAAATTATTGGATTAATGGATAATTTTTCCATTTATATTTTAAATAGCCTTTATATACACTAAATAAATTAGATTATATTCCAATTACTATACATGTTTCAAAGATATAAATTTTAGATGAAAACCCTTCCATCTTTTTCTGACTTCAAAAAAGATACATTAACCTCCAATATCACAATCAAATCCATTATAATAATTTAATTAATTATAATACACATATCTATTTTCATTTATAATGTTTATAATTAGTCATTGTTTAAATGAGTTATTAGGATATTCCACATCAGCTGTCTATAGTCAGAATTATTTGTACTTGATCCAAAATAGGAATGTCGGTATTAATTATTATTTTAATGTTCGTCACTAATAGGAAAATAATTTTAATTTTAGTGATTATTTAAAATAATTTATGAGGTTTAAAATTCTATTTAATTGTTTTATTGTCTTTATCAATTAATTTTAAATTGATAACAAGCATGATTCAATGATTATTGTTAATAAAAGAGTGTTTTTATTTAATAAATAAAAATTGGATAAATACTTCTAGGAAAAAAATAAATCATTATATAAATATCTATATAAAATTATACTAGTAGAAATCATCTAATTTTATCCATGATATAAATTTAAAATATTTTTGGAGATTTTGGTCAAACCGACGAATACAAGAACCTACAATGATAAATTGATGATAACGAGGTGTTCTTTATGTAATATCATTATACCAAATATATACTAATCATATATATATATATATATATATATATATTATGATATTATATAATTAGGAGATATTATTTGATGAATTAATAGAAGTAGAAATATTTCACAATTTTAATGAAATATTATACTATGTGAATGCCTCTGTTAAATGATTAAAATAATGAAGATCATTGTTGATCATATAATTAATAGAATCTCTAATTTTTTATTACAAAAACTTAATGGAATTATTAAAAAACTATTTCTCTATTAATATCATCTTTATATCCATCGATGGGATGTGGTGATGTAAAATAGAACATTTATTCTGTTTGAAGCAGAAGTCAGCATAACACCTAAAAACATTCATTACCATAATAGATAGTGTATATGAATAATAAATGAATAAAAATTTAATTTATTGTCATTAAAATATATAAATTAATCTTATAATATTTTAAATTAATTACTATATTAAATTTAAAATAAGATAAGTTTGGGGAAGATTGTATTGTTGATATTACTCACACTTCAGAGTTAAATTTTCCATTGTAGTCTCATTGAAAATAACTGAATTATGATAATTATGATAAAAATGATTTTATATATATGGTAGTGTTATATTAAGATTACCATGGAATATTTTTATGTTTAAATTCATATGATATATGAGAGTTGATGTGGTGGAACTAATACCATTTTATATGTTATGATAATGGATGTTTTGGAAGGAATTTTTATATTTGAAATACAGGAAGTTAACTAGTTATAGGAAAAAAAATGGAAGAAATAATGCGTTGACAGTTAGTGAGGACATAAATTGAATAGAATAACTATATTTTGAGACAAAAACGTATTTTTAGTTTTTTTTCTTCTATGTTTTCATTTTTATCCGAAATTACATTAATTGTGTTCATTAATTTCTACCCATAGAAATTTGTTTTAATGAAAATAATTATTATTGAATATTTTTACTATTTTAAAAAATGATATTTGAATATAATTTTTTGAAATAAATTTCATAATATGTGAAATCATAATATTAAAAAAGAAAATCCTTTTTTAGGTAACGATTGCTTGTAGAAAAATAACTATTTATTTTTAAATATGGATATAAGATAAAATTGACTTGGAATATGATTATGATTAAATAAATTAATATATTATTAAAAAATAAATTTTGTAAGTATTTCAGGGTAAAACAATACAAAATATCCCTTGAAAATACCTGATTTAAACGAAATGCTTAAAATATTTCTTTATTAAAAAATCAATTTTGTTCTAAAAATCTAAAAAATATGAATTATATGGTCTATTAAAATTATAAAATTAACAATGATATTCCATATTATAGTATTTTATCACATAAAAGGGTCATTATTCTTATATATCATTATTATCTGATAATTTTATAACAAATGTTACATATTTTCAAAATATGATATATTTTAATTAAGACCATCATTTCCTAAAAAGTTGATCAATTTGTATTAACTCGAATTTGATATCAGAAATTATATAATTCATTTACATTTAATAATATTACTATCAAAAAAATTTATATTTTTTTAAATAAAATCAAAAAATTAAATGGAAATTATTTTTTCTAGAAATTGAATTTTTCAAATTGTAATTTTTATTATTTTTATTCATATCACATACTAACTAAATTGGAGATAAATAATAAAAATATGGTTTCAGTTCTCAATAATGTATTCCTTGAATATATTTATGAATATTACTATATCCCTAAGTTATTGTGTGGCATCTACTGAGCTGGTGCACCGTGCCAAGGTGGCTTCCTGAGATACTTCTATATGGATTCATGTGGTATGGTTAGGAGTGATCTAGTGCATATAGTGCATGATTTGTTCTATGATGGTAGTTATCCATTTGTTTCTACTTCCACTACTCTACTTCTCATTCCTAAGATTTAATACATTTTTTTTTATCTCTAGTCTTTTAGATCTATTAGTATGTGCAATTTCGGTTATAATATTCATTCCTATTTCATCTTCAAAATGAAATTGATGTTCCTCGCCAACAAAATATTTGAATAAAATTAGATGTTCTTCCAAGGGAGGATTATCCTAGGTAATATTAGCCTGGATCAAGATGTAATCAGTGAAATAAATCAAAAGGCCCTTGGATAAAATGTTGCAATCAAGTTGGAAAAGGAATAATCCTATGATAGTCTTAATCGAAACATCATTTTCAAGGTGTTTGTATTTATAAGGTTCTTCCCATTGTCACGTAATCTCATGTTTTGGTATTTTAGTTACTCACAGAAATAAATCTTCTACATAGGAAAAAAGTTGAGTTATTCGATTTATTTCATGGGCTAAAACAAGGAAACTTGTTTTCCCAAAACATATTTAAAATCACTGAAGACACTCTCAATTATTCCATAAACTAAAGTATCAGAATGTTAATTATCCATGTTTATCTATTTAGGTCTAACTCATATTTCATTACCCATAATATGATTTCATATTACATAATCATTTTTTATAATTCCAATAAGTGGTCCATTCATGGTATCAACATGTTCCTAGAGGAATAATGTTGAAGGATCATCCGAAATTAAATCTGGGAGAATATTCTGATTTATATTTCGAATCACGGCTTGAACAGTCAAGTAACCTCATAGTGAAAACATTAATATGAATAGAAGAAAATTAATTAAGGATTATCTGGGATCCCCAATCTCCCTGGGTAAATGTTGTATCCACCAATTACCTAAGGTATTTTACATGATCACTGGACACATTAGGATCTTGAAAAAATGATTCTTGTCATTTTGATGTAGAATTACATTTTTAAAAAGTATTCTCCACTCCATCTCCTTGCATGTTATTTCCACCATGAAGGCGCCAAAATGATTCATATCAGGAATCAATAACATCCTAGTTTCATTCATTTAAGATTATCATTTTGATAACAGTCATCAATATGAATAATGGGCTTAGATTTATAGCAATTAAAAAGAGGGATTCTTCAATGATTGGAATTTCATAGACATAATACATTGTCTTCATGAAAATAGTGTGTGGTATATTCTGTAGTGATATAATCTTTTGATAGTTTTATGAGAGTCATTTATATAATATTTAGGGTCACACTTATAGGGGTTTCTTCTTTTATATAGTCCTTTCCTAAAAATCATATATATTGTCATCAATTACATACATGATGGATTGTGGTTATGGGTAATACAAACATCAAGCCCAAAAATTGGGTTAACACACTTCTTAGTATTCACATATTCCCACCACCAAATATAAAAATCTTGTATTATAGTATAAACCCATGTTTCATCCATGATATTCTATTATATAACTTGTATAACATATTAGACCTCATTTTAACTAACTCTGAGAAGGATAAATTTGTTTTAATGGGATGAATATCAGGATCCTTATTGGTAAAAGACTTCTACAGAGTAATGATGGATCCTAGTGATCTTTATAACTAGATTTAGATGATCTGGTGTATGTAGATCCCCAGAAGTTTATCTTCATTATATGGTGAGTAAGGATCTATTATTTACATATTTATTATAATATCAGGTCTATTAACATCAATATTGTGTCTATTTGAAAATGTTGTTTTTATGTTTTAGATGAAACCTCATTTAACCTATTCTTTTAAGGATTATGGTAATGTAATTTGAGGAACTATATATGATGCTTTACTAGTATTCCTTTTCCTGAGATAATGTGACTCTATTTTCTCAATATCTGATTATTATGAGTGGGAGAATTCATCCCTAATAATAATTACCGATATTTGATCCTACAAATGGTATATTGCATTATTTGACATGTTTGTAACAATGATAAACCTGATGGGATCATGAGAAGTAGGGAAACCCTTATTATCAGAACAATAAACTCTTTGACCAATATTATTGTAATGGCCCGGGTTTTTCGGGTCCATTAATTTTTGAAAATCCCATGTTGGGTTTTCTGGTCTGGGAATCTCGGAGAAGTTTGGCCAAAGGTAGGCTTACCGGTATCCTTAGCCTTCTGGTAGTAGGACTACCGTTAGCTCGGTCTACCTGTAGCCACAGCCTACTGGTAGCTCTGTCTACCGGTAGCTGCAGCTACCCGTAGCTCTATCTACAGGTAGCTCGGTCTATCGGTCGCTGCAGCCTACCGGTAGCTCGGATCCATATCGTTGTCAGCCATCGGTAGCTCTCGGCTACTGGTGGCTTTCACCCACCGGTATCTCTCAGCTACAGGGGGCACTCGCCTACCCCTACGGGGTCTCTCCAATATCGCTCATTTTTTCACAAATTGGGGTTCAAACACTATTTTGACCCCTTTAAGCTTTTTTTAAAGTCCGGTAACACCCATAAATGTTTTAATTAAATATTTAATAAATTAAACTGGTGTGTGAGTTGGTTTAAACCTCCCTACCCGTTAATTACGTGACAGTGTGGTCAACCCATGACCTCATGCCTTACTCGGTTTCGCGTTATTATCTCAACCGTCCTCGGACCTTATAAACGAAAAAGTATACTCCTAGGTTCTTTTCACGATCACCCTGTGCTGGAAACCCTTTGACGAGTCGCTTTTCATCCAGACGAGCCGCATCGCTATCTGTGAAGTTCTGCGCCAAGCCTTAGCTTCAATCATTGATCAACATGTAGCGAATTTCTCCTTCATCTCTCCCTTTTTGTGTATCATGCAGGGTGGGAATGCTTTTGATTATATAGAATTGGATAAAAATAACCATAATAAAGATAATAAACTGATTCTAAAGAATGGAGGGGGAGGGGTGTGATCGGTGATGCTTTGATTTATGATCATTCATGATTTATGATCCCTGAATTGTGTGGGCTTACGCCTTCTGCAAATCATGGTCGTTGGTGGTCTTTCTCTATGCACTAATGAACCCCTGGTGATGTTTTAAATGGCTTGTTTTTTAATTTTGAACTCATTTTATAAAAAGGAATTTGGTTGATCACGTATATCCAGCTAAATAAATTGAAAGCACTAGGATCAATCCCTTCTGTGATAACCCCAGTTAAGCCACGAAAATTGAAATCGTGTATTGTGTTAAATCATATAAATCTGAAAATGCTGGCATTGGCCTGATTTGTGTTGGGGGTGGTGGTCTGGTTGTTTTTTCCTTCATTGGTCGTCTGATGGGTGATATGGGTGGGGATGGGATCCCGTGTTTTTATGGATTCAGTTGTTGTGAATTTTATGAATGGGTGGTTACTTTGTTTATATCACGAATTGGGGTGGGATCCTCTGTTGTTGAGAAACCCCTTTTTGGCTCTTGGATGTGGGACATGGGGATGTAATTTGGAGTTTTCTTGGGATTTTGTAGTTAATTCTTGACTGTTCTCTTTCCTGGATTTGTGCCTATGCTTACTAGTTGCCCATGTAGGTGTAGAAATTTATTAAACATCAATACTAAACATAAAAACAAGGATGGGACAAATGGGTTTTGTTGGCGAGAGTTGTGACTCGGACATGAGTGTTGTTTGTGTTCCTTCGGCTGAAAAAAAACCTAAAATTGGGGGAGTGATTGTTACCTATATATATACTTATAGTTTTATGTTTCTTATTCGTGCCCCACCCAAGATGAGAACTTAGTGCCTAACACCCCCATTTCATGGGGGAGGGTGTTTTTTCCAACACTATTATTACTGTCTGGTTATTAGCTCCTTTTCTGCTCCCTTTCACGGAGAGCCCATGTATCTTCAGGCAGGTTGTGATGGCCTAAGGTCCATTATTAGCCCAAGAACCTTCAGGTGGGGTAGTGTAGTGGTTATGGCCCAGGTGTGTGCGGGTAGGTTGTTCCCCAAGTATCTTTGGGATGAGGCCCAGGTGTCTTCTGGCGTGGCAGTGGATCTTCTAGCCCGGGTGTCTTCATGTGTGGTGGTGGTTGCTCTGGCCTAGGTGTTTGTAGGCGTGGTTACGTGTGATAGTTTTTTCTCAGGTGTGTGCAGGTGCGGTTTGGCAGTGGGGATATGTGAGGTTGTGGCCCAGGTGTGTGCGGGCGGGGTGTGGCAATGGGACTACGGTGAGAATGCCGGGATTGGTTCGATGCATAGGATGCCTTCAATAACTAGTGGGAAAGTGGCGTGGGGTACCCAAACATCGATGTTCTCTTATTATATATATTACTTGACTTGCGTTATTTGGGGAGTGTGCCTTGGTGAGGCTTGGGTGGATCGTTTCCCTTATTAGGTGTTTGGTTACTCTTTTTCTCACATGACTTTAGTACATTCCCCCACTTGTGCATGAGAGTCTTTGGTTTTTCCCTAATGAGTATACATGTATGCTCACCCTAAGTATATAAAACATCTTTCAGGTTTCCAGGAGGACTTCAGGGATCATGCGGGACCATACTAGCTCTGAACTTTGGGGCCGTTGTAGTTGCTGGTTTCTCTTTCATTGGTACATTACCCTTGTAGTCACTTTTTACTTTTTCGTTTTTACTTTTTTAACATGCATTGGGAATGGTTCTTGGATTTACTTTTCCTTTCCTCTTTTAGTGTTGTTGGGATTTAAAATCTTATCTCCTGATCATATAAAACAAAAAAGGGTAAGGACTTCCATTTGTGTGTAATTTCCATAACCTTGGTGCTAGTTGCCACTACGGGACCTATAGAAGGAGGGTTTCGGGGGTAATTATCTCTCCTTCAACTTAATGAATTAAGGGCCTGGTAATCTGCTACCCTTCCCTCATTTTGGTGAAGGCGTGTCATGACATAATGGTATCAGAGGTGATGTTTGAGAGAAAGGATGGAGTCTGGAGTTAGGTATAGTGAGGATTGCATGGGATGGTAGGGAAACAGTGTTGGGTGACCTTGGTGCGTGAATTAGTCTAGGGAAGATTGGCTAGGACACGGGATTTTAGGGGCCCTCATGATCTGATGCAAAGACTCTGGACCTACCGAACAACCAAGTGTGGCCACGCTGATTGCATGGTATAGACCCTAGGAAAGGTACATGCATCATAATGACTCGTGTTCTTGTTTTTCAAGGGTGTCTTGGGAATTATGATTAAATAAAAATTTTATGAAGTTTTAAGAACAATATTCTACATTACATGGGCTTAAGAATTCCTTGTTTACCTTGCAGCTATGGCACATGGATGGTGACCAAATTTGGTGCAGGTGATCAAGGCCCTAGATATTACCTTGACCGATCCGGAGAGAGATGATCGAGAGGAGGAGGATGACCAGTGGCAGAAGACACTTCGGGCCTTCCAGTGATAGACCCTCGAGAAGTATGAGGGCAGCACCTCTGATATGAAGACGGAAGGCTGGATAGAGGAGCTAGTGATAGCCTTAAGCTTGATCCGGGCTCTGATCGAGTACTGGGTTCCTCTGGCCATCAACTAGATGTGGGGGGTGGTGCGTCAGTGGTGGACGCTTTACCTGGGGGAGAGGAGAGAGGATGAGGTGTCATGGGCTTATTTCGAGAGGGAGTTCCGAGCGGAATTCCTCTCTTCGACGATAAAGGCATAAAAGAGACAGGAGCTAGTCTCCCTCCAGTAGGGGAGTATGTCAGTGAGGGTGCTAGGAATCATGTTCAAGGACCTCTTAAGTTTTTCTTTGGACCTGTTTCTCGACGGGGAGTCTCGGGCAAGGCATTTAGAGGAGACGCTCGGAACATCCCTCCAGTATGATGTTACCCCCTTTACCCTGCCAACATAGATGGAGGTACAGAAGAAGGCCAAAGTGGTAGAGAGGATGCACACTCTAGGGGTTGTGTCACGAGAGGGGATCCAGCTGGGACCATCAAAGGGGAAGCCTGTCAGCACCAGGCCTCCAGTATCAGGACACTCCAGGTTTCGACCAGTAGGGAGCAGGCCGCAGCAGTTCCGGTTCTGGTCCTCTGGTCCTCGCCCTTTTCTTTCAGGCCCAAGACCGCAGTGCTTCGTCTGTGGGAGAAATGGACATCTCTAGAGTCAGTGCTCGGACCGGGTATAGTACAGGGGTGGCGAACAGCCCCAGAACCTGCCCCAGTATCAGCTTCTAACCAGGCATTTCTAGCAGCAGCATCGGCGACAGCGAGCTCCCACTCCTCTGAGGGAAGAGGTAGGAGGAGGAGGCCAAACTCAGGGAGCTCCTCATGGACCTCAACCGGGGTGTGGTCATGGAGGTTGATGACAGACGACGGGTAGAGGAGGTGGGCATGGATAGTTACACGCTACGGAGACAACAGTTCCAGCAGGACTGGAGGTTGTTCGAGGTACGATCAGTTTGTTCAGTACCCTTGTTTATGCATTGTTCGATACCGGAGCTTCTCACTCCTTTGTTTCACCCAGTCTTGCCCATGACGTGGGTCTAGATGCTGAGAGACATCCAGGGCCCCTGGTGCTGAGCACACCAGTCGGAGGTCAGACCGACTTGTTATTTGTTTGTTGGGGATATAGACGGATGGTAGGGAAACATGAGTCATTTAGGGATATTATTCGGCTACAGATACAGTCATACGATACCATCCTAGTCATCGACTGTCTATTATATGTGTGTTCCATCATCGACTGCTTCCGAGGAAGGATTGTGTTCTCAGACTTGGGCAGCCGGCATGTTACCTTCACCTGCGAGCGGAGTAGTCATAAGGGCAGCAGGTGAGAGGAACACCTCCTCTCCTCATTAACTGAGTTTTCGGTAGAGTTAGTAGATGCTGAAATGGGGGAGATTCCAGAGATCATCTATGAATTTATGGAAGTCTTTCCTAAGGAGGTGACGACTCTACCCCCTCGACGGGATACCGAGTTTGGGATTGACTTATAGCCCGGTGCTCGTCTGATCTCGATGGCTCCATACCAAATCACACCTTCATAACTACGTGAGTTGTGGATTCAGATTGATGATTTGATGAAGAGGGGTTATGTTCGGCAGACTACATCACCGTGGGGTGCTTCAGTCTTGTTCTCAAAGAAGGCAGATGGTGGTATCATGTTGTGCATAGACTACAGGTGGCTAAATTAGGAGACGATCAAGAATCACTACCCTCTTACGAGGATAGACGATATTTTCAACCAGCTAAAAGGGGTAGGATGATTCTCGAAGATTGACCTGCGGTCTCCATACCACTATTTGAGAGTGAAGGAGAGTGACATCCCGAAAACGGTGTTCAGGTGTAGACATGGACACTTCGAGTTCGTGGTGATGCCCTTCGGTGTTATGACGCCCCGGCTGTGTTCAGGGGGCTTATAAACTCTATCATTCAAGATTAATTGCATCGGTTCGTGGTTGTGTTAATCGACGATGTCCTAATCTATTCAAGGTTAGAGGAGGACCATGAGGAGCACCTGAGGATGGTTTTGGAGGTCCTCCGACAACACCAGCTCTATGAAAAGTTGTCGAAATACAAATTCTGGACATGAGAAGTGCACTTCCTCGGGCACACGGTGTCCAAGCAGGGGGTAGCAGTGGACCCATCAAATTTTTAGGTTGTTTTTTATTGGGAAGAACCCAAGAATGCGGCAGAGGTTCGATGTTTCCTCAGGCTGGCGAGTTACTATCAGAGCTTCGTACCCAAATTCTCCCGAGTTGGACCCCCTTCGACAGACCTGACCAGGAAAGACCAGGTTTCCAGGTAGAGTGAGCAGTGTAAGTCAGCCTTCAGCTATCTGAAGGAGAAGTTGGTTAGTGCCCCGGTGATGAGGTTACCAGAAGAAGGGGTAGTGTATGAGGTGTTTTGTGATTCTTCGGTACAAGGCATGGGATGTGTGTTGATATAGCGACAATGGGTGATCTCTTATGGTTATAGGCAGCTACGCCCTCATGAGCATAACTATGCCACCCACGACCTGAAGCATGCATCTATCATTTTTTCACTAAAGTTATGGTGGCACTACCTCATCGGAGAACGCTTTCTGTTCTTCACAGATCCCAAAATCATGATGTATATCTTCTCCCAGCAGGACCTAAACTTGCAGAAGTAGAGGTGGATGGAGTTCCTTCAAGATTATGACTTCAAGATCTCCTACACATCAGGGAATGGGAATGTAGTGGCTGATTCCTTGAGCAGGAGATCATGGAAGGATGTGGTCCGAGAGTCGACATACACCTGGAAGGCAAAGGAGGAGTTGGATGCCTTACACCTGGATGCATGGATGGATAATGGTAGAGGTTGCCTCTATCAGATGACAATTTTGTCTTCTCCGTTGCACCAAGTGGAGGAGTCTCTGTGGGGATACCCATAGGGAGAAGTGATGCGTGACTGAGTTGACCAGGGAAATTCTTCAGAAGGATGGACATAGGATGGCCAAAACCGGATGCTTTTCCAGGGAAAGTTGTTTGTTCCAGAGGCGATGCGCAGAAAGGATCTCAGTGAGTTCCACAAATCACCCAAATCAGTACACTCTGGAGTTTCCAAGATGTACTAGGGTCTGAAAAGACAGTTTTGGTGGCCTGGAGTGAAGCGAGCATTGGCAGAGTTTGTGGCCAAGTGCATAGTGTGTCAGCAAGTGAAGGCTGAACACCGAGTTCTAGGCGGCCTACTGCAGTCTCTAGATGTCCCTGAGTGGAAGTGGGATGAGATCTAAATGGATTTATTCATGGGACTACCCAAGTTACAAGGGGGATACAATGCCATCTGGGTGTTAGTGGACCGGTTGACGAAGTCGTCTCACTTTCTGGCGATGAAGGAGTCGAGTGCAGTGGATTCATTGGCATGAAAGTATGTGGATGAGGTGGTCTGGTTTCATGGAGTTCTGAGGTATATAGTCTCGGATAGGGATGCACTGTTTACCTCGCGAGTTTGGAGCGGATTGCAGCATGATTTTGGCACCCAGATGCATCTTAGCACTGCTTTCCATCCCCAGACAGATGGACAGACAGAGCGCACCATCCAGACCATGGAGGATATGATTTGGGCTTGTGTTCTAGAATCAGTAGGATCATAGGTGCAACACTTGCCTCTAGTATAGTTCGCCTACAATAATATCCATCACTCTACCATTGGCATGGCCCCGTTTGAAGCCCTGTATGGGAGGCCATGTTGTTCACCTGTGTGTTGGACCGAAGTCAGAGAGGTGGGAATCCTTTGCACGAAGGTGGTGCATAACACAATTGAAAAAGTTCAGATTATATGGGAAAGGATGAAGGCGGCCCAAGACCGACAGAAGTCATATGCTGATACATGGAGTTGGCCATTGGAGTTTGAGTTTGGAGACCACATGTTCTTGAATTTCTCCCCTCAGCGTGGACAACGGAGGTTCGACAAGGGGAGTAAGATTTCTCCCAGGTTCAGCGGGCGCTTCGAAGTGTTTCGGTGGGTCAGCAAAGTGGATTATCATCTAGCGTTGCCACCGTCGCTACTGAGGAGACATGATGTCTTCCATGTGTCCAAGCTACATTGGTATATGCACGATGATTCACACGTCCTCGCCTGGGGAGAGCTGGAGATCGAGGACGACATGACATTTGTGGAGAGACCAGTGATGATCGAGGATCGCAAAGACAAGGTGCTTTGTGGGCGAACCATTCCCTTAGTTCATGTGTTATGGAAACATGGTGGTCTTGAGGAGAGTACATGGCAGAGGGAAGCGCATATGCATGCTCGGTACCCAGAGTTGTTTTGAGTTTTGTACTGTTCAGTTTATAACTGTTGTGGCAGAATGTTTTTCCTTATTGGCTATGAAGTACTAGTTTTCTTTCCTTTGAATGTTTGTGAAAATACCTGGCTATGAGGAGGGGAGGATCCGACCCCTAATCAAGATGCATTACGGTGGATGCAATTAAACACGTGCGGGCGAGTCAGTGCTGACCGTAGAGGATAGTATCTTGACATGGGGGAGGCGACTCCCCAACCCACATGGTTGGGTCGTTTGACATGGTATATTATTTGGTTCATAAAAGGCAGACGTTCTTAGTTAACAATGATGTTCACTCGTGAGAGGTATCTTTCGAGGTGGCTGTTCGGACCCTCTCTTTCCGTATGGGTTTTTTTGATTCTCGAGGACGAGAATTGTTTAAGAGGTATTTGATGAAATGGCCCGGGTTTTGGGGTCCATTACTTTGTGAAAATCCCATGTTGGGTTTTCTAGTCTGGGAATCTTGGTGAAGTTTGGACAACAGTAGGCCTACCGGTAGCCTTAGCCTACTGGTAGGAGGCCTACCGGTAGCATAGTCTACAAGTAGCCATAGCCTATCAGTAGCACTGTCCACAAGTATCTCGCTCTACCTGTAGCTCCAGCTACATGTAGCTCTGTCTACCGATAGCTCGGTCTACCGGTAGCTGCAGCTACTGGTAGCTCTATCTACCGGTATCTCGGTCTACCGGTGCCTGAAGACTATCGGTAGCTCGTCTACTGGTTGCTATCAGCCACCGGTAGCTCTAAGCTACCCATGGCTGTCACCCACCTCTATCTCTCAGCTGCATGAGGCTCTCGCCTACCCCCACAGGGTCTTTCCAGTAGCGCTCCTTTTTGCGCAAATTGGGGTTAAACCCTATTTTGACCCCTTTAAGCTTGTTTTAAACCCCGGTAATGCCCATAAATGTTTTAATTAAATATTTAATTAATTAACCAGGTGTGTGCATCAGTTTAAACCGCCCAACCCTTTAATAACATGACCGCGTGGTCAACCCACAAACTTCATGCCTTACGTGGTTTCCCGTTCTTATCTCAACCGTCCTTGGCCCTTATAAACGATAAAGGGTACTCCTAGGTTCTTTTCTCGTTATCCCTGCTCTAGAAACCATTCGACGATCCGATTTTCATTCGGATGATCCGCATTGCTATCTGTGATGTTCTGCGCCTGTCCTTAGTGTCAATCGTTGATCAACAGGTAGTGAATTTCTCCTCCGTCTCACCCTTTTTGTGTATCATGCAGGGTGGGCATGCTTTTCATTCTATAGAATTGGATGGACTGAACCTTAATGAAGATAATAAAACAATTCTAATTAATGGAGGGGGATGGGTGTGATTGGTGATTCTTTGATTTATGATCTTCCATGATTTATGATTCCTAAATTGTGCGGTCTTACGCCTTCTAAAAATAATGGTTCGTGGTGGTCTTTTTCTGCGCACTAATGATCCCCTGGTGATTTTTAAATGGATAGTTTTGTGATTGTGAACTCATGAGGTACAATGTTATTTGGTTAATCACGTATATCTGGATAAATAAATTTAATGAACCAGGGTCAATCCCTTCTGTGATAACCCCGGTTAAGGCACAGAAATTGAAATCATGGAGTGTGTAAAATATTATAAATCTAAAAATACCGGCAAGGGCCTGCATTGTGTTGGTGGTGGTGGTCAAGTTTTTTTCCTTCACGGGCCGTTTTATGGGTGATATGGGTGGGGATGGGATCCCCTGTTGTTATGGATTTGGTTTCTGCGAATTTTAAGACCGGGTGGTTAATTCATTTATATCACGAATTGGGGTGGGATCCTCTGTTGTTGAGAAACCCTTTTTTGACTCCTAGATGTGGGACATGGGGCTATAACTTGGGGTTTTCTTTGGATGTTGTAGTTAATGCTTGATTGTTTTCTTTCTTGGACTTGTACCTATGCTTATTAGTTGCCTAAGTAGGTGCATAACTTAATTAAACATCACTACTGAACATAAAAACATGGATGAGACAAATGGGTTTTGTTGGCGGGAGTTGTGACTCAGACTTTCCAGTTTTTCGTTTTCCTTAGGCTGGCTGAAAAAACTAATCTTGGTAGAGTTCTTGTTAATTACATATATACTTGTAGTTTTGTGTTTCTCATTCGCGTCCCACCCAAGTTGAGCACTTAGTGTCGAATACCCCCAGTTCATGGGGGAGGGGTTTTTCCGAATAGTATTATCAGTGGATTGTTATTAGCTCCTTTAATGTTCCTTTTCTCAAATATCCTAAGTATCTTTTGGTAATTTGTGATTGCAGGAGGTCCATTATTAACCCAAGAACCTTCAAGCAGGGTAGTGTGGTGGTTATGGCCCAGGTGTGTGCGGGCAGGTAGTTTCCCAAGTATCTTCGGGATGAGGCCCTGGTGTCTTCGGGTGTGGTAGTGGATCTTCTAGCCCAGGTGTCTTCATGAGTGGCGGTGGTTGTTCTGGCCTAGGTTTTTGCTGGCATGGTTATGTCTGATAGTTTTGGCCCAGGTTTGTGCGGGTGGGGTGTGGCAGTGGGACTGCGGTGAGAATGGCAGGATTGGTCTGATGCGTAGGATGTCTTTAATAACAAGTGGGAAAGTGGAATGGGGTACCCAAACATCAATGTGCTCTTATTATATATATTACTTGACTTGTGTTATTTGGGGAGTGTGCCTTGGTCTGGCTTGGGTGGATATTTTACCTTTTTAGGTGTTTGGTTACTCTTTTTCTCATGGGACTTTAGTACGTCCCCCACTTGTGAATGAGAGCCTTTGATTTTTCCCCACTGAGTATGCTTGTATGCTCACCCTACGTATGTAAATCTACTTTTAAGTTTCCAGGTAGACTTCAGGGATCGTGCGGGACCATACTAGCTCGGACCTTTGGGGCAGTTCTAGTTTCTGTTTTCTCTTTCTTTGGTACTTTACCCTTATAGTCACTTTGTACTTTTTTGTTTTTAATTTTGTAAAATGCATTGGGAATGGTTATTGGCTTTAATTTTCCTTTCCACTTTGTGTTTTTGGGATTTACCATCTTCTACCACAATCCTATAAAACAATAATGTGTAATGGCTTCCATATGTCTGTAATTTCCATACCCTTGGTTCTAGTCGCCACTTCGTGACCTATAGAACGTGGGTTTCGGGGGTCATTATCTCTCCTTCAACTTAAAGAAGGAAGGTCCTAGCAATCTGATGACCCTTACCTCCTTTTGGTGAAGGATGTTTATGAAACTTACTTTGATCCGCAATAACTAGTAATATTTTCCCCTCCCCCATTGTCGTTTTGGGAAACTAAACACAAATCCACTATTCCCTTATCACCTCCTAATGATGATGTTTTTGTGGATATCCTCATTAATATTTTCTTAATATCATAATATATTCCTCATTCAACATTGGTTTCATTCATGTAGGTGTGAATATTCATGATTAAAGGGATGAATTATACTTTATTTTATTTCATACATTCTATGAAGATAATCTATATTATAATAAACTCATGCGATATTTTGAGGAATCCTTCTATGTAGTTAGGAAAATATCAGTATCACAGGGGTTGAAATAAACACCATCCCTATTCATAATTATCATCATGACATTGATATTATCCCCTGTTCAATTTTATATATCATCCATAGTTCTTGGGATATTATTAACAAACACATTGATATCTTTCGCACATAGAGATTAGGGAAGAATATCACTAAATTTATTCCTTCACTGGATTCATGTGGAGTAATGATTATTAGTTTATAGAATAGAATCCTTACCCACTGATGGGTTGAAAGTGACGATAGGGAATTCCCTAAATCATCATTTTTGGACAAAAATAGAGTTATATATGATCCCCTAATTCTTCTTTATATTTTCATGTACCTATAACTTTTTTAAAAGATAATTATTAAATATATATATATCAAAATCGACAAGAATATATTAGTCTATTCCAAGTAACATATCATTCCTCAAACAACATTAGTCACCACTATAATCAAATACTAATGGTTGTTTATAACCAAATAAAAAATCATTATAACAAACATTTTACAAAAATATTTTAATCATTATTTTCATAAACCACAAGAATTTATATATTCATAAAAAACTATCTATATCATTAACCCCAAAACGGTATTAAAATAGTTTAAAAGGTTACAAAATAGTCAATATATACTATATTCTAAGAAACTGAGAAAAAAATCCCAAAAATTTATAAATGATCACTATTTCATAATTCAATAACAACATCCAATGCTATAAACATTATATGACAAGATTTTCCAAAATTCAGTAAAACCTATATTACATCAACATCAATAATATTTTAATCGTAATAGTTATACATCCATCAATCATTTCTTCTAAAATAATTATCCTTAAATATAAAATCTATTTCATAAATTAACATTTAAATGTTATTAATACAATTTAATCTATCATTTCAATACATTAAAGTCTATACTCTAATGAACAGTCCATAGATGATTCAGATGACCATAATTACATTTAGAATATACAATAATATCATTATTAAAAATAATTTCATTAATTAAAATAGCCACGAGTTTCCGGAATTGATATCTATTATGATATTAACCTCACTACCATGGGAATGACTGGGAAACCCAAAATTTCAATCATAATATCCATATACTAAAACTCATACCTATTTATATATTATCTTTAATTAAATTATAATAAACTATGTTTTCATGATATATGTAGGGACCCAAACACATAAATCCCAAAGCTCATTCCTACTACCATTACAATGGCATAAAATACAAGTAAATCATGTAACAAAGTACTGAAAATATTAATATTTTTTGGTAAAATGGTGAAATAAATGAGTGTTTTATTAAAAATGTATACACAAATTACAATACAATTTTTTTCTCTTGGATTAAATCTTTATTCCTTATAGTGTATCCATACATATCATTCTTATTACAATTTAGTAAATAATATATAAAGTACATAATAGAGGGAGTATCTCAAATTATCCATAAGGGTTAGTAAAGAGGAATTAATAATGAATTTATGGGAATATACAATATATAAATGCAATAACTGAAGACAGATACCATTATACTAACTTTATACGTAAATATCAATATGAAAAGGTAAGAAACTAAAATCACATTCAATTTAGTCGAAAACTGTGAATAAAGGTGCATCCATTTGTAAATTCAATGAAATATTACAAAGTAAAATTATTACAAATGAATTCTCAATAAATTCAATTCTTATGTATCCGGAATTATCTTTCATTGGAACATGATACCATTTCCGTTAAGTCCATTCCCATGAATGATTATATTTATGGGTATAAACTCATCTATTCTTCTTGGAAAAAACATGAAGGGGTTTTTTATAACTAATTTCAAATAATGAAGTGATAGATGCATCATGGGAATTACAATAAATTGTCTTTGACCCATAGGGACTACGTCAACCAGTATATAACACAAATAGTTCATGTCCAAAGCAGTTAAATAAACAATGAGCCTTCTCAAACACCCATATTACGTAATATGTAAATATTTATCAATATTTACCCAGTAATTAGACAAACTATATTAAGATAAAATTTTGGAAAAATTATATATTGTTTAAACAATAGACATTCCCATTATAAATGATATAAATGATATGTGTAAATTCAATGTTCACTATTCATTGAAAATTAAATATTTCAAGGGGACTAAAAAACAATTATATAATATAATTTCAATGCTATCATTAGAAAAATCAATTATAAACAATCTAGAAGAAGAATAAGGATTATTTCAATACAACATAACAAAATTGAGTAAAGATACATGGTTGTCTTGTTTAATGAATAAAAATACTATAAAAACATATATAAAAAACCATCAGGAGGAAATATATATATTAATATTTCTTAAAATACATTTCGTTGAAAATATATTTTTAAAAGTTTTCATTAAATATTAATCATTTAATTTTTAAAAGGAATATTTTATTAAATGGATATGATTGATCCATAATTTCAAAACATTGTAAAATGAATATTTATTTTTCATGGTAGAAAGGAAGTAAACTACCATTTTCAGAAAATGAAAATATAATTCCTTTGAAAAATTTGGTCAAAGGAAAAAAGCATATTTCTTAATTAAAAAATAATTTTTAAATTGTTAAAAACCATTTAAATTTTTTATTTAAATTTTTTTAGAGGAAATATATTATATGACTAAATAGTGAAATGAAGTCGAGTTTTCATAAAAAATAATTCTAATAATTTTATGTACCAAATATTAAGAAATGCTCTTATTCATGGATAATGGTCATAAAAAATATAGGATAATAAACTGAGGGTTTTATTCTAAATATTTATTATTATTTATTAAAATGGTCATTAAAGTTTAAACAATCCCAAAAACATTATATTATAAAATAAAACCTTTAATATACCAAATTATTGATGTAAAAATAAATCAATGATTAAATTATTTTTATCAAATTTAAATCTGAATAAAATAATTTTAAAATCATAAATAGATAGGAAAATTAATAATAAAAATAATACTATAATATTAACTATAAAAATGAAGTAATATAACCAATTAAAAATGAATTATTCCATTGAAATATGATTATAATTATTCTTCAGTAAAATAATAATTAATCATTCGAACATGTCACACACTACTTTGAACCATTTGAATAATAATACTAATGAATTAATAACATTACATTAAATATTAAAATACCAAAAATATAAAATAATTCGGGTTATAATATATCAAAATGTATATTAGATACACCACACAAAAATGCTAAGTAGTGAATATGTTATTTATCTCACAAGTGTAAAAAGTGAAATGAAAATCCATTACATATACTCTAACTTGTCATGTGGGTCATTACCTTCCTAAATAATAATTTAATGTTTATTACTTACTTTATTCAGAACCATTTTCATGTTTATAATTACATTTTCTTCACTTATTTCAATTTTTATAAAACAATTTTAATTTCTAAGCTTACATTGGGTTTCCTGATTGAATTCTTTTCATGAGTTAAAACGACATTGGTCGGTCTATTGTGGTCAATGAGGTCATTATATTAAAAAAATATAATAATAAAAATTAAATAATTATCATATTTATACCTAAATTATACTTTTAAATCGAATTATTAATGTTGGATATGAAAATGAACAAATGTTACAATCATGTAGACAGTTGGTTGTACATACAAATGAGTATGGTTACAATTTATCAATGATGGTTATAATAAAAGGTAAGTATCATTATGTATTTAAATTATTTTCATTATATCAGAAATACCATTTTATTGGACCATATATTATTATATATAAAATTATAGTGATGTAGAAAGAAATCACATCTTGCTGAGGAGCTTGTAGTCCATACGTCCATGACCAAGGTTGTAACTTTTTTGTGTGCGAATAGGGTAATAAATAAAATATTATATTATATTTTCAGAAACTAAATTATTTCATTTATATCATATATATTTAATTTATTTATGATTAATTAAATTAAAACAAACCAGTATTCATTCTTGGAATCGTTTGATGAATCACATTGCTTTGGGGTGGCATTGGTCCACACTTCCACAAATGATTGCATCATATTCCCTAAAAATGGAAACCAAAAATGTATGCTTAGTATTAATATGATAGAATTATTAAGGATATATAAATATATAAATATCATATATAAACATCATTTCCATAATATATCTCAACCATTGAAGGTGTTAATGGAAAAAGCAAACAATCATCATTTCACAAAACTGCAGTTTGCCTTACCCAAACGGTAATTTCGTTACCAATTAGATGGATGTTATAATTAGTGTTGGCCAAACCCATAGATAAATAACATATCATTACATTTAGAATAATTATTATAATATATAAATGTTATATTTAGATATTTTAAGATTTGTAGAATGTAAATAAACTAAGGAGTTTGGGGAAGGATATTACATTGTATTCGGGTAACTCCATTTCGATTTCACCGAAAGGATTCATTGGATGGTTTTTTTTTACCATGTATAGGATTAAATGATGAAAGTAGGGATTTTGAGGAGATATTTTGGGATATATTGGTTGATCCAGTATTTCATTGGAGTTGAGGGGATATGGGAGTCTTTAGCGCCTTTTTATAGTGGAGACGAGTGACACTCTTGAAAATTTTCGAAAAGGGAATTCTACATTATTTTTTTCCAATTTAGTGTGGCTCCAATAAAAAACAATATTATATAAAATTGAGGATATGGACTATATATTAATATATTATGGTTTTTCAACCACTAAATAGGTTATTTTTACCTTATGTTTATGGTTTAGTCCTTTCATATGATATTTTTTCTTTTAATCGTCGTAATTAGTTTTAATCACATTCACTAATCATTTTTATATAAAAATAAAATTAAATCATTAGATAGTATATATTATTCTAATTCCAAATATGGAATTAATTTTACAAAATCCCATACATTGTTTTGGATCATGTAATTTTAAAATTAACCCTGTAGATGGGATGACAATGTTGGTTTTAATGTAAAAATGGTGAAAAGATTTCCTAGTTTTAATATCAAATTTAAAAGTAAAATTGATTATAGTGAACTAAATTGTATTAATTGATATATAATTGATATAATATGACATTAAAAAAATTATAATATAATTTTACATTATATATAAATTATATGAAAAATAAATTTTGAATTTAATTTTTTTTTATTTTTCCCAATTCCTCAAAAATTAAACATTACCGAAAAATACCCAAAATTCACCTTAACCATATTTCATACATCCAATTTAAATATTTATTATATATTAAATAATAAAATCCAAGAAAATTTAAAAAAATATTATTTAAAATATGATATCCAATAAAAGGTGGTAAAAGTGACTTTTTAAAAATATTTCTCTTGATGAAAAATGTAGTGATTGTTTTTATATTATACAAATCAAATCAATTATAGGAACCGAAAAAAGACATTATTTAATATAAAATATATAAATTTTATTAATTTCATTCAGTAATAATAATTAATTTAATTTATTAGTGGAAAAGAACTTTATTTGTATAAAAATATTTTATTTTTATAGATTACTTTACTTTATATTCATATGATTATTATATTTATATATAAATATTTTGTGACCAGTGAATTAATTCTATATTTATGTAAAACATATATTTTAGTATTATAGTTTATACTGTTAAAAAATACTAATATAGAGGATTTATTATATCTTATTATATTAAACATTTATATTTTAATATTATTTCATTGTTCGATAAACCCTAATATTGCATATAACACAATCTATCAAAGAAGGTCATTATTATATGTAATAAAATTTAACATAGTTTTTTATGAATTTAAAGATATATGATAGTAAAAAATTATATAAAATATAAATTATATGTTAATGTATCGAGATTTTACATTCCATTGATTGTTTGTTGTTGTGTGTAAAACACGCCAATGAATAAAATGTTATTATATTATAATTTATAGGCCTTACATTCTCCCCACATTAATTAAATTTTTTCCTCACAGATTATACTCAACCTTGGTAATATATTGTTCGATATTACCAATTTTGAAATCCCACATCATGAGAATGGTTCACCAAACATCCTATATAAGAGATATAATGTGAAGTAATAAGTTCATGTGGACTAACATGTATCTTGGACTCTACATATGAGATAATTAGTGTCATGTGGATATACATACATGGAAGGAAAACATAAATATGTATATTAGTTATGGATTTCACTGATCACAATCAAGAAAATTTTCGATGAAATGTTTAAGGCCACGAAGCTACAAATCCATGAGTATTTAAATTGAAATCAATTAAAAAAATTATGATATTGGGATAACAATTTTGTTTACAATGAATTTTTATAATGTTGAGGTACTATTTTATGAACCAATATGAGAAGAGAATATATTTACTTGAGAAGTTTCAATTTCAAAATAAAAATTTCATCTTTTTTTTCTTCATTGATGAAATTATAATTCATCCCTTTATCCAAAAAATAATATCCACTAATGAATTCCTATAGCTGAGTCACTAAAATAAACACTTAGAAAAACATAAGGTCTGTAATGTCTTTATATATGTCTCTAACTATTTTACAATAAAAATATGGTTAATATATTAATGTTACACCTAAAAAGAATCACTATGGTTTAATCATTATTATTTATTAATCAAATAATTTGACTAAAATATGACATATTAACCTAGAAATTTCAAAGGATTGTGGTTGGAATGAATCCATTATCATTAATCAATCTTGGGTTTATGTACTATGACCCTTCAAGATTTGATTGTTTTCACCCGTTATACATGTTTTCCTTTTCTAAAACAATATTAATATAATTTAAAAAAATATGATAGAAATACATGAAATAAAATTCATCGGTATCTTCACAATGAATCCCATGTCCTTGAAGGGGGATAGTGGGATATCAAGGATGCGGTTACATTTGTAGAGAAGCTATTAGAGATCCATTGTCCTCAATAGAAGATACTACCTGGAAAAACCATTCCTTTGGATCATTTTTTGGGGGCATCGTAGTCAGGAGTAGAGTAATCGGGTGTGATAAAAATAGATGTGTCCCTAGAACTCAGAGGAGTTATATTATATTCTCTATTTTAATCGGAAACGTGATGTTTGAAAATTATATTATGAAATTAAAAGTTTTCCTTATTTTGAGATATGGGTCCTGTAACGTGTGATGATTTCCTGGAATGTGAAAATGGGATGACTATATTCTTAAATGAGATGCATACTCTGAAGTGATTAAACATGTACAAGCTTGTCAGCTCACCTAGAGTGGATAGTATCATGAAATGGAGGAAACAATTCCTAGATTCATGTGATTAGGATGATTTCATTCATTTACTATAGAGGTTGTGGTTTGGGTTGTGTGTAGGTTGAGATGGTAACAAGGTGGTAGTGTAGTAGTGTGGTTGTGGTCATTTGGGATGGCATGTGTGGTTGGTGGTAGTACTTGAGGAGTGGTAGGAGTATTGAGACGTGTCCTACAATGTTTTTGTTGTGTATTTTTTTCCATATTGGATTGGTTTTAAATTATAAAGTGTTTGACTAATTTGAGTGGTATCTAATTTAATGGTATGTGTCCTCCCAATCCATTAATTTTTCAGTTTTGGGTGTTGAATGTGTTTGGAGGATGTTCTAGGAGTTATCATAGCTGTTGGGGTGTAGAAAAATAGTTTTAGGGGTTAAACATCATGTATGTAGATTAAACTACATAAATATTGTAGTGATGTATTGTTCTTGCTGGTTCACAATGTGTAATGTTTACAGAGTGGAAAAATAAAATAAATTTATAGTTTTCTAGTTTTTTGGTGAAAACATATTTCGGTGAATTTCAAGATATGAAATGGATACCTCATGTGTGTATCATCATTCTCCACGAACTAATATAGAATGGTAGAGGGAAATGTAAAGTTAGAGACAGGGAAAGAGATGTACCATTGTGAAGCCTTCAATTCACTAGATCGACATGTGGTAGCTGTGGATCATGGAATCAAAGGAATCTTTGGCGGTTTCAGCACAAATGAAATACCACTTATTTTTATACTGCAGATCCCTATCTATATGTTTTTTTTCAAGAATAAAACCTCTATTATGTATGTATGAGGCCCATAGTGGATAGATCAATTGATTTAGGGGTGAATATAGGGGATTTGGGAAATCAGATGCTTTTCTGTTTGTGAAAACCAGGCTACACAACGTGTAGTCCTGGGAAACGCACCATTTATTTTTCCCATTTGGTGAAGATAATTTTTATGTATTACACGTTGTGTACAAGAGTGTACATGTTGTATACTATTACTCAGATGTGTGGTCAAGTACCCTACCAGACGAGCCTGTGTAGTGGTACATGGTCTTGTAGAGTACATGGACAATACCCATGTAGTTAATACATCATGTAAAAGTACACATCCTTTCAATGTAGATGGTTATTCCAGTTGAAGGACATGGGAATGTACCTCATATTGGGTACACATTTGGTATCTATTTCAAACACTATGTACCTAGGGCATTTACATGCCCATGTTGGTGGAAGTACGCACCCATGTGGCAGAATTGGAGTACAGGCCACGTGATGAGGGTGACAAGCCACATGCAACCCCTTTTCAATCCATTGATGGTTTTTCATCTTTTATTTTCCTAGAGTCAGAATTGGACATGAGTTTATTTCATTCAATGTAATTTTCTGCAAAGTCCTCAATGATAAAACACATGAAGTGTTCTACGTACTCCAAATCGGTGTTTTAGGGGATATATTTAATTGGAGTGGTTTTTCCTCCAATAATCGAATTAATTTTTCTATTTAGAGAGTTTAATAGACTGAATTATATGTGGGGTATTTGGACCACAATATTTTGATACATTTTCTGAGATGATATGAGAGCTATATAATGTAGCTTATGCCATCATGGTTTTTGATTGAGGACATCTCTCTTGTGAGATATTCCCTCCCAGCCATGGATTTTTATGAGAATTGTTGTTATCATCGATCCCATGTAGGATACCTTTATAATCTATCTACAGACCATGGATCCCATTAACGATGAATTTTCGTATATGTTGATCTAAGGAGTCCCTTGAAGGATCCTTGTACTTGTTTATTGTGGAGAGGTTCCCTGTTGTAGGATGATTATTTTTCTTATCAATTGAGGATCATGTGTAGTGTTTTTCATTTTCCTTTTTAAATGAAATCCAATATGGGATTCAATATTTCATGTTTACCAAGAGGATATCAAGTAGGATTAATCTTCATGTTTTACATGAGGCACCCAGTGTGTGACCATTATTTGATCGACCCGGATTTTTATGTCGGAAATGGGTATAGATGTTTGTGGGTGTCACCATAGAACCCATGTCGAAAGATTAAGCTCATGGGGTTATTGATGGAGTGCTAGGTTGTGAGTTCGGGACACCCTCACTCATTTGTTTATGATTTTCCATTATTATTTTTGATGCATTGATGTTTACTAAAGGTGGTTCTTGGTTGGTGGTTGTTGAGCTGGATATGTGTGATATTTGTATCTATTTTGGATGCCCGGATGTTTTTCCTAGGATATGTAATGCTTGTTGGGATACCCAGATGTTCTTACCTAGGATACTCCTTCAGAGCCTTTTTATTTACGTTTTTTACTGGTATACCTAGATTTGAAACCTAGGAAATGGATTTGGAGCATAAATATATATGTATATATTGAAATATATTTTCTTGGCATGACTTGTGGTGTTTCCTAGTATATAGATGTCAATCCTTATATTATGATTACGGTATTCCATGTTTGATACTTAGATTCCCATTATAAGAATTACATGGACGGAAACAGAGGGATTTTGACTTGAATACCCTATGAGATACTTGGATTCCCATTGCTGGAATGACTTAAAGGACCCAGAGGGATGATGACTTATATTCCCCGAGTGATACATGGATTCTCATTTTAGGAATCCCTTGGGAGAACTCAGAGTGATGATGACATATTTTCCCTAAGGGATACATGGATTTCGGATATAGGAATCCCTTTTAAGGGCTCATATGGCATATACATTATACACGTTGAGTGATAATTGGATTCTCATTGTATGAATACCTAGGATGTACTCATAGGTTGGATGATACATGAGGTGGATCAGTTACGATATATGAGAGGTGTATAATGGTGTCTTAATGGGGAGTTATTTATTTATAGAGGAATGGAGTCCCAAGAAACATGCTATATTACCCACTCTCAAGTCATTTGGATGATTATGACCTCCTTGGAACATGATCAATAGGATTACGCTCTTCCAAATTTGTTACGTCACTCGATGGGTGTCGCATGACTTCTCACCAGTGATTTATCCTTATATATCACATATGAGTAATCCCCTAAGAGTTAATCCTTGTTCTGAATGTCATGACTGCCTATAGATGAAGTCCTAGGGCTCAGAAACTGGAAGGTATTTACAGTATTTGGAGTTATAGAGACTGAATCAGTGACCTTTTATATGATGTCCAAATTTTTTCCCTGGTATAGATATATGAAATATTGACTATTGGTATGTGGTATCCTTATTTATAAGATTCATCATCGGTATGAAGTTTCCTTCTTTACTGGATTGACCATCATTATATTGTATCCTTATTTTAGTGAATGGATGCGAGTATGGGTGAACCCAGGTAGGATGTGTATCCCTTGTGGTGATGTGGAATAACTAGAGACTTTTTTGGCGTTGGCCAAAACAGGTATATGTCAATTGGGATTAAGAACCTAGTGATTTCCTTGATGTTAAATTTCTTGAGTGACAAGACGTCCATCTCAATGCCCTTGCACAGGATATCTAGGATATCAGGATTACAAAACCAGGGATCAATATTCGATGTTGTTTCTTGTTTTTTTGATTCACATACTCATAAATATACATAAATATTTATATTTTTATATGTATGGGACTATAAATGTGTATGTTTATAGATATAGGCATCCATGGTGGCACATTCCCAGTTAATTTGGATTACGAACCCAAGGTTCAACTATGTTTTCGTGTAGGTTTACTTACATTTTGATGTGTTATAGCGTGGTCGAGCACATTAGTTTTACATATATTTAGAGAAGCACATTTAGAGGGTTTATAAAGTGGTGGCCTACTGAGATTTTTTCACACCCCTTCATATGCACGTCGATGTACATGTAGATCGTAATTCTTCTTTTCAGGTTGAGCACACTCCCACAGATCTAAGCATGGGATGTATCAGCATTTATCAGTACTAAAAAGATTTCAATTGATAAAGGTGGTCCTTTATCAGCACTAGAAAAAAGTGATGATAAATCTACCAACTATGAGTGCTAAAAATGCATTCTTAAAGGCGAACCCTTTATTAGTGCTTCTTTAGAACATATAAAGTGTGGATTTATTAGCGTTACTTTCAGCACTAATAAATGTTATCACTGAGAAATATTATTAATTTATATAAATTTATATTATTTATATAAAAAATTAATATTTACTTTTATACATTAAACAAAAAACCAGTGCCATTAATTAATAATTTTTTCAATAATTAAAATATATATAATAAATTTCATTAATGAATAAGTATATTTATTATATTTATATGTTTATATATTTATACATTTATATATTTTTATATTTATAACTATATATTTATAATTATATATATATAATTTATAATTATGTATATTTATATTTATAATTATAAATAAATATATGTTTCCAATGAATTTTGTAAATTAATGCATGAATATAATTGATCTTCATGTATTATGTATTCATAATTAATGATCATTAATACATTACACCCTCATTACTATTCTTGTTGTCTATATACAAGATGACTCGTTTATGATCAATACATTACTCGGTGTATATGATTCATTCATTTTCCGATAAAGCTTTAATTTTCTCATAAATAAATAAAATCAAGGTAAATATATCAGAATAAAAAAATATATTTATTATATTTATAATTATAAATAACAATTTATATATAAATAATTTTAAAATATAAATATATTTAATTATATTTATTAATATATATATTTATACGTAATGAAATTTTCTTCAAAGATAAATATATTTATTATCTTTCGAATTATATATAAAACCTTTTTAAATAATTGTAATAAATCCAATTACTCTAATTTTATTAACATACATATCTGTATACATATAATTATATTTATAATTATATAAAAATATTTATTTATAATATAATTTATAAATATGTACCTATACATATTTAAAAAATTATTATAAACATATTTATAATAATAATAATTTTACAAATATATATAACTATAGAAATATATTTATAAACATATAAAAATATTAATACATATATAAAAATATTTATATTTTTAATTATAAATAATAGATATAGGTAAATAATTATAAAATTAAAGTAAATATATTTACTATATTAATATTTATATTTATAAATAAATATATATTTTATTTTTTGTCATAAGAATGTAAGTCCAGCCAGAAGACAAGGATCTAGACTATTTATTATAAATATTAAGGAAAGTAACAAACAATCATGAGAGTGTTGAAAACCTACAGATCATAAGAATCAATGTCATCACAATGACCATATCCAAAGGCTGCACCATCATATACTAAATCAAAATCTGATTGAAAATTTTAGAGATTTATGAGTGTAGTATAAATCTCTTGGAGCCTTAGCTACTCTGGTGTAAGTGGATTTGTGGTAGAATATCTAGTGGACCTCCCCTATGAGACACAATCATCACAACCTTGCCCCTGACCACTGCCTTTGAGGTTCTTCCCACGTCTCCAAATTTTTTGAAGACTAGCTCTTTCTTTACCAACCCGGTTTTCCTCCAACGATCCAGAGCCCAAAATAAAATTATAGCCCCTTGCAAGAGAAAAATTAATATTAGTCTAGTTCTATGACATGAAATCAGTAGGCACCATTTCCCCACCTGATTTTTATCGATTATGGACCGTCAATAATCCCTCAGCATCCACCAGATATTTCTTTTAAGGATTCAAATGATAAATATCATATGTATTTTTATTTACATTGTTGTGACATGATGAAACATGATGCTCAACCACAAACTGTCAATCATCCACCCTTTGAGTTGCATCTTCATTCACATGATCCAAATCTTGGTCATGTCTTTTTATAGAAACACCTGTATCAACAATTTCCCCATCAATAGAAATATCAGCCCATGATTTTTCAATATTCTAATTTCCTTAAGTTCTAGTAGAGGATTGTAAAACTGGCATACCAGTCTCTCCCACATTCCCACTAGTCTAAATGTCTGTGTCAGTGTTATAAAAATGAGCAGCCAATCCACCATCATGAAGAGGAGAAGGAGAACCACATCATGTCTCCATGCCTACCTAAGCCATCAGCTGGGGGAATCCACAACCCCACATGTTCTAACCAACCCAGTTGATTTCCCCATCATATTATTTTTAAAACATGAGATTTCCCAGTTCCTCTTCCAGAACTATACGAGCACAAAAAATGGCTTCTAGAGTTTGAGTCCTCATAACCAATACTCTTGAAAACTGAATAGAAATGGGGTATTTTCTTATACTCGACGCACAAACTGAATTCCTCCTCATCAGTTTGAGGATAAAAATTATCGACATGTGTAATGAATGGATCAAATTCTACCATGATGTGAGTGAAATTGACATACCTGGACAATTTAGTTTCTTTTTTCCATTGTTATAGGAATTATATTCTCCAAGGCAATGTCATTTAAAATTATGGGGGCCTAAAAAATATAATTCAAGGTACAGACTTTGACTGATAATTGGACATAAGAGCTACTATAATCTAACATATTGATACTCTGATCCCATTCCAAGAAGCGAATAACACATTGTCTGTGTGAAACCGAGCTCATACCCCATGCTATCTTCATCAAATCATCTGAAAGGAACAACATATGAAAAAAACACATATTAATGAGATACACTTTCAATTGGTAAAATCAATGATACAAGACATATGGGTGAACAATTATTTAATTTTCAATGTTTTGGATTCTTTGAAAATAATCAATCATGCAATTAAGGAAAACATACAAATTTCTAATCATTCCAATACAACATACATGAATTATTTTAAATAAGTGTCACTACCCTCTAGATGTAAACATCCTACTGTAGAAACCATGAAAATGGAGGAAGAATGTGACTCTACTAATTCCTTCAATGCGTCATCTAACATCATCCTCCATGAATCAAGACTCACAACATTAGAAGGGACACTTGGCACACTACTGCTCTTCATCTCCAGGACCCTAACACCATAAGAATGTAGAGTACTTCTAGCAGCCAATGGAATGATTGCCATTTTCAAAAAAGGTAATTAACATGTACTATGGATCTGTACAAATCCAATCACCTCATGTCACGATCTTTCACTTGAGTATAAGAGGTTTCTAGATCTGGAAGTGCCAAATGAGCCGGAAAACCGGATCCTCTTCATCCTCCCTAGGTCGGAATCCATCATTCATGATTTCAATAGCCTTCAACGCCACACCGAGCACAATAAAAGGAGGATCAATAGTGTGAACAATGGATCTGTGTGAATCAATCCACCGTGGATCGAATACGGTCACCAAAGAAGCCATCGAGAAACCCTAAAATTCACCATTCTGGGGACAGCCGAGTGACGCTATTCTTAATAATTATAGTTATAAATATAGATTCATACATATATACATACATACATACATAAAAAATATATTTATTTATTTATTTATATTTCAATAATTATAAAATTATAATAAATATATTAATTATATATAGTCAAAAATATAAACAGATATATTTATTTTAATAATTTAAAAAATATATAATATATAAATTATTAATATTTTTTTAATTTCATAAGAATATATATATATTTATTTATTTATCACTATATATTGTTAATATATTTTGTTAAAATTCATAATAATTTATATATATTTAGAAGATTATTTATATTTATAACTTTAATTAAAATATATATGCAATGAATATATATTTATAATAAATATATACTTATTTCATAAGTATTTTATAATAATTTAAATAAATATATATTTATATTTAAATAACTTTGAATGTATAAAAATATATTATTTACCTAAATATTTATCAATATATATATATATATAGTTATAATTCTAAATAATATAGATATATTTAAATAAATATTAAATTACAAAAAATAAAACAATAATATATATTAATAAAATTAAAAATTTAATAAATTGTTTTTTTATAATTTTAAAATTATTAAAATAAGTAAATAAATAAATATTTATTTATTTATTTATTTATCTATAATGATTAAAACTATATGTAAATATTTATTTATTATAATTATAAATATTTATATATATATATATTTTACTTATTGAATAATTATAAAATTATAAAAAACTATTTACAAATATTTACAAATATAATTCTAAATAAATTGAGATATATTTACATAATTATAAAATTATAATAAAGAAATGAAATATAATTAATTATAAATATAATTAATATAATAATTATTAATTTATAATTATATATATATATATATTTATTACATTTAAAAATTTAAATAAATAAATATTTATTTATTTTTATTATTATAAATATTTATTTATTTATTTATTATACAATATTCTATAAAAATATATAAATATATAAATATATAAATATAATATATATTACAATTATAGTTTTACCAGAACTTTTTAGAGCAGATAACGATAGGTGTTTATCAAGGATTTTTTAGCGGTGATAATGGCCTATCAATATTAGTGAACAAGACCAATGATAAAGGTTTTTTTATCTATGCATCCTATTTCAGCGCTAATAAAATATACCATTATCAGTGATTTTTTTTCTAGTACAGATGACAGGTTTACCAAATTTTATAAATGAACCCTAATAGTCCCCTCCTAATCTTGCATTCCCCAAGCTCACAAGGAAGCCGAACCCCACCGCTGACTCCACCACCTATTCCTAAGTTGCCGAATCCTCCTCCTCCTCCACTGCTGATGCATCCTCATCCTCCTTCTCTCTTGGTGACTCCTCATCCTCCTATTACTCCATCACCTCCTCCTCCTATACCACCGCCAAGAAGCCCACATCCTCGAAAATCACCTCCATCGCTAAACACCATCTACTGTAAACCCACCTCCTCCATGCACTATGCCATTGAATCCCACCTCTACTACGAAGCATGTATCCTCTAAGAACCCACCTCCACCAGGAACCCATCTTCCCATGTGACTCCACTACAAGCCTTTTAATTCTCATATTATCTATACTTCCATATCTAAATTTATTGTCTTTTAATTTTCTATTTAGACATTATTATCCAGTTTTTTGATATTACATTTATTGTTTGGTTATTTTGAGATGTCATGTAGGGTGAATATTTTATGTGATATTTGGATTCTTCTTATCTTATCACATGTCTCTTGAAGGTGACATCATTCCCATGTTTCTTTGTATGATACCCTTATCCTTGTATCCAACCCATATAGATCAGGTTAATGCTTCAAGACTTTTAGTTTATCTTTTCGAGTTACATTTATGGACTGACCCTAATTGATATGTTATAGAGATAAAAATTCCCAACCATCATGGGTTAAGGAATTATAGATAATGTTTTTTATATTCAAGAAATAATTTCTTATTGATGAAATGTTGTGTTTTAATCCTGCTAACACGGAGGATTATCTTTACTAACTTCTAAGGGGATTGAAATTGAAAATTAATGACAATAGTTCAAGTAATTCAATATTAGGTGTTTCAAATCTTGGGATGTTTCTAGGTTAGAAATGATATTTAGGAGAATTCAATACATACCATGTAATATTATTATGGAAGATAAAATAATTGCATAAAAATACAATATCTTAATGAACTGGATAGTAATACATGTGGTTTATTTTAGTAAAACAATAATGGATTCCTCCACCAATCCTATATTGGTTTAATTAATAAGTACTATAAGATGTCTATGGTAAAAAATAATCAATTTATTGATGATGAGGTTCATACTTCCTTTTATGTGATCTGACCACTCTCTACTCACCTCTGTCCATGTATAATTTGAATAAAAGTAGGTGGTAAATACGAGAGTGATAAAAAAACATTCCCATATATTAAAAATGAATGCATAGAATGTCTCTCAGTAATTTGATAGTTTTACCTCTAAACTCATTTATTCCCACTTAATATAATAAATTCAAAGCGAATGTTTCAGTGACATGAAAAAGATGTGTCTATTATGTGAATAGATTTAAAATCCTCAAAGTAATTATGTACTTAATATATCAATTGTTTTCATCAACTGGTGTAATTTTATTTTTCAAGGGATATGATAATGTCTATATTGGAGACTTGGATATGAAAACTATTTATTTAGAAACTTTATTTCTATTGCTGCATAGAATTATTTCCCATTTTTTTTGAGTAAGTTTGGATGATAGATAGAAACATCAGTCGATATGCCTTAATATCATTGACATGTTCCATGATGTATTTCAAGTTATCAAAAGAGGTTCAACCAGGATTCTTCAGGATTTGAAGATCTAAAAAGGACATAACCAAGAATGTGGTATGGTTTCTTTTCACAGATATTCACAAGGGATCTTTATGAAATTTTGAAGGGAAATTGATTAATATACCAATATTAACCATAAATGAGGTGGGTAAAGAGTATGGGTTATGTTTTTATGTATCAGGAGTCATGATTTGTACAGTTACATACCTTTATGGTCATGTGATTGCTTATGGGTCCATATATTTAAAGACACATAGGTGAAACTTTACAAATCCATTCCAATATATAGAAATAGTAGTGCTTTACATAAGGTGTCATTGGTATTATCTTGCATGTGAGATATGTTTGGAGACAACTAAAAATTTGTTTGAAATAAATTTAATAACAATGTGAAATTAACCATTAATAAAGGAGAAGGTTTAAGGACATATATTCTGTCGACATTGACATAATATATACCCTAAACAAGGCTAATATTTTTTCTAAAGTACCACATTGGAAGGATCATTCGTAGGTAGTACCTGAATCAAGAATAATGGGGATGATGGTTTATCAAATTGAAGAGAAGTGATTTTATGTTCAAGATTACCAAGGAAAAGTTTCACTTATATCTTAATCGATCACTTAATAACTCCTCAGTAGTATTATGGGAGTAAACAATATGATTCCTACTATTTATTCATGACATACATGATAAATATTTTATAGCATTATATTTTGTAAAAAAAGCTATTTTTTAATTTATATATCCTTTATAAAGTGTCTCTCTTGGGATTTATATCATTTTGAAAATTCCTAGTGGTCGGTTTTAAAATGATTAAAATATTTTGAAATGTTTCTTAGAAAATTATATGTTTTCAACATACACTTTTTGTTTTAAATATATTTAAAATGATTTAAACACATGGAATCAACATAGGTTGTATGAAAAGTGTTTTTCAACTCACTCAATTGGATTTCCCAATTGGATGTGAATGTTTTCAAAGCATATGAAATGATGGTTTCATTTTTACAAGGGGTGTGTGATGTTTAAAATAAAAAATTTTAAAATATAGAGAGTTTTAATTCATTTAAAATGATTAATATTTTTGGGTCATGAATATTCCATTAATTCTCTAAAAAATAATTGGGGTTTCATGATTGATTGTTTCAATGTGATTGGATTATTTTTAACATGTGTGTTTTGTGAATGATGAATTTGTGTAAATGGTTTGTTTATTTAATAGGGTTTTCAGCTATGTTTTTATAAATAGTCTTCCAATGACATATGAAATGTATTTTTTCAGCAATATTTTAAATTTATATTTGTTTATAATTAGGAAAACCATTAAATTATACTTGGAATACTAGTTGATATATAATAACAACATGGAAAGTGTAAATATATTTAATCAATTAGAAGGATTATATTTTAGTTAAATTTTCTATCCAACTGTAAAAAATATCCTATTTCAAATGGTTCTTAGGTTGGTTTCTATTTGAGATTTGTTTCAAGAACAAATGGATATCATGATTATATTGCATCATAAAGTTTCATAGGAAGAGATATATATAGATCAACAGGAAGGGGTCATGATAAATCAAATTGAAGGCTCGGTTATAGTCACAATTAGTGTTTTTTATCTCTTAATTAGGTACCAAGGATGTGTAACTTAAATTTCAATTCATTCATGGTATACATAATGTTCATGAGGTTTAATGTAAATAATTTGTATTATTTGAATGGTAATTATTATGTGAGTGTTGTGTAATTATTTTTTGTCAAATATTAATATTATAAAATCAATAATGATAGATATAAAAACAGAGTAGATGGATTCCAATCATCTGAAAAAAGAGTATGAATAATGAGTGAAAGAGTTCATCATGTTTTCTAATGATCATGCATTTATCCCTTCTCAAATTCTTTTTCTCTGATCAATATTTTGTTATTCAAGAAAAACTATTCCATTATAGTTGGAAGAACACTTGATCTATCAAATAATAGATAAAAGTTATAAATTTCGGAATAAGCATTTGTAAAAGGGATTGTAGCTACTGGCTGGGGTAACACTACGTTGTATGGATCATCTGATATAATTACAAGTGTATACAATGAAAAAGTCTATATCAAGAATTTCATAACATATGTGAAGAATGGTGATTATCATATTGAGGAAATGAAAAGTGTATTTCAAGGTGAACTTTGTGATTTCCCACTATTGATTGAGAAGTAAAATATTGTGCAATGATGGCATTGTATGGTGGATTTGCTAAGTATACAACCTTGTTAGCCGTAATAAATTTTTATAAGTAAAAATAAGGTAATAGATGGAGTGACGATAGTTTTAGAGAAAATCTAGCTCTATTTAATGACATGATATAAGAAGATAACGTGCTCCTGGGATGATCATACAATGCTAAACAAATGATATGATCAATGGGTATGATCACTGAAAGAATACATGTCTTCATGAATTATTGTAGACTATTTGGAACTAATAATAAATCACCAAAGGAATGCCCAAATTGTGGTGATTCTTGATACAAGGAAGATGAATTTGGTCCTATGAAATTGTTTTGGTACATTCCAATTATTCCAATGTTTAGGCACATGTTTGGAAGTGAGGAGACTGAAAGGAAATTGAAGTGATATGTAGATACAAGAAATAATGATTTGAAACTACATCACCCAAAGTACTCAATGTAGTGGAATATAATTGATCATGGGTATCCTTAATTTGGAAACAAGTTGATAATCCTTTGCCTTGCGTTATATAAAGATGGAGTGAATCCTCTGGTTTTTCAATGCAGCACTCATAGTACCTCGATAGTTATGATTGTATATTATAACATACCATTGTGGATATGCATAAAAAAAAATACATTAAGTTAACTATTCTTATATAAAGATAAAAACTATTGGGTAATGAAATTGTTATTTATTTTGATCTATTGATCGGGTATTTAATACTATTATGGGATTCAGGAGTTATGTTGTATGATGCTTACAAAAATGACGATTTCACATTGAGATCCATGTTGTACAGGATGATAAATGAAATTCCATCTTATGTAAATTTTCTTAACATAACATGAAATATACTCAAGTGTGTCCCATTTGCGAACAGGGAACATGGTAAATTAGGATGTAACATTAATCTTAATCTATTCTTTTAGAATTCACATATTTCTTCCCCGATGGAATAAGTACCGATTTCGGATGACATCATTCAATTAAAGTTCAGAATAAAGTACAAAACTGTCTCCACTAAAAGGTGATGAACATTTTCATAAAGTAAATTACGTGGACACTACTTTTGGTAAAAAAAATTCCTAATCCATTATGGAAACTAGTTGAAAAAAGAGATCATTTTTTTAATTACCATCTTGGACTTTTATGTGAATCATACATTTTATTGATGTTATGATTGTGGAAAATAATGTATGTTATAGTGTAACCAGAACATTGCTAAATGCACCTGAAAAATTAGAATATGGAATTTAAGCATGGTTAGTCATGGCTGACATGGGAATACATGAAGAGTTGTCACAAGTGATGGGTGATAAAAAAATTTCATCCTCGAACTACTTACACTCTATCCAAGTATGTGATATATCTGTTTTTTAGCTTTTTTAATGATGTAAAAGCTATAGAGGGGTATTCATCAAATATTAAGAAAATTGTATCAATAATCATTCATTGTTAATGGATATAAAATCAAATGACTTCCATGTTTTTCTTAATGATCCAATTCCTATAGATTTACATTTCAATTTGGACAAGAATTTCCATTATAGATTAACCAAACCCTCTTTCTACTTAAATGTTATATAAAGAAAAGTTATATACCTGGTGAATTTAATGACTATAGAAATAAAAAATTTCATCAAATTATGTGAATAGGAATTATTCTTATAACCAAAATTCTATATTATGATGGTTTATTTTATGGTTCATGTGTTTAGAGATATTTAACTATGTGTTCTTTACATTGTAGATGGTTGTGCCACATTGAATGGAACATGAAAATTTTGAAAAGGTATGTCAGATATATTTGTTAGCAAGTGGATCCAATTGTGGGGGGATATATTGTTATGGAAGTCATTGAATTCTATAACGAATACTTGTTGGGTGTTAAAGGAATAGGTCTTCCAAAATATCATCGCACTGGGTGGATTGTAGGTGAATAAATTTTTGGAATAGATCTTGTAATAATCAATATTATAGATCGATAGGAGGCCCAAGTCTACGTTTTTCATAACATTATGGAGGATTCCTCGTATGTTGAAACCCAATAATAAATTTTTAGTCATTTGAATCCCTCAAGGGATGAAATAAGGATATCAAATACACATAATCAACTATTAATAAGATGTTTTGGGATCATATTTTAATGGTGTAAAACAAAAATCCAAATTCAATTTCAGAATGAAATGGATGGCTAAAAAGAGGACCAAATGTTTATGTATTATCTTACATTGGTTAGGTAATTAAGTGTTATACGTTCTTTTAAAATGATCATGATGAAGATTGTGTCTTGAAAAATAGTGGATCTAATCTCATGGATGTAGTGATTCATGTTTCTGGTACTAAGAACAAAAATCCAACTTATGTGAATATGTCATACATTGGTATCATCAAACAGAAAATGGAGTTGAATTATACAACTTTCCATGGGTTGATTTTCCATAAAAGTGGGCTGATAATAGTAGTGTTGTTAAAATATATGAATTGGGGTTCTTTAAACATTATTTATTTATGGAAACGTACAATGAAGACCCATTTAATATGGAATCACATGAATTATACCATTTTTATGATCTAGATCTTGAAAACTAAAAGTGTACTTTGTTTTTTTATAGACCAAACCCACATAAGGGTTAGATGAAAATCCAACTAATGAAGAACCTTTCATTGGGATGACAAAATCATTTCACAGTGGTCCTAATGGACATAATGTTTTTATTTCATAGGAGAGTACAATGAAGGGACTATGATTTTCTATAGAGGGTTCAAATCCCTTCATCCATTAAAAATGTAAATAATAGTTCAATTATTAGGTTATGTATTTTTTAATATTAATCATGTTACCTGTTGTTATTATGAACTTTATACTACATTTATATAACCTGAATTAAATGTTAAACTACATCTGCAAATAATGACTTCTGCAGGTGTTGGTGCTCCCAAGCTAGATTAAAAACATGTTTCTAAAACTATTGATACATGAATTGCTGAGGAATGACATTATACGTGTGGTGGTTCTCCCATTCCTGAGGTACAAGAGGTTTCTCAACTAGCTGGTGCTCCCAATGCAGAGGTACAATGACCATATGCACATGGTGATGCTACCTATACAGATGATCATATTGATGATGTTGATTATGGGGACATGGTAGGATATGAATGACCAACAATGATGAAAAAGTATGAGCAACGTAGTTTGATATTGTAGGAAAAATTAATTAAGGAAAAATTCAACGGAATCAAAATCGAGGTAAGATTAAATGCATTGGGCCAGCATGTCAACCCCAACAAGGTATCTTATTGAAGTTATATTTGAATCATCTCAGGGAAACCCATGGTTATTTTTGTATATTTGTGGAACAATGTTTTGCATGATATTGAAAAACTGATATGGGAAGAGAATACTGTAACATTATGATTTCATTTATTTATTTTACTAAGAAATAAAATAATGTAACATTGATTTACACTTCATCATCAATTGTAGAGTGTATGTATAATAGATGACTCGCACATAAAATAATTATTAATTCTTACTAGAAGTGTTCAAAGTGTATTTTTCACAATCCTAGCAATAAATAATATTAGATATGATAAAGGGAAAATAAACATGCACCCACCTCCTATATAAGCACAGCTGATCACCCAAGAAGTGTGGGATACATTTACAGGTCGTCGTGCTGATGTTTATTTTCAGGTTTTATGGGGATGGTAATATATTTTTTGACAAAACATTTATTTATCACTTTGATTGTCACTTTTTTGAATATGTAACTGCAACCGAGTGCTGGAAATAAGGAAAGAGTTGAAAAACTCATGTACCCCTATCGTAAATCAAGGATGGGGTATGCGTCAGTTGAAAAAATTGGTACATATTTTAAATATAATGTACTACATTTATGTGACATGAAAAAACAACATAATTAATTTCCTCTATTAATATTCATATTAATGACTCTAAATAAAAATCAACATCCATCTCGTGCCATGTGCTATGGAAGGTGAAACATATAAATATATACATGATACTAATAGATGAAGACACAAAAAAGGTGTGCAAACATGTGTAAATATTACATTATAAAAAACATTATTTAAATCTATAATACATAAAAATTATAAATTATTTTCCTATATTTTCTATATGAAATAGTCATAGGAATCAGAAACACCTATACAAGATGAACACATACATTCAGGGGCCTTAAAACAGCAAAAATATGGTGGCTTTGTGTGATGTGTGGGTTTTGGGGTGACAAGTCGAACATATTTTGGGAAACAAATAATTGGAGTTTCAGTGTGAATTAATTAAACATGTGGGAGAAAGAGAAAATTGATATTATGAAAAATTCTAATTGCATAATGATATGATAGAAAATTTTATTGGGAGAGGAAACGAGAAGATGCAACTCAAGAATATCCCACGCATGGAGATCCCTTCCCAACCCAACCAGCTATGAGGGTAGCCATTCTCCTAAAAAAATATGTCTTAAATGAGGTAGTATATGTTATAATTATTATTTCTACGAGATGTGAATAAAACAGACATTGATAATGATACTGTAATGATATTCTATTCGGTGATAATGAATGTGATTTATATCTAGAAACACCAACTCATCGCCTTTTTGTGACGTATACAAGGTTCACTATTCAAAATGTCATGCTACACAATAGACCACTTTTAACAGGTCATGTGTGTGTGTCTATCAGTGTAACCAATGAACCAAGCATAGAGAAATATGTTCCAATTGAGGACGAAGATATCCATAATGTTGATAAATATTTTCATAACATTCATTACATGGGAATCACATCTTGTAAAAAACACTTCGTAAAGTATTTATTCATTTTTAATTTATTTCTCAAGATAAACCATTAAAATGTAATGAAAAAACCTCTAAACTGATGAATGTTATTATAGGCATACAAAAGTAAGGGGATTAAACAAAAGACAGTCTCCAAACCATTTAATGGATATAACATTACATCAAAATGATTGACTCGTAGCACCGTCACCCTAACCACTCTATATCCACATTCACTATCTTTCATGGTTATTATTGATACAACGTTAAATGATGGTATCAATAACATATATGATTTTGAAGAAAATATGTATGCAGAGAAATATCAATAATTCAATTGTATTGAGAGTGCAACTAAAATCATGGACCATGATTGGATAGCTGGCTCAGTTGTAAATATATACCTGATGTATGTTTTCATAATATGATTGTATAAAAACCGATATAACTTGTTAATTATGACTAAATAAATTTAATATTATTAGTAGTAATTTATATGAAAAATATATTTGATTTTTCCTAGAATGTTTTTTGATTTATTAGTCCTCACATCCCCTCTACAGAAATAAACAAAAATAGATACCGCAAAAATGATGAAATAGTGGCTGATATGATCAAATCATTTTAAAGAAACATTTTAGATGACACACTCTATTTAATAAAAATAATTAATGGTTAAAAGTATACGATTTAATAAAATAAGGTATATTTTAATTTCATTCATCATCTATTCCTTTTTTTGATTTCATGGGGAATTGGATGCTCATTGCTGTAAATTTGGATACTCAAATGATTTATTTCCTGGATTCAATCCATGGATATACAAAATAATGACTACACATGATGGCGTCTTTCAATTTTGGATACACTATATACAATGTTTTAGAAATAAACATAATGTAATATAATATATATTATATTTTAATGAGGATTCTGTTATGATAGGGTGGTGCATCAATATCATGTAAAAAAAAGGAATGAGACCAACGGAAAAGAAAAAGACAGACGATAAGTTCTATGACTAGATAAGTATCATGGTATATATACATTAACATTTCACTATCCAAACATATATCAAAACAAATTACATAATCTACTCAATGTTTCTATATTGTTTGAAATAATCCAATAGAAATGATTGTGGTTGTTATGTTTGTAAATTAATGAGAGAGATCATATTACCGGAAATTTCTAGCATCCCTAAAGAGGTATTTTCAAAAAAATCAATGTTCCATTTAAAAAAATTTTTAATCCTTTGTGTGTTTATATTTTTTAGTAATTATTTTAGTGATCAAAATATTCATATTCATAAGATGATATAGTTGTGGTCAGATATAAATGGGCAACCTATCTGATTGAAGAATGTACAAAAGAATCAAGAAGATGTGAATTTCATAGATGTAGTGGATTATTTCATATTTATGTTTAATTTAATTTTTTTACATATTACTCATGTAAATATTTTTTCTTATTAATGTGGATTCCTTTCTTTGAGTTGGGCTGGTTTGTTCAAATATGATCATGCTCGTGAGATATTGGAATTCAAGGCTGGAACTCAGATTTCAATTAGAAGTTAATTTTTGTAAATATATTATGTTTTTCCTCATAATATTATATATTCCATACTACATTAATGTAATCTCAATTAAAAGTTTCACTAATCATTTCGAAAATGTATTCCATAGACATATTCTCCCTCAAAACCTAGGCAACCCGGCATTTTCACCCATTATCATGTTCCCTCAAAGGTAGTGGAGGGAACTTGATGGAAAGTGATAAATATTGACATTGTAGTGATGACATTTATATATAAAAGTAAATGGAAATCATGATAATGAAAAATGTCGATGGTATGAATGAATGTATATCTTTTTATACTATTAATTAATTTTTTCATCATTTTTTTCATATATTAGATGTTAATTTCCTTATCAATTTTGACTAATATTAAATTAGTTCCAAACATGTCAATAACTAAAAACCTAGAAAATGTTCTCTGATTGAATTCATAATTTAGGACATAGATTGATAAGTCATTTGTGAAGTGTATGAAGTAGTCTCACGTCAAACTGATGTACAATGTGATTGGTATGACTCAAAATGTATCTTCTATCTTTGAAATGTCATTTTATTAACAAAACACCACATGTATACTGAATACTATGATTACACATTTTGTTTATTTTCATAAATTATTAAAATTATATTTATGTCATTTATGATGTGTATGAATCAATTGAACCCCAATATGATGTTCAGTGTGGTCGGTATAACTCAAAGTGTATCGTTTTATTTAAAATTGAAATTAAGTAAAAACAACTACTGACATTATAATAACTAATAAAATGCATTATGAAAGTTTTTATATTTTAGGAAGATGATCTATGAGTTGTTTTTTATGTGTAGGATTCATCCACACCTCAATATGATGCATGGTGTAATCGGTATGAGTCAAAGTGTGTCTTTTTATTTAAAATTGACATTAATTCTACTACAAAGAAAAAGTGATATACTAAAAATTGATACAACACATTTGGATTGTATTGATATTTGTGAAAAAATGATCCATGAGACATTTTTGATGTTTAGGAGTACACTGAACCTAAATACAATGCATGGTGTGACTGGTATAACACAATTGTGCCTTTTTATTTAAAATTTACATTAATTTAAGTAAAAAAATAAGTGTCATATTGAAAATAGAGAAATTTAATTCATATTCTATTGATACATTAGGAAAAATATTCAATAGTCATTTGGGACATGTAGGATTCAACCATTTCTTATTGTGCACACGATGTGACCTGTATGTCTAAAAGTGTATATTTTTAATTTAAAGTTGAAATTATAGTTTAAAACATTTCACTTACTAAAACCCATGAAATAACACAATGATTGTCTTGAAAATTTAAGAAGGAGATTCAAAAGTCATTTTTGATGTTTATGATGTCGTATCACATCAGACCGACGCATGATACGATCTGTATGACCAATAAAGCGTGTTTCCAGTATGAAATGAAATTTTGTAAAAAAATACCATTGACATACTTAAAACCGAGAAAACATATTCAGATTGTTTTGATACTCTATGATAATTATCTATAACTCATTTTTGACATGTAGGAATTAGCCTCACCTCAATATGATGCACGATGTGGACAAAATAACTCAAATTGTTCGTTTTTATTTAAAATTAAAATCAATTTATGTATAATTAACATGTGACATACTGAAAACTAACCAAACAAATTTTGATTAATTTTTTATTTTAGGAAAATGGTCAATGAGTCCCTTTTTTACATGTAAGAGTCATCTGAACCTCAACACGATGCACAATGTGACCTATATGACTCAAATTGTATTTTTTAAAAAATTGACATTAATTTAAGTTAAAGCAACAATTGACATACAGAAAACTGATCAAATGAATTCAAATTGTATTGATACATTAATAAAAATATCCATTCTTCTGTTGTGAAATATAATAATCAACCACACCTCAATCTGATGTACAGTGTGTCCGGTATGACTCAAAGTGTCTCTTTTTATTTAAAAGGCACATTAATTAATGTAAAAACATAATGTTACCTACTGAAAAACTAGAAAAAAAATTCTTATTGTTTTGAAGCATTAGTAAATTGATACATTAATTATTTGTAATGTGTATAAGTAATCAACACCTCAATATAACACATTGTGTGACTAGTATGACTAAAAGAGCTCTTTATCAGTTTAAAATTTACATTTTACATCAAAACTAGTCACTCATTAAAAACTAAGAAAACATTTTATTTTAGTCTTGATAATTTTGAAAAGTTATTCTTAATTATTTTTTGTTTTGTATGATGCAGCCTCATATAAAACTGATGCACGATGTGAGGGGTATGACACAAAATTCATGATTTTAGTTTGAAATGAAATTTTATTAAAAAACACAACCGACATACTGAAAACTGGGAAAACAAATTCCTATTATTGTGTTATATTAGTAAAAAAATATTAGTCGTATTTTATGTGTAGGAATCAACCAAACTTCAATACATTTCACACTGTGGCTGGTATCACTCAAAGCACATCTTCCTATTAAAAATTGACATTAATATAAGTAAAAACAACGAGTGACAAACTAAAAATTGATAAATCACATTAGGATTGTTTTTATAGTTTATGAAAAAAATCCATGAATTATTTTTTATGTTTTTGATTCAACATCACCTATATCTGATGCACAGTGTGGAAAATATGACCCAAAGTGTCTCTTTTTATTAAAAATTGACAATAATAAAAGTAAAAACAACAATTTACATGCTAAAAACCAAGAAAAAACATTCATATTGTTTTGATATTTTAGGAAAACAATATAGTAGTCAATATTTATGTGTAGGAAATATAAACACTTCAATATGATGCACTATTTCACCAGTATGAATCAAAGTGTCTCGTTTTAAATAAAACTAACATTAATTTATGTAAAAACAACAAGGGACATACTGAAAATTGAGCAAATACATTTGGATTATTTGTACACATTAATACAATGATCCATGTGTCATTTTTGACATGTTTGAGTCATCTAATCCTCAATACAATTCATGGTGTGACTGATACAACTCATAGAGTCCCTTTTTCTTTAAAAGTGACATTAATTTAAGTCAAAACTAAAATTGACGTTCTGAAAACCGAGAAAAAACTTTCGGATTATTTTGATAATATAGGAAAATTATCCATGATTTATTTATAAGATGTAAAATTTATCCTCACCCTAATCCAACACATGATGTGACTGGTTTGAATAAATGTTTTAGTTATCAGTTTAACATTGACATTTTAGTCCATAAAGTTTCACTCACAAACAACTAAGAAAACTCACTATGATTTCCGTGATAATATAATAAAACAATTATGAAGGCATTTTTGTTTTGTATGAAGGAGTCTCTTGTCAATACCATGAAAGATGTGACCAATATGATATTTAATGCATGTTTCCAGTTTGAAATGAAATTTTATTAAAAACCCCCCAACTGATCTTATGAAAACTGTGAAAAACATTCAAATTGTATGGATAATATAAGACAATGAACAATAATTAATTTGGGAAAGGAATGAATCATCCACACTTAATTATGATGAATATTGTTATTGTTATAACTCCAAAAGTGTCATTATTTAAAACTAGAATTAATTTTAGAAAAATAACAAGTTACATACTCAAAAAGGAGAAAAAAATCTAGATTGATTTGATATTTTAAGACAATGATCCATAACTCATTTGTGACGTGTAAGAATCAACCCCACCACAATAGGAGGCACAATGTGACCGGTATACCTCCAAATCTGTCATTTTAATTAAATATTGTCATTTTATTATTATATTGTTTCATGTTATTGTTTAATTTATTTCATTATATTATTTCTAACAGAAAAATTGTTTTATTATATGTGCAGAATTATTATTTTTTGAGTCGAGATGATTATTTTGAAACTGATACCATGGGAGGACATTTTTTAAAGGGGATTATGGGTGTCAAAAGATGAAATATTAGTCTTTTTGAATATTTGTTGTATATTTTTTAATTTAAAATATGAATCATTTAGATAAAATGTAAATAGAAGTGTTTTTTTGTATATACCATGGGTGGATATTTATTATTCTTGATATAAATTAAATGTACATATCAATGTTTAAAATTATAGAGTTGATTGAAATTATAGGTTTTATATGTTACAACCGATCCTTGAGGGGTTCGTACCATGACTATCCCAATCCTGCCTCTAATAGGCCAAGGGATGCCGACTAGAATTGATTTGGCATATCCCACAAAGTAGATGCATTTTAATAAGTACTTGTACACACACACACACACATCTCCAAGATAGAAATGTTGAAATGTAAAAAAACCAATAAAATAATGAAAGTATACCATATGTTCCCAATCATGTACTATGATTGTAAGAAACTATAATGTAAAGTGGGAGAGAATAAAATCCCCACCAAATGATTCTAAAATTTTTATTAACATGTTTATTAAACTCATATATAGAATACCCTACCTGAATATTGTGTGTAGAAAAAATGTTTGAAGTCATAGGAGTACACCTCCCCTGTCTGATATCTCTTAGAACCAATTCATTATGGTTTATCTAATACTCCATCAAATTATATATCATATGAATAAGAAATGACATGTTCAGGAAAATCCCATATAGGGAAGAGTAAAACAATACTCAATTGGACCCCAAAAAACACAAAGGAATTCCAGTAATAAACGCACGATGTATACCAAAAAGGTAATACATGAAGTATAGTAAGATCATATATGTTTATTTTTATATCATACTTTTTATGATATTATTGATGTGCGTAGTCCAATGATACACAAATTCTCAGTAATACACAAATCCTCCGTAAAACACACATTCACCGTAATACACATAGTCTCAGTAAGACACAATGTCTTGGTAAAACACACAGTCTCAACAAGAAAAATTCTTGGTAAGACACACAGTCTCTGTAAGAGCCTAGATCTTATTTTTTAGGTATGGATCTTTTTTTTCTGGTTTTGTTTGAGAAATCTGTTGTTCATTGAAATTCAAGGGGTACATGATGTGTACAAAGAAGTAAACGTCATGTAGTTGGTTGTCGTGGGAAGCCATGTACTGGCAATGTAACAGCTAAGTACACTGTCGAGTGGGGTGACATGGAGACTTCCTAAAGAGGGGCCTAGTAAATGCATACACACATAGTGTTATTTTAATATACACATCATGTATTTTTATTTTTATTTGATATCTCATTCACTAGAAACACTTCTTCTAACATCATCTCAACCAGGAGCAACCGACGATTGTGATTCTTCTCCGAGCCAGCAATCAACCATCTGTTCTCTAATTTCACCGATGTTTATTGCATTGGAATTGATTTGGAGAGTTTTAGATTCTTATAGAGTCTCATCTCATGAATTCTCTTCTTTCATGAGATATCCTTAGTTGAATTTTTTATATGTTTTTGTAGATCTATGGCTTTCTATGTCGATTCAATGGATTAGTTCCAACTATATCGATCGTACAAATTTGAGGTAGGTGGTTTGTCTCTTTCTATGGAATGTCTTAGATTTATTTATGAAATAGTTACCAATACCTTTATTTATGGTATTTTGTGTGTGTGAAATTTAACCCTTCAATTACAACTATACATTGATTGCATGATTTAGATATCTTGATTGTGAATATGGAATAATTACCTTGTTTCATATGTGTTTTCCTATGTTTGATTATTTCTGTCATTGGGGCCACAACCACCTGTTAGGATGATTTCTTTCCATATAATGTGTTGTTAGGATGGCATGATGTTATCTGATATGTTTTGATATGATTTTTATCTATTTATCATGTACTATATTGTGATTTACATTTCCTGATGGATATTTTATGTGCAGGACTGACTTACACAGTGATGGGGGAAGCTGGTGTAGTTAGACCATAGGGGGAATGGATGCTGAGGGCTCCCCGAGAGTGTCTGTTATAAATTTCAAATTACAAGACCATATAGGGGATGGACCTGAGTTCTCCCTCGGAGTGTTTTATGTTCCACGTAGAGAGACCATAGGGGGAATTAGACGTTGGGTGCTTCCTCGTAGTATCTATATATACCGTTACGAGATCACATGGAGAATTTATAGTAATTTCTTCACCAAGGAGTCTTTAAAAAGATGAACCATAATGTTTAGACTACGAGAACTACCCATAGGATTTCTCGTGTTTGTTTGGTTGACTATCTTGATAAAGTTAAATGAATGTAATTGAAACTAAATGATTTTTTACTTCTGAGTACTTCTTTGTTTATTTATTTCATTACATATTTCCTAATACATATATTCACGGATTGTTATACATAGATATTCGGGTTTTTTCCTACTGGGATTCATCTCACACCCTGGTAGGGTCATGATTTTGGGCTCAAACAGATTATATTGCTGCAGGTATAGATAAGGGAAAGTGTCCTTCAACATATGGTACATTATTATAATGGAGATGGTGAGCATGGGACCAAGCTAAGGCATTTTATGTTGTTGGAGTTGTTTACTTATTTTAACATTTTACTTTGGTTTAGTAATATACTCTAGAATTTTGACTTGATTAGTGGCTTTCCTAGAAATTATGAAATGCATCGTTATATATATATATATATTTTGTTGTTTATTTAATATTATTATTTCATTTTTCATTTGTTATGGTATTGTTACTACTTCCACTATTTTTATCTTTTTATTTCCATTGTGTTACACTGCCAATGATGGTATTTTTTTCCACTATCACAACCAAGGACCTCGCTGCTAGTCGAAAACCACTTGTGTTTGGGGAAATGCATTTGAGGCCATGTGAGCAATTGGGTATGGGGCACCCTTGGGCGGCAACCAGAACTGGGATGTTACAAAGTGGTATCAGAGGAATTCATTTTATCCTTGACATAATATTTAGGTCCTATTGATAGGGATAGTAAGGAATAAATAGTAAGGAATAAGTTGTTCTCGAGAGAAGCTAACCTGTGCATAGGGAAAATCCAATATGCCTCGAATATTTCAATTTTTTCAGGTTTTACAATTATAATAGTTTATTTGATTTCACCGTTGGGTGATTCAAATGTTTTTTCCTATTATTTATGATATTATAAAGGTTCTATTTCTGTTGCAACCTGATTATATGAGGTTATTCCATCTCATGCATCATATAGAAACGTGCTATATATCACATTTCATGAATTATTGTCATGAAATTTAGAGTGCATTATCGATTTCATGTTATTCGGATAAATGTTGTGCTAAATACGCATGATTTTGTGATATATTCCTTGATATTATAACTTCTATTTGATATGGGGTTGTATTTTTTATGGTTTTTTTAAAATGAAATCCATAATTTTATCCCTAAGGTATTATGGGCCCTCATGGAATGGGATTTGGAGGATAATGTGTTGGATTACACTATTATTCTTTGTGATGTACTTGTATAGAGGGAAAACATTGATACATAGGGAGTATGAACCCCCATGGATTAGAATTTGGCACATTAATTTTTATTTATGTGTATTTATGGGGTCCTAGAGTAGTTTACAAGGAATGATGTCTAGAAAAACCCAGAATACAGGGTGTATATTCCTAAATACATGCCCTGTATCCTCCTTCTGAGGAGGGGAAAAAATTATTACATACACACCGTGTACTATATATACACGTTGTTTAGTCTTCAACTGTGTGACTGACTGTTTGAGTAGAAACATGGAGTTGGGAATCCTTTGGTGGAGGAGACTGTGTGGCTGACGTACATGCCTTGTTATAGAGACCATGTATCCGGCCGTGTGACTAACGACATGTGGGGATGATAACTAGATAGTAAAGTCCATGTCTAGTAAAATAATATTCTATAATTTCAACTATGTATCATACCGTGTGACTGACGAAATAGGTGGCCGAAAATCTGGTAGTACATGTTGTTTCCATCTTGAACACACTGGGTGCAGTTGACTATGTAATCGACCTTGTGACAAACGACATAGGTTAGTGGATTCCTTCTAGTACACATAATGTATGTCACAAACACACCAGGTAGTCATGTCCAATGTAAAAAGTGTGGGTTAGTCATCTAGGGGAACTCATGCAGGGGATAACGAGTCAAGTAGATGCCATTTCCATATAAGGAACACGCCATTTTTTTGAGTGTCACATGACCAGTTTTGAAAGTGGTACACACCCATGTAAATACATAAAGTAACACATCCTGTAGTGGTACTACATGACATGTGTCCTTGTTTTGTATACACCTGAAGGTTTTTTCTCATGTCCGTTTATTACACTTCTATGTTCAAATACTTGATAATCATGATCTAAGGTGTGTGCTTGAACATGAATAGTCATGCCACCGAGACGTCCTACGGTTGTACGCTAGATAATGGGTTGTGACTAGGAACTATACATGGCTGATCAGTGACTACCAGTAGACAGTCTCATCATGCCAGTCATGGAAGTAGTTGTTATCCCAGATACACGTGTCGATTCACATTTCCCAAAGGGCTTCACGAGTTTTATGTATACCTTCAGGGAAGCGTCGCATGTTACCCCATCTATGGTAGAGTTGATGAGGGATTTCCACTAGAATCATCATCCCACATTATCATAGGTTATAAAACCTCTTGATGATGTGGAATGGTTAGAATCCATACTATATATCTTGGAGTATTTAGAGACCCATCAGAGAATAGGGTGATGCTCGATACTTACGTGATTTGGGATTCATCCAAGTGATGGTGGGATCTGATATCATAGGTGGGACACCAGCAAGTTATGGATTGTTTAGAGTTCAATCATACCTTCTATGACTACATATACCCAGGTACATTGATGGACAATTGATACTGAGAGTTCATGAGTATAGAGAAAGGTAATCTCTAAGTCATGGAGTATTACTCTCGCTTTACAGAACTGCAACGTACCATACACATTCCCAGGGGAGATGAGTTATTCCAAGTGAGTATGTTTGAGGATGAACTCTAACATGACATCCGATCTTAGGTGAACATCTTTAGGTTGAATTATATAACTTCAATAGTCAACGAGGTTCTGATCACATAGAACAACTGTAGGGATTCTCGACCGGTGAGCCATGGTGGCTCGACATCTGTAATTGGTACCCTTCCAACTGAAATTTGGAAGCACTGTAAGGAGTCTATGCACAGGGATCCGAGTAGAGGAAATAATTCTTTAGGTATCTAGGTGGTGTGTTACCAGTTCAGGAATAGCGGGCATACGAGACCACATTCTTGAGAGACCTAGTGAAGTGTCGGTCATGAGGAAAGAGGGGTCGTCTTCCGTGTTTATGTTAATTTTATTCACCAACAGCTGGTGATATGGGTTCTACTATGACTCCATGTTCAAGAGAAGGAACACAGGTTTAGCGTATGTCTGGGAATTGGTGTTCGTCCGAACATTTAGGTTGAGGTAAAGGTCGTGGCCATGATAAACAGTCACAAGGCTTTCAACGCTAACAGTGTGGATCTGCTCAGGGAGAGAATGCTGGTTCACAGGGCCACGGTACAGGTCATAAAATTGCAGTGGAGCAGACCTAGTATGTGTAGGATCTCAGAACCCCTATCGTAAGAGGTCTAATTCTAGTTGCCTATGTTTATCTTTTTCACTTTTAGATACAGGGGCTTCACATAGTTTCATATCTGTTGATGTTGTGGAGATTATCGGGCTCTATATCATTACCTCTACAGATATATTGACACTAGACACTCCGTTGGGGACTAGAAGTGCTAGTGTACATCATTGCACGGAACTCCCTCTTGAGATCGGTGGGTGGAACTTCCTATGGGACTTCAATGTTTTATAGATGACAGTCTATAATTTCATTCTCACGATGGATTGGTCAGTTCTCTTCTAGGATGTTGTCGATTGCTATCATCGTAATGAGAGTTTCATTTTACCAGAGGGTAGGTTGTTTCTACATACGGGTGAATGGGATTTCTATGAGAGCAGAGTGGGACCGAGAATCATTGTTTGGGAGAAGTTACCACTCATATTTATAGTATATATCTATATTTCTAGGGAAAATTACCAATGGAGTTTCCTCTAGTGGTGGATAATTATAGGTATGTCATCCCAGAAGAATTTTCAGCATTCCCTCCAAAGCGATAGGTTGAATTTTCTATTGAAATACTACCAGGATTGGCATCAGTGTCCATTACTCCTTATAGGATGGATACACCAGAGTTTTAAGAGCTCAAGATGAAGTTAGTATAGATACAGGAAAAGGGTTTCATTCAACCCAGTATTTCTCAATGGGGTTATCTTGTTCTATTTGCAAAGAAGGCGGACGCTACTCACAGAATTTGTGTGGAATATCGGAAGATGAAACATTTGATGTTAAATAACCGATATCAATTTCCGAGGGTTGATTACATATTTCGGAAACTTCATGGATCCTGAGAATTCTCGAAGATTGACATGAGGCTTGATTATCATCAGTTTCACCATAGATCTCCTTCTATACCTCTTACAGCATTTTAGAGCAGGTATGGTCTATTTGAGTATTTTGTTATGCCATTCGGTCTCACGAACACACCTACAGCTTCCATGTAACTGATGTAGTGAGTGTTCCATACTTGTATGGATTCCTTCGTGGTGGGTTTTGAGGAAGATATCTTGGTGTACTCTCACACTCTATATGACCATGCGACCCATCTTGATATCATTTTGATTACAGTGAGAGAGAATCATTTATATTCCATGCTCTAAAAATTACCATTTTGGATAGACCACATTCACTTATTCGGTCAAGTTATATCAATGACAGGAGTTTCAGTATACCTAGTGAAAGTTACAGATGTAGGTTCCTAGGAGAATCTGAATAACATCCTTGAGGTACTGAGTTTTCTAGGACTGGCTGGTTACTATAGAAATTTTATATTGGACTTTTAACGATTAGAAGCATCACTAACGGGCCTGAATAAGAAGGGTAAAAAGTACCTTTGGGAAGATTCTAACAATTCATCCTTTCAAGAGCTGAAAGGGTGGTTGAATTTAGCATCGATAGTTGTTTTTCCAAAGCCGGACATTTGTTATACTATTTACTATGATGCATCATTTATCAGGAAGGGAGCAGTGCTTATGTATGGGGAAGGAGTCCTTGCTTATGGGTCTGGACATTTGAGGCCACATTAGAGGAATTACTTGACACCCAATCGTGATTTGGATGTAGTTGTTTATGATTTACGCTGTTGAAGACATTATCTATTGGGAGAGTATTTTTTTTGACCAACCAAAAAAGTCTCAAGTACATCGTAACTCTTCATTATCTGAATTTGAGACAAAGAAGGGGAGTTGAGTACCTTCAATCCATTGAATTTGAGATCACCTATTCACCTGGGAAAGGAAACTCAGTGGATGATGTGTTGATCAGGAGGACTTAGATACAAGTAGATCAGGAGGCCAATAGTGAGGGACATTTTATGGATCTGTTCTATGAAATGAATTTGGAGGTTCATGATAGATAGGGAAAGACGGTTCTTTATTTTTTAGTTGTTACCTCTACTCTTCTTGAGCGAGGGTGAATGAGGAATTTAACAGATGCTGATGGCCTAGTCCTATGGGAGATTGTGTCGATATAGGACCCTATTCCTAGATGGACTGTAGGTTAGGATGTGATCTTTCACATTCATGGGTGAGTATGGGTGTCAGGATACAAACGTGAGGAGATTATGTGAGATTTCAATTCTCCATTTTTGGCCATTCATTCTGGTTTCAAAATGATTTATAGAAATCTACACCAGCAGTATTGGTTGCCATGCATGAAGAGAGATTTCACTAGTTTTTTCAAGAGGTGTTCCACCTGTCAGTTGGTTAAGGTGGAACATCAACAACCAGAAGGGCATTTGCAGTAGTTACCCATTACTAAGTGGAAGTGGAATGATGTAGAGATGGACTTCATGATGGGATTACTGAGATGAACTCGAAGGAATTATTCAGTTTGAATTGTCATGGAAAGACTCTTGAAGGTTTCACACTTATTATCAATCAAGGAGACCTTCAGTGTTGATGAGTTGGGAAGGTTATACATCCGAAAGATTATACTTTTTCATGGGGTTACTCACTCTATCACTTTAGATAGGTATGCAAGTTTTACATCTCATGTCTAGCTAGGACTACAGAAGGCTTTTGGTACACAGGTACATATGAGGACGACATTCCATCCCCAGACAGATGGCCAGTCTGAGCGTACAATACAAGTTCTGGAGGACATGCTTCGAGCATGAGTCCAAGACATTGGAGGTTAATTAGAGAGGCACATACATGTGATTGATATTTCCCTTCAATAATTGTATCCAAGAAACTATTCATATTGAACCTTATGAGTATTTGTACAGAAGCACATGGCGATCACCCCTATGTTGGATGGAGGAAGGATAGGTCATAGTGTTGGGACCACATCTTGTCTAAGATACAACAGAATATATAGAGATGTTACAAAATTCGATGGCTACTAAACAGTCATGATAGAAGTCTTATGCTGATCGATGGAGAGGGCCACTAGAGTTTGAGGTCAGAGATCAGGTTTTTCTATGTGTCAGATTGATGTTGGGAGATAGGATGATCATGAGATTGGGTAATATTTCATCAAGATACATCGGGCTATTTGAGGTGTTGTAGAGAGTTGGTCTGGTTTCCTATCAGTTGTAGTAACTTTAGAGGTATCATGATATACACGACATATTCCACGTTTCCCAACTATAGACTCACTTCTTAGACCTGTGTCATGTTTTTTAACCTGAGTTAGTTGAGTTGGAGGTTGACACATCATTCGAGCATCATCTTATCTGGTTTGCTGATTGCAACATGAAGGTTCTCTGTGGCAAGTCATTTCATCTGGTACTGGTGTTGTGGCAACATGAGATATTACAAGACATGAAATTATAGAGGGAGACTGATGTACAATCACAGTGTATAGAGATATTCTAGGATTCTTCTTTTCCACCTCATTAAGATAATTTGAGGATGAATTTTTTTAAAGGGGGGGGGGTGTTTTTAAGAACTCAGTTTTTTTTTTCAGGTGTGGACATTTTTTCTAGTTATTTTGAGAAAAAATGTTCTTTTTAATTTAAGGAGTACATGTCGTGTACTTTGGAGTGCACACCATGTACATGGTTTCCGCTGGTAAGCATGTACTGGCCGTGTAACGGTCGAGTACATTGCCATGTCGGGTGACCTCGAGACCTCATAAAGTGGGGCATGGTAAATGAAAATAGATGTAGTTTTTTTTAATGTACATGACGTTTATTTTTATTTTTATTTGATAAATTGGACCCCAGTCGTGTCTCGTTCAAACAAAAAAAATTCATATAATGTTGTCATTCTTAGAAGAAACTGACCATAGCAATTCTCCACCGATCCCCCGATCGACCATCCATTCTCTGATTTAACCGGCATAAATTACATTTGAATTTCTACATTTGGTTATTCCTTCTTCTAGATTGTCATCTAATGATTTCTCCCCTTTAGTGAGATAACCTTGGATGAATGTTTTAGACATTTTTTTAGATATACGAAATTATAGTTTGATTCAATGTCAAAGGTTCAATTATATTGATCATACAACATCGCAGTAGGTGTTTTGTTCCTTCTTTGTGGAATGTCGTTGAATTATATTTGAATATTTTCCCAATACCCTAGTTAAGGGTATTCTGTTTTTCGGGAATTTAACCGTTTAATGCATGTTATGAATTTATTTCTTGAGTTTGGGGTCTTTATTGAGAATAGGGATTAATAACCTTGTTATGGATGTGATTTACCATGATTTATTTTTTTGGTCGTTGGGTCTAGAACTACCTATTAGGCTGCTTTGTTTTCCATGCCTAGTGTTGTTTTGATGTAGTGATATTATCTGATATGTTGTGATATGCTCTGTAACTATTTTTTGATGTAGTGTATTGTAATGACCCGTAAAATACAAGGGAAAATTTTTTCTTCATTTTCGTTGGGATTTTACAAGAACTCAGTTTCTGACGGCACTTGATTTTGAGGCCCGGTGTGCCCAGAATTTCTATCCAAAGATTAGCTCTGGTACGTTTAGTGAACGAACGAGCGGGAATTTCTGACTTTTGAACCGGTGCTCGGAATCGAATTCCGAGGGCACCTCACGAGAGAAGTTGATAAGAATTGTGGAAGTTAAGATAAAAATTTAGTAACAATTTTTATTTTACACAAAGTGGTTTATAGCTTGGGGTGGAAGTTGGGGGAAACCACTCAACATCCATTTGGATGTTATGAGGGTGGTGGGGCCCACACAAACCTCACCCCTTCATATTCTCTAACTCCCTCAACTCACCATTAATTTGATAAATTAAGTTATTTAATTAAGTGAGTTTTATGTGAATGTTTGAATTTAAAAAGTTTCAGTTATGCTAATTAATTGTGGATTAATTCAACATTTAAATTTCAAACTCAAGTTGTGTTAATAAAATGAGTAAGGGACTTATTTTATTTTGTCTGGAGTCTTGTTTCTTGGAGAGTCTTTGGGAGAAAAGATAAGAGCATGATGAACTTTTTCCTCTTCGACGAAGAACGTGAAGAACACGTCGATCTCTAACAAAGAACGCCGAGTCCTCGGAAACCGACTACGCGACACCGTATACCGAGACGCCGACAAAGTCTTCTTTCGTGACGTCTCTTTCTGTGACGAATTTTCAATGACGAATCCACGTTCGACGAACCTTCGTTCATGCTACGCTCGAGGTAGGGGATTTAATTATTTTGTTCGTGATTACTACCTTGATGTTCTTCGGGTAATATGGGAAATTTCTATCAATTAACGAGAGGGGGCCGGACTTCAAACACCCGACCGACCCTCCTCCTTTATCTATGTTGGTTATTTTGTGGATTGAAACGGGAATGCCGCGGGGCCGTCGCACCACGTGGAATCGTGCGCCAAGGAATGCGCAGCGCCGTCGTGTCACGCCGTGAAATCGAACAAGGACGAGATGTCGTCACTCCGCGTCAGATAAACTTGAAGACACCACGGCTAGAGTGGGGCCGCGGTAGAGGGGTACGACACTGTTGCGCCACTCCGAACGAACCAAGGTCGCGGCCGGTTCCGGGCCGCGGCGGAGCAGGGTGACTGATGACCGGTTCCAGGCCGCCGGTGTCCGAGCAGGGGGGACCGGCTGTCGCCGGTCCGTGGCTGCAGAAGCCAGCCAGCCAGAGTGGGCCAGCCGAACAAGGGAAGGATGGGGGGATTCTAACCCCAAGCGGCCAGCTCAATGGCCCCCCTTAATGGGGACCGCGGTTACAAGCCAGGGGGAAGCCGCCCCCCCCCCCCCCTCTTCAAACGCCTCGACCGTTTGGCCGAGCACCTGGCCAGCGCGACTAGGTCGGGCCAGCTGCCTGGCCAGTCCGCCAGGCTGGGCCGGCCCATGCCCAAGTGGGCCGGACCCGGACCCGGTTCGGGCCGACCCGGGGGGTATCAGGCTAGGTCAGACTGGGCTCAAATCCCTTAATATCTAACATCTTCCGGTCAGTCACCCATCACTCATGTTACGTTCTTCAGATCGACGCACCGTTAGTTGCGATGCGATCCTTGGATCGAGGCGATCGTTTCGGTATATTGCACTCAAGGTTTCGGAATACTTTGGGTTCGTCCGAGTTGGTTCATACACGAAACCAACCGGGCTCTCGGAGCGGAAATGCTCATAACTTGAGCTCCGGACGTCCGATTGAAATGCCGTTGACTTTGTTGAATTACTCTCAGTGAGACGGATATTTTGCCTTACTCTTCCCGAGGTTTGGACGTAGGTGGAGTATGGTTGGGTTGGTTTTGACTTAAAAACCAACCAGGCCCCTAGGACGAAAACGCATATAACTTTCAGACCGGGCGTCTGATTGATGCGCCGTCTGTGACGCTGAGTTCTTGTTGACGATACAGAACATTTGGATACATAAACTCCGGACTTTGTGTCAGTTGATGTATCAGTCACTCGGCTCGTGGAGCGGTCCCTCTCGAACGAGCTTGTTGTGTGCGGGAACCCTAGAGCTGGATGCCACTATGACGATGATGACGACTGTACAGAGATCCTCAATGGATTCGACGGTGACGACTACATCACTTAGCGATCCTACATGGATCAGTGCTACCGATCTTGTGTGGGTCCCATCCTATGTGGGTCAGTGCTCAGCGGTTCTGTGTGAGCCAGCGCCTACAGATCCTGTGTGGGTCTGATCCTGTGTGGGTCTGATCCTGTGTGGGTCTTCACGGGGGTTAGTTACCTATCAATCCTGTGTGGGTATTTGTGGGGGTTAGATATCTATCGATCCTGTGTGGGTCTTTGCGGGGGTTAGTTACCTATCGATCATGTGTGGATCTTTGTGGGGGTTATTACCTATCAATCCTTTGTGGGTCCAATGGCTTAGATGAATCAGTGGATATATTTGATCATCTCTATCATCATACGAATAATTATACCTATGTGAGCTGAATCCTGTTTTTCTTTCCTATGTTGATTGTGTTGTGTTATCCGGTGTGGATTTATGTTTTGCTTTCATGTGTGGACTGGGATGTACATGGGCTCGGATGTTGGAGCCGAACGAGAATTTATAACTTAAGTATATGTATGGGCATATACCTATGCAGTTCCGGATGTTACTTCGTGATTGTATCTTTCCTTTGTGGATTATCCTTTGTGGATTCTGGGAGACCTTCGGGGGTCTTGGGATCCCTACTGAGTAGCTTATACTCACCACTACACGTGTTATGCCCGCACTACGTTGTGTTGGTTGCAGAAAACAGACAACGCTAACCGTGGTTGAGGCTCGCAGAGGAGGACTGTACCTGGAGGTGGACCACTGGGCGGGATGTACTCAGAGCGGTTGGCTAGACCCAAGGAGAAGTGGAGGCTATCTGTACCCACCCTTAAGGTGGGATTTCCAGTGAACATCTTGGCGTTTCGGCTTTACTTTCAATTGATTTTTTCCCTTCCAGTTGTACTTTACTTTCAGTTTGGGTTTGTATATTGGCCCACTTTCTTTTCCGCACTTACTGTTTTACTCAGTTTTTACATAGTGTTTACTTCTGCTGCTTTCCTACTATGCGGTGTTTTTTACTTTACAAAGGAAATGCCTTCCCTTTTTACTGGGAATTACGCCTTGTTTCTAGACGCCAGCCCCTGGCCGATGGAAGGCGGGCTTGTGGTAGTCACGGCACGGGCCCCGAGGACGGGTCGTGACAAATTGGTATCAGAGGAGTTCAGTTCTACCACAGAACATGGGGCTCTGAACTTTTTCTATGGGAAGCAATAGTGTTAAGAGTATTGGGTGTGGTTATCATTCCAGGGAGTCCAGTGTTGGTGCGGCGGCCGAAGTATCCGTACACCAGGACCCTGACTACTGATTTCCGACTTAATGCACGAAAACATTGATTAAATGTGTGTTTCTATATTTCATAGTGATTACTTTATGTCAGTTCACCAGGTATATTGTTTGACGGTGGCGCACTTGTTTCATTTCAGTATGGCCCCACGAAGGCATCCAGCTAGGGTTCTGAGAGTTGAGTGTGATGGCAGCCCAACGAGCGACGAGGCCTCGGTGTAGGGCCCTTTGACAGCAGAGGCACCGTCGGTACCTCTACCCACCGAGCCACCGATGATACCAGCCCTAGCCACTGACGATTCACGTCACCTTAGTGCACTGCACGAGTTTCAGCGCCAGTGACCGCCTAGGTTCCACGGGGAGATGGACCCCCAGGCAGCAGAGAACTGGCTGGAGGCAGTGGTACGGGTTTTCAGGTTAGTGAGGACACCAGCAGACCTCATGGTGATCCTCGCAGCGAGCCTACTGCATGTGGCAGCAGGAAGATGGTGGAGCTTGATGCTCCACGTGCATGATGAGGAATCTCTCCTCTAGATGGAATTTGAGAGCCTCTTCCACTAAGAGTTCGTCTCAGCCACCCTCCGTGCGGTGCGCATCTAGGAGCTTCTACAGCTGCGGAAGGGAAGCTTGACGGTCACCCAGTACTTGGCGAGATTTACTAATCTCGCAGGCTACTCGATAGACATGGTACGAGACCCATTCTTCCGGGCCCAGACCTTCGTGCAGGGATTGAGGCAGGAGATCAGGGCATCGCTGATCTCCCTCAGCATTCTGACTCAGGCAGGAGTACTGGAGCGAGCCCTTTTGATCGAGAGTTTTCTTAGTGAGTGTACACCAGAAGTGAGACCTACCAAAGGGTGACATGTGGTAGAGTCTTCTGCAACCGGCAGTAGACAGATTTAGCAGAGGTCCAAGCGGGCCAGGTCATCGGGCGGACGACCACAGGATACTGGCTCAGTGGGGCGGGGAACACGCAGCAGAACCTGTCTTACGAGTGGAAGACGGTTTTATGCATGCGGCGGTCAGGGCCACATGGCTCGTGACTGCCTGACCCGCCATGCAGAGGAGCAGCAGATGGATGAGAAACCACCTAGGCAGAGGCAGAGGTTCGACCATGGTAGTCTGTAGGGAGCAGGAGGACGAGGCAGAAGAGCTGGCCGAGCAGTAGGTGGTGGGCGACGCATTGAGGCTCTACCACCACCACCACCACCCGGAGGTCCACCCCGACCTCAGCGGAGAGCACAGCTTCAGGCAGCTGAAGCATACAATCATGGACCTCCGGAAGCAGGTGGAGAAGTGAGGTTCTAGCTCCAGGCATAGAGGCCTTTTCCCATTATGCCTCTCTCTTCATTGTTTGTGTTGCCTTGTGTCCTTGTACTTTGATTTGAAGTAATAAAATACGCTTGCAATAGTGGCGTTTTCTTTCTTGCCTTTTGTTTGTTAATACTACGAGGTGCCGGTTAAAAAAATGTTGACTTGACCCTCACTTGCGAGATTCTTACTGGAGGAGACCCAGTGGCCACACATTAATGACGACAGTGTGACTCAACCCTTGGAGGTGAGAGTAACGGTTGGATCTCTTGGTAGCAGCGTTGAGGCCTTACGACGTGATCCATGCCATGAGTTAACTAATCATGATGGGATTGATTGTATTAGGCAAGGAACGTGGTTCATCCAGGGGATTAGACCTGATTTCCTGTTTTGGTAAAGGAGAAATCTCTATATCTTTGCAGAATGTTAAGGAGTAAGGGGAAACCCTTTGTTTGGTCAGACAGATGTCAGCAGAGCTTCCAGGAGCTGAGCCAGAAATTGACCAGCACCCCTATCTTGAGGTTGCCTGAGGAGGGAGTTGGGTACGTAGTCTACTGTGATGCATCAAGGACCAGACTTGGATGTGTCCTGATACAAGAGCAGGCAGTGATCGCCTATGGATCACGCCAGTTGAGGCCGCATGAGCAGAACTATAATACCCACGACCTGGAGTTAGCAGCAATGGTCTTCGCTCTAAAGACATGGTAGCACTATCTGATGGGCGAGCGATTTACAGTATTTTTTGACCATCAGAGTCACAGGTACATCTTCTCTCAGAAGGACATGAACATGAGACTGCGGCGATGGATCGAGTTACTCCAGGACTATGACTATGAGATAGTCTATACTTTTGGGTAGGGGAACGTAGTAGCCGATGCCCTCAGCAGGAGGATGGGAATTCAGCTATTTGAGGAGGTGACTGAGTTGCTAGGCTCTTTGCAGATATCTTTCATGGATAGAGATGGAGCAGCCTTCCTTCAGTCTCTCACAGTCACCCCTCCACTACTGCAGTGGGTCATAGAGGCACAATATGGGGACGCTGACTGTGAGACATGGCATGCACAGATATCCTTAAGACATGCACCTGATGATTTCTCCTTTGGAGCAGAGCATGACATCCTTTTCAGAGGACGTACCTTAGTACCAGTTGATTTACAAGAGGAGGTGATGTGAGAGTTTCACACTCCTCCTTTGGCGGTACATCCCGGAGTGTCGAAGTTGTACCGGGACCTCAGATGACAGCACTGGTGGACGAGAATGAAGAAGGATGTGGTAGAGTTCGTTTTTCAATGCCTCACCAGCCAGCAGGTGAAGGCAGAGAACCAAGTACCATCAGGCTTGGTATAGCCCCTGGAGATCCCGGAGTGGAAGTGGGACGAGATATATATAGACTTCGTGACTGGACTTCCACGCACATCCAGAGGTAATGACTCCATTTTGGTCATTGTCGACCTACTCACCATGTCGTCTCACTTCTTAACCATCAAAGAGAAGGGTTCCGTGGAGAGCTTGGAATGTCTCTATGTTCAGGAGATTGTGCGGCTCCATGGTGTGACATCATCTATCGTCTCCGATCGAGATGCCCTCTTTACATCCCAGCTTTGGAACGGGTTGCAGGAAGTGTTCGGAACACAGCTACATCTGAGCACTGGCTTTCACCCTCAGACGGATGGTAAGATGGAGAGGACCATTCAGATTCTCGAGGACATGCTCCGCGCATGTGTCCTCGACTTTGGTCGCAGCTGGGAGGACCACCTACCCTTGGTGGAGTTCGTGTACAACAACAGCTACCACTCCACCATCGGGATGGAACCATACGAGGCGTTGTACGACCGAACTTGTAGATCACCGCTGTGCTGGACAGACCCTGGGGAGTCAGCACTTGTGGGACCGGAGATGGTCCTGGCCACGACAGAGAAGGTCCAGGTCATCCAGGAGTGAATGAGGATAGCTCAGATCCGGCAGAAGTCTTATGCTGACAGGAGGCGGAGGCCACTAGAGTTCGAGGATGGCGACCACGTCTTCTTGCGTGTCTCACCTCGATGTGGATTACGTGGATTTGGACGAGGCGGAAAGTTGTCTCGATGCTTCATCGGACTGTTCCAAGTCCTCAGTAGGATTGGTGAGGTATCTTATCGCCTAGATCTACCACCTCAGTTGCACCAGGTGCACTGCGTCTTCCACGTATCTCAGCTGAGGAGATACGTGCACGACCCGTCGCATATCATTGACCATGGGGAGCTAGAAATTGATGATGGGGAGACTTTTTACGGAGGTCCCAGTGGAGATCGAGGATCAACAGGAGCGAGTCCTACGTGGATGGTCGATTCCTCTAGTGCACATCAGATGGAAGCATGGGAATCTTTAGGAGAGCACTTGGGAGCAGGAGGCTCAGATATGTGCTCAGTACCCACATTTGTTTCCCTAGTTATGATGTATCTTTACGGGGATGTAAATCCCTAATATGGGAGTTATGTAAAGACCAGTAAAAATCAAGGAAATTTTTTTCCTAATTTTCTTTGGGATTTTACAAGAACGTAGTTTCTGACGACACTTGATTCCGAGGCCTGGTGTGCCTGGAATTTCTATCCGAAGTTTATCTTGGGTATGTTTAGTGAACGAACGGGCGGGAATTTCTAACTTTTGAACTGGTTATCAGAATTGAATTCTGAGGGCACCGATGGATTCGTAGCACCGGTAATTGCTTAGGAACACCATTTCTGGAGTTCCGTTTTCACGAGAGAAGTTGATAAGAATTGTGGAAGTTAAAATAAAAATTTAACAACAATTTTTATTTTACTCTAAGTGGTTTAAAGCTTGGGGTGGAAGTTGGGGGAAACCACCCAACATCCATTTGGAGGTTATGAGGGTGGTGGGGCCCACACGAACCCCACCCCTTCATATTCTCTAACTCCCTCAACTCCCCATTAATTTGATAACTTAAGTTATTTAATTAAGTGAGTTTTATGTGAATGTTTGAATTTCAAAAGTTTAAGTTATGTTAATTAATTGTGGAATAAATCAACTTTTAAATTTCAAACTCAAGTTGTGATAATAAAATAAGTAAGGGAAATATTTTATTTTGGTTGGAGTCTTGTTTCTTGGATAGTCTTTGGGAGAAAAGCTAAGAGCTTGAAGAACTTCTTCCTCTTCGACGAAGAACGTGAAGAACACATCGATCTCCAACGAAGAACGCCGAGTCCTTGGAAACCGACTACGCGACACCGTATACCGTGATGCCGACGACATCTTCGTTCGCGACATCTCTTTCCGCAATGGATTTTCTCTGATGAATCCTCGTTCGATGAACCTCCGTTCACGCTACGCTCGAGGTAGGGGATTTAATTATTTTGTTCGTGATTACTACATTGATGTTCTTCAGGTAATATGACCAATTGCTATCGATTAACGAGTGGGGGCCGGACCGCACAAACACGGACGACCCTCCTCCTATATCCATGTTGGTTCTTTTGTGGATTGAAATGGGAATGGCGCGTTGCCATCACACCGCGCGGAATCATGCGGCAAGGAATGTGGGGCGCCGTCGCGTCGCGCCGCGAAATCAAACAAGGACGCAATGCCGTCACGCAATGTTGGAGAAACACGAAGACACCACGGCCAGAGTGGGGCCGCGGCGGAGGGGCGCGACGCAATCGCACCATGCCGGAAGAACCAAGGCCACAGCCAGTTCCGGGCCGCGGCGGAGCAGGGTGATCGGCGGCCGGTTCCGGGCCGCCGGTGTCGGAGCAGGGGGGACCGGCCGTCGGCGGTCCGTGGCGGCAGAAGCCGGCCGGCCAGAGTGGGATGGTCGGACAAGGGAAGTACGGGGGTTTCGAACCCCCGGCGTCCATCTCAATGTCCCCCCTTAATGGGGGTCGCGTTTTCAAGCTAGGGGGCAGGTGCCCCCCCTCTTCAAATGGCTCGGCCGTTTGGTCGAGCGCCTGGCCAGCGCCCCGCACCTAGGCCAGGCCGTGCCAGGCCAGGCCGTGCCATCCAGGCCAGGCCACACCAAAGCGGGCCCAACCCGGACCCGGTTCGGTTCGACCTGGTTCGGGCCGACCCTGGGGTTATCGGGCCGGGTCAGACCGGGCCCGAACCCCTTAATACCGAACATCATCCGGTCGGTCTCCCATAACTTGTGCTACGGGCTTCCGATCGACGCACCGTCAGTTGCGATGCGATCGTTGGATCGAGACAGTCATTTCGGTATATCGAACTCAAGGTTTCAGAATACATTGGGTTCAGCTGAGTTGGTTCGTACAAGAAACCAACCGGGCCCTCTGAGCAGAAACGCTCATAACATGAGTTCCGGACGTCCGATTGACGTGTCGTCGACTTTGTTGAAATCGTCTTAGTTAGACAGATATTTTGGATTACTTCGCCCGAGGTTTGGACGCAGGTGGAGTACGGTTGGGTTGGTTTTGACTTAATAAGAAACCGAGCCCCTAGGACGAAAAAGCATATAACTTCCAGACCGGGCGTCCGATTGACGCGTCGTCTGTCACGCTGAGTTCCGGATGATGATACAAAACTTTTGGATACATCAACTCCGGACATTGTGTTAGTTGATGTATCAGCCACTCGGCACGTGGAGTGGACCCTCCCGAACGTGCTTGTGGTGTGCGGGAACCCTAGAGATGGCTGCGAGTGTGACGACGACGACGACGACTGTACAGAGATCTTCAATGGATTCGACGGTGACGACTACAGCACTCATCGATCCTATGAGGATTAGTTCTACCGATCGCGTGTGGGTCTGATCCTGTGTGGGCCAGCGCTCAACGGTTCTTTGTGAGCCAGTGCCTACAGATCCTGTGTGGGTCCGATCCTGTGTCGGTCTTTGCGGGGGTTAGTTCCTATCGATCCTCTGTGTGTCTTTGCGGGGGTTAGTTACCTATCGATCATGTGTGGGTCTTTGCAGGGGTTAGTACCTATCGATCCTTTGTGGTTCTGATGGCTTAAGTGAATCAGTGGATATATTTGATCATCTCTATCATCATACGAAGAAGTATACATGTGTGAGCTGAATCCTGTTTTTCTTTCCTATGTGGATTGTTTTTTACTGTCCTGTTTAGATTTACGTTTTTTTTTCTGTGTGGAATGGTATGTACTTGGGCTCGGATGTTGGATCCGAACAAGAATTGATGACATAGGTATATGTATGGGCATATACCTAAGCAGTGTCGGATGTTACTTTGTGATTGTATCTTTACTTTGTGGATTATCCTTTGTGGATTCTAGGAGACCTTCAGGGGTCTCGGGGTCCCTACTGAGTAGCTTATACTCACCCCTACACAGGTTATGCCCACACTACGTTGTGTTGATTGTAGACAACGGACAGCGCTGACCGTGGTTGAGGCTTGTGGAGCAGGATGGTAACTGGAGGTGGACCACTGGACGGGACATACTCGGAGCGGTCGGCTGGACCCGAGGAGCAGTGGAGGCTATCTTTACCCACCCTTCAGGTGGGATTTCTAGTGAACAACTCGGCGTTGTGGTTTTACTTTCAGTTGCTTTTTTCCCTTCCAGTTGTACTTTAGTTTTAGTTTGGGTTTGTATACTGGCCCACTTACTTTTTCGCACTTACTGTTGTACTCAGTTTTTACTTAGTGTTTACTTCTTCTTCTTCTTCTTACTTACTATGTGCTGTTTGTTTACATTACAAAGGCAATGCTTTCTCTTTTTACAGGGAATTACGCCTTGGTGCTAGTCGCCAGCCCCTGGCCTATGGAGGGCGGTCTTGAGGTAGTCACCGCACGGGCCCCGAGGACGGGTCGTGACATGTATTGTGATTTACAATGGATACTACATATCATTTGACCATGATTGACTTACAAAGGGTTGTGGGAACCTATTGTAGTTAGACCATATGTAGAATGGACAGTGAAGGCTATCCTAGAGTGTCTATAATAATTTTCATGTTGTTAGACCACATGGAGAATTTGATGTTGAGTGCTTCCTCAGAGTCTCTATAATTACTGTTACAAGAACACATGGGAAATTTACAGTGAGTAATTCCTCAGAGAGACTTTTGTAAGCAGAACTAGAAGGGTTAGACTATGAGATCTTCCCAGATTGTTTCCCGTGATTGGTTGGTTAACTAATTTGATAAATATAAATGAATGTAATTGAAAATGTATGATTTTTTACTTTAGATTACTTATTTGTTTATTGTTTCATTTTAAATATTTCCTGCTATATATATTTAATGACTATTAGGCATAGATATTTGGGTGGTTTCCTATTGGGATTCATCTCACAACCTGCTGGGACATGCTTTTGGGACCAAACAGATTATATTACTAGATGTATAGACAAGGGAAATCACCTTTCAACTTCATGCACATGATTTCTATGGAGCTAGATAGAATGGGACCATGTTGAGTCGTGCAATGTTTTTGGAGTTTTATGCTTTTTATCCCTTGGAAATTTGGTTTATTTCGGTATTCCAACATTGTGAATTGTTTGGCTTTTTCCCTAGAAATTGTGACATGCATTATTATTTATATATATATTCCATAGTTGTTTATTTATTATTATTCATTCTTTGTTCACTGTTTTATGGTAAGATTAATGCCTCCGCTATTGTTATATATTTATTTCCACTATGATACTATATAAATGAGGGAATATATTCCCCACTACAACACGCATGCCCCTTGATTATAGTCAGTAGCCTCTCGCAATCATGGAAATGCACTTGAAGCCATGTGACCAACCTGGTACGGGGCATCTTCGGGAGGCACCTATAACTGGGACATTAATGTCTCGGTGAGCCACATAGTCTCTATGTAATACACATAGATCCTAGGTCACAATGCTTCTAGGTCACACATATTATAGGTTACACAGCTTCTATGTAACATCCAGCCATATGATTTCTCTCGTAGCATTCTCATTCCGAGAGAACATACACCACAAGCCATTTGGAAATATTCCCACTTCCAAAAAAACCTCAGCTAATGTATCTCAAAAATACCATCTCATCGCAAGGGTACCAATGATGAATACATATTATCAAATAGACATACAGTTTGAAAGGTAAGTAATTTTTATAAAAAGGGTATGTCCCAAGTCCGACCTGACCCACTGAAACTGACTCGACCCACCCCCAAACCCAACCTTGTCCGATATGGACCAAACAAACAGGACCTATTGGATGGAAGCCCACCCCTTGGTCTAGTTCATGAAACAAGATGGTTTTCTATGATGCATGAAGTCCACCCTAACTGCATGCCTCTCGTCTACCCCGCAGTTGAACCTCACTAGAAATCCCTACATGAAGGGTGTGTGTAGGATAGTTGTTTGAAGGATTAGGAGCACACCTCTTCTGTCGGATCACTCTAAGAAGCACATCATCCTGGTTCATCTAGGACTCCATCAAAGTATTGATCAACAGAAAAAAGCACGACACTTTAGGCTGAAGCCCACCCAATGTTGAGTAAAACAATACTCAGTAGTACACCCCAAAAACATAAAGGAATACTAGTAAGAAATACATTATGTATACCAAAATGGAAATACATGAAGTAAAATAAGCTCATATAAGATTATTTCTATAGCACACATTCTATGAAATTCTTTAAGTGAATTATCCAATGAGATACACAATCTCGGTATGACACATAGTCTTTGTAAGACACATAGTCATGATTTGACACACAGTCTTAGTAAGACACAAAGTCTCGGTTATACACACAGTCTCGGTAAGATAAAAATCCTCGTAAGACACACAATATCTATAAGAACATGGATCGTCTTTTCCGGTATGGTTCTTGTTTTCTTGTGTTTTTTATAATAGTGGATTTTCTGGATATTAAAGCAGTACATGTTGGGTACTTATGATTTAATGACATGTACCTAGTTTCCTTGGGTAGCAGTGTACTGACCCTGTAACGCTCGAGTACATGATCGTGTGGGGTGATATGGAGACTGCCTAAAGCGGGGCCTGATAGAGGCATATATACACCATGAATTTTTAAAGTACATGCCATGTATTTTTTTATTTTAAAAATCTGACTGGAGTTGCTTCTTATTCACACAAAAAACACTTCTTCTAACAACATCTCTCCTCGGAGAAACCAAAGATCACGATTCTTCTCTGATCCTAGGATCGACCATCCATTCTATGATTCAACCATCTTCGATTGCATTGGACTTGATATAGTGAGTTCTTCCATCTCGTAGAGTCTCATCTCCTGATTTATCTTATTTAGTGACTTATCCTTAGTTGAATTTTTTATACAATTTTTTGGATCTAAGTCATTATAGGTCAATTCAAAAGATGAGGTCCAACTAAATCGATCATAAAATGTCGAGGTAGGTTGTTTTTCCCTTTCTGTGAATTGTATTTGAATTATATATGAAATAGTGCCCAATACCCTATTTTAGGGTATTGTGTATTTATGGAATTTAATCCTCTAATGTATGTTATGCATTGATTGCTTGAGATGGGCTCTTGATTGAGAATAGGGTCTAATTACCATGTTATGGATGTGTTTTCCTAAGTTAGATTGTTTTGGAAATTGGGTCAAGAACCACCTGTTAGGCTGCTGTGTTTACCATGCATTGTGTTCTTAGGATGGAGTGATATTATCTGATATGTTGTGATATGATTTGTAGCTATTTAGACAAGAATTATGTTTTGATTTACATTGGTTGATGGATATCATTTGTTCATGATTGACTTAAATAGGGCTATGGGAAGCTGGGATAGTTTTACCATATCAGGAATGGATGTTGAGGGATTCCCCAAAGTGTTTGTTAAAATTATCACATTGCGAGACAATAGGGGAGATGGATGTGAGTGCTCCCTCATAGTGTATGTAGTTCCACATTATGAGACCACATGAGTAGTTAGCTGTTGAGTTCTTCCTCAGAGTGTCTATAATTACCACTATGAGACCACATGAGGAATTGACTATGAGTGCTTCCTCAAAGACTCTTTGTTATGCTGAACCATATGGGATAGACTGTGAGAACTTCATAGATGTTTTTTATGATTGGTTGGTTAACTAATTTGATAAATGTAAATTAATGTAAATGAATCTGCATAATTGTTCACTTCTGAGTACGTCCTTGTTTATTGTTACTTTTTTAATATTTCCTGATATATATATTCACAGAATGTGAGGAATATGTCATTCGGTGGTTGCCTTCTGGGATTCATCCCAAACCCTATTTGGGTCAGGCCTTTGGGCCCAAACAGACTGTATTTCTGTAGGTATAGATTAGGGAAAGCACCCTTCTACATCCTTTACATGATTGTTGTGGAGCTGTGGAGGATGGTACCAAGCTGAGGATTGCGATGATTTTGGATTTGTTTACTTGTTTTGACATTGTACTTTGGTTTAATACTGTATTCTACAATTATGGTTGGTTTGGATGCTTTCCTAGAAATTGTGACATGCATCATTATTTATATTTATATTTCAGTTGTTTATTTAATATTAGCCATCCAATGTTCACTATTTTTTGGTATTATTACTACATCCGCTATTGTTATATGTTTAATTACAATGTGTTAACCCGCTAATGAGGGCATATATTCCCCACTACAACACCCAAGGAACTCTCTTCTACTCAGAAGCCTCTAACATTTGGGGAAATACACATGAGGCCATGTGACCACTCGGGTATGGCGAATCATTGGGCAGCACCCGGAACTGGGATGTTACAGTCTCAGTGGGACACATAATCTCTATGTAATACACATAGTTTCTAGGTCACACTACATCTAGTTCACACATATTCTTGGTTACATAACTTCTATGTCATAACCAGCTGAAGGATTCCTATCATAGTACGCTCATTCCAAGAAAACCTATACATGAATCCATTAGGAAGTATGCCAACATCAAAAAAACCTTAATTATTGTATCTCTAAAATACCATCTCGTTGCAAGGGTCCCATTGTTTCATACTTATCATAAACATGACACATTGTTTGAATGATACAACTAATTTTATAAAAAGGTTCTCATTCGGGTATGACCTAACCCACCGAACGCTGCCCAACCCACTAGCAAACCCAACCTAGTCCGTTCTGTAACAATCTGGCACGACCGATTGGACGACATCACACCCCATCATCTAGCTCATGCTATAAGACTATTTTCAACGATCCATGCAATCCAACCCATCCACATTCCTCTCATCTACCCCATGGTTGAACCATCACCACAAGATCCTCCAACACGACACCGAGTCATGTTATACGTGGAATCCACATATGCAGCCTCCCCTAACAGCATCATCCAATCAACGTCGCATCCTGCTATCGCAGTCACATTCTTCCTCCCGCCATAGGACTCACCATGCCTTCCCTCCTTCTACCTAGACATACACACTGTAACTGCTCCACATCTTCTAAACGAGCCAAAGTTTCCATTGTACGCTGCTACCTTACGCTGCCATGCATCACTATATTTGAACAATCACATCATGCCTATTGTTTCTCCTTTTTTATGTCATTGTTGGTTTGGATCGTCAATATTGGTATGTTATTCCATTATTTGATGGTACAATGGTTTATCAGTCTCGTAGAGGTTTCAATGGCTTGGAATAGACGAATAACACATCAAGAACACAAGATATTGAGGGGAGAGAATAAATACTCCTGAAAACCCAAAGAATGGTTCTTGTACCATATTATTTTTGACCTCAATTGTTTTTATAAGGAATAATGAAGAAATATAGCAATAAAAAAGTTATATCATTAATTTGAATCCCTTCAAGCATTGCCCCATTTCCACAAGTGATCGAACCACAGATCAACCTATTCATGGGTTGGTCTTCATTCATATTCAAATTTAATAATGGGGAATGAGTAATATAAAAAACAACCCTCCTAGAGTTTTGATCAGTTTTTGATGAAGTAATATGTTATGTCATCATCATTCATTGATTTCTCAATCTTATATCCATGTCATGATATCAAATCAGTCTTTACCATTGAGAGAACTTCCTTCTCTTTATCTAAGGGGAATACTAGGGATATGATGATAACCCTGGATTCCTAACAAATATAATATAAAGAAATCAGAGATGGTACTTTCACTATTCTAATGAAACCGTGCCCTCAGGTTTCGGATCCGGGCATTCATTTAGATGTTATTCTAGTTTTTATGAAAAAGCACCTCTATGATTTATTAAAAACAGAACACTTTTCATCAATTTCTTCTGAGAACACCGGGCCTCATAATCACACATCGTCACATCACATGGTCTTTTAATTTTGTCAATTAATTTTTAAAAATAAAATAAGATAACATAAAAGTTATTACATTCACTCAACCATTGGCATCAGATCCCCCAAAGCCTAATCACGAGCTACTTAACAAAAGGATGAGTGTACTGCGAATAAATCTAAACCTCCCATTCCCATGTGCTATCCTGGATATTCTTGTTCTTCCACTAAACACGAGCCTGAGTAATCTATTTCCAATGAAGGTTTGCCTATTATCAATCCTCAATATCCCTTAGGTACTTATAAAAATTCTCTCCATTGTCAATGTCCAACATTCCCTAGTCAATGTCATGTGATGGATCATGCATGTACCTCCATAGCTATGAAACCTGTAAGAGATCATGTACCTGATGAAACTACATGGTTAAAGCTATGTGGTAGGCCACCTTGCTAACTTTTCATCGAATTTGAATAGGGATGATGAACCTTGAAGATAACTTGATGCCTTAGAAAAATCAATATATCCCGCATCAAGGAGAGATCCAAAGGAGTACATAGTCTCCCTACATTAACTAAAAAAGCCCCCATTTCTGGTTTCCATTAGACGTATAATGCCTCTGTGTAGTCTCTATCCACTCTTGGATGACCCCCACCGTCTCTATAGTCTTTTGAACCAACTCTGAGCCCATTAGTGTTTACTCTTCAGGGTCCGTCTATCAATGTGGTGACATGCATGGTCTCCCTCAAAAGGCCTTAAATAGTTCATACCAATGGTAAAGAGGTTTATATTAGTGTACTCAAACTCCATCACAATTAGGTTACCCTCCCAACTATAGCTAAAATTTAGGATTCAATCACGAATCATGTACTTTAGAACCTAAATATTTTGATCGTTCTGACTATTCATATGTGGGTGAGAAGTCATTCTAATATGTAGTTGAGTCCCAAAATCCTCCTGCAATACCTTTCAAAATTATGATGTGAAATGTGCATCATGATATAAAATTGTCTTTGACAATATACCGTGGATTCGAACTATCTCCTTCACGTAGTGGCATCCTATGTTGTATGATGAACCCTTCTTCCATATTAGTAAGAAGTGGACCAACTTGATGATTCAGTCAATGATCACCTACAAGGAATCATGTCCCTTATATGTGTGTTGTAAACCCATCATGAAGTCTATCGTTATCCCATTACACTTACACTCTATCACTACTAGGGGTTGGTTCAAGACCACTGGATCCTAGTGCCCAACATTTACTAGATAACAAGTGATACATCTAGAAACAAACTATTTCACTACCTTCCTCAACCCCATCCAATAGAATGAACATTGGAGGTACTGGTAAATCACCTCCACACCCGGATTTACCACCGAATATAACGTATGGAACTCCCTCAAAACCTCTTCTTGTAAAGCCACCTGTAACACGGTGTGTCCTTTGAAAAGAATGATGTCCTCCCCACCTTTTGAATATCCACTAGGAGAATGCCATGTTGATATCTAAGAATGTAAGGTCTCATAGTTGGTATCCCCATGTGGTGCCTTTTTTGATCACTATTATAGTGGATGGGTGACAACAATTGATAGTATGTATGTTTCTCTATCTCCACCCACAAAGGATATATATGGAGTGACCAACTTCTCTTATACGTCACTCAGTAACTACAGAATAGATATCCTACTAATATCATATTCCACCGTGTTACCCTTCATATATGTATAGAAAATATCAATGTCACTTTACTAGTTATAATCTAGTCATCTCCTCTGTCTCATGTTCATATCATTCTGAGAGAATATATATTTGAGACTCTTGTGATTATATTAGATGATAAAATTATTTCCCATCAGTTAATGTCACCACATCTTCAATTTAAAGAATACCATCTATAGCTCAAGATCGTGGTTTATGTATTTATGATCATGTTATCTAAAATGGAATGAACCATAGGCAATCACCATTTTCCCTTGAATCTGGACACAACCATGCCCGGTGACTGATGCATTGTAGAATACTACATACTCAACACCCTCCTCTGGAAATCCCAATAAGGGAAGGATCATCAATATCTTCCTCAGATACTAAATAATCTCATTGAAAGTCTCCATCCACAAGAATGGATACCCCTTCCATTTCAAATACATCAAGGGTGTTGCTACTCTAGAAACATTGATTACAAACCTCTTATAGTATCCAGCTAGACCAAGGAAACTCCGAACCTTGGTAATACACTTGGGTGGTTCCCAAGTAAGAAATACCTGAATCTTCTATGTATTAGTTGTTACACCGTCATAAGAAATGACTTTCCCTAGGAAATTGACATCTCAAATCCATCAGTGACACTTCGAGAGATTCCCGAAATTCAGGTGCTCTCGGAGTGTGTCCAGGACCTTCCTCGCGTGTATCACATACTCATCCTCAAACACCATGTAGACTAGGATGCCATCAAAAATTACCACCATGAATATGTTTATTTAAGGTTGGAATATACTATTCATGAGTCACATGAATACTACTATGGAAGTTTTCACACTATGCAGAATAATTAATTACTCATAATGGTCATACAGACACATGAATTTCATCATTGGTAAAACCTCATCCCATACCCTTAACTAGTGATAACCCGATCGGTGTTGAATATTAAATAACCACCTCTCTACATTGAGCTGATCTGAGAGTTCCTAAATACTAGTTAGTTGATACTTAATCTTCACGATCACCTGGTCAAGACACTATAAGTCCACACATTACCTCATGATCTCGTTTTCCTCCAGGGAAAACAAAATGAGTGTTGCCTAGGGTGAAACAATGGGTCTCACGAATCCCTTCCCTTGAAAGTCATCTAACAGTATCCTCAGCTCATGAATCACTACGGGGTCCATCCAATATGTATGGGTAGATATCAGCGCCATCCTAGGGTATATATAAATTTAACAGTCTACCTGCTAGTGGATATGTAATCCTGGAACATCTTTACGATTGACAACATCATACTCTGCCACCAGTGCATGAAACTAAGGACTCCTATCATCCACTACATCGAGGGTGATATTAGACAACTGGTGAGTAATCAGTTATACCATCCTATAAGTAAGTCCCTCCTACAGTTCAATAATTTCATTTTCACCGAAAAAGTAAAATATAGTCCCATTACCATTGAAACACCTCACTTTGTGCCTAAAACAATGAATTTGACCATGGACTATGGATAACTATCCCATACCTAGAATGAAATCATAAGTCCTAGATGCTTCTACCATGATATCAATATCTAATCTCTCACCTCTAAGAGAAATCTCACACTGTAACCACTAGTGTGTGATCATAGAACCCTCTCTGTTAGAAGTATCTATGTATAAGGGTCATGTAAATGGTTCCATCATAATCTCCGAGTCCCAGATAATATATGTGTAAAGAATGGAATGATTGGAACCTATTCGTATAAAAAATACAGCTAGTTTAAAAATGACACATATCTTACCTCTAATAACCCATAGAGAATCATGGTCATAAGCCTATATAGCAGGATGCTTTCTTAATCCCTATCCATCGCCTCCCTGAGCCTGGTGTGGAGCACCTTGTTGTGGTGGTAGTAATACATCGAACCTCCACTCACGTCATGATTACCTACCTACTCATCTTCCATGTCTGCCACCTAGAATACCACCTTTCACATTCCACCTCCTCTTCCTAGATGGTCCCCCAACCATCTTCTGATCATACGTAAATCGATTTGGAAAATCTCAGGCCATATGTATCCAACTGTTACACAAGTAACAAAACATGTCCTCCGGCTTACCCACTCTGCCCTGGGAGGCTAGAACCACTAATCCTTTATCATGGGGTTATCCCCTGGAGAGCCTAAACCACTTGGGACCCTGCATCTACTATCGTCTACCCACCACTGAAGACTAAACTACCTAGTTCCTGCTGGTAGATCTCACTACTGGCATCTACTCCGCCAGAAAACTCTCCATAAGAAGATCTTGCACTAGTATCCTAGTATATGTAGGAATGATAAGGGATATTATGGATGAACTATTCTCATGATTTTGCCAAATATCTATGGGTAGATCCCTGTTTAATAGGTCTCACACCATATCCCTGGTGAATTGAGAACGATCAGTAAACCTCACTGAGTACTCTACGATAGTATGACCATCTTCAAGCAAATGAAGGAGCGCCTAGATGAGCACTAGGAACTATTTTGATAGAAATAATTACTCCATGAAGATATGTTAGAAGTTTTCCCAAGGGAGATTGACATATCCATGTGTCTAGGTCACTAATATCTACCATCATCATTCTTATCCATGAAGAAGACACACAGCTCAGACTTTCATATGGTCGGAAGACATCATCACAGGGTAGAAGACACATGGGACTATCACCAGCCAATCCTCAGTTACTTAGGGGTATTTTTCAACCAAAAAACATAGTGGATGGTTCCTCTAGAACTCATGAAACACACTCAACCTGCATGAATCCTCAACGGGTAGTTCTGGTAGTAACTATTTCTCGATGGTTGGTGGTATTGGTGTTACATCACCAAGAGGTGATATGTCCTGTACAATGAGTATCTATGGAACACACCCCCATACTAACACCTCATCACTGGTCAGATCATCCTCGTGATCACACAATAGAGTCCTGTATGGATATCATCATGGAAGAAACATAAAAAGAAACAAGACGTAACATGGTCAATAGAGTAACCCAAGTGAGCTGACTCAAAAAAAATGATAACACACTCAAATCCAATATGATACATGTACCATTTTTCCCACACAACCGGTGTTTTCATGTACTATGTATAAAATCTTGTTACTATAGACCTGGTTTATAGATACGTTGGTCCTCATACCAACTTCAGATTACCTGGCCTGAAATCTGAACTCCCAACATGTGACACTATTTCACCAAACCAACATCACAAACTTTGGTCCTTTAAGTTAAACCATCCCCCTCTAATATAACTATGTTACAACACGTCCAAGATGAGATCATGTTGTGATTACCCCAAGACCGCCTCTGATAAGACATGGGCTGGAGACTATCACCGAGTAGGAATATCCAACAAGTTGGAGGCAAGTTCCGATGTATCTGTACACACACACACATCTCCAAGACCAAAATGTTGAAATGTAAAAACAACATGTAAACAAGGACTGTGTACACTATAATCCCATCCAATGAGTATAACACTAGGAAACTAGATTTTAACTAGAGCCGAACCTAAAATGAAAGAGGTTGAAAAGTGAAATCACAAGTTCCGGAAACTCATCCGTAGAAAGCCCTACCTTAATGGTAGTTGTATGATGGATGTATAAATCTCTAAGAGAACACCTTATATGTATGATGTCTCTAATCCCCACCTTTTTTGGGACTACCTATGACTCCGCAAAAGTATCAATCATTTGCACAAGACATGACATGTGAGGGAGATACCCATAAATGGGTTTGTAAAACAACACTCAGTTTGACACCTCGAAACCACAATGGAATACCACTATGAAATACATGAAGTATACCACAAATGAAATAAATGAAGTACAATCAGATCACCAAGGATTATTTCTACATCACAAATTCTATGAATGTACTGATATTCTCAATCCAATGAGACAAGTATTCTCTATATTACACATAGTCTCTGTATGACACACAATCTAGGAAACACACACATTCTCGAAAAGCCATGCACTGTTAGTAAGACGCAAATTTTTGTTATGACACACAGTATCAGTGATATACACATAACTATGTAATAAAAATATCTCATAGGCCACACATATTTTTATTCCGAAAACTTCTACATCACAACAAGAAATAGGATTCCACACATAGAGCCCTCTTTTTGGGTGACCCAACACCTCCATCTAGTAGGAAGCATTCAAAATTTCATAAAAAGTCACATAGAATATCTCAAAAGGACAGTATCAGCTCAATGTTCCAAACTCCACCAACGAACTCATAAAAAAGTACACATTTTGAATGAAATGACTATTTTTATAAAATGTTTCTATCATGTGTATGGTCTGGGTATGACCCGACCCACCCGACCTGCTGGCTGACCCAACATGGTATGGTTCGGTCTGAAATGTCATGGCTCCCCCTATATTATCTTACACATCAAGTCTGATTGTTTCACTACATGTAGTCCGCCCCATATGTTTTCCTTCCACCAGCCTCGTGAATGAATCACCACTACATGCTCCTCCAATAAAGCACTGAGTCATTTCCACCTAGACTCTATGTATGCGGCCTCCCATCATAACACCCCATATTCAATGCGAGTGCGTACCGCTTCAGCCCACTCCCATGGACATGTTCCACCAACCTTCAGTCACCCTACTCTAGGCCTCACCCTATCATCTCTTCATCTTCCTGGATCACCCCTATACCCGCGCTGCCTCGCCTAAAACAGCTGGAGTCTCCACCTCCGGCCATAGCTTTGTGCTTCCATGAGATGTTGTCCTAGAAAATTCCCACCGCACCATCCATCATTTTTCCAATGGTTTTTCGCTGGTATGGATCCTCAATCCAAGATCATTTCTCCATGAATCGGGTTAGAAAATGTCAATCATTCGCATAAGGTTTTCAAAGGCTCGGATAAGATGAAGAACACAAAAATAATGCAAGATATTGAGGGTATAAAATATATGTACATGAACACCTAATGAATGGATCATGGCTCATGTTCGTGTTGTCCACAATTTTTTCTCATTAGAAGGTAGTGCAGAAAATGATAATAATCCCCACATGTCTATCTCCAATTTAAATGCCCACAAGTATAGCACCCATCCTGCAAGGGATAAAAACTTGAATGAACCTATTCATGTGTTGGTCTATGATCATTTTTAAATTTAAGAACAGTGAATATATCACATAGAAACAACACCACTCCTATAGTTGGGACTATTTTTGGATGAAAGAATAAGTTGTTCCATTGTCGTTCATCGATCCATCGATTGTCGATCCAAGTCCCAACCTCAAATCCTCCATATTTATTGAGAGACCTTCCTTATCATAGTTTCAGGAGAATTCTATGGTTATGGTGATAACACTGGATTCATAAGAAACAATAATATAAATAAAAGATTCACTTCATCAATATATAAGAAAAATTATTGAATATTTTATTACAGATACGTCCACAAACTAACATTCACATCATACCTGGGCCGATCAATGTTAGGACACACCTATTGTAAATTACGTTTCTAAACTCAATGGTGACCTCAAATTTCTAATATGGGAGATTTGTATTGTAGCTATTTCAGTTTAAAATAAATTTCTCTGAGGCACATTATTAAAAAATAAATATTTTTATTGATTTTTACGTGCACATCGGTCCTCAGAATCCCACACCATATTAGTGTATGGTCTCATGAATTTTCTTATTTAATTTATAAAAAAAGAGAAAATATGAGAATATATATAAACATTGCAATTTCATCTTTTTCTTCTAGGTTTGTTGTTATATCAATAGAAGATTCAATGCGGTTATGACTTTTTAAGCACTATAAATAACACTAAAAATGGAATCCATTTTAATCGCTAAAATTGGCTAATAATGAGGGTTATTTATCAGTTCTTTTTTTAAATCATTGATAAAGGATGCCATTATCATCACATTTTTAGCATTGGTAAAGGTGACCCATATCATTTTTGTGATTAACATCACTTTTTTAGCTCTATTAAAATCTGTTTTTTGTGCTGTTGAAGGGAATATGTGTAGTATTGGCATGAGTTTCATATTGGATAGGGATAAGGCATATATTAAGATGATTGAGTAGAGATTCTCATGTGTTTCTGTTGACTGAGATGGTGATGTTCGACAGTGTCTAGAGACTGGGTATGTGGCCAGGCTCGAAGTATGTAGTTGAGACTGATAATTTTTCTTTTAGTTTAATTTTTACTCTTGTTTTAGTATGGTCTACATAGTGGGTGACCAGTGTTGTGTTTTATGACATAGCTGTTTAGGCATTTACAATATTTCATTTACTGTTAGAGCATGTTCTATTTTAGTTTCAGATTGATTGTGCACTCTGTTTTCTACTGTTTAGTAAACTTGTTATTTTCTAATGTTTTCTTACTATAATGTGAGGGTGTAGTCTCCCCAAAATCATACCATGGACCCTTTCTACTATTCATAAGCCTTCGACATACATGGAGGTGTGTTTGAGGACAAGTAATCCACCATATCGCTGCACTGTTTTAGCGTAATATGTTTCGGGATGTTACACTCATTTCAAAAAATGGTCTTCCGAAATTTATAATCAACATTACTGATGATTTATCTTTCTCCATGGTGATAAATAATAATTTAATGGAAACAATTAGTAATTCTACAACAGTTATCACATCCTCAATAAGTCATTCTAAAAAACAATGGATATTTTTCCCACTCATACTACCATTCTTATGGTCTTCAAATAACCAATTTTTAATTATTTTAAAAAATAATGATTCATGATATTGAATGATCCACCATGATCACACAAGAATCTAAAAATATTAAATATCTGATTGAGGATGGAGTAAATAATTTTCACATATCATGTTATATTTTGGGTAATTTTTGTTTTATTAGAGATGTGACACATTTATTATTTTGATTTACTCATTCCCTTCACGTATATTCATTTTGGTAAAAATATCCCTGATAGCCTTAACATATTTGGTAATTTTGAAATTGATTCCTATATATTAATGTTTATTTCATCCTTTTGAAATTTTTCTTGGATCTATCATTGAATTTATAGTTCAAATATATTCATTGATTCAGTAACTTGAATTGTAATGGAAGGCGAATATCCTTCTTCTCCATTTGATTCATTTTTAAGGGATTTTCAATTATAACATTTTTAAAAGTTTTTCTTACATATGATTCCTTAATTTCTATTTATTTTCATTGATTGTGATATTATTTTAGAATTTTTCCAAAATTTTAATTCCTTATTATTCTCTCATTTAGGTTCATCATTTTATTGGATGGTTGTAACACCCCGACCCCTCTAGGCTAGAGCTGGTGCATTACTTGTGATATTGGCATGGTTAGAAGGAATGAAAATCCCTACGGAACGATCAGATTAGTAGTCTTGAAGAAACTAGATATATTTTGTCACACCTGTAATTTCTAATTTATATATTTTATCAATTTTCTTTACATCAGGTATTTCGGGTGGAAACCTGACTTAAAATTTCGAGTTCTTTTTGTTTTGGTCTTGATTGCGTCCAACGCACCGTGGTTGAAGCTGCACGGCCTCATCCGAGTCCCCACTCAACCTCACCCAGTTAACTGCTTGGCCTGCTTGGTGTTCATGGAAAGCATATAAATGAAACGAATAATGAAATGGAAATGAATAATAATAATAATAATAATAAGTGTAATGAAAATTTAAGGAATTATTTTAACGATAATAATAATATTTTTTTTTAAATATATTATTATTATTTTCATCTCAATCTATTTATTGAAATTTTATTGGTCGCACGGGGTAATTGGGTTGTTGCTTGATTCGCAATATATATATATATATATATATATATAAAATTAGAAGAGTAATTTTTATTTTTATTTTTGTTTTCATTAATATTTTAATTTGGTTATAATTGTTAATTATGTTATGATTAGAATAAAATTTATTAACATGTTATCAATAATAATAATATTATTTTTCTTGTCTTGTTATTATTTTTAGGTTATATTTCATTTTTATTTTTAATCTATTTTTTATTATTTTATTTTCTTTTCTTTTCTTTTTCCCCTCTTTTTTTCTCCTATTTTCTTTCTTTTCCCTCCTCTCCTTTTCCTCCCCCTCTCTCCCGTCGCACCTCATGTGCGTCACCTTAATCCCCTACCCCGAAACCCTATCTCCATTTGCATTGTCTGCCGGTCCGGCCTCTATGATGCCCCGCACTCCCTCTTAGCCGGTGCTACGACCCGCTGCCACCCCCCACTCCGGTTTCTCTTCCGGCGCGGCCTCCCAGCACGGCGCCCCTGCTGGCCACATATTAGTCCGACACACAACCTTCCTTCTCACGCCGTCCCCTCCTTGGACGACTCCTCCTGCACCATTCCCCTCCGGCATTGGACACCCCTCCGACGACCTATCGTTGCCCAGAATTCCCTTACTCTGCCTCGCCTCGCCCCCTGGCCGGCCCTCCTCGACCCGCCAAACCCATTCCACCGGTGACCGAACCCCCCCTGGAACCCCATTCTGACCGGCGCATCGCCTCCCTCAGCCGTCGTCCCCCTCGCCTGGTCCGGCGAACCCGATAGCCCATGCCGGTCTGCCCTCCATGGCTTAAATCTCCAGTGGTTAATCCCCTTCCTCATTCATTTTCCTTTTATTTTTTTTAGTTTATTCTTTTTTTTTCAGCATGTTTGTGGTCCAATTTAGGGGATGTTTTTTATTTATTTTAGTTTGAATTCTGGTTTTAGGGTTCAATTGATCTTTATGCGGTTTGTTCGTGGTGTGATTCCAGTTTCACACTTGTTTGTGGGAAATTTAGCGTCAAAGGTAGGTGGTCCCATGTCTTTAAATCTTTTAGATAATTTAGTTTGGTTGTTTAATTAATTTAATATGTTCTATGATTTAATTTCATAATACAATCCATGTTTATAATGTTCTGGCATGCTCTTCTGATGAGATTGGATTTCCTAAATATTATTCTCTTGTTGTTTATATGTGTGTTGTCGTATAAACAATTGGATGTTCTTTAAAAGTTGTGCGAAATGTATTTTAAAAATTGTTTGACATGCATGCGTCATGAAAATTTCACTTTCATTAGAAATGATCATGTTTTCTTCATTTTGACCATATTGGGGTAAGTCCAAAAATTGTTTAATCAATTGTTTATATGGAGAAAATGTGGTTATAGAATATTTGAGTGTGAAATTGATTTTAAAATGGTCTTTAGACTTAAAAATATGTGTTGTTTTAGTGCAATGTTTTCAAGTTGGGTTCTAGGTGATGTTTGGTTGCTGCCAACTTAGTTCTAATGGGTAATTGAGTTGTGTATGTCTAAATGTGGATTTTTAATGTGTAGAGAATCATTTTAAGAGGTGCAGATGGTTCAGATAATTTTTTAGTTGGTGTGAAACTAGTTTTAAGGACAATTTATTAAGCATGTAGTTTGAAAGACTCCCTTCTTTGTAATTGGGTGTGTTTATTTGTGTCGGCCCTTGTTGTGTTATTAAAATAATGCTTCCTAAGTTGTGAAAATTGTTTATGTTCTTGTTTGAGTGTTTTTTTTCAAATGGGGTTTTTGCGAAATGATTAGGTAACGACAAATATATTTTTGGAAAGGTATTTTTGGCGTGTGTGAGTTTTTAAAATGTTGTTTGGGTGTGAAAATAGTGACTTGTGTGTAATGTCTTGTTTGGTCTGTGATATGGGAAAAACAATATACCATGTGAATGTGAAACTTGATTGAGCACAATGGATAACCCCGAGTATCTAGGTGGGATGATTAAACTAGTGTTCTAATGAGCCGGATGGGTATCGTCCCTGTCTCACTTAGCTGGATTGACGATTGCAACAATAACTAAACATATGAGGGTCGTCGTCATCTAAGCCACGTTTTTGAGGTTCGTGGTTTCTAAGCCACGTTTCACTGAGACGTGAGGTTCTAGGGTCCCACTCGAGCTAGATGAACCATATGAGATTTATCCATAGTGCTCTACCATCTATGATGTGGTGCCTTCCGTCGGCATATGGAGGGCCACCTGGGTTTGAGTGTGTGTGTGTGTGTGTGTGAGTATGTGTGTGTGTGAGTATGTGTGTGTGTGTGTGGGAGTATGTGTCTGTGTGAGTATGTGTGTGTGTGTCTGTGAGTATGTGTGTGTGTTCCCGTATTGAACTTTTCTCTTCCTCTTTAAAATCGTGTTTTTTAAATGAGTTCTTTTTAGTGTTTCTCTTTTAGCATTTAGCTTGTAAATGTTTTCTTTAAAAGAAATTTTAAATTAAAATTTTGAATAAACACATTAAACTATCTTTTTGATGTTGTGGCATGGAACCTTTTTATTGGGTGACGTCCTTTTGGGCATTTGGCTCACACCCTACATACACCTTTGGGTGTATGTAGACATTGTTTCTTGTGTATTCCAGGTTGTGACTTCGTGCTCAGTGATGGTGGTTCCTGTTGCAGTTCGTCTTCTCATGCAGAATGGTGTTGATGTGGCCTCCCTTCTGCCGGGATAATTGAGTATAAGTTTTAGTTTCTGCTATCGTCTTTTCTTTTTAGTTATTGTTTCTAGTTGTATACATTAAACTTGTTCATATATTAAAGGCAAATTTTGTTGTCTATTTCTAATTTTAGTTTATTTATCTGGTTAGTTGTTTTTCTATCTTTTATTACAGGTAAAATCGTTCTCATGTGTTAGTTTTGATACCCGGGCACTTGTGCCAGCCCGTGGGGATCGGGAATGCCCTTCGGGCCTGGCCGTGGACCGGGTCGGGCGCCGGGTCAAATGACGACCCGGCCTGGTTCGTGACAAAATGGTATCTGAGGGAAATGTTTGCTCTCTTGGGTTGTTTTCTTTTGGGATAGAGTCAGAGTGGACCAATATTAAGGTTGTCGGAACTCGGCGTTCTATCTATGAGCAATGTGCCTGGCCAGCACACCTCGTGGCGGGATTCGAGTTACCAATGTGTGTTGAGGTTTTTCTTTGTTTTTGGTCATTGTGGTTAATCATGTCTATGGGAAATGGAAAAGGGGTAAGGTCAGTGGTTCTAGTGAGCTCGTAGGGTCTGGCAATCCATGTGAAGCCGGGGACGCTGTTCTAGAATACCCTCCATGGCAGTGGCATGAATGACGTATGGCCGCCAACCATATGTTCTAGTCACCCGCTGACACCAGTTTTCTCTTGCGTCATTTCTTGTCTCTTTGTTTTGGATTCATGCGAATTTGGTTTTTAAGTAAATATTTTTTGGACTTGGAAAAATGATTCTTAAATGAAGCGCTTTAAAAAGAGAATGAGGCATGAGGTTTGAAAGGTGTGGGTTGGATGTTTTTGTTTTGAAAAAAATGGAATGGTTTGTTTTTTACCCTTTTTGTTCTCATGGGAAACCACATGCGTGAGTTTATATGGGAAAAAACGGTTAATGGAATGAGTGGATGAGTGCTTGGATGGATATGAGGTGGGTTCCAGTGCAGCACGAGAACATGCATGTGCAAGGCCCATGGGACACCATTGGTGTTTGTGAAACCCACTAGATTTTCTTATTTTCAAAAAGTTTTGTTAAATGAAAAATTTTGTGTTTTTTTAAGTAACTGGTGTTTGCGTGACGTGTCCTTGTGTTTTGGAAATGTCGGCTGTGAGGCGTTTTGATCCAAGGATCCTTTCTGAATGACTTATGTCCTGAGTTTGAATTCTTATTTGTAAGTTGGTACTCAAGTGTGTAGATAGTTAATTATTTTGAAAAGCTCATCGTGGAGCCCTTGCAGTGGTTCCCCCCTACACGTTTGCTATTTTCTTGTGGTATGTCCTGACCATCGGACCTGTTTGATTGGGTCCACGGTTCTCCTTCTTGGCTAGTGCTCACCCCAATAAAGTGATAATGTGCGAATGACGTGCGGCCACCAGTAATTCGCCATTGGACAACCCTCCAGTTGATTAAAGTAAGGACTCTCCCCTTTTGGTGGAAGTGTTATGTCAATATCTTTTTCCTTTCGGTTAAGTAGGTCCTCTCGCAGCGGGATGATATATGCGTGGAGAAATAAAGGGAGTTTCAATCTCATTGACTGTCTCGACCTGTTGGGTATGAAGTTTGACATCGTCATGTTTGAAGATTTCCCCTGGAAATGACAAAAGGAAATCTAGCAGGGAAGGGTGAAGGCGGTTTAGAATTTTTATTGTTGACCAGTGTCATGAAGGGCTTTGTAGTTTTTACATCATCTGCAAGGGTCATGTTTGGTGACGTCTTACAGCGTGAGGTCCCTTTGATAGTCAACGGTGGTTTGGAAGTGGTAAAGAAGACTCCAGTGGGAAATTGTTGAAGCAACCCTATATTGGTGCGGTCTATCGTTCTATATGACCTCTGGTCTTTGGTTTATTTCATTTAAGGAAAGGTTCGTGTTAGGCTACTAGTTTGGCAGACCCAGTCGTATGAGGATGCTATGGTCGTTTGTAAGAATCATGTGTTGTTCAATATGCAGTTTAAATACTTTCTCAGTGTAAAGTTCCTCTCAACAGCAATGGTCATGTTCAGGTGATGATTGGTGGTGTCGTTTTCTCTTTCAGTATGATAAATGGTGATGCACATGCACCATTTCAACTCTGGTGTTGGTGAATGTTCCACGTATGATCATTCAGATGCTGTAATGTGTTGTGTTTGATGGTGTTACCTCTGGTGCAATATGATTGTGTGTGGAACCAAAATAAGAAGCTCTACTTGGGAGTCTTCAATGCCTTACTACGAGGAAGAAGACACTTCAAACATCAGGGCTCCTACCATAGGTCTCAGAGTGAAGCTGGCGTGTGGTCAGGAACCCCAGCAGTGTATCGGACCCCAACTTTATTTCTGTCACAAGTGTTAAATCCAGAGGGAGTTTAAATTGTTTCTAAGGTTCTTCTGCTCCGAATGAATAGTCTGGTTGCCTAAGGTTTTCGTGACCATGTGGAGGTGTGTTCGTCTCGTTTCCTTAAAAGTCTTGGGGATTGCGTCCAACAAGATACAATCGCTTTAGTGGTCCTTATGGGAGTCTGTTGGGTTAAATTGCCTCAATCTTGAATAATGCTCATCCAAGAATGTGGATATGCTAGTTTGTCTTGGGTCATGCTTTTGACGCCCTAGTAGTCGGGTCCCTCCGTCCCCGCCCCTTGTGTTTGGGTGTTTGGTCACCATCAATATTTTTTTTCAAAGTTTTGTATCCTTTGTTCGTTCTAATGGTAGTGAGACCCAAGATAGGTCTCACACAATGTTCTCTAGAATAAATAGGTGTTGGCCTTCCCTTAATGGCGGGGAGTCCACCCGGACCTCCCCATGTTGGTTTTCTAGTCTCACCTTGGGCTTTGGTAGGTTCATAATGGTGGGGAGACCCGCATTGGGTCTCACACGAATGCATCTAGAATGAATTAGCGCTGGACTTTTCTTTAATGTCGGCGAGTCCGCTCAAACCACCCTGTGTCGGTTTTCTTGTCTCATCTCGAGCGCCAGTGAGTTCCTAATGGTGGGGAGCCCCTTGCCCCCCCCATGTTGATCTTCTGCTCATGTTTTTAAATATGGATTGGTGACAAGTTATAAGAGTGTTCCATGGATGTGGTTTGACCTTGTTGTTCTTTCTATCCAAATGGTGTGGTTTTCATTTAATGATATTAGAGATGTTTCAGCTTGTGAAGTTGGTTTCCGTGGGTATGTGGGTTACTTTCCTCAGTCAGTCAACTGGAGGCGTTCTACATCTTCGGGGAAGGCGACACATATCAGAAAGTCTTTTTATGATTTTCATGAGGTTGTCTTTTACTCAATTCCTATGAGCACGATGCATTGCCGCTTTGCTTGATGTTTGTGGGGATTCCCTTTGAACCTTAAGGGAGTGTGGTTTTCTGCTTTGGGGTTTGGTTCTGGTTGTGGCTTTTCGGGGATGGAAAGCTTTATGGTGGGGAGAATTTTCACCCCCGTCATTTCTAATTTCTTTATTTTATCAATTTTCTTTATGTCGCGTAGTTCGGGTGGAAACCTGTCTTAAAATTTCGAGTTCTTTGTGTTTTGGTCTTGATTGCGTCCAACACAACGTGGTCGAAGCTTCATGGCCTCATCCGAGTCACCACTCAACCTCACCCGGTTAACCGCTTGGACTGCTTGGTGTTCAAGGAATGCATATAAATGAAACGAATAATGAAATGGAAATGAATAATAATAATAATAATAATAATAATAATAATAATAAGTGTAATGAAAATTTGAGGAATTATTTTAATGATAATAATAATAACTTTTTTTAAATATATTATTATTATTTTCATCTCAATCTTTTTATTGAAATTTTATTGGCCGCACGGGGTAATTGGGCTGTTTCTTGATTCTCAATATATATATATATATATAATCAGAATAATAATTTTTATTTTTATTATTTTTTTAGTTAATATTTTAATTTGGATATAATTGTTTATTATGTTATGATTAGAATAAAATTTATTAACATGTTATCAATAATAATAATATTTTTTTTATTTTCATGTTATTATTTTTAGGTTCTATTTCATTGTTATTTTTAATCTGTTTTTTTATTATTTTCTTTTCTATTCTTTTCTTTTTACCCTCTTTTTTTTCTACTCTTTTCTTTCTTTTCCCTCCTCTACTTTTCCTCCCCCTCTATCCCGTCGCACCTCCTGTGCATCACGCTGAGCCCTTTCCCCGAAACCCTCTCTCCATTTGCGCTGTCTACCGGACCGGCTCCTATGACGCCCAGCACTCCCTCTCGGCTGGCGTTGCGACCCGCTTCCCCCTCCTCCAGTTTCTCTTCCGACGCGGCCTCCCAGTGCGGTGCCCCTGTTGGACGCATATTAGTCCGACACACACCCTTCCTGCTCGCGCCATCCCCTCCTTGGATGACTCATCCTGCACCGTTCCCCTCCGGCATCACAGACCCCTCCGGCGACATGTCGTCACCCAGAATTCCCTTACTCTGCCTCGCCTCGCCCCCTGACCAGCCCTCCTCGACCCTCCAACCCCATTCCACCGGTGACCGAACCCCCCTGGAACCCCATGTCGGCCGGCGCATCGCCTCCCTCAGCCACCGTCCCCCTCTCCTGGTCCGGCGAACCCGATACCTCCTACCGGTCTTCCCTCCATGGATGAAATCTCGAGTGGTTAAGCCCCTTCCTCATTCTTTTTACTTTTTTTTTTGATTTTATTCTTTTTTTTGTTCAGCATGTTTGTGGTCCAATTTAAGGTTTGTTTTTTATTTATTTTTGTTCGAATTCTGGTTTTAATGTTCAATTGATCTTTGTGTGGTTCGTTCATGGTGCGATTGCAGTTTCACACTCGTTTGTGGGAAATTTAGCATCAAAGGTAGGTGGTTCCATGTCTTTAAATCATTTAGATAATTTATTTTGGTTCTTTAAATAATTTAATATGTTCTATGATTAAATTGCATAATGCGATCCATGTTTATAATGTTCTGTCATGCTCGTCTGATGAGATTGGATTTCCGAAATAGTATTCTCTTTTTTTTATATGTGTGTTGTCGTATAAATGATTGGTTGTTCTTTAAAAGTTGTGCGAAATGCATTTTAAAAATTGTTTGACATGCATGCGTCATGAAAATTTCACTTTCTTTAGAAATGATCATGTTTTCTTCGTTTTAACCTTATTGGGGTAAGTCCAAAAATTGTTTAATCAATTGTTTATATGGAGAAAATGTGGTTTTAGAACATTTGAGTGTGAAATAAATTTTAAAATGGTCTTTGCACGTAAAAATATGTGTTGTTTTGGTGCAATGTTTTCAAGTTCGGTTCTAGGTGATGTTTGGTTGGTGCGAACTTAGTTTTTATGGGTAATTGAGTTGTGTATGTCTAAATGTGGATTTTTAATGTGTAGCGAATCATTTTAAGAGTTGCAGGTGGTTCCGATAATTGTGTAGTTGGTGTGAAACTAGTTTTAAGGACAATTTATTAAGCAACTGGTTTGAAAGACTCCCTTCTTTGTAATTGGGTGTGTTTATTTGTGTCGGCCCTTGTTGTGTTATTAAAATAATGCTTCCTAAGTTTTACAAATTGTTTATGTTCTTGTTTGAGTGTTTTTTTTCCGAATGGGGTTTTTGAGAAATGATTAGGTAATGAAAAATATATTTTTGGAAAGGTATTTTTGGCGTGCGTGAGTTTTTGAAATGTTGTTTGGGTGTGAAAATAGTGACTTGTGTGTAATGTCTGGTTTGGTCTGTGATATGGGAAAAACAATATACCATGTGAATGTGAAACTTGACTGAGCACATTGGAAAACCCCAGGTATCTAGGTGGGAGGACTAGAACTAGTGCGCTAATGAGACGGATGGGTATCGTCCTTGTCTCACATAGCTGGATTGACGATTGCAACACTAACTAAACATATGATTTCTGAGGGTCGTGGCCTTCTTAGACACGTTTTCTGAGGGTCGTGGTCTTCTAAGCCACGTTTCTGAGGGTCGTGGTTTCTAATCCACGTTTCACTAAGATGCGAGGTTCTAGGGTCCTACTCGAGCTAGATGAACCATAGGGGATTTACCCATAGTGCTCTACCATCTATGACATGGTGCCTTCCGTCGGCATATGGAGGACCACCTGGGTGTGAGTATGTGTGTGTGTGTGTGTGTGAGTATGTGCGTGTGTGAGTATGTGTGTGTGTGTGTGTGTGAGTATCTGTGTGTGTTCCCATATTTAACTTTCCTCTTCCTCATTAAAATCATGTTTGTTAAATGAGTTCTTTTTAGTGTTTTTCTTTTAGCATTTAGCTTGTAAATGTTTTCTTTAAAAGCATTTTTAAATTAAAATTTTAAATGAACACATTAAACTATCTTTTTGATGTTGTGGCATGGAACCTTTTTATTGGGTGACGTCCTATTGGTCTTTTGACTCACACCTTACATAAACCATTGGGTGTATGTAGACATTGTTTCTTGTGTATTCCAGGTTGTGACTTCGTGCCCAGTGATGGTGGTTCATATTGCAGTTGGTCTTCTAATACAGAATGGTGTTGATGTGGCCTCCCTTCTTCAGGGAGGATTGAGTATAAGTTTTAGTTTCTACTGTCGTATTTTCTTTTTATTTATTGTTTCAAGCTGTAGACTTTAAACTTGTTCATAGTTTAAAGGCAGGTTTTGTTTTCTATTTCTAATTTCAGTTTATTTATCTGGTTAGTTGCTTTTCTGTCTTTTATTTCTGGTAAAATCGTTCCCATGTGTTAGTTTTGATACTCGGGCACTTGTTCCAGCCCGTGGGGTTCGGAAACGCCCTTTGGGCCTTGCCGCGGACCGGGTCGGGAACCAGGTCGGATGACGACCCGGCCTGGTTCGTGACATATTGATTTAACATAAATTACATTGGATATGGTTACAAGATACAATCCATAATGGAAAACAAAAACTGCATCCACTAGCACTCAATAAATGACCTCCTCTTCATAACCTATTGAAGGTAAACAATTAAAGGGGTGAGATCAAACACTAAGTAAAGGCTAAAAATATTGGAAGCATGAGTACAATAATAAGTGAATCATTATCAGTCTGACATAATCAAAATGGCATAGTGAATAAATGAACAACTATTGCTATTAATAAACTGAGAATGAAACTGCATCCATAGATTTTGTCATAGTGAAAACCACATGGATAATAATAATAACTAAAAATGAATAAAGAGAATGATTATTACTTGTATGTCATGTATCTATCACATGGACCATAATACCGTGAAAACAGTTTAGTTCTATGGGTAGAAACCCATCTGATTTTTGGAAACAAACTTGAAGGGTCTGTTGCCAAACTGTTTTGTCTCATGAGACATACCGATGCATCGAGGGGCTCTAGTGGGGCCCACCAACCTCTATATCAAAATAATTCTTTATGAAATGATTCAATACAATATAAATATTCCTTTTCAATTATCTGTATAGAGTATAGAATAATGAATCATCAATAACATCCCAAATACACACTGTTTGTGAAATGGTATACGGCTTAGATAATACAAATATCCATGACATGAGATTATGGTTATTTAATAGAAATGTAATTTCAAATGGAATGTGATCTCAAATTGGAAGCATGTACACCACATTAGGATTAATAGTTTCACAATACAATGTTAGTCACAACAAAGGGGATATTCTTGAAAATAATTTAGAGAGAGGATCACTTACCTTATGCTTCGATGTGTTCTTGTCTTGTTTTAAAGACCTGAATAAACAAATTTGGATTATTAATTAATACGTCCAAAACCAATTCTATATTTAATTGATATTTTATATCTTTATTTAGTTAATTAATGGTCATTTTGATGGATTTATGAGATCCAATTTTATTGTTTTGGAAGTATTTTATTACATGGTTTCATGCTTTGTTTACTTGTATTCATGAATGGAAGTTGGTTTGAAATATTTTTAAACAACCATAATTGTTAGTATACATTATTAGTGAAATTAAAGAGACAAAAATTATCTTACAATGATTCTGGTTATATTCCATGATGATGACTCATTCAATGAGTTAATGATAAATGCTTGAATTTGGCTTGGTAGTTCTGTGCTAAATAAAATTGTTATGTATTTCTATTCCATATTATGAATGTTTAATGATTCCAGAACATGAATAAAGATAAAATACATATATTATGACATGGTTCACCATACATTTGGTTTCATGAAAAGACATGAAATAATTAACAGAATATTGAAATTACATCGTCCACGATGTCGGTAATTCTACACATCACGGACAATGTTTTTATTCCTTAAATAAGTTGGAGATGAGAACAATAATGATGAAAATTTTCCATAAACATTAGAAAAAATAGAATATACTAGATTATGGAGCATGCATTCCTCTTGGATAATATGAGGCAAGGAAAGAAGGAGAAAAGAAACGAATCTTAAAATGAATGAAAACATGATAAATTTCTCACGAAATTTCGGCAGCATAACAGTGTATCATAAAATTTCATAAATTTTTTTGATGAGATGAATGGAATATATCATCATTCATAAATAATATGTACATTAAAGGGGCCTATTAAATGAAATATCCTAATTTAAGACAAAGGTAAAGGATGTGAATAACATAAAATGAATGAAATGAATGAAAATAAAAGAAGTTGTTTACCTCTTGATCTCTTCTCCTTGAGATCCTTCTTAAGGGATTCAATTTTGGTATTTTGGTGACAGTAGAAGCTCTAGTACGTGGGGAAGATACTTGGGAGGATTATTGGGAAGAACATTGAGGATATTCAAGGCATAGATGAGTGAGGAGAAGAGGTGGTGGTGGACGGTTTTTATAGTGGAGGAGAGGGGTAAATTTTGAATATTTAATTTCATTATTTTATTATTTCCATCAAGACAACCAATAATATTGTTTCATATGAACCCTAATAGTAATAATGGCATGGGAGTTCAATCCATGTGGCCTTGCATCACTTATGATGTCATAAATAGTGTATTTTACTGATAAATTGAATATACAGTTTTTTACCTTATTTCACTATTCATCAAAAATTCACGATATTCAGAAAAATCCCAAAAATTCACCCATTATCTCCCACTAGAAATTCCAAGTTATTTCTCTGGTTGTCAGTATAACTCTTCTGCCTACGTTGGGATGCTTTAATAAGGTCTTGTATTTTCGTCACTTTTTTCATGGTCTCTTCAATATGTTCTCTGCCTATAAGATTCCTCTCACTAACTTTATCCCAACAAGTTAGAGTTCGACATCTCTTTCCATATAATGATTCATATGGAGACATTTGAATACTAGAATGGAAACAATTTTTGTATGAAAATTTCACCAAAGGAAAGTATTGATCCCACATACCTTGGAAGTCAAGAGAACATGACCTCAAAATATCTTCTAGATTTTGAATAGTCATTTCAGATTGTCTGTCAGTTTGGGGGTGATATGCGGTACTCGTATGATGCTCAGTATTCAATTCCTTCTCGAGACTTTTCCAGAATATTGACCTAAACCGGGGATCTCGATAAGATAAAATTGATAGTAGTGCACCATGAAGTCTCAAAACCTCATTAATATAAAGTATTTCCCGGTGCTCAAGTGGAAAATCTTCTCTTCTTTGAAGAAAATGTGATGTTTTAGTGAGAGGATCAACGATTACCCATATTGCATCATTCCTTCTCGGTGTCCTCGGTAGTCCAGTGACAAAATCCATCGTAATGTATTCAGACTTCAACCTAATAATAGGTAGAGGTTGCAGCAATAATTTGGGATGTTGTCTCTCTACCTTCACTTGTTGAAAAAGTAGACAGCTTCACACAAAGTCAGCAATTTCTCTCTTGATATTATCCCACCAAAAATATTCCATCAAATCTCTATACATCTTGGTGCTACCCAGGTGTATAGAGAAATTTGAGATATGGGCATCGTCTAATAGTTCCCTTTTTAGCTCAAGTTCTGATGGAACACATAACCTCTTCCCAAACTTCAGAACTCCTTCTTCATACATGCAGTCACCCAGTCATCCATCCTTAACTGCACTTATTTTCTTTTGCAGATTCTAATCATCAAATTGAGAAATTTGTATCTTTTCAAGTAAATATGGTTTAGCAATCATTTTAAATAGGATTAATGTTTCCCATTCCCTAAAAATTCAATACCCATGTTCAGTAGATCTATGAATATAGAAACTCTTTCACTCCTCATTTGAGTCAGAAGGACATGATCTTCCCTGCATAATGCCTCTTCCACCTTATTCTACCTTTCTGGGTGGTAGTGTATTGAACAATATTAATCTTTTAGTAACTCGAGCCACCTTCATTGCATCATGTTGAGTTCTTTTTGTTTGAAAATGTAATTCAAACTCTTCTGTTCCATATAGATCTCACATCTCTCTCCGTAGAGATAATGCCTTCATATTTTCAGAGCAATGATTACGGCTGCTAACTCAAGATCATGAGTTGGATAATTTTTCTCATGATTCTTCAACTATATTAATGAATATGCAATAACTTTATCGTTTTGCATAATGATTCATCCCAACCCATTCTTTGATGAATCACTATTTATCAAAAATCCATCTCTTCCAAATGGAAGAGTCAAAATTAGAGCATTGATCAATCTTCTTTTCAATTCATCGAAGAATTCTGTACACTCTTTTTTCCACACAAACATAACTCCTTTACATGTGATCTGGGATAGCGGGTTAGCCAGTCGGGAAAAATTATGAACGAAACGTCGATAATAACCTGCTAAGCCAATAAAACTGTGTACCTCGGTTATGTTTGTTGGAATGTGTCATTCCTAGATTGCCATTTTCTTTTCTGGATCAACTAGGATTCCATCTTTAGAGAAAATATGGCCTAGTAAAGAAACTGAATGAAGCCAGAATTCACACTTGTTAAACTTCCCATATAATTTTTTTCCTCTAAGAGTTTCCAGTATAATCCTCAAGTGATCTTCATGGTCTTCATAGCTTTTTGAGTCTACCATGATATCCTTGATGAACACCATAACAAAGTTATCAAGATATTCTTTGAAAACTCTATTAATTAAATCCATGAAAACAGAGGGTGCATTAGTCAGTCCAAATGGCATGTCCGTAAAATCGTAATGTCCATACCTGGTTTGAAATGTTGTCTTAGGAATATCTTCTTTCCTCCCATGCAGCTGATGATATGGGGACTGAAGGTAAATCTTTGAAAAGTATTGGGCTCCATGGATTATTTCAAATAAATAATCAATCTGAGGTAGAGGATACTTATTCTTTATCGAAATAGCTTTTATTTCCTTATAATCAATGCATAGCCTCATGGATCCATCTTACTTTTTGAAAAATAGGACCGGGCTCCCCATGGAAAAACACTAGGTCGAATAAATCTTTTTTCACTTAAATCCTCTAATTTTTTATTTTCCTCTACCGATTCCATAGTGGCCATTCTATAGGGGGGGTTTTATAGAAGTCTCACACCATGAATTAAATCAATTGAGAACTCAACTTCCCAATATGGAGAATGTTTAGGTAAATCCTCTGGAAATACGTCAATGTACTATTGAACTATGCTCACATCTTCAATTTGAAGATTTTTTTCCTCACCCATAGATGTTAGTTTATCTTCTTCTCTAAGTATTGCATTCAGTAGAGCTACTGGGGGTGGTTCTTGATAAGAATCAGGTGGAGATGTTTCTGCCCTAAAGACAAGAGATTCTACACCATTTTCAAAAAAATTAACTTCATGCTTTTTGTAATAAATCCTCGCATCATAATTTGAAAAAAATCCATGCCGATAATTATATCAAATTAATTCATTAATATGATGAAAAGGTTAGCAACTAAATCATGCTTTTGTGACTGGAGGGTGACTAGTCAATATGTATTTTTTACAATGATACATCCCCTGGGTGTTTTGACTGACAAATCCTTTATTAAATCAAATTGGACATATCTGATTTTCTTGGAAAATTGAGAAGATATAAATGATTGGGATGATATAGAATCAAATAAAGTGTTGGATAAGTTTGATGAAACAAAAAAAGTACCTTCCACCACTTAATTAGGAACTTCAACCTCAGTAGTTGTAATCACATAAGATCTCCCTTGATCTCTTGTCCTTTTCTGAGTCAAGATTCTTTGGCGTTTAAGATACTCATTTGCATAGTGTCCCATCTATCTACAATTGTAGCAATGAAAATCATTGAATTTTTTCTTCCCCTTACATTCATAAGACCGATGACCCTTTTCTACGTAGTTATAGTAGACTCCCATGCCTATCATGCATTTCCTGAGATGATACTTTCCAAAGTTCTCACATAAATGTGAAACTATTTATTCCCTTTCTCTTCTTTTGTGCTTCTTCTTTTCATTTGTTATCCAAGTACCGCTTCTTATCTTGGTTTCCTTTGAAAAGATTTGATCTAGAAAATTCCCTCTCTGTCATGATATCACTTGTTACAATTCCATCATATGATGAAAATGTTTGAGTAGCCAGTGACCTCCAAAGGCGTGGATTGAGACCTTCATAGAAATGATCGATCTTGTCTATCGAGTCACGTACGTAATGTACAACATACATGGCCAGCCTCATAAAAGTAGCCTCATACTCTGCAACACTGTATTCTTCACTTTGTTTCAAGATAAACAATTTCTTCTTCATTTCAGTTCATTTCTCACGAGGGAAATATTTTGTGATGAATATTTCCTTAAAATTCCTCCATTCTGTATCATCTATTTCTTCTTTCTTCATGGTGTTCTGAATCAGTGACCACCATTGGTCATCATCACCCTTGATACAATATACTTCCAGTACCACCCTCTCATTCTCATTACATCTTAATTCCATGAATATCTTCTCAAGTGACTTGATCCACTACTTAGCTACCACTGGATAGTATTCCCACTGAATGATGGGGGCTTCTGCCGCATGAAACGATCCAACACAAGTGTGGAATGGTTTTTCATTAAAACATGAGTAAGTTGTCCCTATATTACCATAATATTATCTGCTCCAACTGTGACTATAGTAACTTGATCAATAGGGAGATCCCTACATTTCCCACAAGTATTGATTCCCCTTCTTCCATTAGACCCCATTTCTAAATAATGGGATAAACTAGAATAGTTTATGTATCTCAAATAGATAAGCAGTAATCATACATTGAAATTATATGCATAAAAACGGTTACTCAAAGGAACAATTTACATTAACCCCTACATAATGGATTTTAAGGAAAACATGAATTATCTTAAGCATATCTCCCAGGAGTGTTGTAACCATGAGTGTAGTACGGCCCATTGTCATGTATTAGTTCACGTTTGAGTCTAGTTCAAAGCATTGTTTTTGGGTTTTAACCCTAGATAGTTTTGTGCCAGAGCCACCTCTACCTGCTCGTATCTAAACATGGATGTATTGAATGAAATATCAACTTAATCTATTCCTTACCAAAATACCAGGATATTATTTTACAATTATCCCCAAATACTACCTTAGGGATTTGTTGCCAGCTAAAAATTTCCTAATCTAGTTTCCAAGTTTCTTACTAAAAATCCTCTAATATCAACTGTAACACCCCAAACCCTCTAGACTGAAGCCGGTGCATTACTTTTGATATTGTCATGGTTAGAAGGAATGAAAATCCCGATGGAACGATCAGTTTAGTAGTCTTGAAGAACTACTTCCATAAATAAACTGAGAATGAAACTGCATCCATAGATTTTGGAATAGTGAAATCTCATGGATAATAATAATAGCTGAAAATGAATAAAGAGAATAATTATTAATTGGGCATCATGTATCTGGAACATGTACCATAATACCGTAAAAACTGTTTAGTTCTATGGGTATAAATCCATCTGATTTTTCGAAACAAACTCAAAGGGTCTTTCGCCAAACGGTTTTGTTTCATGAGACCTACCGATGCCTCAATGGGCTATAGTGGGCCCCAACCACATCTACATCCAAATAATTCTTTATAAAATTATTCAATACAAGAGAAATATTCCTTTTCAATTATCCATATAGATTATATAAGACAGATTCATCAATAACATCCCAAATAGACACTGTATGTTAAATGGTATACAATTTAGAAAATTAACATATCTTTGACACGAGATTATGGATATTTAATAGAAATATAATTTCAAATGGAAATTTATCTCAAATGGGCAGCAGGTACACCAAATAAGGATTATTAGGTGCACAATACAATGTTAGTCCCAACAAAGGAGATATTCCTGAACAAAAGTGAGAGAGAGGATCCCTTACCTTATGCTTGAAGGTGTTCTTGTCTTGTTTTTGAAGACCTGAATAAACAAATTAGGATTATTAATTAATAATTTGAGAACCTATTTTATATTTAATTTATATTTTATAACCTGTTTATGTTCATTAATGGTTTTTATGGATTTAAGAGATCCAATTTTATTGTTTTGGAAGCATTTATTTACATGGTTTCATGCTTTGTTTACTTGTATTCATGAATGGAATTTGGTTTGAAATATTGTTAAACATCCATAATTGTTAATATAAATTATTTTTAAAATTAATGGGACATAAAATATCATATAATGATCCTGGTTATATTCCATGACGATGACTCATTCGAAGAGTTAAAGATAAAAGCTTGAATTTGGCTTGGCAGTTTTGTGCTAAATAAACATGTTTTGTATTTTTATTCCATATTACGAATTTTTAAAGATTACAGAACATTAATAAAGATTTAATAAATATATTATAACCTGGTTCAACCATAAATTTTGTTTCATGAACAGATTTGAATGAATTAATGGAAAATTGAAATTACATCATCCACGATGTCGGTAATTCGACACATCACTGACAATGTTTTTATTCCTTAAATAAGTGGGAGAGGAGAAGAATAATTATGAAGAATTTTCCATAAAAATTATAAAATATAGAATATAAAAGATTCTGGAGCATACATGACTCATGGTAATTATGATATGTGGAAAGAAGAAGAAAAGAATGGAATCTTAAAATGAATGAAAACATGGTAAATTTCTCATGAAAATTCGACATCCTAACGACGTCTCTTAAAATTTAATAAAAATAGTTTGATGAGAGGTATGTAATATCTCCTCATTCATAAATAATATATATAGTAATGGTGAATTTTTAATGAAATATCCCAACACAAGACAAAGGGAAAGGATGAGAATAACATAAAATGAAAGAAAAGAATGAAAATCAAAGATGTTGTTTACCTCTTGATCTCTTCTCCTTGAGATCCTCCTTAAGGGATTTGGTTTAGGTATTTTGGAGGGACTAGCAGCTCTATGTCGTGCAAAAGTGACTTGGGAGGATTATTGGGCAGAACGTTGAGGAGCTTTAAGGCTTAGATGTGTGAAGAGAGTCGGTGGTGGTGGGGGGTTTTTATAGTGGATGAGAGGGGTAAATTTTGAATATTTAATTTCATTATTTTATTATTTCCATCAAGACAACCAATAGAATTTTTTAATGTGACCCCTAAAAGTAATAATGACATGATAGTTCAAACCATGTTTCCTCGCATCACTTATGATGTCATAAATAGTGTATTTTACTGATAAATTGATTATATGGTATTTTTCCGTATTTCACCTTTCATAAAAAATTCGTGAATTTCATAAAAATACCAAAAATTCACCCCTACAATTTTCAAATGGGTATAATTAAAAATTGAAATCCATTTTTCAAAAAAAAATTCTTAATATTATTAATTAAATATTTAAATAAGGAAATAGTTTATTCGAAATATGACAATTTTGAAGTGCAGTTTGTTTTATGTGACATAGAAAAAATAATTAAGATACCATTATCATATTTCCCTAAGAAATGAAAATAATAATATTATTTACTATTCATAAAGTTCATATTACTATTCATATTAATATTTATAAGGGTATGATACTATTCACAAAAAATCAAGTATGTTCTATGAGACTCCAAATGACTTACTGATCACAACTCTAGATGACCATTTCTCGAAATTCAAAACATTTAAGTGGAAAATTAATATATAATGTCTAGGTTTGGAATGTATTCTAAATAACCTACTGTTGTCTCAAAGGAACATAGTGATGAATTGAATGTATTTAAGAGAAAAATAGCATAAAATGTTTGGGGTGCTACATTATTCCCTCCTTGGAAAATTTTTTCCTCGATTTTTTTTGAATAAAACCCACTAAAAATATGTGGGTGGTTCTTCTTTATGAAATCCTCTAGTTCCCATGTTTCTTACTCCATATTTTGATTTCTCCATAGGACCTTTTTATAGATGATTTCATTGATATCTCAATACCTGCTCCCTTGTGTCAAGAATCCTGATAGACTTTTCACAGTATGATAAATCAGGTTCCAGTTCTATTTCGTTATATGTGAGTACATGTGTTGGGTCTGGCATGTACTTATTTAACAACAATACGTGGAACACATCATGAACTATGGAGAGATTTGGCGTCATCTCTTAACGGTAAGCTACAGCTCCGATTCTTCCCAAAATTTCAAATGGTCCTATTTACCTGGGGCTCGGTTTCCCTTTCTTACCAAACCTTACGATGACCTTAAATGGAGATACATTCAGAAATAAATTACCTCCCAGTTGAAATTCCATGTCCTTTATCCAGTTTTTAGCATAACTCTTCTGCCTACATTGGGATTCTTTAATATGGGCTTGTATTTTCTTCACCTTTTTCGTGGTCTCGTCAATATGTTCTGGGCCTATAAGTTTCCTCTCACCAACTTCATCCCAACAAGTTGGAGTTCGACATCTCTTTCCATATAATGCTTCATATGGAGACATTTGAATACTAGAATGGAAACTATTGTTGTATGAAAATTCCACCAAAGGCAAGCATTGATCCCACATACGTTGGAAGTCAAGAGAACATGGCCTGAACATATCTTCTAGAGTGTGAATAGTCCTTTCAGATTGTCCGTCAATTTGGGTGTGATATATGGTAGTCATATGAAGCTCATTATTCAAATCCTTCTAGAGACTTTTCCAGAATTTTGACGTAAACCGGGGATCTCAATCAGAGACTTTCCGGAATTTTGACGTAAACCGGGGATCTCAATCAGAGACAATTGATAGAGGTGCACCATGAAGTCTCACAACGTCATTAATATAAAGTCTTTCCAAGAACTCAAGTGGTAAATCCTCTCTTATAAGAAGGAAATGTGATGTTTTAGTGAGAAGATCCACAATTACCCATATTGAATCATTCATTGTAGGTGTCCTCGGTAGTCTGATGTCAAAATCCATCATAATGTTATCCAACTTCCTCATAGGAATAGGTAGAGGTTGCAGAACTCCTTTAGGATGTTGTCTCTCCTCCATCACATGTTGAAAAGCTAGACACCATGACACATAGTCAGAAATTTCTCACTTGATATTATCCCACCACAATTATTTCTTCAGATATCTATACATCATGGTGCTACCCGGGTGTATAGGGAAATTTGAGCTATGAGCATTGTGTAATGGTTCCTTTTTTAGCTCAGGTAATGATGGAACACATAACCTCTTCCCAGACATCCGAACTACTTCTTCAAACATGAATTAATCCAGTCTTCCATCCTTAAATGCATTAGTTTTTATTTGCAGATTCTCATCATCTGATTGAGAAATTTTTATATTTTATTGTAATGATGGTTTAGAAATCATTTAAAAGAGGAGTGATGTTTCCCCTTCCTTAATAATTCCCATATCCATCTTCAGTAGATCTATGAATATATGATCTCTTTCAATCCTCATTTGAGTCAAAAGGCCATGATCTTTCCTTCATAATGCATCTGCCACCTTATTCGCCTTTCCTCAGTGGTAGTGTATTGAACAATCGTAATCTTTTAGTAACTCTAGCCACCTTCTTTGGCTCATGTTAAGTTCTTTTTTTGGGAAAATGTATTTCAATCTCTTGTGGTCTGTATAGATTTCACATCTCTCTCCATAGAGATAATGCCTCCATATTTTCATGGAAAAGATTACAACTGCTAACTCAAGATCATGAGTTGGATAATTTTTCTCATTATTCTTCAAATGTATTGATGCATAAGAAATAACTTTATTGTTTTTCATAAGGACGCAACCCAACACATTCTTTGATGCATTGCTGTATATCACAAATCCATCACTTCCAGATGGAAGAGTCAAAATTGGAGCATTGTCCAATGTAATTTTCAATTCTTCGAAGCATTGTATACACTATTTTGTCCACACAAACATAACTCTTTTACGTTGGATCTTGGTTACCGGGTTAGCCAGTCAGGAAAAATTCTGAACGAGATGTCAATAATAACATGTTAATCCAATAAAACGGTGTACCTCAGTTATGTTTATTGGCATTTTCCATTCATGTATTTCCTTTGTAATTGCAGGATCAACTAGGATTCCATCGTTAGAGACAATATGTCCTAGAAAAGGAACTAACTGAATCTAGAATTCGGACTTGCTAAACATCCCATATAATTTAAGTCTTCTAAGTGTTTCCAGAATAATCAGCAAGTGATTCTCATGGTCTTCATAGTTTCTTGAGTATTTCAGGATATCATCGATGAACACCACAAAAATGTTATCAAGATATTACTTGAAAAATCTAGTCATTAAATACATGAAAAGAGAGGGTGCATTAATCCATTCAAATGGCATCACCGTAAACTCGTAATGCCCATATCAGGTTCAAAATACTGTCTTAGGAATATCTTCCTTCCTCACACACAACTGATGATATCTGGACCGAAGGTCAATCTTCCAAAAGTATTGGGATCCATGGAGTTGATCAAATAAATCATCAATCCAAGCTAGAGGATATATATTCTTTGTTTTAATAGAATTTATTTCTCTATAATCAATTCATAGACTCATGGATCCATCTTTCATCTTAACAACCATGATCGGGGCTCCCCATGGAATAACAATAGGTCGAGTAAATCTTTTTTCACTCATATCCTATAATTGTTTCATTAGCTCTAACAATTACACAGTGTCCATTCTATAGGGGGTTTTGATATAGGACTCTCACCATGAATTAAATCAATAGAGAACTCAACTTCACTCTCTAAAGTATGTCTGGGTAAATCCTCTGGAAATACATCAATGTACTATTGCTCTATGTGCACGTCTTCGATTTGAATATTTCTTTCCTTGCCCATATATGTTGGTTTATATTCCTCTCTAACTATTACATTCAGTTCAGCTACTGAGGGTTGTTCTCGATAAGAATCCTGTGGCGATGTTTCTTCCCAAAATGCATGGGATTCTACCCTATTTTCAAAAAAAATAACTTCCTTCTTCTTGCAATAAATATTGGCATCATAATTTGACATCCAATCCAAGCCGTGAATTATATCATATTCAGTCATTAGTATGATGACGAGGTTATCAACTAAGGCATGTTTTTTTGACTGGATGGGGACTAGTCGACATGCCTTTTTATCAATGATAAATCGCCAGGGATTTTTGACTGACAACTCCATTATTAAAACAAATTGGACATATCTAGTTTTCTTGGAAAATTGAGAAGATATAAATGAATGCGATGATCCAGAATCAAGTAAGGTGTTGGCTAAGTTTGCGGAAACAATTAAAGCATCTTCCACCACATCATTAGGAACTTCGACCTCCGCAGTTGTAATACCATAATCTCTCACTTGATTAATTGGCCTTTTCTGAGTCATGTTTCCTTGGAATTTAGGACATTCATTTCCATAGCGTCCAATCTCCCTACAATTGTAGCATTGAACATCATTGAATTTTTTCTTCCCCTTGCATTCAACGGATCTATGACACTTTTCTCAGTAGATATAGCAGACTCCCATGCCTTTCAAGTATTTCCTGAGATGATTCATTCCACAGTTCTTTCATAATGGGAAACTATTTGTTCCCCTACTCTTCTTTAGTGCTTCTCCTTTTCCTTTGTTATCTGAGTGCCGCTTATTATCTTGGGTTCCTTTAAAACGATTTGATCTAGAAAATCCCCTCTCTGTTTTGATAGCAGATGATACAATTCCATCATATGATGAAAATGTTTGAGAATCCAGTGCCCTCTGAAGACATGGAATAAGACCCTCAAATAAATGATCGATATAGTCTACCGAGTCACGTACGTAATCTACATCATACCTGGACATCCATGTAAAAGTAACCTGATGCTCTACAACATTGTCTTCATCACTTTGATTCAAGCTAAGGAATTTCCTCTTCATTATAGTTCATTTCTCATGAGGGAAATATTTTTCGAAGAATATTTTCTTAAAAGTCCTCGATTCCATATCTTCTATTTCATCTTCTTCCATGGTGTTCTGAATAAGGGACCACCATTGGTCAACGTCACCATTGATAAAATATACTGCCAGCACCACCTTATCATCCTCATTACAACTTAATTCCATGAATATCATCTCAAATGACTTGATCCACTTCTCAGCTACCACTAGATTAGTAGTCCCCCAGAAATATGGGGGCTTCTACCACATGAAACGATCCTACATAGGTGTGGAATGGTTATTCATTACAACTTAAGTAAGTTGTCCCAATATAGTCATGTTCTGATCTGCTCAAACATTGACTCTTTTGACTTGATAAGTAGGTAGATCCCTACATTTTCCATGTGTATTGATTCCCCTTCTTCCGTTAGACTCCATTTCAATGCGGTGTTTTCAGGTTTTACCCCTAGATACATTTGTTCCGGAGCCACCTCTACCTGCTCGTATCCAGACATGGATGTATTACTCGAAATATCCACATAATATATTCCTTAAAAAAATACCAGCATATTATTGTACATTTATCCTCAAATAATACCTTAGGGTTTTGTTCCTAACTAAAAATTACCTAATCTAGTTTCCATGGTTCCTACTAAACTTCCTCTGATACCAACTGTACCACACTGACCCCTCTACGTTGGAGCCGGTTCATTACTTCTGATATTGGAATGGTTATGAGGAAAGAAAATCCAGAAGGAATAATCAGTTTAGTAGTCTTAATGAAACTATATACATTTATTTAACATAAATTACATTGGATAAGGTTACAAGATACAATCCATAATGAAAAAAAACTACATCCACTAGCACTCAATAAATGACCTCTACTTCATAACCTGTTGATGGTAAAAAATGAAAGGGGTATGCTCAAACACTATGTAAGGGTTAAAAATAGCAGATGCATTAGTATAATAATAAGTGAATCATAATCAATCTGATATAATCACAATGGAATAGTGAATAAATGAACAACTAATGATATAATAACTGAGAATGAAACTGCATCCATAGATTTCTTCATAGTGAAAACCTCATGGATAATAATACGAACTGACAATGAATAAAGAGATTGATTATTAATTGGATTTCAAGTATCTGGAACATGAACCATAAAACTGTAAAAGTGGTTTAGTTATATGGGTAAAAACACGTTTAATTTTTGGAAACAAACTCGAAGGGTCTTTCGCCATAATGTTGGTTGTCATGAGACCTACCGATGCATAGAGGGGATGTAGAGGGCCCCACCCACCTCTACATTCAAATAATTCTTTATACAATGATTCAATATAATCGAGAAATGCCTTTTCAATTATCCATATAGGTTATAGAATACATATTCTTCAATAATATCCCAAATATACACCGTATGTAAAATGGAATACGGTTTTGACAGTAAAAATATCCATGACATGAGATTATGGATATTTAATAGAAATATAATTTCAAATGGAAATTGAAATCAATTGGGAAGCATGTACACCACATAAGGATTATTAGGTGTAGAATACAAAGTTAGTCACAACAAAGGGGATATTCTTTAACAAAAGTGAGAGGGAGGATCCTTTACCTTATGTTTAAAGGTGTTCTTGTCTTGTTTTTAAAGACCTGAATGAACAAATTAGGATTATTAATTCATTATTCCAGAGCCACTTTTATATTTAATTGATATATTATAACCATATTTATTTCATTAATTGTCTTTTTGATGGATTTAAGAGATCCAATTTTATTGTTTTGGAAGCATTTTCTTACATGGTTTCATGCTTTGTTTACTTGTCTTCAGGAATGGAAGTTGGTATGAAATATGGTTAAACATCAAGAATTGTTAATATAAATTATTAATTAAATTAAAGGGACATAAATTATCTTATAATTATTCTGGTTATATTCCATGATGATTACTCATTCGACGAGTTAAAGATAAATGCTTGAATTTGGCTTTACAGTTTTCTACTAAATAAAATTGTTTTGTATATTTATTCCATATTATGATAGTTTAAAGATTTTAGAACATTAATAAAGATAAAATACAAATATTATGACCTAGTTTAACCATAAATTTTGGTTTCATGATCATACTTGAAATAATTAATGGAAAATTGAAATTACATCATCCACGATGTCGGTAATTCGACACATCACAGACAATGTTTTTATTCCTTAAATAAGTGAGAGAGGAGAAGAATAATGATGAAGAATTTTCCATAAACATTTGAAAATATATAATATACAAGATTCTGGATCATAAATTCTTCTTGGATAAGATCATGTGAGGATAGATGAAGAAAAGAACAGAATCGTAAAATGAATGAAAACATGATAAATTTCTCACGAAAATTTGGCAGCCTAACGACGTCTCTTAAAACTTCATAAAAATAGTTTGATGAGAGGAATATAATATCTCGTCATTAATACATAATATGGTCCGTAAGGGGAATATTTAATGAAATATCCCAACACAGGGAAAATGAAATGGAGGATAATAACATAAAATGAAAGAAAAGAATGAAAATTAAAGAGGTTGTTAACCTCTTAATATCTTCTCCTTGAGATCCTTCTTAAGGGCATTGGTTTTGGTCTTTTGGTGAGACCAGAATCTCTAGGACGTGGGGAAGATACATGGGAGGATTAATGGGAAGAACGTTCAGGAGAATCAAGGATTAGATGAGGGAAGAGAAGTGGTGGTGGCGGTGGGGGGTTATAGTGGAGTAGAGGGGTAAATTTTGAATATTTAATTCAATTATTTTATTATTTCCATCAAGACAACAAATAGTATTGTTTCATGTGACCCCTAATAGTAATAATGGAATTATAGTTCTAACCAAGTGGCCTTTAATCACTTATGATGTCATAAATATTGTATTTTACTGTTAAATTGAATATGCAGTATTTAACTGTATTTCACTATTCATAAAAAATTATAGAATTTCCGAAAAATCCAAAAAATTCACCCCTACCATTTTTTGACGTGTATAATTAAAAAGTGAAATCCATTTTTCAAAAATATTTTTCTCAATATTAATATTTTAATTTTTAAATAAGGCCATAGTTAATTCGAAATACAACAATTTTGAAGTGTGGTTAGTTTTATGTGACATTGAAAAATTAATTAAGATCCCAATATAATATTTCCTTAAGAAAATAATATTATTATTTACTATTCGTAAGGGTCATATTTTTATTCTAGTTACTATTCATATTTGTATGTTACTATTCACCATAAATCAAGTTTGTTCTATCAGACTCCAAATGACTTATTGATCAAAACTCTAGATGACCATTTCTCGAAATTCGAAACATTGAAGTGGCAATTTTATATCTAATGGCTAGGTTTGGACAATATTCTAAATAATGTCGTGTTGTTTCAAAGGAACATAGTGATGAATAGAATGTATTTAAGAGAAAATTACCATAAAATGATTGGGGTGTTACAATGGTACCTTTATTGGGGTTATGGAAAGAATGTCCAGGAGACTCTCAAATGTTATTTGAAAATAATTCACTATATTTTTTAGATCCTCAATCATTATTCATTATCATTATTTAGCTGGTGGTACTCTAAATTAGGTTTTTTCATATGTATATATATGAATAAGAGGTGGTTAATAAATTATTATTTGGTTAAGAAGTTCCTATGGTGCTTAGAAATGGGTTGATTATAGATTTATTGAAGGAATGAGGTTGATTTGGGTATCGATTGGAAAATATTTTTCTTCCATGGTTTAATTGACCTCCAAAAATTTGTTTGTATTACCATTTTCTCTCGTGGTTGATTTTCCAAAAATTACCACTGTAGGAATATAGCCTAAAAAATATTCATATCATATTTCTATGCACATTGATTAGGTATGTGATGTGGAGATGAACAAAAAACAACATACCTGATGTAGGTATGGTTTTTCATTCACATGTTTGACTACCACATGTCTACATTGACATGTTATTTCTTCATTTATAGTTTGAATTTATGGATATGAGTTGTAGGATCATACTACATTAATTCCAATTCCATTATTATCTCTTATTCCCAATTATTGGGAAATATGTTCTATTTTTTCCATTAATATCTAAGAGTTTGAATATTATTTTTTAATCAATGTATCTTTTTATGTTTCATCAAATATATTCCTCTTGATGTTCATCAATCCTTGAGAGTATAAGTCATGAAAGTGGATATCCTCTCCCAGTTGATGGGGGAAGCCTGCACAAATATTCTGGAATGGTACTTAGTATACAAAGAATGTTTCACTATTTCCTTTTTGGATAGAGTATATTTCTTACCTTACTCTTATTATTTGTGAGATTAGAATAAATGTTTACAAAAAAGTTATTTGGAGGTCATCCAATTGATGGATCTCTCCAACTTCTAGGTTGTAAAAATAATCCTTTGTCGCACCTTCATGTGAATAAAGGAATGTCATCCACTTGAATTTCTATTCAACTACACATTTCATCTTGAATAATGACAATATAAAGATGAAATATTGAATGTGAGGGTTAGGATCGTCACCTAAGAGAAAATGAAATTTAGGTTTCAAATGAATCATTTTATAAAATATTAAAAAATCATTTTTCTAGCTGGGATGGTGAAGGAGGATTTTTTGTTGGAATGTTTTTAGGCATACAGCTGCCTTCATGTTTTTTGTGTGTTTAATTCATTAATATTGCACATAGAGTTATCAATTTAACATTTTGTAGAATAATAAATAATTATTTGTTCAATTTTATTCTAATGACTGTGAACCGTATGAATTTTTTTTAAAATCCCACTCTATTATAGAATAAAAAGTGAATAGTTCCTCATTAGAGGTCACATACATTCACATTTTGTTATATTAGTACTTACCCAACAAAAATGGTTCAAGGTTTATAGGACAAGTATAATGTGGTGTGGAAAAATAAATATAAATTTATTAATGGATAATGAATTATTAGAATAAAAATCTCATCTCCAAATTTTAGTTCATTATAATTTTTTTATGGTGAAAAAAATAATAATATGATCACTAGGACATTGAAATGATGAAATAGAGATTTTGAAAAGAATTTGAGAGATTAGTTATGGGTTTTTTGGTTTTTTTCTCATATTATAATGCTATAATATTAATTTTGAAATTTGTATTTTTTTATTAATAGTCATGATGAATGGATTAGAAACAATTTTCCACTTTTTCCCCATTGATCAAGATTGATGATTATGAAAATAATCAACAAAATATCCTTACACGGATTAATCTCCTTCCAAAGTGGGTAATAAGAAATGATTATTCATTGAATAACCTATGAAATTCCTAATTAGGTATGAAAATTACCATGTGCTATAGAAAAAAATCATTATTACACATGATTTTAGCAATCAATAATCACTCCCCACATAATTATAAACCAATCAATAGATATGATTAAAACATTTATTAAGGGATGGAATATTTCTTTTTAATTGAAATATTTAAATGACATAATAAAACATAAAAACAATTATGTTAATGTTAAATTCATAAATTAGGAATATAAAATATTTTAACCAAGAAACCCAATTTATGAATTAATATGAAACATTACTATATAATTTGGATTTTTGTTAGCAACCCTATACACAACAGCTTAATAATTATACCACTCAATTAGAGAATATGTGATGATATTAAAAGATCTAGTTATCATCCTAATAATAGAAGAATTTTTTTCTAGAAACTAAGAAGCAGTGGTGGTTTCTTTGTCTCTTGGTCCTTTGTTTCATCAACCCTGTCATACAGACACATGTAATTATTATATGTAGATGAAGGAATCTAATCATCTTTCATTACATGAATATTATATTTAATTTATTCTTATCTGGTGAAGGTTTCTATATTTATTTTAATTTTTCATCCATATATATGAGGAATTTTAAATATTTCATTCTAGAGAATGGAGAGATACCAATAGTCTCGATTACTAGATATATTTATATCCCAAATGAAATTTCATGTGTTTTGTACCTTATTCATTATTAAACATTCACCTAATTATTTTTTCCAATGGGATCTAGTAGAATATTTTCCCACATAGCTATATACTTTATATTAATATAGTTGATTTTTTTATTATATTCCATGAACGACACATCCTCATCCTCAGTAGTGTAGAAACGTTTGACCACTTGTTCAATGTTTGAAAATATGAATAATCGATAATGTTTATCTTCAACCATTTACAATGGCAGTATCAGTGAAGGATGGTTTTATGAGAGTAGTTTTACCTCAATAGGGATCCTCCTTATTGATCATGTACATATAGATGGAAACAATGTAACTCTCTAGTGAATTTAATTGTTGTATAATGATGATTCAGCATACATGTAATGTTAGTCCGTGTGATGATTTGGGTTGCCCTGGGAAATTTCATTACACCCACATCACCTGATAATAGAAAAAAGATGTCTTTAAAAAAGTTTATACCCTTGAATACTAATCAATATAATATTATTATACAATTATTTTGAGTACATATGATACAGTTCATGCCTCATGATATGTCTTCCATACACCATATAATATAATTATTTTTTGTTCTTATGAATAAATATTCTATTAAGGTGAACAATCAAATATACCATTTTTAGAAATACTATTCTTTTTATGGAAATATAAGTGTATAATATTGATTTATAAATTTGTGAAAACCAATTCTATGTAAAAAATTTATTATGTGACACTATATCTTGAGAAATTTTGAATTTTGTATGAAAAACTAAAATTAAACTTTTATAACTAGCCTAAAATTTATCTAATTTTTTTAAACATTATATATTTAATATTTAAATTTTTTTTTGAATTTAGGAATTTCATTTAATGTCATTGATTTCAAATATTTCATTAGTAATTAAAAAAATTTAAAAGTGAATGTTATATTTCTCGAAATAAAGGAATGATTGCCTGATGATAAAATTAGTTAACATGGTAAATTATAAAACTATAAAATCGAAAAATATAATGGTGACGAGATGAATGTATGTTTTAAATAGATGGTGGAATTTGTGCTTGAAGGATTAATTGAAATTATCACTTTTAAATTCTATTATTTATAATTTTTGGAGGAATTGAATTGAGAGAGACTTCCCATTATTAATTTTTTTACAAAAATTTTATCCCTTATCACATATACAAGGGATCAATTATCTATATTTAACCTAGAAAAACCAATTTGTTATGTCTAAACTATACCCAAAAAACTCAAAAAATTTCCTTTCCACATACATGATTTTCTATTAATCTATGAAGTTCATCCCGTAGTGGGTTAACCCCCTTTAGAAATGATATAATCGAATAAGTGAGGTATAAATTTCTAATAGTCCCTTACTCATTTCCATTTCTTTATATGCAATAAATCATCCTAAAATCTCTTTACACCATTATAAAATGATAACCTCACTATCATGTGTACATTATTATGTTGTTATAAATGTTGTATAATAATAAACCAACATTCCATTTTCTATTAAGAAAAATATATCTGTCAATTGTTTGTTATGACAAATACTACACCCCCAACGCAATGAAGTAAATCCCCTCTATGAATGATTGATTTCCATTTTATTCATCACATCATTAAATGGATGATCATGATTATTTTTTAAATAGAAAATCATTTTCTATTAAATTATTTAGGTTATATAAAGTCACATTAGACATCATCTACATAGTATGTTCCATAAAAATATTATTCAATTAAAAAAAATAATAAATTGGTCTCTTGAAAAATTATTTATTCATTTAATAATATAACATTTTATAGGATATCATATAGTAAAAATTACTTCCAATTATGATATTTACCTATGATAAATAGTATATGAGTTTTTAAATCATCTGTAATAATTATAATATAGAGAAATCAATTCATTTTTAAAATGACCCCAGTTTTTATACCTTAATGATATAACATCTTCTTATGATATTAAATACATTTTAATATTCCTGAATAATGAACATACAGGTTTACTAATTTCAATGACTATACATATAATAATCTATTTTCATGAAACATCACCAATATCTCCCATAAACACCACTTCTAATTTCACCCATTATAGATATATGCTACATAATCATTTATTCACAACCTAGGGAATGTAAATATAAGAAAAGGGTGTGTAAGAATCTATGTAAGGGTATGCATAAGAGATAAAAATTAATGGTCACATTAGGTTATAATAAAATCATAAGGGTATGAGACCATAAAAATAACTTAAATGGTTGAAACCAAATTTTCTATGGGTCATATACCTGATTAATGTAATAAAAAATTATCATTTAATAATTAATTTATTACATAATTGAAAAAACATTATAAATAAATCATGAACCATATGTTCATGTCATAATAGTGAGGCAATATCATAAATATTGAAATTATATCATCGGCCAAAATTAATTATTAAGATAACCTAACCATAGTGGATCATGAGTCAACACAAGATTCTTTTATCATAATAGATATGAGATGATAAATTTTTTCTATAGAGGATCAATCTTTGTATATTTATTCCCATAGTAGATGATGAATACCAATGGGTTTCCCATAGTGGATCAGGAATATCCACTTGTCCCCCATATTTGTCTCATTTGGTATAAATTCTTTCCCAATGAATTTTAGGGATATATTATTCAAGTCCCACCCATAAAATAATGGATACCATACATAATTGTATCATAATAGGAGAAAAAATTCATCTTATAATTAATCATAACCCCTAAAAATAAAATGAGTTTCATAATCATTAAATAATTTCACCATTTCATAACAACTGTAAAATAAGTGGGATTTATGAACATTCAATCATAATAAAATTTAAATATTTTTAGAGATAATAATCATGGAATAATATAAAATGTTTTAAAAACATTCGAGATACTACATTTACATAGTAGAAATATGTATAGTCAGTGCTGATTCCTCTATAAATTATCTTGTATTCGCTCAACTGGCTAAAGAAATCATAAATTTTAGTATCAATCTCCATGCCAATTAATTGGATTTCTACACATTCATTAATAGAGGACTTCATATGGATCCATCTTAATCCATGAGTAAAATAAATTGTTTTAATTAGAACATTACTAGTGGAATGTGTTTATCCAAACCACATATGAAATAATTATTATAATATCTAAACATATATTATAGTGTATTAATTGTTCTCATAGAGTACCCATCTATCTGGGGATTATAATCAATACTATTTTATAACTCTGTATCCAATCCTCCTAATGGCATATTACAAACATTGGAGAAATACTCAAATACTAATCACATATAATTAAATTTATTCACCATGAAATCTCACCACATCATTAATCTGTAACCCGACAATTCGATCAATAAATAAATATTTTGTTAAAGAAATTAGTTTTTTTGAAATCAAAATGTGATTATATAAAATAAATATAGATTTTTATTCTTTTATTATTTTGGGAGTTTTGAAAGGAAATCCATGGTAATGTTTTGCTATTTTATTCTGGTATTTGTATTTTTTGCAACATCCTTATAGAATTTTTACTCAATTATATAACTTAAAATCATAAAACAAATTATATAAATAGCAAAAAATATCATATTTTGTGTTTTAGCACAAAAAATATTCTTTTATATCTATATAAATAACATTTACTAAAATGATATACTGAGAATAATGAACAATGGCCATCATATAACAGTTCCTTACTTAATTTTTTTATTGATAGAACCTATATTATATTCCTTAACCATATCATTACATCACTATTAATGTTAGTCTTAGTAAAATATCCTGCCTTCTTCTACAAGTTTAAATATTTACAAAATCATTTGTTAATCTAAAAAATGATATATGGTTGAAAATTCATATGAGAAAGATAAGATCTATCACATATCCTTATGATTTAAACGTCCATATTCTTTAAAACCATATTTATTGGACCTATCTCAATCCTCCACATGGATAAAATGGCATGTTCTATATAACACAGAGTATCAACCACATTATTCTCATTCAAAAAAAGGGTATATATTGATTTTTCATATTTTTTAATCAACTATAACAATTTTTTCCAGAACATATTCTGATCGTTCTATGTTAATATTTATCTAATAATTATTTGATCTATATTTATTCCAATTCATTTACAAATAATTTTTTTCCTATATTTTTTTATGAATAAATTACATCATCCAAATAAAAATAATGATTTAGGTAATTTTACACATGAATTTTCAATTAGAACGTGAAGTATTCTATCAGCATATCATTTTATAAGAGGAAACGTATCAGTTCCTTCTATAATTCATCACTATATACCACAAACCCTTATCTAATATAGTGAATCCTATGTATAGTTCCCAAACCTTTTTTTTTAGTTTTCAGAAATTAATTTTATCTTCATCTGTCGATAATAAATGAACTCCATTCTATGTGAATATGGATATTTGATTAGATATCCATGAGAAATATCACACCACGTGTCGTTAATTTAATTCAATGCCAATAAAATTAAATATTTTTCTTCCAATGGTTGGAATAGGATATTTTTTCTTAAATTATATCATTGGGTGGTCTACCAATATATTATCACATGAGATTATATTCCTTGTGAATCAATATTTTAGAATCCATTGATTACATATGGTAAATTTTATATACAACATATTTTCCCACCAGTTTATTAAAAAAAATATCAAGGGAACTATTTCTCTTCCTTCTACAATTAATAAGTGAATAACATCAGAAAATATTAACGGTAACTAGTAATAGTGATCTCTAGGGAATTTATTCATTATATCCAAGAATATTACAATCTTATTAAAAAGTTCCAATGGATTTATTATGAATTCATTGTTCCTACACCTCATAAGGATGAATCTCTATGTTATATCCTATGTCTTAAAAACCATTTAATGATATCATGATTGAAGTTAATGTTTTAAAAATTACTATGAACCTTGTAATTAATCCAACAAAGCATCAATATTTCGTAGAGGATACTTTTTTGAAGGTTATTTTTTATGTTTCCATTATCAATAATAAGTCACCTAAATCCATGTCTCTTCGTAATATAAAGAATATGTACACCCCAACGTGACACATTTGGATGAGTAAATCAACTATCAATATTTTAGGGATTTTCCTATTTAAATCCTGATAATCTATAAAATATTGGATTTTCCATATATTATTTTTTGATATTATATTGAATATTTTAGAGACCAAGCACTGAGTCGATGTGTGATTCTGAGCCATAGTGTTCCTACAATAATTTTTGTGAGATATTTAATATTTTTAAAAGCATGCGAATGCTATTTTCAAGAAAAAGTAAAGTAAATTCTAAGTGGTTCCCAAGAAATGAAATTCAAGGGAAACATTGAGTTTACAATTCAAGTTTTACCATATGAATTATTTAATATTAGTTGTTATGGGTCTATTTTAGATATGTCAATGCAGGCGTGGAAATGAATAAAATAATTAAAAAAATTAGTTCATTTCATTTTTTATGCAATGGTTTTCAAAATTTTATAAAATCACATTAGGTAAGAATCAAAGGGTTAGTCACATTACCCTAGAACCTCTAGAGTATCATTTTATAGAGAATTAGATATTACTTACAAGAAAATGATGATGGATTCATTCATTGACAAACAACACACATCTGATTCGACTGGTGTTTCTAATGAGGACGAAGATGCATTGTTCTTCATTAGTGATCGAAATAAACTGAGGTAGGGATTGCGTTTTAATTAAATGTTTTCCTCATTCATAATTTCGGTGATGAATAAAAATCTAATGACGAATAAATTGATTTTTGGATTGATCTCCATGGATTATGTTATTATATTTTTGGGGTTTATTGGTAGATAATTGACTTCAGGATAAAATTTTGGATTGATTATATATTCAATATAATTGCAACGAACTAAGATTGACACAAACAATGATCGAGGTACATTCATCAATGATTTTATTTATGCTTTTATCCCTCCATTCTCATTCATCATGGGATACCCCATGGTCTTTGGTTCAATGTTTTACAAATGAATCTATAATTGAGCATGCGATTTTTAGTGCAATGATCCATGATTGTCAATACAGACATGGTATGATGAAATGAATGTGCGACGATGAAACTGATGAATGTATCAGAAATGTTTGAAAACCCTTTTTTGAGCGCAATGCATAAAAAGATGAATAAAATGAACTGAATCAGTTTTCTAAAGTGATTCAATCCCTATATTCCATTGAATGATCATTGAAGGGTACAACTATAGTAGATTTACAAATTTTGGTGTGAGTGGATCTGAATTTTAAAGAGATAGCAGTGCATGTGAAAGTAAGAGAAAAAACCAAGGTATATATAGATAATGCTAATACCCACTTTGTGTTGTCCAAGAATACACGGCATGTAGTCCCCATTGAATAGATCATTTCATACTTTGTATATAAACATACATATGGTAGAGTACATGGGATAACCTCTGGGCGTGTACTCCCCTACACGACGTGACCATGACCATGTATAAGTGCTATGATTTGTACTAGATAATAGGCACATGTATAGAATTTGACATCATATAATAGAATGTGGTTAATGTAAATTATCATGACCTTGGATTCAGGGACACATTGTGTAACCCTTCTTCACATTCTCTACTCTTCTTCTATAAGGACATTGTTTATATGACATTAGTGATTTACATGGGATGTAACCGATGCCAGGGACACATCATTTAACCATTCCAGATGCCCCTTCAAGAGTTCACGAGGAAAATTGTTTTCTATGTTTTTACCAGTATAGTTTGAGTGAATCCCCATAGTTCTTTTCATTTAGGGTATAATGAAGTATTACATTCACATCACTGGATTATAATCGTCTCTAGGGACTATGTCTTAGATAGAGTTTTTGTGTCCTTTTATGATATTGGAGGGATATATTCTATAATAAGTATTTACCTAGTTGTGGTTAGTAGAATCGTCATGATTTCCTTGATAAGGGAGTTGCCCGTCCATCAAGTGGGACACATCGATAAGGTTGGTGGAATCAATGACACATGATCCCTTTCATAATGGGTTGACCTGGATTGTGGTTGTGGTGTCCCCAGTGGTTATGGGCGCGACCCCTATCAATGTATATAATTATTCTTCTAAATGTGAATTTTATTTGTGTGGGTCCAAATTAGTTATACTTATTCATCGAGTGTCTCCTATTATACCATGGATCATAGAGTGACTTTTCTCAAAAAGAGAATTTCTTCGAGTAGGATTCTATGGATCATAGTTGGTTATGACAACCAAATTGCACAATGACATTCCTGACTATATTATGGTGTTTCTAATATATATTGATTTAAAAATATTTAATTGGTATGACTATACGTGGTGCTTCATGTTTAATTTTTTAGGGTGTCGTACTGATTATTTTTATACTCACCTCATCATTGGCATTTGTTAGACCTATCACGTCTTATGCAGATGATGAAACTATTGATAGTTTCCAGGGAGGAAAAAGAGTGAGTGAAGTGTATATGGAGCTTGATAGATGTAAATATCTACTAGGAGTATACTTTTGACTTCATCCTAGAACTTGGAGTAGGTTGGTCTCCTTACAGTTTGGTTTGGTTTTATTTTTCCCCTTTTTTTATTTTCAATACATAACTATTGAAATCTATTGTGTGACCTTAGATGTATGAATCCAAACATTTAAATAATTTATATATCAGAATTTTGTATGCTTCTTGATTAGTGTGTGTTTTTGTGTGTAGATAAACATTTGGAATATTCCACCCATATGTGGTATATTCCTACATGGTTTAGGTCTTCAATTTCTAGCCTATTGGAGATGTGATTAGGGTAGGAACAATTCATACCTCTCTGGTTTGGGTCATGAAAGAGTGTTATGAAAGGTATATGGCTCATTTTTATGACATAATTCAATGAGATTTGTTTAGGGTAATAGTGTTTAGATTTTCGAGTTCCGCTTTCAGGGCATTGATTCTAGTGTCGGTGTGATGACCAACATATCCATACACCAAGACTCTGATTACCAACCTTTAAACATGGTGAATTCAAAAAAGTTCAGGTGGAGAATATTTTTTGTTACACGAATCATATAGGAATGGTTGTTCTTTCAATGTCCTACTTAAGTCAATGGCATAGATATACACTTTTAAATGTGGTCCATCTTGTTCAATTTCAGGATTCCTCCACATTGACAACTACCAAGGATTTCATTTATTGATCATGATGATGAGCCTCCTAGTGACGAGGTCTTGGTACATGGTCATATACAAGAGATTTAACATGTGAGTGTTTTACCAGTTATTCCACCATCCATTGAGAAGATTCAAGAACCAACACAAGAAACTAAGGATACACACTACTTTGGTGTGTTCTATATGTTTCAATGCTCGATACCTATCAGGTTTCAAGGTGAACTAGAACCCTAAGTGGATGAGGATGGGATTGAGGTAGTCGCCCTTGTTTTACACCCAATAAAGTCATTATATATTAGATTACAGTCCTTGATGTGAGTTTTATTGAGGGCTATATAATGCGACGGTGGAGCTTGGTGACTCAATCACACGATGAGACAACTCTCTCATAGGTAGAATTTAAGCATATCTATAGAATGAATATCTATCTGGCCACATTGTGAGTGGTGTGAATACATGAGATTTAGATTCTATAGGAAGGCAACATTACTATGGATGAGTATTCATTAAGGTTTATATTTCTCTTATGTTTCTCCATGGAAATTATATGTGACCTGTTCTTTAGTTCTCGATCCTTTGATCAGGGCATGCACATGGAAATCAGGGAGTCCATAGTATCTCATAGAATTGACACATATTATAAATTGATTGAGAGAGCTTTTTTAGTATACAGTTTTCTATATGAGAAGACACCAATAGTGAGATCTTGCAATGGGAACCTGGTATTTTATACCACCTTAAATGACAGATGATGGTATCATTGGGGATCCATGTGGGTTATACTCTTTAGGAGGTGATCCCTTGACCCAGGTAGAGTAGTGAGGGGATCTCAGGGTATCAATAATTAGATGAGGGACAAGTAGTGTTTCTCTTATGATGTTCGGAAACATCTGGCTTGGTATTTCCCAACTTATTGAACAAATGAAGGAGAATCTATGGATGAGAAACTGAGTTAGAGTTAATGGCAGGAAGAGGAAAGTCATTAGTGTGGCAGACATGATAGAGGAGCTATGAGAGTAGCATGGGGTTTTCAATGTTTTAAGTAATTACCACCACCACTCCCATGTGGTCCATGCCAGTCATAGAGAGATGGTGTGAAGGGATTAGTCCAAATGAATGCTATGTTGGACTATGTCCCTGAAGCTCCATGGATGATACAAGTTAAAATATGGGACTTTCCTACATTAGCTATAGTATAGATAGACATATGTTCTATCCATTTATTCCTTTACACTTCTCTTCATTGGGACATAAAGATTCTGATTGATATTTTTTTACATGAACCTTATAGTTTGAGACTCTAATGGGTGGTGACTCAATGATTTCAAACATATTTCAATAGTGACACTAGACAATTGGATGTGACGGGTTTGTAGGAGATCTCTTTTTTTCTTAATGATGCCTTATGACATCATTATTGGTATAGATTGGTTATCTACATTTCAAGACTTGATTGACTATTTAACGAGGTGGGTGTGGTGTGTCCACAATGATGGAACCAGGTTTTCATTTATTAGAAAAAAGGAAAACTAGGAAGTGTTTGATGGAGTCATGATTAGGAGGTTTCTACTGATTACGTACCAGTTGGCCAACATGGAATTAGGGGTTGTGGATGTGTTTGGTTATCAGTTTCATATAGTGTTGTAGGAGTACATAAGCGTTTATCCTAAAGGTGTCCCAAGTTTACCTCACAACCAAGATATTGAGATTTGAATTTATCTACACCTTAGGATGAAATAGTTATATATTCCACTATATCAGATGGGTCCCATAGTGTTTCTTGTGAAAAATGTACATTTGGGGGACATATAGAGGATAGGTTTTGTGAGACCCATTGTTTCATCCTAGGAATCCCCGGTTTTGTTTACCAAGAATAAATGAGATTGATTCAGGTTGTGTGTGGACAATAGGTTCATGAACCAGGTTACTATTAAGAAAAATTGTCAATTACTAAGGATCGATGACCTCATTGATCAATTTAAAGTGTCTTTATTGTTCTTGATGTTTTACCCCAGGTTTGAAAATCACCATCTACAAGTACGAGATGAGGACATACTAAAGATGACATTATGATATTTCTAGGGTCACTATTTGTACATGGTGAATCCCTTTTGTTTGAATAGCTATATAATATTGTCCTTGTGAGTTATCAATAAGACTATTTAACCTTTCCTAGATCGGTTTTTTGGACCTCAGCAAATATATCCTTCTGTACTCAATGTTAGAGGAACATCATAGGAGATGGAGGCACATAGCTTCTTTAGGATTACAAAATATTTATGGATATTCATACCGTATTTATATTGGATATTCAAACCCATGAATGATTTTAATTGAAAGGGGAAATCATTTGTGAGGACACAAAGGTGGGAGAAAAATTTTCAATAGCTGAGGCATGGTTTTGTGAGTGCACACATCTTGAGACTTCTAGAGGACGGTGTCGAGTATGTAGTGTCATGTGATGCATTAGAGACTGGGCTTTCTTGTGATAAGATCATTTGGAAATGAGTAGTTTTATATGGGTTACTGATGTTAACATCAAGAGTAGAGTAATATTTCACATGATCTCTTCTTAGAATTGGTAGACATCACATTGATGTTGTGGGGATATTACTTGATTGGCGATGGATTTATCATCTACCCTATTAAAAAGAGTCTAAAGTATATCATCTCTCATATGGACTTCAACCTGAGATATAGTTTATGGATGGAGTTCCTCCAGTATTATTACATTGAAATTTTATATACTTATGGGATGGGTAACATGGTAGAAAATTCTATTAGCATGAGATATAGGTCACAGTTGCTAAATGTGGTGTTAGATAAATAGGCATCATTGAAGGATTCCTTTATCTATGTAGATAGAGTAGATAACCTATTGTTAATGTTTTTCACCCCTCCACTATTACAGTTATTCTGAGATTGAATACATGGTTATACCAAAAAAAGACCCTGAATGATCAGATATCCAAAGGGAATATTCCTGATGGATTTCATACATGTGGAGATCATGTCATTTTTTTCAGAAGATTCATGAAGTTAGTCAAGAACATATGGGTGAGGTTTTAAGATAGTTTCACACATCTCCTTTGGCTGTATATCCAGGTGTGGGAATGTTGTTCTAGGACCATTGATGTCATTTTTGGGTTCCAAGGATGAATTGAGGCATTACAAAAATTGTCTCTCAATTCCTTACATGTCAGTAAGTGAAGGCTAAGAACCATGTACTAGAGGGTTTAGATCCACCCCTAATGGTTATATAATGGAAGTGGGATGGGGTATTTATAGCTTTAATTATGTTATTACCTTGAACATCTATGGGAAAATTCTATATGGGTGATCTTATACTGACTCACCAATTCAGTCCACGTCATAGCTATATCAGAATAGTGTTCAATATATATCTTATAATGACTCTATGTCAAGGTGATATTCCAACTCCATGGTGTTCAATTGCTGATGGTTTTTTCATCATGTTCATTTCACATTAATGTTTTGTAAGGGATTGCAGGAAGTGTTTGGGACTCTATTACACCTTGCAATGTGCTCCATCCCTAAACTAATGGAAATATTAATTAGATCATTGAGGTTCTAGGGGACATGATGTGAGCTTTAATGTTGTATTTTGGACATGTTTTTGAGCAAAAACTACCACTGGTGGATTTTTTCATACAGAAAAAATTATCATTACACCATTTGAATGGAACCATTCAGGGATTTGTATGGGTGATCCCATATGTCACCACATTATTAGACTAACATAGGAGAGTATGCAATAATGGGCCAAGAGTTGGTGTGAACTATAATAGTTAAGCTATAGATTATCTAAGAGTAGATTAAGACTTATTGTATTTTTCAGAAGTAATATGTTGATAGGTTATGCATGTGTTTTTAGTTTTCATAAAGAGAGTATCTATTCTCACAATTATCACAGTGATGTGGATTATGGAGTTTTTTCCTAGGCCAAAAGATATATCTGAGGTTCATCGGCCCTTTCTTGATATAGTGTAGTCTTGGTGAGGTTGTGTACTATTTAGATCCATATACAATGTTGGATCAGGTACCTAAGGTCTTCCCAGACTTTTAGATGAGGAGGTACATGCATGATATATCGCATGTTATCGACTAGGGTGAGATGGACATTGTGGATGGGGATACCTTTACTGAGTTCCTAGTAAGGAATGAGGATTAGTAGGATAAGACACTTTTTGGATGATTGATTCATTTAGATCCGGAGTGGTGGTAAAATTGGAATTTTTAAGTGAGCACATGGGATTGGAAGGCTTATATTTATGCTCAGTACACAAAAAAATTTTGAGTAGTCATTGGTTTCAATTTTAGGGGATGTAGAGATCTAATGTGGGGATAATTAATTGCCTAATATTTTCCATTTATTATATTTTTACATTATATGGAATAATTTATTGACCAAGTGCTGAGAATACATGCAATTATAGGGCCTACTATTCCCTGAATAAACATTTGAAATATATTAAATATGTTTAAATCAAAGTGCATGCAGTTTTCCTAAAAATGTGGAATTACATATAAAAAATTTCCTTGATTATAAATATGAGGGCACTGTTTTTTTCCTAATAAGATTTTTGCTATAGGAATGAATTTAAATTTGTTGGAGTGGCCTTTTAAGGAAATTTAATCATGGGAATAGAAAAAAATAAATTCATTTCGCTTCATTTTATTGACGTAGCAGTTGACAAATACTTAAATAGACAATTAGTTCAGACTCCCACTGTATTCCACATAACCCTGGGACCAATAGAGAATCATCATAGATATCCTTATAGAATACTCTTCGGATAATGATGACACATTGTTATTTGTTTTCAATCGAACCAAATCGAGATAGGGCATGTGTTTTTTTGAATTTCATAAACTTACATAATTTATTTGATAAATTCAAATAAATAAAAAATGTAATGATTTGTGGATTGATCTCTTTGAGGGCTGTGAGGATTTTATGGTGTTTTATGGGATATTATTGTTTTTTAATTAAATTTTTTATTGATTTAATTATCATTCTAATCGAAACAATCCATGATTGACAAATACATCGATCAAGTTCTATTCATCATGGATGTACTTTGTGCATTTATCCCTCGTTTCATGTTCATCAATTGTTACACATGGCCATGAATTTCAAAATTTTACAGATGAAACCATCTTTTTTCATGCGATTCTTTGTATAATGATCTGAGATTTTACATTCAGACTCGGTATTATGAAACATATATGAGAACGTGATAGACGTGAATAGTTATTAATAGGTTTGAAACCCCCTATTAATGATCTATTTTAATGGTTGATCATTTAGAGGAACATTATCCATCTTCCAATAGTATTTTAACCATGTATACTGGAGTAACATCAGGGAAGGGTTTGTCAGAGTAGATCCAAGATTTTTGGAATGATTAGAGCTGTATTTGAAGGAGACAAAGACATGGTCAAGAGTGGGAGAAAGAAACATGGATTCTGAAAAAACAAGACACACCAGAATGTAGTACCCTTTTGAGGACCCAACATGTACTTGGGATGCACCTAGAAATTGGTTGGAGTACACTGGATTCCTACATGAAGTGTACTCGGCCAAATGGCATGGCTTGGACCATGTACATGGGCTACCCCAGGTACTATAAAATGATAACAAGAACATGACCTGATGCAATGTAATTCAACATGTATTGAGTACATGGGTGTGACCCCGGATGCCGGGAAACATCATGTCACCCATCAACATTCCATGTAAAATTCTTCAACACTGAAATAGTGTGAATTCCACTGGCCGTTTACATAGGGAGGACCTGAGGTCAAGGGAAACGATGTGTAACCCTAATATACACTATGTGCTCCCTTAACGAGTTCTTGAGACTCTTATTTTCATCATATAGAATGGTATTTATTAATTTTGGTTCCTTGGTTCGTTCCCTAGTGTGTACATTGCAGCATTACATCCACATCACTAAACTGTGATCCCCTATAGTGGTAATGTCATAGATATAGTTGTGGTGTCACTATATGAGACTGGAGTGTGATCCTCTAGGATCCTTAATTTCCTCTTTGTATTTTTTTTGAATAATCAAGACCTCCCTCAACGGACTGTTGATCACCCATCTAACATGACTCATCGGTGGGGTGGGTATAATGATTGGTATTCCATCCCATATTTAGCAGGTTGATCTATGTTTGGTCTGTGGTGTCTCCAATGGTTTTGTGTGTGACCCACTATTTATGAATTAAATATATCCTAGAGTAGTGAGATTTTTTTGGGTGGGATCCAATGAGATATAACTCTTCATCAAGTATCATTGATTTGGGCATGGCCCTTGGAGTTAGTTCTCCTAGAATGAGCGTTGAATCAGAAGAGTCATGTGGATAACAGTTATTTTTGACCACCTAATGTCATGGAGAATTTCCTATGGATATATGGGTGTTTCTATTATAAATTGAATTTTTTAATCTTGAATTTATCTAAAAATGTTTGTAGTTTCCTATAAAGGGTACTGGGGTGTGTTACTGATTATTGTTATACTCACCCATTAACAACCTTTTCCCGCACATGTTGTGTCTTGTCTAGATGATGAACCTTTTAATGGTGTCTTGGGAGGACATGGAGTGTGCAGAGCACAGATGGAGCTTGAGAGACCAAGGTGTTTACCATGAGAATAATTTTGTCTATGTAATGAAAATTGGAGTAGGTTGGACTCTTTTTAATTTCTACTAGGCTTTTATTTCTACCATTTTATGTTTTCATTACCTTATTATTGTTCTCTAATGTTAGATCTTGGATGTATGAATGATTTTTTATAAAATATTTTTCATTATTTGGTCTTGGTGATGTGTGAGTGTGAAATGTAATGGTAGGATAATTCCTCCAAATTGGTGGATATACCTACCTGGTTAAGGTTACCAACCTCTAGCCTATTTGAGGTGGTCTAGGGTAGTCATGGGTCATACCTCATTAGGTAAAGTCTTGACATTATCTATTGTTTCCATTCTATAATGAATCTTTGGAATGCATGTAGAATAAGGTATGAGTTATATGGAAAATACAAATTCAAGATTCCAATAAACACAGTGAAACTTTTCTAGAAATAAATAACCAAAACCCATACAATTATAGTATATTTAATTTTGCGTTTCTATCAAACTACTTCAAACAAGTAGAGTTCATAGATAAGAAATAAGACCCACATGGTAGATGTAATTTTTTATTACATATTGTATTCATCATCACATCATTAAATTATCACATGTTTATTTGTTATATGAAATTTAACGTCACATCCCCATCAAATAATATTGGATCCATTAAATGAATGAGAGTTCATGACTGGAGTCACATTAAATTAAATTAAAAGGGAAATCATACTTCTATAGAAATTATATTTAAAAAAACATTATTCGTAGGGTATCTATAGACTAAGGTTGTGACCATAGTACCATTAAATTTTTTTTACTAACACATCACATAATCATTAAACTATATTTTGATAACATTTTTAAATTCAATTGTATAAAATGTGTGGGTAGATCTAAAACAAAATAAGAAATAAGTTTTTCTAGATTGAATGATATGTATATAATTCTCCACATCACTATTAGAAGACAAATTGGCTATCATGGTAACATGTTATTTGCATTATTTTTTGATAATAATAGTTTCATACTGACCATCATCATAAACAATCATATTCTAGAAATTGGTTGCATAATTTTCATACTACTTGAGTTTAAATCCGTAGAGCATGGGTGGTGTATTATGTGAAACAATATTATCCTCCATTTTATTAACCATTTTATTTTTCTCATTTTGAAATTCACAATTTATATGACCCACCATTCAACATTTAAATATCCAGGTAGTTCCATTCAAATAATTCACATGATTTTCCTTCAAATATTTCCTGTATTTCCATTGATTTAATTTAATTACAGAATTTGATTTAATTTATTTTTCATGAGGCATGATATTCATTTTCTAATAAAAATATAGGGAATGGTTGAAATATAAAATTTCAATTTATACCCTAATATATCATGAAATGATTTATTCAAAACAATTAATATTTATTACTGATAATTCATTTTGATGAATTTGTTTTCTTCTAATAAACAATTACTCAATTATTCATTCTGGGATAATTAGTAATCATGAAGAATACATTGAATGTAATGTGAAATATTCATCCTGAATACCAATGGATTCATCATCCTTATTATTAGTCTTATAAAATTCTATATAAAACATTTTACGTTTAATTTGAGGGAATTACATATATAAAAATAACCTCTCAAAATGATCATATTCCATGATGTAATTTTATTATTCTTGTAATGTATTCTAATTTTGGTTCTTGATTGATTTTATTTCCATTCAAAATGATAAAACAAAAGGGAATTTTTTCATTTTCATATTCATTGAGAACACAAAATATTTTCTCAATGGTGATAATCCTTTACTCAAACAGTAATGAATTTGAATATCGAATAAAATAAGAAGGATATTTCCGATTGAAAATTTCAATAGAATTTTGGGAATAACATTGATTATTTGTAAGAACAACAAGATTTATTCGTGGTCAATGGTGTGTGAGAATTGTTATATGGTTCATCATTCCAATAGTCATAGTATATTGATTCTCGGTTGTTCAATCATTTAATTTTTCATCACATTTACTAGTATTGTAATGTATTCTAATTTCACTGATTGACTAAAACTAAAAATTTATAGTGTAAGAATATAATATAATAATCACAGTTAGCTATTAAATTTACATAAAATATCATTCATAGGATTTTAAAATCCTGATTTTTATTATATATCTTTTGTTAGGTTTACCCTCAGTTATCAATGGGAATTACCAAAACATTTAAATGTTATTCAATAGTTTTACTAATCCATATGGTTAACACAAAATATTACAAAATACTAATCTAAAAAGATCGATAAAAAATTTCTTTTACTAGAAACAAGAAAAGGAATAATATTTCATATATTAATATTACATTTTCATAGATGAATATTCAATACATTTCACAAATGCATGCATGAGGAGCATAACAGATAAGTGTATTTTTAGTATAGATATACAATCATATTTTTCGATTATTCATCTTCATAACCTCTCATACAAATCATCAAACATATTAATCTACAAATAAATACACAAAAAAAACATCATATTATTTGGAACATAAAAATAGTAACGTATGATATCAAATTCCATGAAATGGTAATCATGTGTTAAAATAGTCTAGGATTATATGAAATTTTAGGATAATAATAATAATATAATATTATAAACAAAACATAAAATTTTCACACCCAACTTTTCATGAATGTTAACCATAATACTTATCATTAAACATGATATTTTAAAAACCCCTTTATCATAAGAATGATAAATCATCATAAATCAATCAAGAACCCCGTGTTTATAAAAATTATGTGGGAACCATCACAAGTATGTAAACCATTTTATATGTAATCAGTAGCATTTAAACCCATAAATCATATATGATCGAAAAACCAACCATGTTTTTCATATCATTATAGACCATTTCAAAAATTAACTATTTCCCATAGTTTATCAAGCACATTGACTTGTTTCTCATGGCGGATAAAGGATGTAAAATAACTTCCCATCATGGATCATACACATCTTATTTTTTCCAATAGTTTTCTCATGTGATATAAAATATTAATGAACAAATTCAAGGAATATATAATTTAGATCCCACAGGTCACATAGTGAAATCTTTATATACAAAATCTCTAAGATCATAAAAAATTCATCATATCATCATTTCATAAACAATGAATATAAAAATGGTTTGATAAGAATTTCATTAATTTTTTGTAGAAATACTGGAGGAATATAAATGGGATTAATAAAAATGTAATAAAAATATCCATAAACTATATAGTGAAAGTATAAATATGGTATCATCATATAGTATCCCCATTACGAAAAAATTAACATCAACCGATGTTATCATAGATCATAATTCTTTTATTATGGTCACTAAAACATTTCATAATAAAAATATATAGTTCATTTTGAAAAAATAAATTATTTAAAAAAATAAAAATTATTAATGATTACATATTATTTTAAAATAATCATTGAAAAATGTAAATCTATAATCTTTGATCAGTCATCACATGAAGCATTAATATAAATTAAATGTACGTTAAAACATGGATTCCATTTTTTATTGGTAAATTGTAAAATATAGATCCATGGGAAAAAAACTTTTTTGTTCATTTTGAAAACAAATATTAAAATTAAAACATGAGTAAAAATCAAATTAAATAATTATAGGAGTAAATTAAGGCATTAATGGTTTTTCAGGAAAAAAACATTGACTTAGAAAGAAATGGATATTAAATAGGATAGTAAAACAGCGTCAATATTCCTTAAAAAATTAATTTCATATATTAAGTAATTAATGTGATGAAAATGAATGTAAAAAATATTTATTCTATAGAAATAACCATTTGAGTATAAAATAAATGGGTTTTATAACATATGTATAATATTAATTCATCAAATAAAATTCATGAATAAATAATCCACATTAAAATTGGATTGAAATATTAATCTCCATTATTTTCTATCATATTTATTCATAAATTCTTTAACCACCTATTTAATAAATATATATATATGTATTATAAAATTATTCCATAATCACAATCAGATATATCATATAGGGTTTGATCTATATATCATATTATAACACCCATTTACTAAATATTTGTTATTCATATAACTTTTTATTGTCATAAAATCCTTGATTATCATCCATATTTGTATTTGGAAGGAATGGACATTATAAATTGATCATCATTGAATTATATGTAAGGAAATATTCAATATATATATATATTCATCAATAAAATTTATAGACAGAAAAACTTATTATACTATTCATGGAGATGGTAGGTTGTAAGTACACAAGAAAAATGTTTCAATTTTTTGATGGATGGAATGAAAGAAGGATAAAAAATAATTCACCATTATATAATCATTATTAAATCATTTTTTTAATTTTACCCTAATTTACATCCTTGTCAAAATAAAATGAAGAAAGATTCTCATCACTTATTGTAGGTGGTATTCAACACATATGCACGAGCGGAAATTACTTTTCCAAATTTTTTGAATGGTTCAAAGGTAGATAAGATCATAAAAATAGAGAATCATAATTTTGTCATATATATATAATATAAATTTTAAATCCATCATTATAATTACCCATTAATGATGTTAATGTAAAATAAATTCCCCCTCTATGTGGGGATGTTAGACATTTTTTATACATGATTGATGTTTTTATGTTCTATAGGATAATAAATTGGTGGAAAAGGTATCAGAATTATCATAATAACACATTGTATTATATGATATACTTAGGTAAAATTTATTTAATGTATTTCATAGGATTATATGATGTTTAATATGAACCAAAATTCAAGACAATCAATTAATAGTTTTAACTATTTGTTGAGAAACCCTGAATGGAAAAAATCATAAACCTTGAAACTATAGAATTTTTGAAAAAATACAGGATTAATGATGTGTTGAGGGAAGATATATGATAATATATGAAGGTTCCGGGCGCAATGGAATCATGGTTGGGGCATGACCCAACATTGATTTTTACCATGATTCATGATTATTATGGGATCAAGAAGAGGATAAATTCCATTCTCCAGGGAATATAATCAAAAATTTAGATAAAGAACAAAGAAGCCTGAAACCATTAGAGAAATTCTTGAACATAATGTTCATAATTAATTTAATTAATTTCAGAAAGAAAAATAACACATTGATCTTCAGTATTTTATTCATTAATGATGTTGATCATCCGAAATGACCCTTCCAGATTATCTTGTTGCATTTGTAAGGATCCAAACTAGAATCCCTATTGTAGTGATCGACACAGGCTCTGATGACCTCTGATCGACATTGTCGGTTCTCCGGGTTCTAGCGCGGTGAAGCGAGTGACTTGTGTCGGTTAATCATGATCACTTGTTCTTCGGACATGAATAATGTATCTCATTCTTGAGAGGGGAAAGAAGAGTATTCGAGAGATATATATTGTTTGGCTCAAAAGTTCTCAAATCAATAGGATTGTGGTCTGGTGTATATCACAATATGAATACTTGTCTATTTATATACATGGAATTTGAGTTATAATATTTAAATGCATAGTAATAATTAAATACATACATGAACATGGAGAAAACAAATGCATATAATAATAATACCACATAATTTTTTATGGCCCACCAATATCAACAAAATGGAATTATAAATAAAATTCCATATAACAAAATAATAGCAGCGTTATTATAATTTTTACCAACTAGTTAAATGATAATTTACCATCCTGAAAATAATTATTTTAATACCTGACCAACCTTGATCCGCTCAAACTCCTCTTCGATTTATTGTACACCTGAATAAATAAATAAAGAATTTACTCTCTTAATTAAATATTTTATTTACCAGCTAGTAAATAAAGATATATTAAATGTTCAATAAATTAAATAAATATATTTTATTTAATTTATGCTCTGATTTTAGCTTGAATAAAATTATTCCATGGTCTATAGAATAATAATTATTTAATTAATTAAATTCAAATAGAATTTAATCGAGACCACAAAAAACGTACTGTATGACCCTCTAGAATTCATTCTTGTTGGAATTAGGCGGGATTGCCTAAATTTAATGAGTACTCTCTAGAAACAGGTCATGGAACCCAAAAGAAAGAACGCAAAGTCACAAAAACAACATCCACATATGAACACTCACTGTGTAATATAATCCATCTATTGCAATATCTCATATAGCAAGTTTCATGATTGTGTCATAAATTTTTATGCTTGATACGTCATTCTTTGACTACCTGAAAAAAACTCATCGTTAACCCATGGACATGGAATTTAGCGCGACGGTTCTATTTCAATCAATGGTCCAAGATACAACATCTATAAATGGAAGGTTCAAATCCTTCCTTGACATATACATTAATAACATGCCACTCGCGACACACCCAATGTACCCTATTTCCCACCAACTATCTGTATGATGGGTTTCATCGGTAAATCAAAGTACATAAGTCATTACATGTATTAATGATAATCATAAACAATAAGGACCATTACACATAGTCTCATATAGAAATATCTGATGAAACCAAAACATGCTGAATTCCTACTAGCAGGTTTGTTCTCAGAATCTCTTATCTTGGATATTACCAAGTGCGAGCTTTGTGATAGGAAGTTTCATCTTCTTATGAGTACTTTCACCTGATGATATGAATGCTATGTGTCCCATCATAGTATGTCATCCAACCGTAGAACTATATTTATGAATGTTTTTATATAATTTCATGTTTTTCATCATAGTGGGGACCTTCCAGGACTTTATCAGTGTAACAAATACTCTAGGATATTATTACATCATTTTCATGAAGAACAATGAACAATATTTAAACAATACATTAAATATACTTGTAATCAATGTAAACCCAGTTGTTTCTAGGATACCAACTATTACCCACACTCACATGGACTAGGGAAAACTACCTACATCTTTTAGTCTGCTAGTCCTCAAATGATTATCATGTCTTTGCTGAGTCACGTATTTAGTAAAGGGGTATACCACATTGTCTTGTGTGGAGATACTAGTCACTACAACATCACCACTCTGAGAAACATCCCTCAAGAGATGATTCTTCTGAAGAATGTCTTTCATCTGCTGATATGACCTTGACACTTTTGCGAGATCCACAACAGTAGTATTATCACAGTACACTGTGATGAGAACTTTACGACTAGGTATCACATCTAGATCCTAGAAGAAACATCGCATCCAAACTAATTCTTCAGTTGCCTCAAATACTGCAATATACTTAGACACTACTATATAATCTGCGGCCACACTCTTCTGTGAGCACTTCAGCTCACTACAACTCTAATAAAAGTGATGATGTGTCATGTTTTCAACTTTATGTCATCTTGATCAGTCTAGAAATGAGCATCTACATATCCTCTAATGACTAGTTCCTCATCTCCTCCATAAACTAAGAACATATCCTTAGTATTCCTCACATACTTTACGATAGTCTTGACTACCATCCAATGGCGGTCACCTGGGCTAGCTTGATGTCTTCCTACAACATTCAATGCGTAGGCGACATCCATACAAGTACATAGCATGGAATACATGACTGATCCAATAGCTTATGCGTATGGATTCCATTCCATTATCTTTCATTCCTCATGTGTCTAAGGACACATTATCATTGAAATATGAATTCCATGTGATGCTGGAAAAAATCCCCTCTTGAATTGTTCCATACTTAATATCATCACTTCCATATCAATGTATGTACTTTTACATAGGCCCAACAATCTCCTTGATCTGTCAGGATGGATCTTGAACCCAAAAATATATGCTGCCTCACCCAATTCTTTCATGGACAAACATTGATTCAACCATTCCTTAATAGACTATAAGACTGGTATCTCATTTCAAATAATTAATATATCATCAAAATATACTATTAGAAAAATAATTGAACTCCCAATATAGTGTTAATAGACCCAAGGTTCACATTCATTCCTGATAAAACTAAATTCTATTATGGCTTCATCAAAATGAAAGTTCCATGACCTGGATTCTTACAATAATCTGTAAATTGATTTTTGCAACTTGCATACCTTATTTGAATCCTTTGGAGTCACAAACCGTTCATGTTGTGTCTTGTATACATCTTCCCGAAGGTTCCCAATATGAAATTATATTTCGACATCCATTATCGAAATCTCATAGTCATGTTATATCACATTATCAAGTGGAATTATGATGGATTTCAGCAATGCAGCTGGTGATAAGGTTTCATCATAGTCAATTTCATAAAGCTTTTTATACACTTTTGCAACCAATCGTTCCATATAGGTATTGTCCTGTCCTTCCATGTCCATATTCTTCTTGAATACCCCTTTCCAACCATGATTCATTAAATCAACTAGACGATATACCAAAATCCAGACATGGTTTTGGTACATGGAACCCATTTTAGAATTCATCGCTTCTTGCCACATGGAAATATCTATTCCACTTAATGCATCTTTGTTTGGTAGAGGATCATTATTATCAACTAATAATGAGGCAGCATCCTCAGTAACTAGAAAACGACACCATTACGGGTCTCTAACCTCTTTTGTACTCCTATTCACTACATGTGTCTCTATAATAGATTCTTCTTCCACGAGGCTTTTTGGAATCTCTTCCTATACCAACTCTTCTGTACGTTGAGGCTTGACCTCATCGAAGTCTATCTTTTTCCCACGATATAATTTAGATATGTGATCCCTCTCAAGAAATATGGCATGTCTTCCACTATAAGCTTTTTTCTGAGGGGTTGTATTGGTAATATTCTATTTTTTCCTTGGGGCATCCTATAAAGGTACACTTTCTGCTTCGTGGTGCGATTTTGTTGCCTAAAGAGGCCTTAACAAACGCTTATCTACCAACAAATGTAAATTTGATAAAATGTATTTTATTCCACTCTATAACACGTATGAAATACCATTTATCATTTTAGTTGGTACTTTGTTTAGTATGTGAGATGCTATTTCTAATGCATACCCCCAAAAGGATAATGGAAAATCTGCATGAATCATCATTGATCTCAACATGTCCAATAAGGTGTGGTTCCTCCATTCTCATACACTATTCCATTAAGGTGTGTAAGGAGGAGTGGGTTGGGATATTATCCTAAACTATCATAAGTAATTAATGAATTCTTGATCAAGATATACCCCACCGCGGTCTGAGCAGTGCTTCTTAATCTTCATACCAATATAGTTCTCAACTTCATTATTGCATTCCTTTAACTTATCAAAGGAATCCGACTTATACCTCCTTATGTAGATATATCCATATCTACAAAAATAATCATTAAATGATTTTATGTATGTGTACCCACCCCTTGCAGCAACTGGAAATGGTCCACACTAATCGGTAAGAACCAATTCAAGAATCACTTTATCCCTTTCACCATTCCCACCCAATGGGGTTGTGGTCATTTTTTCATGTAAACATGCATGGCATACACCAAGTAGTTTTAGTTCAAAAGAATCTAAATATCCATCTTGATGTAACTTTTTCAAGCGTTTCTCATTTACCTGACCTAGCCTATGTTGCCAAAGTTGGGTGTGGTATGAGTTTTGTAGAGTATCATTGTCATCGATTTGCATTACATGGTTTGTGTAATCCAACACAAAAAGACCATTGTATAAAATTTCTCCACCGAATAAAATACTATCATTATAAAAGAAGAATCATTAATTTCCAAACATGAATAAAAATCCATATATATCTTGTCTGGATATAGAAATTATGTTTTTGGTTACAGAAGGAACATAAAAACAACCCTTTAACACCAAGTTCATCCAAGTTGGCAACGTGAGGAGGTAGTCATCAATAGTAAAAACAACAAGTCTTGCTCCATTTGCTACTCATAGATCTACCTCCCCTCGATCAATGTTCTTAAATCTTCTTGGATACTGTATTTGGATACATATTTGAGCACCACAAGTTATATCTAACACCGAATTTGTAGAAACAGATAGATTTCATTCCATAATAAACTCACCTGAAACACAACCTTTCTTCTTCGGCTTGGTTCAGTAATTCGTCCTATGGGCATTCTTAACACATGTGAAACAAATAGCCTCATTTTCCCTTGCCTTCCATTTGATCTTCCTCTTCATGGAATGTCGTGAAGAATATTTGCCCTTAAAGATCCCTGCCATCAATTTCCTCTTATTCACCACATGGACAAAATGATTTTCACGTTTCATATCTTTGTCCACTTGGAGAATGAGGATATGAAGATCAGGTAGAGAATTATCAATTTTGTTCATAATAAAGATGGCAACAATGTTATAGAATCTCTAAGGGAGGGATGCGAGAATGAGATTGGTTCCCAATTATTTGGGGGACTTTAGACCGAAGAACCACTTGGTGCTCAATGTAGCCAATGATCGTGACTACATGAGGCCCATCTTGAGCACCTTCTCCAAGCTTACTCTAGAAGAGTACCTTAGAGATCTCAAACCTTTCATGTCTTTCTCTCTCCTGGTAAATACCATGGAGGTTCTCGAGCATGCTTTAAGAATCTATGTTTTCATGAGACTTCATGAGCTCACTAGACACTGTTCAAAACATAAAACACAGATAGTTGACCGCGTAATTCATATGTTTCTAACAGACCTGGAAATCCTCATAACTCACTTCCTTGGAAGGCAGATTATGTAATGATGACTCTAACATGTACGTCTTTCGTTCAAGGTGTATGATAACCTGAAGTCGTCTAAACCATTCTTGGAAGTTACTGCCAGTGAGGATGTTTTATTTATATAGAATTTCTCGTATGGATATTGTGGTTGATGAGTTTGTCTTTTTTATTCTACAATTAATAGATCATCTCATTAGTAATTTATTGATTACATTTTAAGATAAATAATAAATTTTATTAAGTTTCCAACTATTTTATCAAGTACCAATGTCCCTAAAATAATTTACTCAGAATATTAATTTCCCATGAAATTTAATTGGAAATGATCCATATCCCCCTTCGCGTAATCCCAACAAGGGTTGGTCAAGATATTAGAAGGTATTTAGGTTGACAGGTCTTTTCTAACTGTGGGATTGAAGCTTCTTGATCTGTTGAGTGGACTCCCCAATCCTGAAATCATGACTTTGGATTTTCTCAACTCTTGCCCCCAATATAACCCCAAGTCTAGCAAGGGATACTCCTCATGAAGAAATATGGTTATGTCAACCTGAATCCTTTCATAAGGGATTCTTTTATAAAATAATGTGTCCCAACATGGATTGGTCAAACACATGGTTTTATTGAGTTTTCCCCTAATCATGTAACAAAAGGCTTGTTCTGACTTAATATTTTATTTGAGGGATTTTTTTCTCTTATGCATGAATTTCTTATTATCACATGCTTGTTAATTGTATATGAAACTTACATAAGTGTAAAACCATGTCTTGATAATATTTACGCATATATATGGTTAATTTTAGTTCCATCATTCATGCTTATTTAGTTCATTAATTATGTGACTGTGACAACACATCCATAATGATAAATTATGCAACTAAAAAAATAAAATAAAGTAAATGGCATGATTATGAGATTTTTTAATAGTTAGTTTATCCGGAGTTTGATAAACTAACCCTGAAAATGGGGAGAAACACCTTGAATCTTTTGGGTTCGTGTTTACAGCATCCACCTGTCGACCTCTATATCTCATAGGATTGGTTTTGTCTCGACTCCAGCATGAACCACCTCCACTAGCATGGAAGTTCAATCCATTACACATGCATTTTTTTCGCTCACATGTAGTTCGGGGGTAAAATGGGTTTTACATAATATAATCCTTGGGGATACATTCCCTAAATATTAATGTGGAGAAGGCTCACAGACCAAAAATATTTTTTCAAAAAAATAAATTACAAGAAAACATCTGAATATAAGGTTTTTTGTATACCTCATGATCATTTCTACATGAAATGATATTTATACAAACATAATACTAGAAATCAATTCTTTTATCATTAATTTTGATGAAAAATCACACTCAAATAAATTATTTATCATTTTTAATTAATTAATTATTTTATCATAATCTCTTTTCTGAATATCATTGAGATTCTCATCCAACATACTTTTAAACAAATAAATTCATTTTACATTATATTTTTATGAAACATGTACCATGGAATCAACTCGATGAATTACTGTTCATAACTACCCTTTGAGTATAAATGATCATTATTCAACTTTTAAATTAAACGAATATTTATAGAATATCTATCACGTGTTGTGACTCAGCTTTACACCCGCATGATGGTACACAACTCAAGGGTATGTATAATAAAATAATAAATTTTAATAAATATGCATATTTTGGATGATTACACGATGTATAGTTCCTACTACACTGCGTGTACAATTAGTCATCATCTATCTGAAGTACACGCTGGGGGAAAATACATGTGAGTGTACATATGAAATATTTGGAGTACACGGCAGGTCCAATGGGTGATATGTCGTCTAGTTCCTCGTTACATGGTCACCATCTGGTCAAGCCATGTATGGGGAAAACGGTATAACCATAACTCGAAGGGACTACATGTTGTGTCCATTGGGCCACATGTTGTGTAACCAAGAAACCAAGTACCACATCTTCCTGGTCCACACATGAAGTTATATAAGATATAGAAAGACTCCAACACATGACTTGTTTTCGAGGACCGATCGGATGCATTGAATCTTAATTTCATGATGTTTAATTTTGAATACACGTTGTGTGTTCTGGTATTGTACGAGAATGAAGCTTTGGCACCTCAAGATGTGATCCTCTATTTTATTTTAATCCAAATTAAAATAAATGATCATTTATGTAAGGTGAACGATAAATGAATGAGGAGGAATAGATCTGAAGATTCAGATTTGAAGAATAATTAACTGGAATTGAAACTACTAAATTATTATATCTGTTATTCATTATCAAAATATTTAAATTATTATAATCTTTGATGTAACTGCTCTGATACCACATGAAGGTTCCGGGCACAGTGGAAGCGGGGTTGGGACATGACCCAACGTTGATTTTTTCCACGATCAATGATTATTCTGGGATCAATACGATGATTAATTCTGTCTTAGTGGAATATAATCAATGATATAGATAAATAAAAAGAGGCATAAACCATTAGAGATAATCCTAAACATCATGTTATAATGAATTTAATTAATTTCATAAAGTAAAATAATTACTGGATCTTTGGTATTTTTTTCATTGATGATATTGATCATCCAGAATGACCCTTCCAGATTATCTCACTGCACTAGTATTAATCCAAACTAGAATCCCTCTAGAGGTGATCCACACATACTCCCATGGCCTCCAATTGACATCGCTCATTCTCCGGGTCCTAGCACAGCAATGTGAGTGTCTTGTGTTGGTCATTCTTGATTCCCTGTTCTTCGGTCTTGAAGAATTTCTCTCATTCTTGAGAGGGGAGAGAATAGGATTTGGGAGAGAAGTTTTTTGTCTCAATAATTCTCAAATCACCAGTCGTGTGGTTTGGTGTATAAAATAATAAGGGTACATGTCTATTTATATACATGGAATTTTAGTTACAATAGTTAACTTCATAGAAACAATTAAATATATTCACGAACATGGAGAAAACCAATTCAATTAATAATAATATCACATTATTGTTTATGGTGTGCCAACATAGGAAAAATAGATTTATAAATAAAATTATGAATCACAAAATAATAGCAGAGTTATTTTAATTTGTGAAAATTAGTTAAATAATTATTTACCATCTTACAAATAATTATTTTACTACCTGACCAGCCTTGGTCCGCTCGAACTCCAAATCAATTTACTGAACACCCAAATAAATAAATAAATAAATTATTCTCTTAAATAAATATTTTCATTACAAACTATTAAATAAATATTTATTAAATGTTCAATAAAATAAATAAACATATTTTAATTAATTTATGTGATCATATTAAATTAAATAAAATTATTCCATGACCCTGAGAATAATATTTATTTTGTTAATTAAAATCAAATAGAATTTAACAGAGACCACATAAAACACATAGTGTGTGGCCCTCTAGGATTTTTCCTCATTGGAATTAGGTGTGCTTGCCTAAAGACCAAGTGTACTATCTAGCAATGGGTCAAGGTACCCAAGAAAAAGAACAAAATGTCGCAACAACGACATCCACATACAAAATCTCAAATGTGTAATATAATTACTTTATCGCAATATCTTATCAAGATGGTTAATGATTGTTTAATCAAAATTTATTCATGATACGTCATTCTTTGACTAAGTGAAATAAACTAGTCGTTACACCATGTCAAGGAATTTTTCACTACAATTTTATTTCAATCAAAGGGCCAATATATAAAATTCCATAAATGGAAGGGAAAATCCTTCCTCAACTTATCCATTAACAACATGCCACTCGTGACAAACTCAATGTTCTCTAATTCCTAGAAGCTATCTGCCTGACAGTTTTCTTCAGTAAATTAATGTGTGTAAGTTATGAAACGTATTAATGATAATATTAAAGTATAAGGATCAATACAGATGCTCATAGATAGAAATATCTGATGACAAAAAAACATGAAGAATTTAAACTAGTGTGTCTTTTCTCATAATCTAATATCTTGCAATTATAATGTGAAAACTTCATGAGAGGAAGTCTCATCTGTTTACGAGTATTCACACCTGACGATCTACTTGAAATGTCCATAATAGTATGTCATCCAACTGTAAAACTGTATTATGGAATATTGTTATTTCATTTCAAGGTACTCATCATAGCGGGGAACTATCATGACCTTATCAATGTAAAAAGTACTCTAGGAAATTATTACATCATAGTTATGCAGAACATTGAACAATATGTTATAATACATTAAATATCCATATAATAAAAGTAAAACCAGTTGGTTCTAGGAATCCAACTCATACATTATAATAGGAATTTAATGATCTATATACCTAAATGTGGACAAAAACTAATGAATAGGGGTTTACTTTTATAATATAGTTAAAACACACACATTAAATATTAGAAAAACTGAAATATAATTTAGAAATTTTCAAAATTATTTTTCAAAATGGTTAGGTAATTGATGAAAATGGTATAATGTATAAATAACATCATGTAATGATATATATATATATATATGTTAGTCTAATTTTTAACCTACTAATTTTATAATCCATTTGTTAACAATATTTTTACTTAATTGGTGTAGAAAATCATTATTAAAGGGATATAAATGTACATATATAGTGAAAATTTACATAGAAATGGATTAGAAATGCAATTTTCATCCATATAATATCTACCATGTATGATTTAATATTTATAATTATTTTTATATAGTAAAATAAAATAAAATAGTCCCAAATTTGAAATAATTTAATTTTTTATACTATTCATTTAATTTAATAATAAATAAATTAATAATAATATGGAATTATAATATAATCTTTTGACATATATGTACTATGTTATATTTATAAAAAAATTAATGATGCTCAATAATTTAACAAAATTATATCCCTTTTCATATGTTTAATATCTATTAGTAAACATTCCTATTAATTGAATAAATTATATATATGTGATGCGTAGTCATTTAAAAAAATTTCCATTTTCTAAAAATTAAAAATTAATTACAACTATAGAAAACATATTATTGATCTTTGAAATACACATTTTAAATTGAACATAAACTCTTTCTATCCATATACTAATATTTTAGACATATTAATTTTAAGGGAGTGTAATTTTCTTTATTAATTTCACCAATTAATATAATGATCATAATTAATGAAATATTGAACAATGTATGGTTCTATGTTTTGTAAATGTAGTATATTCTAATTTAATATGCTCTATAGGTTTTGTGGATGGTCTAAAAATAAAATTGATCTTTGATATGTAAATATTAGAGTTAGAGAACATGAAATTTAGGTATTTTTATATGTTTTATGGTTATAAGAATGTTTTGGGAGTGATTTTTTGTTTTGGATCAATGGGATTTTAGATGCTTATTTTTGAAAGAGGTGTATAAGGGAACACTATTAAGACCTTGTTATTCATATGCATGACCACATAACCTTGATGGATATTGTATAGGCATATGAATTGTCTAAACTATACGAGGGACATGATTCTAACCTAGAGGCTATCTTGTATAGGTACATAAATTGACTAAGCCATAATGATAAAACAAATAAATGTTTATTTTATATATAAAAAATTGGATATGTGATAATATGGCTTGGTCATGGTTTACCATAGAGTGTACCTACCCATGGATGGGTTTTCATACACCAGATATTATTCCCAACCCTATGTCCAAATCAGGTCACTAATTAATGTGGAATAAATTTCAATATTTTCCCTTCCACTATTATGTTTATTTCTTCCATATTCTATCCTAATTCAATCCCAGTATCCCCATAATTGGGATCTCCCACATGGTATCTTCATAGGATTGAACATAACTCTTTCTTCAATACACAGAACTGGATATTGTCAATTGCATTGGTTATCCCTTTATATGAAACAAACTCAATATTATACCTTTTTTCATTTACCATGTCGTATTGAGTTCTAATTCAATGTGACATCATATGTCATATTCTAGAATATGATCCTTTGTATTCCATTTTTTCTTGTTCTAGCTCAAATCATAGGCCTAGAATGCATGTGTGAATCATCCTGTGTATAAGGTAAGAGGTCCCATGATTTTCCCTAAATTTATAGTTGTATATATGTTGATCAATTGTGAAGCATGATGGAAAACCCGAGTGTCCCCTCATAAATTATTTTTTACATATACATAGATTGTGATCCAATATTATATGGAATTTAATCATCGATTAGGGTTGAGAAATACATTTTTAAAACACCATTGGATGGTTTCTAAACAAATTCAAAAAACCATGAGCTTCTTATAAATTTGGCCACATTTAGAGGTGTGTTCTTTCCCATTTCAATTTAGAGGTCCAAATTCACTAAATAAATTTGATTATTTAAATATAATTTATTGAATGATACATATCTGGGATTTAAAATACTAGGATATGTATTATAACCACCTTTTTATGTTTGTTTTTTTAGTTTTAATTAAATATTATAATTTAATATAATGGATTGATTGATTGTTACAAGACCTTATAAGAACAATATATGAATTTGAACCACCTTTTGATGACGATAGTTTACCCAAAAATGAAATGGAAAATATAAATTAAATGTATTATTCATGATATAGTTATATGATGATCTCCTATATATTCCTTATTATATTTAAAGGGAGATATATAGGATACAACTCATAACACTATGGTTGAAATTATTGGTAATGGTGGGATTTTATTATTTATAACTAGATTACATCACAACATGGGCTATCAATGGGTTCTCATATGAACACAATGGGTGGGAACATATGTATAATGGATTTATATATATTAGGTCCTCAGGGGTATTATTACATAAAAACAATACACAAATATACTGCACACAAAAAGTATCAAATGTCTGGCTATATAACTTCCAATGGATAACTCACCCATAGAGTGACACCTGGATTCATATGAGGAGTCATAAGGACGAAATTATAGGGAGATGGGTTCATGGTTCAGATGGAATGATACATGGTTTACATATATCTAATTCCATGACCTATATCATGTTACATATTAACTAACTATTTAATTAATTGAAGATACAACTCCACCATTTCTAGAACTTACTTGGATTTGTTTAATGAAATTACTATATGAAATCCTTATTTTATACATTTCTTAAATTATAATTATTTTGGAACATGTTCATCCCGTAAATTGATATGATCTATGAGGGATTATGTGGATTTGATCTAGGCCTTGAGTCATTTTTATAAATTAAATCGTAATTGGTGATTTTTAAAGATATTCCAGATGAAGTCAGATATGTTGGTATCCAATGGGTATCTTGTTTGGAATCCATCCTATTATGTGATTTATGTATTTCAGTAGAAGATTATTTTATTACCCGTACCATGATTCATTATATATTAATGGGATTTATGGAATTAGTCATCATTTTTTGGACTATATATTATATGTCCCACCATGTTTGGGCCACCGTTAGGTACCCGGAGAGAAATCATAGTTGATGGACTAGGATCATGGATCGAGAATTCTTCCAAGTTGTTAATAATTTTCATATTATGATTTTATGTGGAGATAGATGAAGATAATGTACTTAGGATGTATTTATGTGATGTGGTTTTAATATATTTATTCTATATTTGAACAATTATATTATATTTACCAGTTTTATGTATATGGTGGTGTATTGTAGCATCATAATGCATAATTATACATTACTTTATTGTTGAATGTTTTTTTATTATTTTCACTTAATTATATATTATTTATCTTCTTGTATTATTAATTTTTTATAAATATATTTCATCCACACTTATCATGAAGGTATATTATTCCCACCATTCAACCATACGAAACTATCATGAATATAGAGTCGACTTGAATTTGTGGAGAAATTATTGAGGCACTGTGGAAAACTAGAATGGGGAACCATATCAATGGATCCATGGTTGAGACATCAATATTTCTTATCATAAGATTATTTTAATTTTGTCTTACTATTTTATAAGGGTAACATGTGAATGGTAATGTGTCTTCACATGGTATTTCACTTGTGTCTTTTTCCGGGAATCATTCACATGATAGAAAGATAAATTTTTCCAGTTTGGGATTGATGTTCACAATTATCTACTATTGTACTTGATTATCATTTCACCATGGGTGATGATTGTACTTTTATAGCTTAGTGATCTATATGATTTACACTTGGACTGGTATGGCATGGAGGTGTTGTTACATGAATTAGTATAGGCATGTAGAGGTACACCTAACATGAGTATTCCATTCCATTTAGAATTAATTGTTCATTTACTGATGTATGATGATTATAAACCATTATTGAGTGTTTTTTAATATTTCCTATTCATATACCATCTTAGGTGATTGTATTTCATGATTTACTATAAGAACTAATTAGGTGATCTTTATGATTCTTATCTTTGTTCATTACTTCTGTGGTATCGTTCTATATATACTATTATTCTATGATTCATGATAAAAAAACATGGTAAAATTATAATACCTGGTTTTTGTTTGATGTAATTTGATCATCCTAAATTATTTTTTCTTATATATCTTGGTTGTGGCACTATAATTAACCAATTATGAAATGTTTGGGCTATAAACCATTGTTTGAAAGGGATTAAACATTTATTGGTGTGATTAAGTGGGTTGTAATAACTATTTATAATGTGTATATTCCACTATAAATTTCAAAGGGTAACTCATTTAATCAATCCATACCACATTTTGTTTTTATATTCTGATACCAACTATGGAAACTAGGTTGTAGTAACATATAGTTCCAATTGTGAAATAAAAACGAGTTCACTTCATTAATTTGTACATGAATACTAGTATGTGTAATATCAAAAATGAACAATTATACCCAATTACGTAATTTGATCATGATTTATATGAGTCCATCCCATTATTGGTGTGTTATTTCACAAATGAAATAACTATCATGTTTTTCATTTAAATGGTATGTCAAGTGTAATTTATAGATAATTGTATCCCTAAAATAGAAATAGGTTTCCATGTATGTAAACAAAAAATATCATAAAGGGACAGTATTCAGTCATATTTATTAATATATATTTTAGTATGATACACCATGGGGCTATATTCATGGTAAATATGGGATGATTTTTTAAAGTGTCATTTTCATCTTATATGATATTACATATAAATGCATGCTAGAATTATGTTGATCCAGATCACTAAAATTAATAAAATACATTTTATCTACTTTTGAGAACAATCAATATGGGGATCCCTTTAATATAAATTGAAACTAGAAAAGAAAGGATGTTTTTCATATTTATCTTGTAAATTTACATTTTTATAATATATTATAATTATAATGAATTTTTGATAATTAATATGGTTAAAAAGGAAATCACATGATATTTTTCATATTTTAATTCATGGAATCAGCTATCAAATGTATTTAGTATGGGTTTCATACATAAATGTTAATGGATATACCTTTTTATATGAATATTCTTCAATTTTGAACATATGAGTTTCCATTAAAATCTCTAAAATGAAACCTTTTTAGGTGTTTTTATCATGGAAATCATGTAAGGGTCAACATTAGTTTTTTTTGAGGTGTTATTTAATTGGGAATGTGATCATTTCAATTAAATTTTTGTAAGTGTTTTCCTATTGGTGTTAGTGGGCCACTTGAGTCGAGTAGGACTCTTAGTTGACAAGATTAAACCCTAAGGATACATGTGGTTTTTTGGAATGTTTAACCATGAGGTGGTATCATGGTATGAAGATAACTGTGTAGTGTTAAGTCTGTTATATTTTATATAGGTGTTGTGACCCGTTGGGGTGAACTCTCATGGGAAGATTCTTTCAAAGAATAAAATAATGACATTAAAAGTCTTTTGTGGTTATTTTGTAACACATAACATGATAAATTATTTACCACTATGGTCCATGGTCCTCATACCTTTATTTCGTTGTATAAATTTTAATGATTGTTATTGGCCTGATAGATGTTGTACGATTAAATCTGTCATGTGGGATGTGGTTCTTCTTCTAAAGATCATATACGTAACTGGATAGACTTAGATTACCCAAATAACAACATAGACTATAGTACTAAGGCATTTGGATTTTTTATAGGGAAAACTATGATGTAGTTCTTCCAAAGGATTACATTCTTTTTAATATAAATAAACATGCTATTATGCTCACATCAAGATAGATTAATAGATGGTTTGTGGGATTAATGTTATAATAAAGGTGATTCTAGAATTTTCAATGAAACACATAGGTTTATTGGATATTTTAATTAGCATTAATGGGGAATATATTTATGGTTCCTAAACTATATGACAAGAGTTTGGGTTGAAGACTCCATAGTTTTTTTAATACAAATCCTTGAGGCGGGTGGACATCTGATAAATCAGTTCCTTTGTATATACCTGGTTTTGAATAGAATATCATGGGTGTCACTTGATGTGTTAGAAATTTTTCTTTCACGTAGCACAGTCAACATTATCTAGTTTATATACACCCAACATGATCAATATTCCGGTCTCAAGTCATATTGTTCAAGATAATATGCCTACTATAAATGAGAACATAGTTCATGATTCATACACACAGAAGCTATTTAAAAATTTAACATTAGTGATTTTATAGGTGATAGATGAATGTATATTATTTCAAATATTCATATCATGTAAGAATGGTTACAAAGATCAGAAGATTAATTTAAATGAAGTTTTTGGAGAAATTTCTTTTTTTTGATGTGAACCGGGTGATACGAGATGATTGATCCATGGGGGGACTCGAAAACATATCCTCAAGAGATGTGGTTTCATGTGTTGTTAAAGGAAAATATATCCATGATTCTTGTGATTGTGGCTCATATAGTGTTATAAACACCTATCAAAGAAATATTTGGGTTCTCATTTTCTAGAGGCAATTGTTCCCCATATTAGGACATCATATCAAATACACTAATATATCATCTTCACCATGATTGTGTCTCAACCGAAATAAATTTATATTCATAATGGAAGGACTAAATATGATTTTTTCTTAATGATCAGTACTAAATAAGATATATGGTGTGTATTATTCATATGATCCTTTAAGTGTGGTGATCCATATTGTATAATGAAATCAATGAAAACATGGAATCTATTCTTGATGTGTGAGAATATGTAATGATTTATTTTTATGATAGCAGTAATGATTACTTGTCTTTTAGAAATACAAGAAGTTATATAGAGGCATGGGATGTGGTATTCAAAAAATTGATTCCTTAGGGAGATGACCAATCTGCTCTTATAGTGGGGAGTGGTACATTATTAACTAGTTAGTGAGCCTCATGTGAGAAGGGTTGTGGGATCCTGCGATTTGACATCAGATAGTTTTTTTGGATCCAGTATTCCATTGAATAAACAAATCATTATATGATTATAATACTCAATTAATTCGATGTATATGATTAATTATGGATTTGGTTGAATTCTTGATTTTGGTGTTAATATGAGAGAATCTTATTAAAATAAATGTATTCTGTATTGAGAGAGTGTTGGTGATAGGGATATAACATGATGCTAATTTTTATAGGGATATGGATTATATATGGGAAATCAAGCCATGTTATCTGTGAGATTCAGTTTGAATGATCATTACAATATCTGTATTTCATAGAATAATAATCTAGAATATAGTTTTATTGATGCATCAGTTGTAGGAGCATTACATTTTTAAAATATTTCACTCAAGGATGTTAAAATTTAGTTCTCTAAAACTATTAAATAATTTTATTGTGGAGTCACATCGTCCATTCCATTTGAATATTATGGTTGAAAATTAAAGGTTCTATCATGTATTTTCATTGAAATTTTTACATTACTAGTCTTATTAAAGTCTATTGGAATTTGACCACACATTTAATTTTATAAACATGTTGTAATATTCTCTATGAAAGTAATATATTGATTAAAAACCCAATTTGTATTGTGAAGTAACCATTAATACTGATTTTCCATGAATATCTAGAAACTATGGTGAGTATCACTATAGATAGCTATATAAATGATACAATGATGTGATCATGTCTTGATTATGTTGAGATTGTGTAATCACCAAATTTGGGATTTGATGGTTGTTTTGAGCATTGTGTTGAGTTTTTTAACATTACTATCTTGTGTATAATGTGATTCAAGAGGTGTGTTGGGTGTCTTCAAATGAAATGTGACTTATTGAATGATACTCGATGACATGATTTGGATGAGTGTCCTTCTCATTATCCCCCATTGTTTGTTGGGAACATGTAGTTATATGATGGGGAAGTATGAAGCTCCCATATTTTGGATTAATAGTAATTTGAAAAGCAATTCTAAAATATAATTTTTTTGTTTTTTGGAACCATCAATCAATCTTGGAAATTCAATTTTGGGGCCGAGGACGTATAAAATGGATATTTTTGGATATGGTTTCAGTATTTGGGAATGAATTTTGTATATGGACATGTTTTTTATGCATTTTTCTTTGAGAAACCAATGTATGGAAGGGACAGATAGGAGATCATTGTTAGTTCTCACCCATATAGACTATTTTATATGTTAATTCCATTTTTATACTTGGTTAGGGGATAGGTGATAACTATGTTACCAGGTTTTATAGGATCAAGAAATGTTGAATCCATATGGATATGCATTAGGACAATGTTGGTTGTCTAAAAAAGTGTAGGGGAGGTTACACTTCTTATGAATAGATTCTCAAATTGTGTGCCCCACCTTGTGATGTTATGTCCCTTCTAATATTGGAATCACATGGATGGTGTATGACTTTCCAAACTATGTGGCCAAACCATGTATCTCATTAAAAAAGATAAAAAAATTTCACAAGGAATTATTTAAGGGTATTCCTTCTTTTACAGTCCTCATATGCACACCAAAACCGAATTTTCAAAGAAATACCTTGGCCTCCTCTATATTTTTTAATTCCTAAACCATACAAGCTCTGAATTGGATTTCATTTAATGCATTAGACAAGCCACATCAAGATTAATATTATCTGGTTTTCTATTTTACATTAATATTGATTTATTGAATACTATTTCAATATAATCCTGTATTCCCTTTCTCCAAGTAATTTTCATAGTTTACCGTTATCACTCATTCAAGAAAAAAATAAAGGAATGGGAATATATAGTTGAAACATCACATGTATGAGGTAGGTAGTATCATGATTTTTTTATAAATATTTGTTATATATATTTTTATATATTCTTCCTTGTTCTGGAATCCCCATGAATATCCTCCTCAAACTTTTTTACATAAATTAAATTTGTGATCCCTTGATATATGACCATAGACAATGCTGAGGGTTTAGAAACCCAGCTAGAAGAACCCATATTTTTCTTTTTAAACCAACAAGATCAATCAGTGGTTGGTTATAAATTTATTTCACCTATAGAGATTCTTTTTTTTCCAATTTTAATATCATGATTGTAATTAATTAAATGAAGTGTCTTAAATACATATAATGGATATATTGGTACCATAATAATATTTATAATAATATGAAATGTATTATAACCAAATTTTATGGAGAGTTTTTTTCTCTTAATTAAATTCCTTAATTAAATATATTATATTGATTTATACCTTTCTAGGAATTTATGGCTGATGCTATGTGCTTAAATAGTATTATAATTTAAATCGTTTTCCATTTAATGAAATAGTCCTTTTGAATTAATTTTACTTATAAATTTAATGTTTATAATGTGAACCCATTACCATTTGTTGAATCATACCAAGAGTTATACATGGTTTCTGACTCCGAAATCACTACATGGACTCATCATTCTTATTGAATCTAAATATATTAAAAATATTATACCATCTTGTCATTTGTGATACCTAGGATATCATATGAACTCCATGTATTATCACACCAAATAAGTGGAATTTTTTATTCCATGAGTGATACATGGGTTCCCAATATATAATTCCAAGGATGTATTCATAGGGAATTTTATTATATTTGGACAAAAGTGACATATTGATTCATACAATGAATTCAAATGGGTCAATTTTAAGAAATTTTATTATACCATATCATTAGTGACACTAGAGGTTCATGGATGAAATAAAAATAATGAGATAATTTATTTTTTTATTATAATATGATGTTATTGAAACATGGGATTCTTATGTAGAATTACAATGATAAAATTAGTGGAAATTGACCTTATAACACACATAGATATAAACACTAATTTCTATGAGGAATATCATAAATGATCTTGTAGAGTTATTGGTTAAAATTACACATTGAGTGAATCCTTGTTTACTCATATGGATATCCCGGGATGCGATCTGGTTTTGAATTAATGAATAGATATATTAATTTATGTGTTGCTTCTGTCTGGCCAATGAACATATTGTGATTCTTTCAGTGATTTAAATATATGATTAAGTTATATTATTACTTTTTCAGGTTAATATCCTATGTTACATGTTCATCCATTATATTGATATGACACATGGGGAAATACTTTTTTATTTAGTGGTATTTACTCTTAAACCGAAGTATATGGTATTAATTGGGTGTCCAGTTTGGAACATTGTTTAAAATTTGGATTATGTATTTTATTCATAATTTATATTATTTCTTGAAAACCACATAATTATATATTCATGGTATGGTTGAAAATATAAACCATTGGTGTTTACAAATAGTTATTGTCTCACCCCCTGTTCAAGATTGAATTTTCTACCAAGATAGAACTCCAGATTTCAAGATGAGAATAATGGATTTAACTTTATTTCCTGCTCCTAGTCAATGTAGTCTAGGACATGATATAGAGATATGGGATAAGCATGTAAACAAGATTCATTCATGGGACTGATTCATTAATTTATTAATTCTATATCTATATTAATGTATTGTATATATCTACTCTATGTATATTGCAATATATGATGGCATGATCATACAGGTTTATACATTCCTTTTTATTGAATGTTAGTTTTCATAATTTACTTCCACTGGTATGGTATTCACCTTCTTCTTCTATTTTTTTGTTGTATATATTGCCTCAGAACTAATATCAGGAAGTCTAACACTCCCCACAATACCATTATTTTATATTCCAAACTAGTTCGTATCTCATGGCATATAGGGAGGTATGCCTTATTCCATGTGGAGAACCAGCTTGAGGAACAATTTCATTTCATCCCAATTCCATATTTCATAGACCATGTGATGATATATTAAAAAATGTATAGAAATACATATATTACAGTCACCTAATATTATAATGAAAACTATTAGATAATCATCGAATCCTTATCCCAAATTTTTAATAGTATTTTACTCATTTTACCCTTATTGAGGAGAGAAAGTATATTACGGTTACAATTCATATATAAAATAAGTTAATGTAAACTATTTAAATTTTTTGATCATCTTGTTTCCAAATATGGAAACTATTTTTCATTATTAAATTTATAAATTATGTATAAATTAATTTTTAAATAAGTGTTCAAAATTTATCAAAATAAATTTTAGAAAATAATATTTATTCATAAATGTTGATATATATTGTCTTCTCATTGATATATAAAATATAATATAAATTTTAGAAAATGTTATTGAATATATAATATATATAATTAATTAAAATCAATCTCCAAAAGTGAAAAAACAGTATATTAAAATAAATACACATTGCATGAATAAAAAGGATTTAAGCTAAAAAAATATCATTAAAATCAATTTTTTTTATTTTTATTTCAAATAAGTAGATAATAATGAATTTATTTTATTCGTTTCTAAACTATAAATTTATCATAAATTAGTTTTCCATATTCATAATATCCAATCAAAATTATAGTTACTAACTATTACTGTATATAATATTATAATATTATATAAATGATACTTTAGACTCAACATTCCATGAAAAAAATGTATCACAAGATATAAAATTTATTTATTGAGATATTTAATATTAAATCATAGTGTGTAATAAGTATTATCCATTAATTATGGTGTATTCATTTTTAGGATATATTTGAATCCTAGATAAGAAATTCTAAGAATTTATTTCATGTATATCTATTTGAATTCAATATTTTGTAATATAAGAAATAATTATTTAATAAATAGGTTTTATGGTTCATAAATTGTAATATTAAAATTTGAGTCATTATTTAAGAAAACAACATTTATTCACTGAGAATAATAAAAACATGATAATATCTGAATTCAACATTAAGGATCATAACCAAAACACCAAAACAATGAAATAATTAAAACCATAATCTTTATGAAAAAATCTATTCATATACCATGTATTATATGGGAATAATTTTTTTGTGATGAATGAATAACAACATGATTAGTAAAAAACAAGTTAGGACAATTGATATTACTCACACACAATATTGAAAATAAATAATAACATACCAATATACATGTGATGAATATTTTTAAATGAACATTATATAAGTATTATTGAATGGAAATGATTATTAATTTGATGAATAAGTTATTTATTATTTTCATTCAAGAGGATACAATTCATTTCAAATAAGAATCAATTGAAATAATGGTTTCAATTTATATCATTTATGTTTATGAGATATATTTTTTAATGGTCACTATAATGAATTTAATATAGTGTGATTACCACTAAATGAATTTATCTTACCATATTGTTGGTATATGAAGATTCATATATTTTACTAATTTTAAATATAATTAGATAAAAAATATATTAATGTTGAGATTGTTTTTTATTACATTTTATTCAAACTATCAGGGTTTTCATCTCGATGACCCTTTATTTAGGGATGTTTGGATATTACTCACGATAATTATTTTTGATATTGAAACTATTCCTCCATTGGTTCTAATTTTATAATTTTTTTCTTGGAAACATCACATTCATTATTTATATTCATTTCTCTAGAATATAATTGGTTTATATATCAAATTATTACTTTTTTAATAACTAAATCATCCTTATTGTGTTATAATTTTTTTCATTTTATCTTTGTATATCATTTTATATGGTATTCCCCAATTACAGTTTAGGATGTTAATTATGATTAAAATAAACATTATTAATGAATTCGTTTTCTTCCTAGAAATGAAACTATATTTTTAGTTATTTTCATTCTAACAAATGATAGGTTATTACCCATGTTTAGACATTCCTATTCACACAATTATGTTCCCTTAATATTTTTAAAAACAATAATTTAATAGTTTTTATTTCATTCATAATTCCCCTTATCAGTATTTTCTTGAACTGGATTCCACTAAACTGGTGCTCTAAGCCGGTGGGTCACAAGACCACAAGTGTCCTCCCCATATCCCAAAGGCTTTCAACTAGCATCGAGAGCCAAAGAGGTGAGAGTGGAGAGACTACAAACTCATATCAGAGTAAACTAATCGAGGGAATAACTATGTATCATACACATTTGAAAGTAAACATAGTATGAAACTAGTAAACAATTTAAATAGAAATGTTTGTAATAATAAATGAAATATTTTCTAATCCTGTACATCTATTCAGCACAATATAAATTTGTTCACACATTGGGATGAAAATACAGATACAAATTTTCATATGAAACTTAATGTAAATGTATTGGTATCAAATACTAACTCTGAGCAATACCACATACATGGTCTCTAGGCACTGTCAAAATATAACATCCAGATTTTTAGAACCACACAACCATCATTGCTCAATCCTGCTACAGTGGGCCCCATCCCTACCAACTATGAAACTCATGCTCAACATAAAAAAGAATACATATAGTCTACATGTTCATATAGGTGAATGTGTAGGGTTGAGAAAGTATCTCAATAGGACACCCCTACAAGAAACCTAAAATTATGCTGCTAAAGGTGTATGAAAAAGCCACATTCTCAGCCTTTCATAAAGCATATCCAAAAAGTATGAAAAACAACTATGATCCAACAGTCAAACACATGGTCTGTAATCCCAATCAACTGGAAATGTTCCACCATGGATGCTCATAACTATATGATTATACATTTATAGTCACATATATATATTTAATAATATTAATTACTATGTAAATCAATGACAAGAAGCCACATCCATAGTTGATCATTGGGTCTGTAACACCAATATTCTGGACATCCAGTGTAACAGACTTGATTTGGACATCATGCCACTCACGAAATGTACAATTAAGTTGACATCTAGTTCAACAATTCTAATATAAATATACTTACTTCGTCGAACAATATAAATTCTCTAAGAAAGATACATCGCCATTGGGGGATAGTCGTCCTACACTTGGGTTCACAAGTACTCATATCCAAACACTAAAGAATGGATTACATATGTTGACGGTGAATCCTATAAATAAATATTCCAGGAAAAACATAAGGACATCCGTTGAGAGGACATTATTCAATAGTGGTGACCTATAACTAATTTGGGAGATCACTATCATTATGATCAAAGAACATTAATCCTATGAGCCTGTCCAAGGAATTCATACAGTGGGATTCCAATTATCAAACAAGACATGGAATTCATAATCCCTTTAATCCTATCCAAGGAATCCCTAAACTAGATCCATGTACAACTTAGAGCATATAATTTATCACCCACTGAGCTCAACCAAGGTATCCCTCAATTGGATATAAATAACACTCAGGGTATAACTATATTCATCCAATGATCCCATTCACGAAATCCCTCAATAAGACCCATGATTCACTCATTGCTTAATCATATCCAATCAATGGGTCTGCCAATGTAATCCATCAAACTGGATCAATGATTTACTCAAGGATTAATTACAATTAACAGCCCACTGAGCACATCCAATGAATCCCTCAATTTGATCTATGTGTCACTCTGGGCATATAAGAATTAAACATGCTAAACCTGTCCAAGTAATTCTTACAACGAGAATCGAACAATCACTCATGTCACTTTAATAAACTACCCACTAAGATCATCCATGGAATTCCTACAATGGGAATCCAAATATTACTCTGGGTACTTAAATAAATATCCCACTAATCCCATCCATGGAGTTAATAAAATAATAATCCATGTATCACTCAGTGTACATAAAGAAATATCCCACGATTCCCATTAATGGAATTACTCTAATGGGAATCCAAGTATCACTAATGGTACTTAAACAAACAGCCCACTAAGACAGTCTAGGGAATTCCTACCCTAGGAATCTAGGTATCACTCAGGGAATACAAGTAAACTTGTAAGTATCAATTGATGGATACTAGGAAACACATATAGACATCCCAATATATATATATATGACACCATATATATATCCAAGCTCAATAATCATGTCCTAGTTAATAATTATGGTTGTCACTAAAATATAAAAAATAACATGGCTCAGAGTATGGATCCAATGAAAGCACATTTGGTAATCCCAAAAAGAAAAAGGGATCTGATAAAGAACATCAAAACACCCCAAAAGAAGAAAGACACCTTGTGTCAGGCTAAAAAACACCCAATGTGGAATAAAATCTGGCAAACCTTGCTTCATTAGAAAAAACCATGTCAGTAGTAAACAAACAATTGAGGGTTTCCTAAACACCCAACCCAACACTCAAGTCACATCCCAATGATCTTATGAGTTACTAACATGTTCCAGGTGACATAAAAAATCTATATCTACCCCTAATTGATCTACATAATAGGGCTATTTAATCAACGGGAACCACCTAGGTCACTTAATCCATACACTGAGAGGAATCATACTCAGGATCCTTATCGGAAAACTCAATACAGAATGAATCCAACTCTGGTTTATTAGATGTAATGGTAATGAAGAAATGTTACACGTTTTCTTGATAAGAACTAAAAAATTAGAGGCATCCATCAAGGTATCCTCGAAAAGGTACATTGGTAAGGGATCTTACAAGGAAGTCAATATATCATTAAATATGTAAAGTCATCCCTCAGGGGATCCATAGATGCCTACAGTCACCTAGCCTCTTAGGCCAGAAGGTAACATCTCACAAGGGGAATTCCCTCAAAAGAATATATCTTGGGAGATAGAACATTTCTAATCATAGATCAAAGGTCTTAACTATGGTGGTCTGAAGACACAACTGACCATTCACACTTTAGTCTCACTCTCATGAGAGAATTGAATCCGATAAATAAGGTAAAAACTTCTTCATTTAGATAAAATACTTGAAACACTCATCCAGAGTCCTTAGATCGAACCATGGGTTTCAACATCATGATATATGTGAAAACCAACCCATAATGCATTACACTTAAGTCTAAGTCCAACAATAGGGGTATGAAAACATGAAAACCCCAAAATGTTTAAAAGGCGATAGTAAATGTCATGTATCCTCGGTACACATCATGTACTCCCATCATTCAACACATGTATGTACTCTCTCCAGCCTAGGTGTGTAGCATACTAGGTACATGATGTGTAAGATGGGTACATGGCATGTACCCTACATGAGGTACATGATCGTGTACCTCAACCGTCTTGGCATTATAGTTGTCCAAGCAGTGTACTTCGATATGGAATGTTACATAATTAAGTTCGGGCCATGTACACTACATGGCCAAATAATCCTAAACATGTATAAATGAATAGGTAAACAAGCACATGTCAATGTACTTGTACACGTAATGTATAAAACATACCTATCATGTACTATTTTATACATATTCTTTCTTGAATGTGAAGAACACATGGAATTTAACCCCACAAAACATGTACTGTAACCTCGTTTCCACATTTGTGAAACTGTTGGATTTCCCTAAACCCCTGTTTAATCCCCCAAATCCATAGATCAGGACATTAAAGATAGCTTACAAGAATAATTGGGATATATAAAACATGAAACACTATATATAAATGGTTGTTTGATGAAAATGTAAAAATAATCAGGTCTTTAGGAGAAAACCACATAATCATTTGTAAATTTGACGGTCCATAGATAGCACCCATAACATATGTTTATCGAAGGCTCCACGATAGTACCTATATTCCATCCCCTCTCTCTATATGTCATCTCCCCTCTCCCTTTCCTCCACCTATCATGTGGAATAGGAGGAGCAGCACCAGTGGCATCCATGTCAAGGATGGGGAATGAAAATAGAAGAGAAATAAGGAAAAGGGAAAAAATGTAAAATATGGCTATCGGGTCGGCCCCTACACCTGACTCAAGATTATGCCTCACCATAAAATTCCCATTCTGGACACATCAGAGGAGATGGAATCTAAATAAAATACTCCATTAATAATATATTGTCAAAAAAACATACACAAATAAATTAATATTTAATTTAAAAAATATTAATTATTAATTATTCCCCCGTAATTATAATGGCTTAGATTTCAACAAAACTATTATACTATTGTAAAAACCCTATTCTGGGAAAAACTGAGTTTCATAAAAATTATCTGAGATATTATAATTGGGAAAAATACCATTATAATCCTTTTAATAATTTTACAACAGAAAATTCAAAATTCGTTCTCATAACTTCATTTTGTAAAAGCATGGGTCCTTAAAAATAGTCCACAACAGACCATCTAATCCACAAGAATCATAGTGATAGTACTATAAGTTAGGCTCTTAACCCTCCATGTACACATCCAATCTATATATAATTTCTAAAGAATATCATAATAGAATAAACATCATATTTCTACACGGAATACAATGAATAGTGGCCGATCTTGTACTCCCCGTCATAGAAAAACCCTTTTGGTATTCTTAAACAAATGGATGAGCTCAAACTCCAACAGAATCACATGAGATAAAAAAGAAAAAGGGTCTCTACTATCAAATTTCCAATCTTACACTCCCCACTTTATGTCATACTTTACACCACTCCATGAGCTCAACATCTATAGTTTCCTCCTCTTTAATAAGCATGGAAATTTAGAAAGAAATAGGAGGCAAGTGTTTGGATGACACTATCTCAGCATACTTATGATGAATCATAAAAGATCACGATCTTCTCTAACAAGAGTATACAATATTTCCACAAAGTGTGTATACCACAACCACCAAGCTACTCCCAAAATCCATCCAAGAAAAGTCTAGGATTCACCCATAGGTTAACCATATTCCGATACCCCAATATTTAAAGTTGTAACTTCAACCATAGAGGGACATTCATAAAGAAATTCCAAGATCCAAATCCAAATAAATTATGAATAACATTGGTCCTCATCTCGATCATGGACACTCAAAAATTTAGATTCAATTTATACCACATGTAACCATCATGTATCTTTATCACCAAACTCGTACTCCAGCAATTCATCCATCCTTAAGGCTGTGATGACCGTGCTATGTAACACATTAGTTTAATTAATCTAGATGACCCATTGGATCTCCTTCTCAAAATTGAGCACCTCACATGTACCCTGTTTTATTCCATGAGTACTCGCCACTTGAAATTGTTCAAGTCACTGGAGGCTACCCACACTCTGAATACGTAAGCAAGAGAGGAAACACTATTCAAACTGGTCAGACAACCAAATAGTACAACCCGTTGAAGCCCCTCTTAGAAAACAATCCCACGAGGTGATTCATGAAAATCTAGTCATATTAAAATTTCTAGATCTAAATCTCGATCACCTAGCATGGATCGATCTCTAAAAAACTATAAAACCAATGTCACTTCCAATAATGGAATGAAAAAATAAAATCCAACATCTCTCACAACGATTTTCCTAGAACGAAACATACGCTTACCTACAAGGGTCTGAGTCTAACAAACAATCATTAGTTATAACACCTAGACATACAAAACAAGCATCAGGACTAGGTCATAAGGTTCAACCACCTCACCCAATAGATTATAACCTATAAAAAACATGCAAAATATATCCAGGACCAACAATGGTTCATGTTTAAAAAACATCCTTTGACGACCCTTATCCTCTCCGAGCATCGTAAGAGTTAATTTCTCTCTAGAGGTCACAAAACTGACACAATTGAGAAACTAAAGGAACATGAAATGGGAATATATATATATATATGAAAATACCCATGGTGGACCAGTTCACAAAAAAGTCTAGCTATCTATCGACATCATACTCATCAATCCATATAGATATCCACAGACCTGAGAAACAACACACTGTAAGGGGTTCATCAAAAGTCATCCCAAGCCACATCTCCCTACAAGGTCAATGCTCCTATTGTGCATGAGGAATGATTCATCAGAATCCCAAAAAAATTCATCGATGCAGATCCACTTATCATGACATTAGAGTGAAATATATGTGTAAACATGCTCACAAGTACTCAATTGTTACTACAATACATTGCCATCCAAGAGTCAAAATCCATCCCTTTCCACAATCCAATGTCCAAGAGTCAGATATACATTACAAATCATAAAATATGCATAACATGGTCATCGCTCAAAGCAGAAATCAAATACAACTATAACCTCGCAGATTTGTAAAATAATCGAAAACCAAGGAAACCCAGAATTATTAACTGAAAATGTTTCCTCGATGCACCAGTTAGATATCCATAAATTGTTCCAACACATTAAAAATTATTCTACCTACTATTTCCCAAATAGTAAATTCCATGAATAGAACGCATGTCATTCCACATTGTAACATCCCATCCTAGATTCCACTGAACTAGTGCTTCGAGCCAGTGGGTCACAAGGCCTCAACCACGCCTCCCCGTAAAATATAGGATTCAAACTATTAGCTATTGCCTATGAAGTTATAGTGGGGGACTATTACATCATATCATAGTAAACAAACAGTGGAAATAACTATTTATCATACATAGTTGAATGTTAAATGTATATAGAAGCAGTAGTAAACTGAAACATGGCGTCTTATAATGATAAATGAAATACTTTAAAAGGGAGAATAACTATGAGATACAATACACCACTACAACCCATGGTTCTGACCATACTTATATGAAAATACATAAGAATTAGAAAGTATAATTACGCATCTCAAATACTAACTCCATTCCAAACCACATACTCGGTCTTTAAACATTATCAAACTGCCCCATCTCGATAAGTATAACCACATGATCAACATTACTTGATCATGAAACACTAGGACTCATCTATATCTACCATGACTCTCATGATCGACCTTAAAATATACATATGGAATACAAGAACACCATGGAGTATATGAAGGATGATAATGAATCATAGTAGGCCACCCCAATAAGTAACATGTAATTGTGCTACTATATGTGTTTCAAAAAGAACTATGCTCAGCCTTGCTGAAGAAAAAACAAAACATATGAAAATCCACTTTGAGTCAGAAGTGAAACCCAATGTTCCAAATACCTATGGACATGGAAAGTCCCACCATTGATGTCTATAAATATATATTTATATGTGTATATTCCCGCTCCTATACATATATACATGGATATGAATATTCATTGGAATGAGAATTAATATTATGAGACCACATCTATAGTCCATCCTTGGGTCCTTAATCCTAACCGCATGTACATCATGTGCAATGGAATTATGCTTGATATCAATACACTCATGTCGTGTAATATTAATTCAATCTATGGTTCAGTAATCCCAATCGATATATACCTACATTGTCTAACACTTGAATGTCTCAGAGAAAGCTAACTTCCTACAACAGTTCACTAGGCCTATACTTGGGTTCACACATAATCACTACAAAACAATGAAGCTAGGATTTGATATATGAAGGGTGAATCCTATAAAGAAAGTTTCTTGGAAAAACACATGTATAGCTGGTGAGATTCCATGCTTCACCCCTTGAGTCTTATAAAAATCCAGAAGAGAATTTTCTTTCCGAGCGAATAACAAACATAAAATGATCTCATCCAATGAATTAATATAGAGAGTGTCCAAGTATCACTCACGGTGTGGAAGTCAGCAGCCCTATGATCCCATCAAAGGAATCCCTTGACTGGATCCAAGTATCACTTGGAGAATAGATTTTATCACCCATTAAGCCTATCCAAGGCATCCCCAAAAAAGGATCAATGTATTACTTAGGGTATAACTATATTCATCCAATGGTACTGTCTATGGAATCCCTCAACTGGATCCATGATTTACTCATGGATTAATCATTTCCAACCAATGATCATGTCTATTTAATCCCTCAACTAGATCCATGATTCACTTAATGTTTAATTAAATTCTATGTCCCACTAATCCCATCCAAATAATCACTCAACTAGATCCAAGTATCACTAATGGAAAATAATAAATTTACCCACTGAGCTCCTCCATTGATTTCCTACAAACAAGAATCTAATAATCACTTTCTGTGCATAATTAAATATCCCACTGGGCCCATGCCTGGAATTTCTATAATGGGAATCAATGTATAACTCAGGGTACTTAAATAAACATCCCACTGAGCCTATCCAAGTCATTCCTGTAACACGAATCAAAGAATCACTCATGGTACATCAATAAACATCCCATTGATCCTTCCCAAGTATTTCCTATAATAGGAATACATGTATCAGTTAGGGAACAAACATAAACACCTAAAGATCAACAGCCAGATAGTAGGAAACAACTCTGTACATCCTAGAAAAATATATATCACAATATATATATATATATCTATCTATGATCAACAACCACGTCTCATGTAATAATTTTAGGTATCACAAAAATATCTAATATATAATGTATTTTATGTATAATTATAGGAAATCACATCTAGAAATCCCAATTAGAAAAACAGATCCCGAGTAGATCTTCTAGTAATCCAAAAAGAAGAAGGATACCTCACCTTAGGCTGAACAACCACGAACTAGTATGAACCACTATTAAACATTTTATTATAAGTAAACCAATCCAAGATGATAAAAATGAATGAGTATGGCTAGAGCACCCAATACAACACACAAGCCACAACCCCAAGAACGTAGCAGTTTGGAACAGGGTCTTTGTGAAACCCGAAGACCCTCTCTACACAATCCCTACCTAAAAATTTGGGTTGTTCATCTAATGGGAACCCATTATGTCCCACAAGGAACACACATAGAGGGATCCTACTTAGGATACTAGTGGGAAAAACCATGATTGAATGCATCCTACTTGGGATCCTTAATTTTAATGGCCATGGAGGATTCTGACATAGGATCCTCAAAGGCACCATGAAAATAGACGCATCCTACATGGGATCCTCAAAATGGAATATAGTTAAGGGATCCTGTAAGGGACTCCCTAGATCATTGTATAAGTAAATTAACCCCTCATGGGATACATATATGCATCTAGTCCAATAGCCTCATAGCCCAGATTGGCATGTCTCACAAGGTGAATGTCCTCAAAATCATTATTCATTGGAGATATCTCATAGAACACCTCAGATCAAATTTCTCAGCTAGGTTGGTTCTAATACTCAACCGATCATTCATGATCTAATATCACACTCTATGGCAAAATAATTTTATAATTGAACGTAAAACCTATCCATTTAGATAAAACCCCTAAAACAATAATTATGGTTCCACATATCACTACACAGGTTTCACCATCACAATATACTTGGAAAACAACTCAAAATGGACTATCTTCCAGTCCCATTCTGACATCGGGTCAAGAACGCACAAGAAACACCCAAAGGGTTACAAGTTGATAATACACTATGTTTATCCTCAATAGATGACATGTACTCCCATCACGCAACATGGGAATGTAGTCTCAACGACCTAGATGTGTAACACTCTATTTGCATTGTGTGCAACATGGGATGATGAATTATACCAAACATAGGGTTCATGACCATGTACATAAACCCAATTATCCATCTACATGGCCAAGAAGAGTACTTTTACACGGTGTTTTACCCTACTCGAGTTTTGTTCATGTACACTACATACCCATGTAACCCTATACAGGTAGACATGCCTAGGTACTCAGCCATTGGGCCAAGTACATGTACATGGCATGTATAACCTATACACTAATTGTAATCCATTAAAAATAATCTTCTTTGAACTATAAGAACAAAGTAATATCACCATAGACTACACACCATATATCATTTTGTCCACAAATGGGAATCCGTCAGATCACCTGATGCCCCCATTTTGACCCCCAAATCTGCAGATCGGGCCACTATGGACTGCATAAAGCATAATAAGGCTATAATAACATGAAACAAAGAACTTATATAAGTCTTACATACACTCTAAAAATTGATCTACCATCAAACCGAAACTACTTAGTCTTGGGTCGATTTGAAATTCCACAAATGTCGCACATCGAATCATCATATCGAGGGATCTGTGATGGTACCTATATTCTATACCCTCTATCTATATTTATCACTCTCCATTTTCTCCTTCAATCGATTGGCATAGTATGATAGTCTCCATAGGCATACGTGATAAGGATTATGAATGAATGTTAACGTGAAAATAAGGAAACTAAAAATAAAATGAAAAAGAATAAAAAGGCGATCGAGTTGGCCCTGGTGCCCGACTCATGTTTATACCTCACCTAGGTTGAACTCCCCATTCTAGACTCAATGGAGGAGATATAATATCAAAATGACACTCCATTAAAAAGATTCATCCAAACGACCGTGAGTGAATAAATTAATATTTAATTTAATTAATATTAATTATTAATTATTCCTTCATAAACAACTCAGAGTTCAAAAAAACATCTTTCCTTGGGTAAACACCCAATTTTAGGACCATTGGAGTGGTAAAAAACATTTTTTATCAAATGTTAAGGAAAAGACACCATTTTAACCATTTTAATCATAACGTAGCAAAACATCAAATTTCATCTCAAAACATTAGTCCAAAAAACATGCGTCCTTACATTAACCCATATAAAAAGGATAATTTAATATATTTATATGATCTATGTTTTGAATAATGTAATTTTCTATAACATAAAATGTCTTTCCTAATATTTCATCACTATGTATTTTTGTATTCCTGTATAAACATACTCATGATACAAAAAAGTATAAATTTTTATGGTTCTATTATTTGTGTTTCTTATTAGAAAAATAGAATTAAAAATTATTCAAATGAAATTATAATATTATAACCTTGATAGAAACACATATTCTCATGTCATAAGAAACTATAGAAATGATTTTTTGAAAACACTTTTATGATTTCGATTCCAATTTTTCTTTTACATTTAAATTAACGTGCCCTCATTATATCTTGAATTCTTGATTGAACCTATAATTAACATATTAATATTTTCCTTGGGTGGAATTTATTTTAGGATATCATAGAAAAATAATTATTGATTTCTTCATTTGTTTCATAGTTCATGTTAATTAATAAACATATTTTATTCATCTATGTAAATATAATTTATTAATTCTTATTATATGATTTATGATACAATCCACATTAGTATTTAAATCTCTTATGATCATGTTTAATGAAATATATGGTAAATAAAATTTTTCACTCGATTGAATAATTCCTTTATAAAATTATTAATTTTTTTATATATGGTACAATAATACATTTTTGTTATATTATGTTGATGGTAGTCCCAAATTTATATAGTACTCATATGCATTGGGTTACAATTTATATCCCACTATATGAGGTTTATGAGATTAGTAATTGTAGATAATAAAAAATGCGACATTGTCTATTTTTTCATGATAGTATTTAGAGTAAAAAATGAATTCTGCTAATGATGTTCTATATTATATTATTTTAAAAACATTTTTTGATTTTAATATCCTTTTATATTAGTATATTTTATTAAAACATTTTAATATGGTTTAGAGATTATGATTAATGATTTATTTGGTATTAGTGAAATATTTTATTTTTATTTTCCTTAGTTACATTCGCAATCCCTCTTTTTTAGGGTTTTATCACTTATGATAATCATTAGTATCACTTATAAATACCATTAATAATTATTACATTAATGTAATATGAAGAATTGTTTTTTGAAAATAAGTAATTAGATATTCACAGTTTTTGAATTCTATGGTTTGTAGTAGGGTACGATTTTGATAAATTTAGAGAGTATGGTGTGAATGATCGAGGATATTTTCATAGATATAAATGTCATCATTATTTGATATGTTTTGGTTTATCATAAATTCAATGGTATATATAACATTATTTGTTGTATGACGCAATGTTTGGTATTTTTTGAAATTGGAAAATATATATTCCGTGATAATATTACAGATAATTCTAAGAGATAAGACTTAGAATAGTATAGGAATATCAAATATTGGTAATATATATATTATATGTTTACCTTAGAAATAAAATCATGTACCTGGAATATATTTTTTTGACAGTTATAGTGACACAATGTTTATGTACAAAAAATTATAAATCATATTATATGAATATTCATTATATATCATTTTGATCAATTCAAGAAACATAAATTATTAATGGCATTAGAAATATGGATACATATGTGATTTTTATATAATATATTTAAAATATCTCCCACTTTGAAATTCAATTATATAAAACATCATGATAATTTCATACATAAAATATTTAATCATATAATATTAGAAATAAAACATAAGAATGATGATATTAGATTATCAGTAAGGTAAAATAAGTGATATATCAATCAATGACCATTTTTTATATAACATGAGCAAAATGTTATGAGAAAAATAAATTACAATTTTAAAATAATATATATAAATTCATAGATCATTGTCATCAGTCATTAAATAATATTTGGTCATTCAAAAGGCATGAGTCATAAAACAATGAAATGAAATAATCAATAATGTAATAATATTGGGATAATATAATATCACAAAAAGGGGTAATAAATTATATAATTATCATAATAATTGAAATATTATGTCAAAGATACTCATGATATTTATTAGACGTTAGTATTGAGCTATAAATCTTTGTACCAACATCGAACATGTGATACATTCACTTGTCCCCCTATTGTGGGATTATGATAACGTCTAACGTACCCTCTTATAAAATAAGGATAACCCCTATTTTATCATATTTAATGCTTTTAATAACCTCTCTTTATCCTTTTTTGATTATAGTCATTGTCATTTACCCAATGCATTGAAGGGATATTGCTGACCCTGCAATCACGTAATTATAATCCATTTATATATACTCCACACACTCAGGAAAATATTTATCATCTAATCATAATTTTTCCAATGTAAAATATTACATTTTTCATCAATATTTCATAACCATAATCCAAAAACATCGAAAAATGGTAACATTTTAACATATATAATGCATAAGAAACATCAAAGGATTTTGTTATAGATGAAAATCCATATAAGAATTATTTTGTATGTTATTTTTAGAATTTAAAAAGTTGGTAAAACTTAAATTGTTCAATGATTGATTAATGGTAAAAAAACATAAAAACCATATAAACGAAATATTTATAAGTGAAGAAATGATTTCAGATCAAAGAGTGAAATAATGTTGGATTTCCATAAAAACATTATTTTTTATTGTGTACATAAAGAGTGAAAGATAAAATTAAAACATCCACTCTTAATAAATAACAAAATTGAAAAAATATATATAATTTTTTTTGGAGATATGGATTATATAATGTCATCTTCATAAATTTAATCATAAACAATTTTACTAAAAGCAAGATTGTAAGGAAAAACTCATACAACATTTATAACATTTCAATCATCGACCCTATAATAATAATAATATCAAACGAATCATTAAATAACTTAAATATAAATATACTTGTGACATAAAATAAAATTATGGTATTATATTCTCCATTTAATCAAATAACTGGTGAATATGGACTCTATCTCATAGAATAAAATGTGGGAAAATAAGCTCGTACCTCAAGTAATTCATGATATATACGTGCACTAACATCCCATGTTATACATAACAAATATAATAATTCAATAATAAAATTATTTTTGTACCAATAATATCATAGATGTTATACATAAATAATATTTACATCGATTTAGTAAAAAATATTATTTAAAATCATCATTTGTTGTTGTTAACTATTTTTTATGTACATTTTGATTTGAATGATTTGTTCATTGCACCTGGGTGATGGATTAATCATCTAAAAAATTATAAACATGAAAGAAGTATCGTATTATATATCATTATAATAATTTATAGCAATACATATAATGTGGTGATGAGAAATTAATTACCACGATTCAGAAAGATGTCAGTTCTATGCAGGCACAAGTGATGTATCTACACTTCAATTAATTGAATGAAATAATGGAAATTCATAATTGTCCTATCTTGAAAAAGTTTAAATCATTAATATCATATATATATTCATTAAATTTATCCTTGTTAACAACCATGTAAATTTGAAATGAATAAATGAGTCACATATATTTTTGGAGGTAGTTGTACAATTGTATGCATGAGAGATATTAATTTTTTCAAACGGATGGAATTGTAATATGGTCGAAAAGATAAATTAAATCATGAAGAATAATTATGTAATTAATATAATATATAAACAAAAAATAAATCATAATTTCCAACCTTCAATGATGTATATGGAAAATATATCTTTTCTCAATGTGGATGTGGTAGTCCACACACATGCAGGAGTGAAACTTTCATTTCCCATTTGATGAAGATGATGAGAACATTTCTTATTTGATCATAATAAAAACAAATTATTATTATTAATCTTGTATATACACTATATTATAATTGATTAAAATTCCTTATTGACGATTGATTATGAAAAATATTAATTTGTGGGGTTATTGTTTATACCTCTTCTTTGAGTGGCCTTGTTTTTCTATTATATTATGCATAAAAATATAATAATTAGGAGATGAAAATAGAATCAAGGATGAATGGTAAGAATATATAATTGTTTCGAGGATGTTATTTTATGATCTACAGTAATGAAATTGAGTTAATTATGGAGGATAAATGGTTCCCTTCAACACTTGGGGGAGTGAATCTAGTGGAATTACATATATGATTTCAAAATATGAAATTATATAAATTATAATTATTCATAATATAGAATAAATTTCATTATAATAAGTTAATAAAAAAATTAGAATGTAATTTTTGATAAGTATTCCATATACAATTAAAACATATTTGTAGAAAAATTCTTTTTTATGAGTATCATTGAATTAAATTCATATAAAATCCTTGAAAACCACATTAATTTTTTTATAAAAGAACTCATTTAATATATATCATTTATAAATAATTAAAATAATTAATTAATATTATTTAGGTAAAATAAATATGATAAAATCACATTTCTCAGATTAAACAACTTTTATGAAAAAAATTTAACGAAAAAAGTAATCATATACAAAATAATGAATGATGATTATTCATATTTATTTAATTATATTATTTATAATTACATGGGATATATATTATTTTTTGACCAAATTAAACAAATAATGGTAATTTTATATTTTATATTTAGTTAAAGTAATGGGAAATATTAAATATTAGAATATCTCACTATTCATATCAATGTAATGTTTTTTAGAAAAATAAAAAAATCTACAGAGGTTAATATTTCCATTCTTACTTTATATATGATATTAATTTCCAAAAATAATGTTTCAAAATATTTTATAAGTTTATTATAATATCTAAACACAAAATGAAAAAATAATTTTTTGAAAAATACCTACTTTCAAGAACAAAAAGACATTAAAAAAAATTTATTACATATTTAACAAGAATAAAAAAATAAATATGACTGATATAAAAGATTCCTTTTATTATCAATATTCTTCTTCATATTAGCTATTTAACTTCATGGTTATAATAGTCATAATTTAGCAAATATTAATATGTTATATCAGATTTCACTTTAAGATGAGGCTTTCTCGTTACCCAATTTTTTGAGAATATTATACTTTTAAATTTAAATTTATTGCTATAAAATAGGTTTTATAAATGATTTAATAAGTGTTATAATAAAAAAATTATTTTTGTTATTAACACAATTATTAATGGATGCATGAAAAAAATGTGACATTGCACACCTAGTTTGACACTCAAATGACATATAATTTATGCATTCACATTGTAGTTGTGAATAATTATAAAAGATTTAATTCAAGATTATATTAATGGATTAGAGAATGAATTATAAGAGAGAATAAATCAAATGAAATTATATTTAATTGACGTTATAATGTGATAAAATTAAGGTTTTATATGAGGGGATTTTCTTTTTATATACATCTGATTATTTTCTATAATTCCCATGGATATTAACATAGTCCTTTCGGATTTTTTATTTTCAAGAATAAAAATCGCTAAAATAAAGAAGATAAAGTTATTTTTCTAGAAACCATTATATTATATAACCGAATAAGGTAGTATACATAAATTATTCATGATCATAGTATTTTATGGTTATAATAGAAAATTAAAGAATATGATTCAAACCAATGGTATTGATTATGACATCATAATTGAAATTTTATCATCATACATTTTTATATTTCCACTAGCAATTAATATTTATTTATGATATAATTTTATATTATTAATTTTTTTAGAAATATGGAAAACATCTCACGAATGTTATCTTATAGATTATTTTTACTTTAATGGACTATAAATAAATATAAATTGGTATCAATTGGAAAAAAAATTATTGAACGACATTTTTATATTTTGATTTAGATATTGAGGTACAACGTATTAAAGGGTTGTTGAGATGTATTTTTTTAACACACATTACATTTTGATAATAAAAGAATGATTTTTATATGAAATATATGTTAGAAAATATTGGTAACCATTGGAGTGATAGATTATTCATTACATTTTTTGTGAAGTTCATTGTTATATTGATATTTTGGAATAGAATCTCATGTTTGTGAGTTTATAACATATGGGTAATGATAATTTATATTAGTGTATGTAGTTATTATTTATATATTGTTCAATTACATGGAATGTCAAGTGGTTTTCGTAATACAATTTTATTGGAAATATAAAATTATGGTATTAATATAATTGTTCTATGATTTTATGAATAAATAATACTGTTTTAAAAAAGTAATGTAACCTAATATTCCCTAATAGAGTATTGTAGATGACTATTAGAGGTTATTCCTTCAATTATTTATATATTAAGAATACCCACATCTAAATTCATCAATGAGTAAAAATTAAAATAATGACTATGAAATTTAGTTATAGTGCGAGTATATAATGATATAATATTTCATTGTACATTTTCCATAAATAATGAATATTTTTGGTATCTTTTTCTACGAACAACACTAAAATAAAATAAATGAACAATATATTCATCCAGATAAAACATGAATATATAATTATTAGGTATGAATATGAGTAACTGATTTACAAATTATATAAATATCTACATTTGGATATGTAAAGGTTATTTTATAAAAGGTTTCAAAATTCATTACTGTGTTTATGAATCTATGTTTTTATATATATAAAATTTAAAACCATATTAAAATATATTATTTCTAAATGACTATATAAATAAAATATTCAATTTATTGATTATTTGTAGTTTCATATGTGTTTTATAGAAATTAATAATAGCAATAACTACTATTTAAGATATTAATTTCATTTAAAAATATTTTTCCCAATGCATTATAATTATTCATAAATTAAAAATTAATTTTTTTTGAATTAATTTTTTTTAATAAATATTCATTTTTATTCATCATTATTATATTATGTCTGGGTAAATTATTAGAATTTTTCATGAAATATTTATTTTAAGGTGCATAAGAAATTATACTATTTTCAAAAACACTATCGAAATTATCAAATAATTTTTTTATAAGTATGATTTATAAATTTATGAGAATAATTTAGGTGTCCAACTATTTATTTTAAAAGTAACAATTTTTATTTAAAAATATTTATTTTTAATTAAAACCCAAAAATATACCTTTTCAAGCATGTTTGGTACTTTTTAAAAAAAATTGTTTTTAATTCATTAAATATTTAGAAATTTAAATGTAATTTTTATCAATTTAAAAAATATAAATATAATTATTATAAATTTATAATTACATGGTCTATATTTTGTATTAATAAAACATTATTTTGTGGTATGTTGGATAGTTTTACATAGGTTATAACATGTTTCAAAAATGAAAGTTAAAATAAAAAATAAAACCTTAATGATTATAAAACCTGTTTAAAACATATGGGGGATTTTTTGATCAATTAATATATATATATATATATATTCTTTTAACCTATGTATTATTTATAAAATTCATAGGAAATTTAATTGATAGTAATTATCTATTATTAAAATGTTTTTAGTAGTTAAAAAGATTAATTGACTTTTAACTTCTAAATGGGGATCTACTCTTTCACACTTCCCCCTACTACACGGTACTTATATTACATCAATAAATAATTCCAAAAACATTTAAATATATATATACACATTCAAGAGGTAATTTCTTACTCAAATAGAAAATACATCAATGGTTTCACCCCATTGTGTATAAGATAATGCAAAAAAGTGTTATATAATATTCCCATCACTCATTTTTCATTTATATATATTAATGTACAGTACTTATTCCTCAAAATACATTACAAAATTTTAAAATGATGACATAATAATATTTTCTACACTTATAAGTTACTATAATTACGATATAATTATTAACCACACATTAAGTTTCTATTATGAAAAATGAAACCATCATTAATGTATCTTACAAACTACTACCTCCTTGAATAAAACTTTTTTGTATAATGAACCAAAAATGAATGTTTGGTATTAATAATAATTTTAATACTCTATTTATAACATATTTATATATTTATTTGAAAAATCAAAAATACTACTTTTATCACTTCTATAGAAATCTACTCCATCGTCTATACGTTACGAAAAGCATCCATATATATATAATTATTGATATCCATTTATATTTACACCACCACAATAAATGTATATATGTTATAATGTATCAAATGAAAATATAAAAGGCTTATTTAATTATTGATATAGTTGAATTGAAATTGAAAAAATTAGTACTAATATGATAAATGAACTTCTATGGTAAAATCTACCCCCTAAATGTGCATTATGAGGGAGAATAAAATTATTTAATTGTACTATAAAAAACCATAAAAATGTTAATTTTTTATCTAAAAGATTCCAATTATTATATTTCCTGTTAATAGTAACTAAATACAATCATTATTTATCATTCATATTGATATTACCAAGAAACTATTTTATAAATGTTTATTAACTATGTCATGTTCTAGTTTTTGTTAGATTAACCACATACATGATAAGTTATATAAATTTATAGCATGGGTGTATATGATGATATTGTTTCTATTAAAATGTGATATGTATAATTAAATAATTAGTTTTTATTATTCTACCATGGTAATATACAATATTAGCAATTTTTTTATTAAAACCATCTCCATTATTTAATAATAATTAAAACCAAAAATCAAGAAAATTGAATTATGAAGATAAAAAAAAACTAAAAATATAATATTTTTATAAAATATTAAATAATTACGAATGATAGACACTACTTAATTTTATATTCGAGGAATTATGATGTTTTGGAGATGAATGAAGAACAACACAAAACTATTTCAAAATTATTATGATTAATCACACGTTATATAAAAAAATATAATAACTAATTACATCTATATAGATAATAGCAATTAATATTGTTTATAAAAGGGACATATATATATGAAAATTGTTCTTAAATGGGTTTTTTTATATTTTTTATTTTGTTATATAAGAGGATAGAGAGCATTTTGATTAAGGACGAATTGAGGTAAGCAATTATTTGTCTCAAATTAAAATTTGGAGACATATTTCATAAATTAAACTATGAAAATATTAATACACTCTCATTATTTATTTATTAATGTAATTTATCATACTCATGGGGTCTATGGAGTCATATAATATAAATTCATTAAATGTATCATCATTTAAATGTTACCAAATATAAAATGGGGTTTTCTCTAAAATGTTACTCAAGTTGTATGTGCTTCCATCTCAATCACCCTTCATTGGATATTATTTTGGTATTTATAATAATTTTTTATGAATAAAATTGAAATTGATAATTAATATTTTATTTTTTTATTTTTAGGATATCAATTTCCATCATGATCATCATTACATTGGGATATTATTGATATCATTCCTAAAATATAATAATTTTGTCGAATCCAATATTATTTTTTTGAGTACAATGTTTTCCTTGATCATTATCTATACCTTCATATGTTTTTACCTCTTAATATTTCTGAAAATATTTTTTCATTTAAATATTCCTTATTAATGAATTCAATTCCTTCTAAAAAATAAATATGTAATAACAATTATTCTTACCCTCTTAAATAACCATTAATAGTCCATGACCATGTTTTTATCTTACACCCACCATTGTCCCTTTAAATTGGGGAATGTAAAAATGTTTTATTTTTATTCAATTTTTATATATGCATAATGATTACAAAAATTTAATTTTCGTAGGTTCTTATTATTTAGGTTCTAAATAATTTTATTTTTATTACACTATAAATATTTTCCAAATTTCATTGTCAATGTATTTTTCTTTGACTCAAAATTTTCTAAACATAACAATTTATTTAATTTTCATGTATCCATTATTGTTGATATTTTCAGAAATTGAAATTTATCTAAACGATTCACTAGACATTTAATTGTTTTCAATGAAACCCATATGGTTTCCAATTCTAAAAATGCTAAAAATTATTTTTAAAAATTATTCTATATGTAAGAATGAATTTTCATTTTCATATTCCAAAAAAATTACCCACGTTGGATATATTTTTCATGATAATACCTTTAATTTATATTTCTCCATTTATCTTCTTAAGGAAATAATATATTTATATCATACCACATCAAACATGATCTATTTATTTGTTGTAACATTCATGTTATCTAATAAAAATGTTTTCTCCACCTTTGACAATATCATTTAACCATTCACATGAAATTTTTTAATAATACCATACACATTATTACTCTATATAGATTATAATAATATATTATTAAAATAATAATGAAACCAGTTTCATTATATAGTTAATAATTCCTTGATGAAATTATAAATTTTTTCTTATGTGGATCACATATGCATGAATATAATTTCATGTGATGGGTATTCTTTGATTTATTTATCCATATATTGTGCTTGGTAAAGAATAATATTTCATGATATGTTATGCATCATGTTATGGAGTGACCGGCATAAAGCAATGTACTTTCAACACTATGTGATAATGGTTATCAAAGTGAAACATCCCTTATGGAAATCATGTACTATATTATGTAGTTCATAAAATTATTTTATCCCCTAATTATTTTACATGATATTATTTATGTTAATGAGTAGTAATATGATTTTGGGATTATACTCATTTATTTATTGGTTATTAATTCTATATTTTATATCTATTTTGCTTACATTATATTACCATAATATTTATATTATTCACATAATAATATTTTATTTTTATCACTTATATCTTCAATTACACAGAGTTTTATCTCAAACCATATTATATTTGCATTCCAAAGGTAATGGTGAAATAAAATATGAATTGAAACATTTTAAGTGAATTTTTCATTTATTTTCTTGGATATGTTGAATAAATTATATTTATTTTTAGTAAATTTAATAGGGGAACTAATTTCCAACTAGAAAGGAAATTATTTTTTAGTTAATGATTTATCCTAATCCAATAAAAATATAATAAATAATTATAATGGGAATATAATTTAATTAAATATTATACATAAGAAATTTAAGTAAATTTTGATGCTTAAGAGTGGATATAATTGATATGAATATTTAACTAACAATTGGTAAGACATTGTATTATAGAATTCCCCAATAAAATCCTATAAGATGAAATTAATATAAAAAATATTTTAAAAATATATTATTGTTGAAAAATAATTTTTTATTATTCTAATCATGTACAACCAATAATATGGAAATAATTAGGAAAGATAACAATAGTAAACAAATATAATGTTTTGAGTAAAATGAAACTGATGAATTATTTACACAAAAGTATTATCTCTAAACAATGGTAGAATTAATTTTAAGATACAATATATAGTTAAAATCATTATTAATGGAAATCCTTTATTTTGAAATATAATTTCCTATTCTGATACCATTACTAGAGAAAGAACATCAACTATATATATAATTTATGTAGTCATATACTAAATCATCTATTGATCTTATGTTCAAACTCTAATATAATACAGAATTCCTCCCATTAAAACGATAAGACAATACAATGTTTTTAGAGTAAAAGATTATATCTATATTCCTAATATAAAATAAAAATTAAATGAGGAAATTAACTTCTTATCTCATAAAAAAATTAGTGTATTTATCTTAGTCATGAATGATGAACCATAAAAAAATATAAAGAATTAGATAAAAAATAAGAAAATATGAATTTATGGAATTTATATAAGGAATATGGTGATTATGAAAAATATAATAATGAAAAAACTTATAACATAGACACTATAAACTGGGATGGAATATATAACCATTGAAGCGTTTATTTGACAACTCCTTTTAGGGCACTAAAATTAGTCTTTGAAGAAGACCAGGATGTCCAGGATGTCTCTACGGAAGTGGAGAGAAGAAATTGGCAGGGGTTGGCCGAGCTTAAAGGCTCAATGTGGTGTGAGGAAGGGAGGGAGGAGGTGCCCTTTTATAAGGGAGGAGAGTGGCACCTTTGGAAAAACTAAAAATATTATTTAATTATAAATCCATATTCGGTTTTAAATAGCTTAAAATTGATTTATTTAGAAACTAAGGTGGGTATGGGTCGAAAGCCACTCATCCAATAGAATTTTTACAAGTTTAGTTTACTATTTTAACCTTATCATTTAGATTTAACTTTAACTTAGATAATTTTACTTTTACCGTGTCTTTTTGTGTTCTTACACTATAAGGTTAATAAACTTACTATTAGAAGACAAAAGTACACCAAATTTTTTATTATTAATATATATAACATTATCTATGTCATTTGGCCGAACCTTAGATTTTTAGGAATAAAATAACAATTAATAATATAATATTTTTTTAAAAACTATTTTATGTCAATTTTGACACTATTTAGTAATTGATTTTTGTGAAAATTATAATAGAATGATTACCTCGAAAAACGTTAAATTAAATCAATACTAACATGTCATATTAACCTATAAAATTAGTGGAATTCATAAAAAGTCTCAAATTACATTTATTTGTGTATTTATAACATCAATTATGTCAATATTTCGTTAATAAGATAATTACTGCATCATCTTTGTGTCATAAATAAATTAAATCATATAATGTCTAAAAATTACAAATAAAATACCATTATGTAATAAATCCTTTTATCTTTCTAATGAATATTTATATTCGAATTTAGATAATGTAAAACCCTATATTAAAAATGATTTACTTATTAAACTTTGATTTTAACTATTTTAACCCTTCTTTAAATAAATTAATAATAAATGTCCTAATCTAATCCAAGTGGTCCTAAATGGTCATATTTTATTACTAAGGTTGTTTTTGGTCTAATTACACTTATAAAATGGAATTAGGACATGTTTTAGGGTAATAATAATATCATTTTTACCTTTAATTACCCTATTTACTTTTAACCGTGGAAAATAAAAGGAAGAAGTTTCTATTTACCAAAAATTATTTTCATCTTATTGAACCACATTTTACTTACTGAAACCAACAATGTCTCTCAGATTTTTGAAATTACATTCACAAAAGTGGTAAAATTATGTTTTATTAAAATTTGCAAATTCTCTTAGGACATGGGTAAAAAACGGTCAAAAGTTCAATAAAATTTTTATATATCTAAAATTATTAAAAAATGACCCCAATGAATTACATTGAACTTATATAGGTATTATGTATCAATTTTTACCTAAAATCAATTTAAATAAAATAAATGATTATTTAAATAAAAAGTCTATTTTTAAATAGTAACCAAGTGTTTTCACTATTCATCAAAAATTGAATGTTTTCAGAAAAATACCAAAATTTTACGGTAGGTTAATTTCGATATTCCGAATCCAAAAATGAAGTCCATTTTGAAAGATGAAATTTAAAAAATTTCAAAAAGTGGTTATTACTATTCATAACGGCTAGTTTTAATAATATTTTAATAGCATATCGTTGTTTTATGCAACTCGGTATTGCGTACAACACACGCAATTGAGGAAGGTCATGATTGAATGTAATGCAGCCAAGTTAGGGTTGTGTATTGTGCAATAATCCATTGTTGTAGCTTACAACACAAGACATCAATAAAATTAAAAAGAATATTTTTCATAAAATCTCAGGGTGTTACATTCTACCCCCCTTAAAATGAATTTCGCCCTCGAAATTCATAGGGGTTATAAATGGGTTACTGCTCGAAATTTTCTTTAATAGAAACCCACATCGTAAAAAGGAATACCAAAACCAATATTTAAAAACTAAAGAATGAAACATAACGGTTACCCAAATTAACAAATCACTAGGTTTCCACATAGGAGAACATATGTGAAAATATGGATATATAAGAGAAACCTAACCATCATGTTCTGATGGATAGTGGTAGAGAACATGGCTTTGAAAAAGCCAACAATAAAAAATCCATAGATTTGTGATGATCTAAGTTACCATCTAATTCATCGGATATAAGGGAACTAGGAGAACATTTTTGGTTTTCATGATCATTTCCCTAAAGTTGAAAAATTTGAATTAGAATAAATACTTACTTTATTTTGGTACAATCTCACGGTTGTTCGTGCTTTGAACAATTTCCACTTCATCTCTTAAATAAATGAAGTTGAATTTGTTATTCATGAAGTGTTAATAGATCATGTGATAGAATGATGGGTCATTCCATCTGTTTCAAACTAAAGGTTAGAAAAAGTTTTCAAATATACATAAGTCCATCTATGGTGAAGTTAATCGTATACGATTCCAAGAATGAACTTATACTCCATATATCATATCGCGTAATAAAATAAAACTAGTTTCTACTAACCAGGGACTTCATGTAGGCCAGTGGTAGGCGATAAAGGTCAGTCGCATTTCAGTTGTGGGTTCGATTCCCACATCCTTGTCTGATGTGATGGGTTGTCGCCCATCCTACAAGTTGTCCTTTTTCTATAAATATATTACTTTAATATCCCATCAGTAATATCGAAAAAAGTTCTATCATAAAACAATACTAACTTATGTCCAACATAATTCATTCCAATCTTTAGGCTTATCTAAAATTCTTTGGTCCAAGCTCATAGTATAATGAAAAGGATTACATGAAATGTCACATAACAATCACGTGAATTCCATGATTTATCACCCATATATCATAAGATATATCTTGTTGGTCAAATTACAATCATGTAAATACCGTAATAATGTATTCTCTTGAAGAATGAATACCCATTGAACGTTAGTGAAAACATGAATGCAGTAAAAAGTTAACACTTTCGACATACCAAAATCCTCAAAATTATTTATACTCAAACCATAATATCACTTAGTCCTTATATAAATCATGATCTCATGAATACAATCAAACATCTCATTCTCTTCTTATCCCTTCATTATGTGCATATCATATGCTTACTAAAATTTCTCAATCACATTACAAGGTTATCGGTACCATAAAATTATTGAAAACCACAATTAACCAATACATATATATTCCAATATTCCACGATACAATATACATCATTATTTTGGAATCCCATTACATAAACACTTAATGATTCTAACACATTGTTTTCATATTCAACATCACCAATAGTGATCGCATGTGACTTCCCATTTTCCTTTGCCTTATGTGGCTGCTCATGTCGATCATCATTAACCCTTGGATTAGGGCATTGATTAGCATAATTCCCCATTTCATTGCACTTGAAGCATTGAAGTGTTGTTGGTGCATTATCTGAAGCCTTTTCATTATTCACACCATTAGCAACCCTTTTTCCATTACATCAACACTCATCTACTCGATGGCCTTCTTTTCCACACTTAAAACATTTTCTATCCCCTTATGACAATCTCCACCATGCTTACTTCCACACTTTGAGCATAAGGAAACATTCATCTTCTTTTCACCATTATTCTGAGATTTATCCTTGAACTACATCTTTCATTTCTTGTCAAAACCATGAGATGGATATGTAACACCAACTTCTATTTCTACCTTAATAGCACAATGCACAATTTCTTCATAGCTACTGAAGTATCTTATAGCTAATACCCTTAGAAGATTTGGTTTTAATCCACTAAATAATCCATCAACTTTACATTCTTGTTGGATGATAAAGCCAGATGCATACCTTGAAAGCCTTTTAAAATTCGATTCGTATATACCAACAGATTCATCATCCTTTTTCATTAGTTTAAGAAAATACTTCTCCATCTTTGTTCAAAGAATACGAGGGAAGTACTTATTGAAAAATAAGTTCTTGAACTCGTCCCATTCCATGGACTCAATTTCATCTATTGTCCTCGTATTCCTGGTAAGATTACACCATTGATCAGCATCACCTTCCAAACGATATACTTCTAAGATGACTTTATCATGTTCAGAACATTGAAGAACTGAAAATATCTTTTCAATGGTACTGATCCATTGTTCAACAAAAAGTTGATCGGATGACCCACTGAAAGAAGGTGGGTGTTGACTCATGAAGGACTCAATGGAATATTGTTCCCTTATCTGCTTATTTGGAAGTCCAAAATGATTCATAGCTTGTGGAAGTATAGCAATAAGATTTTGCACTCCATCTCCCATAACATTTGTTTTTTCAAGAGGACAATCATTGGATTGTCCATTAAATTGATCAACATGGTTCCTTCGGGTTCCAGCCATCGTCTAAAACCGAAAAAGAATAGTGTGAAAGGAAAAAATCATGCTAGGGAAAACAACCCAATAAAGGTAGAGTACCATCAATATCTAATATATTAGGTTTAATTCTAAGATCATTACCGTAGTTATAGGACTATATCTTATATGTATACTTATCCTTAGGAACATCCCTATACATACCTTAAAAATATCTCTAGGGATCTCACTAACGTTTTCGCATCCTTGTTTCCAAAGGTTGACTAAACCTTTCCTCTGATTCCAACTGTAGCCATCTGTAATTACATCCAATGGACTATAATTGATACCTATCAGGGCACTCCATGGGCGGCTACACCCCCTGGGTGGGACACACCACCATCCCCAGTGGCAGCCATTTCCTCCTAAAGCCCTTGGGCGGAGAGCCATGCTTCGTCCAACGCTCACATGTGAGAGTTCCCAAGGATCGGATACATTCCTACCTCATTTTCCTCTGATACCAACTGCAGAGACCCGAAGCTTGACATACATGGAAATTACATTACTTTTTCGGAATACATAGTACATTACAAAAATACACACACAAGGACCGTAATAGTTTAGTGTCTTTGGAAACTCGGAATATAATCTTCTAATCATGGTGAAAGATCTTCAACTTCTCCCATAAAGATCTTCCCTTTTTTTACTACCTAAACCCTTTCTTTATATCCTGGGGAGAAGAAAACATAAAAGGGTGATCTCAAATGCTCAGTAAGGGTAAATAAAAGAAATATCAATCACATCCTATTCATAAGAACATAACAATTTGGAAATATTACCCGGAAAAAGAGATCATAATTTCATAACATGGGATAAATCATAGTAGTGAAATGTAATCACAATAATCATAACTTAAAACATGAAGATTTGTGGCATACACACATAATCATATAGAATCATTTCTTATTAGTCAAGACTCATTTCCAAGACTATCTTAGTGGACAAAGTCCATTTCTAAACCGAGTTCATTCCTCGTTTCAATCTTGTTTCACTGAACCGGTTTAACCTGCCATTCCATCCATGTCTATCTCATGAGATATAAAACCTTTACCCAATTCATAGGAGGGAGATATAGGTCCCACCCGGATTATAATGACACCATTCTTATGTGTGCCACAAAATCATAAACCATACATCATAGCATAACCCATGTAATAAAAATGGGATTCTTAAACATCATGAAATCATAAAACAATTCATATATGATAAAGGAATTCATAAAAATAATTCCATCACAACATAATAAAATCAATTTATTAATAAGGATAGAAACAGAACCCTTTATTATCTTAGATGGAAAATGTCACGACCCATCCTCGGGACCTGTGTCGTGACTACCCAAAGCCCGCCTTCCATAGGCCAGGGGCTGGAGACTAGCACCAAGGCGTAAATCCCGATAAAAAGGGAAGGAATTTCCTTTGTAATGTAAAAAAACACCACAGAGAAAGAAAGCAGTAGAAGTAAACACTATGTAAAAACTGAGTACAATAGTAAGTGCAGAAAAGTAAGTGGGCCAGTATACAAACCAAAACTGAAATTAAAGTACAACTCGAAAGGGAAAACAACAACTGAAAAGAAAAGCTGCATCGCCGAGCTGTACACTAGAAATCCAACCTGAAGGGTGGGTAAATATATCCTCCACTACTCTTCGGGTCCAGCCGACCACTCCGAGTACGTCCCGCCCAGTGGTCCACCTCAAGGTACCATCATGTTCCACAAGCCCCAACCACGATCACCGCTGTCCGTCATCTGCAACCAACACAACGTAGTGCGGGCATAGCTCGTGCAGGGGTGAGTATAAGCTACTCCGTAGGGACCCCGAGTCCCCCAATGGTCTCCCAGAATACACAAAGGATAATCCACAAAGGAAAGATACAATCACGAAGTAACATCCTACACGACTTAGCTTTATTCCCAAACATATACCCAAGTCATCAATTATCGCTCGACTCCATCATCCGAGCTCAAGTACAACCCAGTCCACATAGGAAAGAAAAACGTAAATCCACACAGGATAGCACAACACAATCCACAAAGGAAAGTAAACAGGATTCAGCTCACACATGTATACTTCTTCATGTGATGATAAAGATGGCCAGATATTGCCACTGATTCGTCTAAGCCATCGGACCCACAAAGGATCGATAGGTACTAACCCCCGCAATGAACCACAAAGGATCTGACCCACAAAGGATGGATAGGTAACTAACCCCCGCAATGACCCACAAAGGATCTGACCCACAAAGGATCGATAGGTAACTATCCCCCGTAAAGACCCACACAGGATCAGACCCACACATGATCTGTAGGCATTGGCCCACACAGGACCGCTGAGCGCTAACCCACACAGGATCGGTAGAAATGACCCACAAAGGATCGCTGAGTGTTGTAGTCGTTGCTGTCGAATCTACTGAGGATCTCTGTATAGGCGTCGTCATCGTCACAGTAGCAGTCACAGCCAGCTCTAGGGCTTCCGCACACAGCAAGATCGTTCGGGAGGGTCTGCTCCATGAGCCGAGAGGCTGATACATCAACTGACACGTAGTCCAGATTTGATTTATCCAAAAGTTCTGTATCGTCAACAGGAACTCAACGTCGTAGACGACACGTCAATCAGACGCCCGGTCTGAGAGTTATTGGATTTTTCGTCCCAGGGGACCGGTTGTTTTTTCAGAAAAAACCAACCTGACCGTACTACACCTGCATCCAAATCTCAGGAAGAATAATCCGAAAGATCCATCTCATTTAGAGGAATCCATCAAAGTCGATGGTACGTCAATCGGGCGTCCGGAGCTCATGTTATAAGCGTTTCCGCTCCGAGGGACAGGTTGGTTTCGTGTACGAACCAACCCAGCCGAACCCAAAGTATTCTGAAACCTTGGGTGTAGTAAACCGAAACGTCCTTCTCGATCGACATATCGTAGCGCCGCTAGAAGTGCGTCGTTCGGAGGCCCTTAGATCATGTTATGAGCGAAAGACCGAAATGGTCCGAAAAAGGGGGGTCTGGGCTCGGACCGACCCTGCCCAACCCCCCGGGTCGGCCCGAACCAGGTCAACCCGACCCGTATCTAGGTCCGACCAAGCTGGGCATGACCCGGCCTGACCCAGTCTTGGTGCGACCCGGATGGCCGGTCTGGGGGCTTGGCGCTGGCCGAGCGGCTGCACCCATGGAGCCGCGGCCCCCCGCGCGGGGGCCGCTCCCTGTCACCGGACGCGGCGCAAGGCCACGACCCTTCCTCGCGGTCCCGTAAGGTGGCGAGACTGGTTCTCGCCACCGTGGCTTCAGCTGTGGCGGGTCTTCCCGGTGGCGTGCCGGGCACCGCCGCTTCCTGGCGGCCGGCGCCACCATGCCGGCGTGGTGTGCCGGCGGGAACTTCCGCGGACCACCGGACGCGCTCTGGTGGTCCGTTTGGCCTACGGTTTCCGCCTACGACTTTCCTAGGATCTGAACTCTACTGCGAAGGCCTCCAATTTCCATTCCGATCCCATTTCATAAATGATGTTAATCCACGAATCAATTAAAAACTGTGGAGGGTTGTCGGGCCATGTTCGTTTGGCCCGCACCCTCCGTGTTAGGTGATAAAAACTGGGAGAAAATATTCAACACATGAAAAACAAAACAAGACACAATTTCAATAAATTAAAATTGAACTTTGATATGGGTTCGTTGTTTTAGAAGGAATAACCACGGGAATAAAAATTATTCTCAAATAAAACCCCTACCTCGTAGCTATCGTCAGATGAGAGTTCTTCGTGGAATTGATCATCGCGGAAGAAGAGTTTCGTCGCGTCGCACAAGGGCATCGCGTTGTCGATCTCCGAGGGTTAAAGAAAACACACGGATTTAATTTCACAAATTAAATCCATGTTAAGGATAAAATCTAAAAAGGAAAAATTAAAAGATCTAAAATCCCCTACCTCAAGCAGTTGATGATCGGAGATTGTTGCAGGGAAGAACGTCGCGGAAGAAGAGTCATGGAAGGAGAATCGTCAGATTCGCGGAACACGGCATCACATCGTCGATCTCTAAGGGTTCGTCATTCTTCGCGTTCATCTCGTTCTTCGCGCTCTTCGCGAAGGGGAAAGAAGGTACAGATTCTGCAAATCCTCTAAACAATCAAACCATCAACAAAAAGAAAGGGTGCTGGTCTTATTTTATTATTATGTCAGCAGTTTGAAAACATGTTAAGAAACAAACCATTAATTTGGTGAATTAATGGTAATGACTTAACTAACCATTTAATAGGAGTGTTTAAGAGTTTTAGAAAACGCCCCAGTTGACTTTCATTAAGAGGGGGGTTGCAGGTGCGTTACCTAGGGGAAAAGAAATGGTGGGGCTCATGCGGGCCCCACCTCACAAATATCCTACCAAGAGGGTAGGATATTTTGGGTTTCACCCTATCCGCTTCAACTCATCTTAAAGAGATTTAAGTGGCTTTAAGTGGCATTAAGTGGCTTTAAGTGAAAAAAAATAAAGTTGTCGCACCACTTTATTTTATTTTCTTCACATAAGCCCAAAAATTCAAAACCACACTCGAGCAAAGGTAACTATGGAAGATGCGTTTCTAAGAAAGTACCGGCACTGAGATTCCATCGGTGCCCTCAGAATTCGATTCCGAGAACTGGTTCAAAAGTTAGAAAAACCCGCTCGTTCGTTCACTGAACGTACCCGAGCCAAACTTCAGAAAATGATTTCGGGCACACCGGGCCTCGGAATCACGTGCCGTCAGAAACTGTGTTCTTGTAAAATTCCAAAGAAAATTAAGAAAAGTATTTCCTATAAATTTAAAGGTCTTTACATCACTCCCACCTCAGGGCTTTACGTCCCCGAAAGGATACAGCATAAGCTAGGGAAACAAATGTGAGTACTGAGCACACATCTAATCCTCCCGCTCCCAAGTGCTCTCCTAGAGGTTCCTGTGCTGCCATCTGATACGCACTAGAGAAATCGATCCTCCATATAGGACCCACTCCTGTCAATCATCGATCTCCACCGGGACCTCCGCAAAAGTCGCCCCATCATCAACGTCCAGCTCCCCATGATCAATGATATGTGTCGGGTCATGCACGTATCTGCTCAGCTGAGATACGTGGAAGACATCATGCACCTGGTGTAACTGAGGTGGTAGATCCATGCGATAATACACATCTTTGATCATGCTGAGGACCTGGAATGGTCCGATGAAGCGTGGAGACATCTTGCCACCTCAGCCAATCTATGTAATCAACGTCGAGGTGTGTCACACAAGAAGACGTGGTTGCCATCCTCGAACTCTAGTGGCCTCCTCCTCCTGGCAGCATAAGACTTCTGTCGGCTCTGAGCTGTTCTCATCCACTCCTGGATGACCTGGACCTTTTTTGTCGTGGCTCGGACCATCTCTGGTCCCACAAGTGCATACTCCCCAGGGTCTGTCCAGCACAATGGAGATCTGCAAGGTCTGTCGTACAACACCTCGTATGGTGTCATCCCGATGGTGTAGTGGTAGCTGTTGTTGTATGCAAACTCCACCAAGGGTAGGTGGTTCTCCCAGATATGACCAAAGTCGATGACACTTGCGCGGAGCATGTCCTCGAGAGTCTGAATGGTCCTCCCCATCTAACCATCCTTCTGAGGGTGAAAGGCGGTGCTCGGACGTAGCTGCATCTCGAACGCCTCCTGCAACCCCTTCCAAAGCCAGGAAGTAAAGCGAGCATCTCGATCATAGACGATAGATGATGGCACACTGTGAAGCTGTACAATCTCCTGAATGTAGAGACGCCCCAAGCACTCCACTGAGCCCTGCTCTCTGATGGGTAATAAGTGAGCCGAGTTGGTGAGTCAGTCGAAAATCACCCAAATGGAGTCGTGACCTCTGCAAGTGCGTGGAAGTCCAGTCACGAAGTCCACAGATATACCATCCAACTTCCACTACTGGACCTCCAAGGTTTTTACCAAGCCTGCTGGTTCCTGATGCCTTGCCTTCACCTGCTGGTAGGTGAGGCATCGAGAAACGAACTCTGCCACAGCCTTCTTCATGCCCGGCCACCTGTGCTGTCGTCTGAGGTCCTGGTACATCTTCGCAACTCCAGGATGTATCACCAAAGGAGAAGTGTAAAACTCTCTCAGAACCTCCTCTCATAAAGTGACTGGTACTAAGGTACGTCCTCTAAAAAGGATGTCGTGCTCTTCTCCAATGGAGAATCCATCAGGTGCCTGTCCAGAGGATATATGTGCACGCCGCATCTCACAGTCAGCATCTGTTACACCCCAGGTAAATAAAGAATTTTAAATTTTCATATTTATCCATATTTGTGAATAAAATATTAATATGACTTTAAAGGGTACGCTATGCTCGATTGCGTACCCAAGACGCAACAACGAGTTTCTTGGGAATCATACGTTGCACTCTAATAATAAAATAATATTATTTCAAATGGTAGTTAACATGTAGCCGTTGTATTGGCGGGAAAGGATAGAAATAACTAAAATATGATTATATATGTTTTTTTAATGTTTTTACATTTATCCAATAAAAGCTAAAGGCTTAAAATACGGAAAGAATTCAATTTTAGGGGTATATGCCCTAGTTTTCACTAAAGGTTCACTTATCGCCTTTTAATGGAGAACTGTCATTAAATATAGTTTTGATCACTCTTATACACTCTTTTGGACCAAATAACACTTTTATTAAGAATCGGGACATCAAATTTTACTTTGTGTAATTTTTTGGTATTTTTCCGATAAAGTTCATTTTTTAATGAATAGTGTAAAATGTTGTGTTTTAATTCAAAATCTATTTTTAATCTAATTTATTTATATTATTAGATAATATTTTGAATTTGTTTTAAAGTGAAATTAGAAAATATTTTTACCATTAAATCCAATAGTGGTCGTTGAAATTAATTTCACTTTGAAATCAGACTTAAACTAGTGTCAATCTTTTGATACTTATTGTTTTATAAAAACACGCTATTTGCTCTGACAGCTGGAATTAATTATTAAATTAATTAATGTGACTAATATGTTTTGAATTTTTTAAAACGGACTTCATTTTTGAATTCGGAATAACAAATATAGCTTAGGGTGAAGTTTTGGTATTTTTCTGAAAATCTCCAATTTTTGATTAATAGTGAAACCACTAAGTGGTAATCAAGCAAACTGATTTTTCAGATAAATGAAAGTTTACCACTAATGTGTATTGAATTTTGAAATTCCGACATACATGGTTTTCATTAGTATGTAAAATGTGGTTCAATGGGATGAAAATAATTTTTTGGTGAATAGTAACTTTTTTTCATTAATCGCGATTAGAGGTAATTAGTTTAATTTAATGTAAAAATGATATTATAAAAATGTGAAAACCCCATGAAACTTGTCCTAACCTTATTGGATGAGTAATGGCAGACCAATAAAATCCATGGGTAAACTTGGGGGCCCCATGGAGCCATTTGGGTTGGGAAATGACATAAATAACTTTTTATTTAATGTAAAAGTAAAAATGACACAAACATGATATGTTTTACGAAAACAATTTTTACATGGGGTTATAAAGATCGGATTTTTGATTATAAATAGTCATTGGAAAGCTAAAAAGATTTACTACGTCATAGTATTTGTTTTATAATTTTTATAAATTATATAAATTAAATTATTTATGACATCATAATGATGCAGTGATGACATCATTATCTGACGATTTAAATAAAATGAGAATATAATGCAAACTCTATGACCTAAACATGTCTAAAACTTATTGGATGGGTGGATTGCGAACTCGTATAACCTAATCCACGAATTATATCAATATGGGACCTTTTAAAACCGAAACACATTTTCAAATAAAGTAATATTTCTTACATTCCAAAAGTGCCCCTCCTCTCCTCTTATAAAAGGCCCCCACCTCTACCTCATTTCACACACTCCTCAAGCCTTTGGCTCGGCCAAAACCATCCCATTTACTCTCTCCACATCTCTATACTCATCCTAGAGGATTCCCTTTGGGCATAATGTTTTCAAAGGAAGCCTTTAGGCTCAAATCAAAAGGAGTTACACTTTTAAAGGTAATTCATTCCCTCATGTTCAATTGTTTTATTTTTCTTCTCCAACCCCATAAACTCTTTTTATTTACTTCTTTTGTAACAACACCAGTATCTTCAATATACTAGGTTGTTTTTATAAGATTTATTTGAGCTACACTCTCACACAACTACATCAAATGGTTAAAGAACATACGGTTTCTGTAGATGGAGAAATTCTGCCTCCCGAAATGATGATTGTTCAATACTCATTTAACACCTTCAAAGGTGGACATTATGATGTAAATATTTTTATATATGATATATAATATGTTTATGTTTTACTTAAGCTTCTGTGTTTTCATTTTGGGCATACCTTTATGGTTTCCATTATGGGTAAACGTGATATCTTCATTTAAGGAAGTGCGGACTACCGCCCCCTCAAAGTGATTTGATTCGTTAAATACCATATGTGGGATGTATGAAGGATGAAACTATGATATTATATATGATATTATACTGGAATTATAATATACCTTTATATCATTATTATTCCATTCTATAAAATACGAAATAGAATTGAAAGTAGCGTTCATGCGTACGTACGGCTTACTGTCTCCATGAACGGTGCATTTCCTTTATTACCTCTAAATGATTATGTAATGTTATAAATGGATGAATGTAATGGATATATATGACATATATGATATCTAAATCCTGAATGGAATTCTGTATATAATAAACATTTTTCCACACGAACAACATGTAATTGTAAGAAGTCCACTTTCGACTTAGGAACCAAATATCGGCAAAACAAATATTATTAACTTAACTGAATACATAATGTTTATGACAAGGTAATAAGTGATATAAAAGGAATAATGAACTAGAAAAACGTTCTTAAGGAAGTATAAATTAACTCAAGTTTATTATTCAGGAGATTAAAGAATGATTGAGTCAAGTTGGACCCAAGGTAAGGGATCCTACTCCTCTCTTTTTAAGTACACACTTTTATGTCATTCCTTTTAAAGCTCATATTTCTTGTTATTGGGATGATATTTTATATTAAACTTACTGTAACATTTATGTTCATGTGATGAGAGACCCTATTCTCTCTCATCAATCCATTTTGGAAGTTTTGAGTGGCGCCGTTAGGCTGTCGAACTTTCGTAAGAGATCTAACTCTCTCTTTCTTTTTACGTACTCTCCTTTATGTCACTTATTTTAAGCTCCTCTTTGTAATGTTGGGGGATGTTATATTATTTTCCTCTTGCTGTAAATTTTATTTTAATGTGATGAGATACCCTATTTTATCTCATCAATCCATATTCGGAATTTTTATGTGGCGCTGTTAGGCTGCTGAGTTTTCGTAAGGGATTTTTCATTTCACTTTTATTCCCGTGAGATTTATGCTACATTTTCCACAAATTCCATTGAGTGGTTTATGTACTTCACATTATTCTACTCTTTGTGTAATATAATTTCGTTTATGAGTATTTACATCAGTGATCTATTGTCCTTCTTTCATGGGGTGTATGTTTTGAATGATACCCAAGTCGGTAAGGGAACCTTTCACCCTCCTCTTTTTTAAAAGACTTCTTTTGTTGGGTCTTTTAATTTACATATTGTTATATTGGGATATGTTCTCATATATCCTTATTGATGTAAATTTTATGTCCAAGTGATGAGATACACTTATTATCTCTCATCAACTCATTTTGATGTGATGCCGTTAGGCTGTCAAGGGAACGTTTTAACCCAATTTCGATTTCTTTGGGTTCAATATGTAGTCATTGAATATGTCATCCATTGAATATGTGTGAATTAACTTTTATTGGTTTACACTTAATATCCAATTATATTGGGTGTACTTATATTTGTCACACATATTTGTGAGATTGATTTGTCCTAAATTTAAGGATACCTTCTCTATAAGGGATTTCATCACATTTGACATTTCTGTTGAGGGTTCATTGTTGTTATGCACCAATTCACTCTTATATGGTGTATTTATTGTCCTTTGGAGTATTATGTCATGAATCCATTTATTCTCATGATATTATAAAGTTCTGACTAAATGGTATTCCTCAATTATTGTATTCAAGTGTCTCTAATTTTGGTAAAACCCCTTTAACCAAAATATCATTTTAAATGTTTTAATTATTTTTTCTTATTAATATCCATGTTTTCAAAATGGTTTTAAGGATTTATTTATATGGATATTAATGGTTTAAAATTTTAAGCTTCAAGGTGGTATGGGACACTATGATTCAAAAATCTCTTTATTAAATGTTTTAAATGGTTTTGGAAATGGTTTATTTTTAAATGGATTCATTATTTCAATATACTAAAATGTTATATTGTGATTGAAATGTGGAAATGTTATGTTTTCTTTTATGCATGTTTTATGTGATACATTTATGTTATGGTTCTTGTGCATTGTTATGAAAACGGGTGGTTCCGTGATAAACTAAGGGCGGGTGAGCCCGATATAGCTCTCCAATGCATTGGGTAACGCGAAGGAGTGAAACATTGAGGTTTCTCCGAAGAGATTTAGGGAATATACTGTGATGGGTATTCCAAAACGTAACCAAGAGGGTTACTACATACGTAAGAATGTTGTGAATTCCTTAAGTTACCTTTTGTGTCTTATGATTTCTATGATTTATTCATGATTTGATATGCCTATGTTTTATGGGTGAAGTATGATTTCATTCTTATGTATACATGTACTCATATTTCCTTTCCATATCATTATATCCCTTACTGAGCTTTTTATGCTCATCCCAAGTTTTTGAAATGTTTTTCATAGGTCAAGGGAAGGGTACATGATGTGATGATAGTGTCAAGGATATGTCAATAAAGAATCCATGTTTTATTTTAAATATGTTTCCGTTGATGGGAAGAATGAATATTGTCTTTTATGTAACCACTTTGTTTAAATGTGGAATGTAATGCAAGTTTCATGATCTAATTCTCTAAAACTATAAACCTGAAAAGATCCTCAATGTCTAATCTTGTAATAACTCAAGATTAAGTAAGGTTTAAGGATGGGGCCTTATAGTTGGTATCAAAGGTCGGTTTAGATAACATTAGAGGTTAGGGTATTCTTTAAGCATAAGTGACATTACCATAATGGTTAGGATTTCAGAAAGAGTCCTAGTTTTAGATAAAGTGAATGAGTAAGTATATCTTAGTGTTTATCTTACTCATTAGTACATGATGGTTTTGTTGATATAATCACACTGACCTTTTTGGTTTTAGTAAATGGCTGTATCTAGCAGGCACCAAAGTGACAATGGGTTTGAAGGAAACTGTGGTGGTTCTCTGATTAAGAGACTGGATGAGATGGGGGATTCAATGGGGAATCTCATGGTTGTTGTAAACCAACTATCAAGGAGTCATGATCAACCACTTCAACCTTGGTCAGTTCTCTAATTCATCATGTACGAGATGGCCAACTCGATGTGGAAATTCAGGTAATAATTATTAAGGTAACCATTAGGGTTTATATGATCCTTACTTTTGAGGTAATTATGAGTTATTATATGTTATGATGGAAAATGAAAGGCATGAGATAAACTTGAGGGTAAAATATGTTATGATCATCTTTAAAGATTTTATCTCATTTTGGGGAATGTTTTAAGAATTATATAGTTTTGGAAAAAGGACAACACGCAGACCGTGTGACATCCCGTCGCATCGGACAAAGCTGCGGGAATCGAACCCACAACCAAAGTGTGACTGGTATTTATCGCTTACCACTGGACTACGTGAAGTCCCTAGTTAGTTTCACCGATTCTTTCTAGTTATATGATTTTATGAATTAAGAGTAAGATGATTTTGGGTTATTTATGAAAATGATTAACCTATCATGGAGGATATGTGATTAGGTTAATTACTTTTCAGTACAAGACTTTAGGAGCAACTGATGTTGTTTGGAGATAAATGTTACGATTTAATCCTTCAAATATTTGGGTTTCAATCATAGTTTGGTTTACTTTGAATAATTTTATGGAAAAATTGATTATAGAATAGTCCTCGTTGAACTTTGGGTTTTGTTGGACAAATTTTGAGATTAAGAATATATTTTCTTTGTATAAAGGGTTATCATTTTCTGGATTATCTGATCATGTAGTAACCCTTTTGTTTTTAGTTTTGGTTAAGGTTTGAAGACATGGGAAATGTATAGTTTTTTTGTGGATTAGGTGCTCCTCTATAAGTTGTTTATAGTACTCTTAATGCGAACAAGTCTCCCTAAATACTCGTCTTTTGGGAAAAAATACGAGTTTGATTAAGGAATCCAGTAAAGGTTGAAAGTCAACATGTTAAGTGATTATGTTTCCTTATGAATAAATTACTCAATAAAAAGTAACTTAACACGAAAATGTTGTCTATTAGCTTTTCCTACTAAGGAATCGAATACCGTTTAACCCATCACAAGTATGTGATTTTCTCATTGTTATCTTTCTCCTATACATGTTTACTATCACTCTCCCACAAGAACATGACCCTTTTCTTTTTCTTCCATGTCCATGTTTTTCTACATGGAATCCTTGTATAGGTTAACTCGGGTGACCTTTTTACTTATCTTTCTTTATTTTAAAGTGATTGTTTTATCGACTCTTGTTCCGTTGTGGTATGTTCAAAGATGTTTCCAAGCTCAATTTTAAAAATTGCGAGGATGCAATTCCCAAAAGGGGGGAAGGATGTAACACCACAGGTAAATATAGAATATGAAATTTTCATATTTATCCATATTTGTGAATAAAATATTAATATGACTTTAAAGGGGATGCTATGCTCGATGGCGTACCCAACATGCAACAACGAGTTTCTTGGAAATCTTACGTTGCACTCTAATAATAAAATAATATTATTTCAAATGTTAGTTAACATGTAGCCGTTGTATAGGCAGGAATGGATAGAAATAACTAAAATATGATTATATATGTTTTTTAATGTTTTTTACATTTATCCAATAAAAGCTAAAGGCTTAAAATACGGAATGAATTCAATTTTAGGCGTATATGCCCTAGTTTTCACTAAAGGTTCATTTATCGCCTTTTAATGGAGAACTTTCATTAAATATAGTTTTGATCACTCTTATACATTCTTTTGTACCAAATAAAACTCTTATTAAGAATTGGGATATCAAATTTTACTTTGTGTAATTTTTTGGTATTTTTTCGATAAAGTTCATTTGTTAATGAATAGTGTAAAATGTTGTGTTTTAATTCAAAATTTCTTTTTAATCTAATTTATTTATATGATTATATAATATTTTGAATTGGTTTTAAAGTTAAATTAGAAAATATTTTTACCATTAAATCAAATAGTGGTCATTGGAATTAATTTCACTTTGAAATCAGACTTAAACTAGTGTCAATCTTTTGATACTTATTGTTTTATAAAAACACGCTATTTGCTCTGACAACGGGGATTAATTATTAAATTAAATAATGTGACTAATATGTTTTGAATTTTTTAAAACGGAATTCATTTTTGAATTCGGAATAACAAATATAGCTTAGGGTGATGTTTTGGTATTTTTCTGAAAAACTCCAATTTTTTATGAATAGTGAAACCACTAAGTGGTAATCAAGCAAACTGATTTTTCAGTTAAATGAAAGTTTACCACTAATGTGTATTGAATTTTTCAAATCTGAAATACATGGTTGTCATTAGTATGTAAAATGTGGTTCAATGGGATGAAAATAATTTTTTGGTGAATAGTAACTTTTTTTCATTAATCGCGATTAGAGGTAATTAGTTTAATTTAATGTAAAAATGATATTATAAAAATGTGAAAACCCCATGAAACTTGTCGTAACATTATGGGATGAGTAATGGCCGACCAAGAAAAGCCATGGGTCAACTTGGGGACCCAATGGAGCCATTTTGGTTGGGAAATGACATAAATAACTTTTTTATTTAATGTAAAAGTAAAAATGACACAAACATGATATGTTTTACGAAAACAATTTTTACATGGTGTTATAAAGATCTGATTTTTGATTATAAATAGTCATTGGAAAGATAAAAATCTTTCCTACATCATAGTATTTGTTTTATAATGTTTAGACATTAAATAAATTAAATTATTTATGACATCATAATGATGCAGCGATGACATCATTATCTGACGATTTAAATAAAATGAGAAGATAATGTAAACTCTATGACCTAAAAATGTCCAAAACTTATTGGATGGGTGGATTGCGAACTCTTATCACCTTATCCTGGAATTATATCAATGTGGGACCTTTTAAAACCGAAACACATTTTCAAATAAAGTAATATTTCTTACTTTCCAAAAGTGCCCCTCTTCTCCTCTTATAAAAGGCCCCCACCTCTACCTCATTTCACACACTCCTCAAGCCTTTGGCTCGGCCAAACCCTGCCCATTTACTCTCTCCACATCCCTATCCTCATCCTAGATGATTCCCATCGGGCATAATTTTTTCAAAGGAAGCCTTTAGGCTCAAATCAAAAGGAGTTACACTTTTAAAGGTAATTCATTCCCTCATGTTCATTTGTTTTATTTTTCTTCTCCAACCCCCTAAAATATTTTTATTTACTTCTTTTGTAACAACAATAGTATCTTAAATATACTATGTTGTTTTTATAAGATTTATTTGAGCTAAACTCTCCCACAACTACATCAAATGGTTAAAGAACATACGGTTTCTGTAGATGGCGAAATTCTGCCTCCCGAAATGATGATTGATCAATACTCATTTAACACCTTCAAAGGTGGACATTATGATGTCACTATTTTTATATATGATATATAATATGTTTATTTTTTACTTAAGCTTATGTTTTTTTTAATTTTGGGCATACCTTTATGGTTTCCATTATGGGTAAACGCGATATCTTCATTTAATGAAGTGCGGACTACCGCCCCCTCAAAGTGATTTGATTCGTTAAATACCATATGTGGGATGTATAAAGGATGAAACTATGATATTATATATGATATTATACTTTAATTATAATATACCTTTATATCATTATTATTCCATTCTATAAAATACGAAATAGAAATGAAAGTAGCGTTCATGTGTACGTACGGCTTACCGTCTCCATGAACGGTGCATTTCATTTCTTACCTCTAAATGATTTTGTAATGTTATAAATCCATGAATGTACTTGATATATATGACATATATTATATCTACATCATGAATAAAATTCTGGGTATAATAAACATTTGGCCACACGAACAACATGTAATTGTAAGAAGTCCACTTTCGACTTAGGAACCAAATATCGGCAAAACAAATATTATTAACTTAAATGATTACATAATGTTTATGACATGGTAATAAGTGATATAAAAGGAATAATGAACGTGAAAAAGGTTATTAAGGAAGTAGAAATTAACTCAAGTTTATTATTCAGGAGATTAAAAAACGATCGAGTCAAGTCGGACCCGAGGTAAGGGATCCTACTCCTCTCTTTCTTTTTTAAGTACACACTTTTATGTCATTCCTTTTAAAGCTCATCTTTCTTGTTATTGGTATGATCTTTTATATTACACTTACATTAATTATTATGTTCATGTGATGAGAGAACCTATTCTCTCTCATCAATCCATTTTGGAAGTTTTGAGTGGCGCCGTTAGGCTGCCGAACTTTCGTAAGATATCTAACCTCTCTCTTTCTTTTTACGTACTCTCCATTATGTCACTTCTTTTAAGATACTCATTGTAATGTTGGGGGATGTTATATTATTTTCCTCTCGCTGTAAATTTTATTTTAATGTGATGAGATACCCTATTTTATCTCATCAATCCATATTCAGAAGTTTTATGTGGCGCCGTTAGGCTGCCGAGTTTTCGTAAGGGATTTTTCATCTCACTTTTATTCCCGTGAGATTTATGCTACATTTTCCACAAATTCCATTGAGTGGTGTATGTAGTTCCCATTATTCTACTCTTTGTTTAATATACTTTCGTTTATGAGTATTTACATCAGTGATCTATTGTCCTTCTTTCATGGGGTGTATGTTTTGAAAGATACCCAAGTCAGTAAGGGAACCTTTCACCCTCCTCTTTTTTAAAAGACTTATTTTGTTGGGTCTTTTAATTTACATATTGTTATATTGGGATATGTTCTCATATATCCTTATTGATGTAAATTTTATGTCCAAGTGATGAGATGCACTTTTTATCTCTCATCAACTCATTTTGATGTGATGTCGTTAGGCTGTCAAGGGAACTTTTTAACCCAATTTCGATTTCTTTGGGTTCAAGATGTAGTCATTGAATATTTCATCCATTGAATATGTGTGAATGACCTTTTATTGGTTTACACTTAATATCCACTTATATTGGGTGTACTTATATTTTTCACACATATTTGTGAGATTGATTTGTCCTTAATTTAAGGATACCTTCTCTATAAGGGATTTCATCACATTTGACATTTCTATTGAGGGTTCATTGTTGTTATGCACCAATTCACTCTTATATGGTGTATATACTGTCCTTTGGAGTATTATGTCATGAATCCATTTATTCTCATGATATTATAAAGTTCTGACTAAATGTTATTCCTCAATTATTGTATTCAAGTGTCTCTAATTTTGGTAAAACCCCTTTAACCAAAATATCATTTTAAATGTTTTAATTATTTGTTCTTATTAATATCCATGTTTTCAAAATGGTTTTAAGGAATTTTTTATATTGATATTAATGGTTTAAAATTTTAAGCTTCAAGGTGGTATTGGACACTTTGATTCAAAAATATCTTTATTAAATGTTTTAAATGGTTTTGGAAATGGTTTATTTTTGAATGGATTCATTATTTCAATATACTAAAATGTTATATTGTGATTGAAATGTGGAAATGTTATGTTTCCTTTATGCATGTTTTATGTGATACATTTATGTTATGGTTCTTGTGCATTGTTATGAAAACGGGTGGTTCCGTGATAAACTAAGGGCGGGTGAGCCCGATATAGCTCTCCAATGCATTGGGTAACGCGAAGGAGTGAAACATTGAGGTTTCTCCGAAGAGATTTAGGGAATATACTGTGATGGGTATTCCAAAACGTAACCAAGAGGGTTACTACATACGTAAGAATGTTGTGAATTCCTTAAGTTACCTTTTGTGTCTTATGATTTCTATGATTTATTCATGATTTGATATGCCTATGTTTTATGGGTGAAGTATGATTTCATTCTTATGTATACATGTACTCATATTTCCTTTCCATATCATTATATCCCTTACTGAGCTTTTTATGCTCATCCCAAGTTTTTGAAATGTTTTTCATAGGTCAAGGGAAGGGTACATGATGTGATGATAGTGTCAAGGATATGTCAATAAAGAATCCATGTTTTATTTTAAATATGTTTCCGTTGATGGGAAGAATGAATATTGTCTTTTATGTAACCACTTTGTTTAAATGTGGAATGTAATGCAAGTTTCATGATCTAATTCTCTAAAACTATAAACCTGAAAAGATCCTCAATGTCTAATCTTGTAATAACTCAAGATTAAGTAAGGTTTAAGGATGGGGCCTTATAGTTGGTATCAAAGGTCGGTTTAGATAACATTAGAGGTTAGGGTATTCTTTAAGCATAAGTGACATTACCATAATGGTTAGGATTTCAGAAAGAGTCCTAGTTTTAGATAAAGTGAATGAGTAAGTATATCTTAGTGTTTATCTTACTCATTAGTACATGATGGTTTTGTTGATATAATCACACTGACCTTTTTGGTTTTAGTAAATGGCTGTATCTAGCAGGCACCAAAGTGACAATGGGTTTGAAGGAAACTGTGGTGGTTCTCTGATTAAGAGACTGGATGAGATGGGGGATTCAATGGGGAATCTCATGGTTGTTGTAAACCAACTATCAAGGAGTCATGATCAACCACTTCAACCTTGTTCAGTTCTCTAATTCATCATGTACGAGATGGCCAACTCGATGTGGAAATTCAGGTAATAATTATTAAGGTAACCATTAGGGTTTATATGATCCTTACTTTTGAGGTAATTATGAGTTATTATATGTTATGATGGAAAATGAAAGGCATGAGATAAACTTGAGGGTAAAATATGTTATGATCATCTTTAAAGATTTTATCTCATTTTGGGGAATGTTTTAAGAATTATATAGTTTTGGAAAAAGGACAACACGCAGACCGTGTGACATCCCGTCGCATCGGACAAAGCTGCGGGAATCGAACCCACAACCAAAGTGTGACTGGTATTTATCGCTTACCACTGGACTACGTGAAGTCCCTAGTTAGTTTCACCGATTCTTTCTAGTTATATGATTTTATGAATTAAGAGTAAGATGATTTTGGGTTATTTATGAAAATGATTAACCTATCATGGAGGATATGTGATTAGGTTAATTACTTTTCAGTACAAGACTTTAGGAGCAACTGATGTTGTTTGGAGATAAATGTTACGATTTAATCCTTCAAATATTTGGGTTTCAATCATAGTTTGGTTTACTTTGAATAATTTTATGGAAAAATTGATTATAGAATAGTCCTCGTTGAACTTTGGGTTTTGTTGGACAAATTTTGAGATTAAGAATATATTTTCTTTGTATAAAGGGTTATCATTTTCTGGATTATCTGATCATGTAGTAACCCTTTTGTTTTTAGTTTTGGTTAAGGTTTGAAGACATGGGAAATGTATAGTTTTTTTGTGGATTAGGTGCTCCTCTATAAGTTGTTTATAGTACTCTTAATGCGAACAAGTCTCCCTAAATACTCGTCTTTTGGGAAAAAATACGAGTTTGATTAAGGAATCCAGTAAAGGTTGAAAGTCAACATGTTAAGTGATTATGTTTCCTTATGAATAAATTACTCAATAAAAAGTAACTTAACACGAAAATGTTGTCTATTAGCTTTTCCTACTAAGGAATCGAATACCGTTTAACCCATCACAAGTATGTGATTTTCTCATTGTTATCTTTCTCCTAGACATGTTTACTATCACTCTCCCACAAGAACATGACCCTTTTCTTTTTCTTCCATGTCCATGTTTTTCTACATGGAATCCTTGTATAGGTTAACTCGGGTGACCTTTTTACTTATCTTTCTTTATTTTAAAGTGATTGTTTTATCGACTCTTGTTCCGTTGTGGTATGTTCAAAGATGTTTCCAAGCTCAATTTTAAAAATTGCGAGGATGCAATTCCCAAAAGGGGGGAAGGATGTAACACCACAGGTAAATATAGAATATGAAATTTTCATATTTATCCATATTTGTGAATAAAATATTAATATGACTTTAAAGGGGATGCTATGCTCGATGGCGTACCCAACATGCAACAACGAGTTTCTTGGAAATCTTACGTTGCACTCTAATAATAAAATAATATTATTTCAAATGTTAGTTAACATGTAGCCGTTGTATAGGCAGGAATGGATAGAAATAACTAAAATATGATTATATATGTTTTTTAATGTTTTTTACATTTATCCAATAAAAGCTAAAGGCTTAAAATACGGAATGAATTCAATTTTAGGCGTATATGCCCTAGTTTTCACTAAAGGTTCATTTATCGCCTTTTAATGGAGAACTTTCATTAAATATAGTTTTGATCACTCTTATACATTCTTTTGTACCAAATAAAACTCTTATTAAGAATTGGGATATCAAATTTTACTTTGTGTAATTTTTTGGTATTTTTTCGATAAAGTTCATTTGTTAATGAATAGTGTAAAATGTTGTGTTTTAATTCAAAATTTCTTTTTAATCTAATTTATTTATATGATTATATAATATTTTGAATTGGTTTTAAAGTTAAATTAGAAAATATTTTTACCATTAAATCAAATAGTGGTCATTGGAATTAATTTCACTTTGAAATCAGACTTAAACTAGTGTCAATCTTTTGATACTTATTGTTTTATAAAAACACGCTATTTGCTCTGACAACGGGGATTAATTATTAAATTAAATAATGTGACTAATATGTTTTGAATTTTTTAAAACGGAATTCATTTTTGAATTCGGAATAACAAATATAGCTTAGGGTGATGTTTTGGTATTTTTCTGAAAAACTCCAATTTTTTATGAATAGTGAAACCACTAAGTGGTAATCAAGCAAACTGATTTTTCAGTTAAATGAAAGTTTACCACTAATGTGTATTGAATTTTTCAAATCTGAAATACATGGTTGTCATTAGTATGTAAAATGTGGTTCAATGGGATGAAAATAATTTTTTGGTGAATAGTAACTTTTTTTCATTAATCGCGATTAGAGGTAATTAGTTTAATTTAATGTAAAAATGATATTATAAAAATGTGAAAACCCCATGAAACTTGTCGTAACATTATGGGATGAGTAATGGCCGACCAAGAAAAGCCATGGGTCAACTTGGGGACCCAATGGAGCCATTTTGGTTGGGAAATGACATAAATAACTTTTTTATTTAATGTAAAAGTAAAAATGACACAAACATGATATGTTTTACGAAAACAATTTTTACATGGTGTTATAAAGATCTGATTTTTGATTATAAATAGTCATTGGAAAGATAAAAATCTTTCCTACATCATAGTATTTGTTTTATAATGTTTAGACATTAAATAAATTAAATTATTTATGACATCATAATGATGCAGCGATGACATCATTATCTGACGATTTAAATAAAATGAGAAGATAATGTAAACTCTATGACCTAAAAATGTCCAAAACTTATTGGATGGGTGGATTGCGAACTCTTATCACCTTATCCTGGAATTATATCAATGTGGGACCTTTTAAAACCGAAACACATTTTCAAATAAAGTAATATTTCTTACTTTCCAAAAGTGCCCCTCTTCTCCTCTTATAAAAGGCCCCCACCTCTACCTCATTTCACACACTCCTCAAGCCTTTGGCTCGGCCAAACCCTGCCCATTTACTCTCTCCACATCCCTATCCTCATCCTAGATGATTCCCATCGGGCATAATTTTTTCAAAGGAAGCCTTTAGGCTCAAATCAAAAGGAGTTACACTTTTAAAGGTAATTCATTCCCTCATGTTCATTTGTTTTATTTTTCTTCTCCAACCCCCTAAAATATTTTTATTTACTTCTTTTGTAACAACAATAGTATCTTAAATATACTATGTTGTTTTTATAAGATTTATTTGAGCTAAACTCTCCCACAACTACATCAAATGGTTAAAGAACATACGGTTTATGTAGATGGCGAAATTCTGCCTCCCGAAATGATGATTGATCAATACTCATTTAACACCTTCAAAGGTGGACATTATGATGTCACTATTTTTATATATGATATATAATATGTTTATTTTTTACTTAAGCTTATGTTTTTTTTAATTTTGGGCATACCTTTATGGTTTCCATTATGGGTAAACGCGATATCTTCATTTAATGAAGTGCGGACTACCGCCCCCTCAAAGTGATTTGATTCGTTAAATACCATATGTGGGATGTATAAAGGATGAAACTATGATATTATATATGATATTATACTTTAATTATAATATACCTTTATATCATTATTATTCCATTCTATAAAATACGAAATAGAAATGAAAGTAGCGTTCATGTGTACGTACGGCTTACCGTCTCCATGAACGGTGCATTTCATTTCTTACCTCTAAATGATTTTGTAATGTTATAAATCCATGAATGTACTTGATATATATGACATATATTATATCTACATCATGAATAAAATTCTGGGTATAATAAACATTTGGCCACACGAACAACATGTAATTGTAAGAAGTCCACTTTCGACTTAGGAACCAAATATCGGCAAAACAAATATTATTAACTTAAATGATTACATAATGTTTATGACATGGTAATAAGTGATATAAAAGGAATAATGAACGTGAAAAAGGTTATTAAGGAAGTAGAAATTAACTCAAGTTTATTATTCAGGAGATTAAAAAACGATCGAGTCAAGTCGGACCCGAGGTAAGGGATCCTACTCCTCTCTTTCTTTTTTAAGTACACACTTTTATGTCATTCCTTTTAAAGCTCATCTTTCTTGTTATTGGTATGATCTTTTATATTACACTTACATTAATTATTATGTTCATGTGATGAGAGAACCTATTCTCTCTCATCAATCCATTTTGGAAGTTTTGAGTGGCGCCGTTAGGCTGCCGAACTTTCGTAAGATATCTAACCTCTCTCTTTCTTTTTACGTACTCTCCATTATGTCACTTCTTTTAAGATACTCATTGTAATGTTGGGGGATGTTATATTATTTTCCTCTCGCTGTAAATTTTATTTTAATGTGATGAGATACCCTATTTTATCTCATCAATCCATATTCAGAAGTTTTATGTGGCGCCGTTAGGCTGCCGAGTTTTCGTAAGGGATTTTTCATCTCACTTTTATTCCCGTGAGATTTATGCTACATTTTCCACAAATTCCATTGAGTGGTGTATGTAATTCCCATTATTCTACTCTTTGTTTAATATACTTTCGTTTATGAGTATTTACATCAGTGATCTATTGTCCTTCTTTCATGGGGTGTATGTTTTGAAAGATACCCAAGTCAGTAAGGGAACCTTTCACCCTCCTCTTTTTTAAAAGACTTATTTTGTTGGGTCTTTTAATTTACATATTGTTATATTGGGATATGTTCTCATATATCCTTATTGATGTAAATTTTATGTCCAAGTGATGAGATGCACTTTTTTTCTCTCATCAACTCATTTTGATGTGATGTCGTTAGGCTGTCAAGGGAACTTTTTAACCCAATTTCGATTTCTTTGGGTTCAAGATGTAGTCATTGAATATTTCATCCATTGAATATGTGTGAATGACCTTTTATTGGTTTACACTTAATATCCACTTATATTGGGTGTACTTATATTTTTCACACATATTTGTGAGATTGATTTGTCCTTAATTTAAGGATACCTTCTCTATAAGGGATTTCATCACATTTGACATTTCTATTGAGGGTTCATTGTTGTTATGCACCAATTCACTCTTATATGGTGTATATACTGTCCTTTGGAGTATTATGTCATGAATCCATTTATTCTCATGATATTATAAAGTTCTGACTAAATGTTATTCCTCAATTATTGTATTCAAGTGTCTCTAATTTTGGTAAAACCCCTTTAACCAAAATATCATTTTAAATGTTTTAATTATTTGTTCTTATTAATATCCATGTTTTCAAAATGGTTTTAAGGAATTTTTTATATTGATATTAATGGTTTAAAATTTTAAGCTTCAAGGTGGTATTGGACACTTTGATTCAAAAATATCTTTATTAAATGTTTTAAATGGTTTTGGAAATGGTTTATTTTTGAATGGATTCATTATTTCAATATACTAAAATGTTATATTGTGATTGAAATGTGGAAATGTTATGTTTCCTTTATGCATGTTTTATGTGATACATTTATGTTATGGTTCTTGGGCATTGTTATGAAAACGGGTGGTTCCATGATAAACTAAGGGCGGGTGAGCCCGATATAGCTCTCCAATGCATTGGGTAACGCGAAGGAGTGAAACATTGAGGTTTCTCAGAAGAGATTTAGGGAATATACTGTGATGGGTATTCCAAAACGTAACCAAGAGGGTTACTCCATACGTAAGAATGTTGTGAATTCCTCAAGTTACATTTTGTGTCTTATGATTTCAATGATTTATTCATGATTTGATATGCCAATGTTTTATGGGTAAAGTATGATTTCATTATTATGTATACATGTACTCATGTTTCCATTCCATATCTTTATATCCCTTACTGAGCTTTTTATGCTCATCCCAAGTTTTTGAAATGTTTTTCATAGGTCAAGGGAAGGGTACATGATGTGATGATAGTGTCAAGGATATGTCAAGAAAGAATCCATGTTTTATTTTAAATATGTTTTTGTTGATGGGAAGAATGAATATTGTCTTTTATGTAACCACTTTGTTTAAATGTGGAATGTAATGCAAGTTTCATGATCTAATTCTCTAAAACTCTAAACCTGAAAAGATCCTCAATGTGTAATCTTGTAATAACTCAAGATTAAGTAAGGTTTAAGGCTGGGGCCTTATAGAATCCCCACGCTGTGCCTCTCTGACCCACTGTAGTAGTGGAGGAGAGACAATGAGAGGCTAATGTAAGGTTGCACCACCTCTATCCATGAAGGATATCTGCAAGGCGGCTAGCTGCTCTGTCGCCTCCTCAAGTAGTTGAATGCCCATCCTCCTACTAAGGGAATTGGCTACCACGTTCCCCTTCCTAGGAGTATAGACTATCTCAAAGTTATAGTCCTGGAGGAACTTGAGCCATTGCCGCTGTCTCTGGTTCAGGTCCTTTTGAGATAACATGTACCTGAGACTCTGATGGTCAGAAAAGACTAGAAAGCGCTCGCCCATCAGGTAGTGTCGCCATGTCTTTAGAGATAATACTACTGCTGCTAGCTCCAAGTCGTGGGTAGCGTAGTTCTACTCATGAGGCCTCAACTGACGTGATCCATAGGCGATCACATCCCGCTCATGCATCAGGACAATGCTGAGTACGGTCCCTGATGCATTGTAGTAGACTACGTACCCTACTCCCTCCTCAGGCAACCTCAAGATAGGGGCGCTGGTCAATCTCTGTCTCAGCTAATGAAAGCTCTGCTGACATCTGTCTGACCAAAAAAAGGGTTTCCCCTTCTTCGTAAGAGCTGAGAGTGGTGCCGCAATTTGGAGATGTCTGGCACAAATCTCTGATAGTATCCAGCTATTCCCAAGAAACTCCGCACCTCCGTCATGCTCTTGGGTGGCTCCCAAGCAATCACTGCCTCGATTTTCACAGGATCCACTGCAACTCCCACCTCAAAGATGGTGTGTCCCAAGAAGTGGACCTCACGTATCTAGAAATTACACTTCGAGAGCTTTCCATAAAGCTGGTGCTCTCGGAGTGTGTCTAGTACAACCCGTAAGTGGTAGGCGTGCTCCTCCTCAGTCGTCAAGTATATCAAAATGTTGTCGATGAAGACTATGAGAAATAGATCGAGGTATGGATGAATGATCATGTTCATGAGGCCCATGAACACCGCTGGAGCATTGGTTAAACCGAAAGGCATAACCAAGAACTCATAGTTCCCATACCGACATCTGAAGGCCGTCTTTTACAAGTCCTCGTCCCGAACTCTGAGCTGATGATAGCCTGACCTGAGGTCTATCTTTGAGAACCACCATGCTCCCTTGAGCTGAGAGAAGAGGTCATCAATCCTCGTTAGTGGATACTTGTTCCTCACCGTCACCTGGTTCAGGCGACGCTAGTCGACACAAAGTCGCAAGCTCCCGTCCGCCTTCTTGGCGAACAATATCAGGGAAGCCCAGGGTGAAACATTGGGTCGGATGATACCCTTGCCCTGCAAGTCATCCAATTGTACCTGTAGCTCTAAAAGATCAGCGGGGGCCATCTGATATACTGTAGTCGATATCGGGGTTGTCCCGGGGTACATGTCAATATGAAAGTCTACCTCTTTGCGAGGAGGTATCCCTGGAACGTCGTCGGGAAAGACGTCCGCGTACTGATCCACCACTGCAGGAAAACTAGGACATTGTACGTCAACTGCTCCTAGGATGAGGCTAGCCAACTGATGAGTGATGGGCCATCCTCTCCTATGCCGAAGTCCATTATGTGCTGCGAAGGCTCCCTTTGCACCGGTGAAGTTGAACCTTCTCCCGTCAGTGCGTACACATCACACATTGCGCCAAATACAGTCGATCTGAGCATAAACTGTAGATAACAAATCCATGCCCAAGATGACGTCGTAAGGCCTCGACGCCGCTACAAGAAGATCCCAGCCGAAGCTCTCGCCTCCTAGAGTAAGCTCACACTGCCGACACCAGTGCATAATCGTCGAGTCCGCTCCCGTAGAAGTCTCTAGCTGTAAGGATCGAGCCAACGGCTCTGTCAGAATCTCCGAGCTCCGAAAAAGGGCGGCGGCAATGAAAGAGTGACTCGCTCATGTGCCTATAAGAACTGTAACAAGGGTGGAATAGACATAGATAGTACCTCGAATCATCTCGGGCGCGCCGTGGTCGTAGGACTCCGCTGCCTAGAGCTGTGCCTGTCTTTTCCCGCCAGCTCCTTGTGGTCGGGGTGGACCTCCTAATGGTGGTGGTGGTAGAGCCTCAAAGCGTCTCCCACCACCTGCTGCTCGGTCAGCTCATTTTCTTCGTCCGCCTCCTCCCTGCGGACTGCCACGGTCGACCCTCTGCCTCTGCCTGGGTGGCCCCTCAACCGTCTGCTGCTCCTCGGCACGGTGGGTCGGGCAGTCACAAGCCATGTGGCCCTGCCCGCCGCATGTGTAGCAATGCCTGCCTCTTGAAAGATTGGCTCCACGCTGTGTGCCCTGCACTACTGAGCCAGTTTCCTGAGGTCGTCTACGTGAGGGTCTGGTATGCCTCAACCCCTGAGTCATCTGTCGAAAGCCTGCCGCAGAAGACTCTGCTACGTGCCGCCCCGCAGTAGTTCTCGCTGCTGATGAAGGCTCAGCAAGGAAGCCCTCGATCAAAAGGGCTCGCTCCATTACTCTTTCCTAAGTCGGAATGCTGAGGGAGATTAGAAATGCCCTGATCTCATGTCTCACTCCCTGCTCAAAGGTCCGGTCTCGGAAGAATGGGTCGCGTACCATGTCTGTCGAGTAACGTGAGATATCGGAAAATCTTGCCGAGTACTGGGCGACCGTCAAGCTGCCCTGCCGCAGTTGAAGAAGCTCCTGGATACGCACCACACGGAGGGTGTCTGAGAGTAACTCTAAGAAGAAGAGGCCCTCAAAGTCTGTCCAGAGGAGAGATGCCTCATCATGAACCTGGAGAATCAATCTCCACCATGGGCCCGCTGCTGCGTGCAGTAGGCTCGCTGCGAGGATCACCATGAGGTCTGCTGGTGTTCTCACTAGCCTGAAAACTCGTACAACTGCCTCCAGCCAGTCCTCGGCTGCCTGGGGGTCCGTCTCCCCATGGATCCTAGGCGGGCGCTGGCGCTAAAACTCGTGCAGAGATCTAAGGTGACGTGCATCATCCAAGTCTAGGGCTGGAAGCATCAGTGGCTCATCCGGTAGAGGTACCACCGGTGCCTTAGCTGTCAATGGGCCCTGTACCGAGGCCTCGTCGCTCGGTGGGCTGTCGTCATGCTCAACTCTCGAAACCCTAGCTGGCTGCCGTTGTGGGGCCATCCTGAAAAGGAAACAGGTGCACCATGGTCAGAACAGTATACCTGGTGAGCTGATACAAAGTAATCACAAAGAATACATGAAACACACATGCAATCAATGTTTTCATGCATTAAGTTAGAAATCAGAAGTCAGGGTCCTGGTGTACGGATACGTCGGCCGCCGCACCAACACTAGGATCCCTAGACTGATAACCACACTCAATACGCTTAACACTATTGCTTCACATAGAAGAATAATGAGAGTCTGTGGTAGAACCGAACCTCCCTCTGATACCAATTTTTCATGACCCATGCTCGGGACCCGTGTTGTGACTACCCCAAGCCCGCCATCCATAGGCCATGGGATAGAGTCTAGCACCAAGGCGTAAATCCCGGTAAAAAGGGAAGACATTGCCATTGTAAAGTAAACAAACACCACAGAGAAAGAAAGCATTAGAAGTAAAACACTATGTAAAAACTGAGTACAACAGTAAGTGTAGAAAAGTAAGTGGGCCTGTATACAAACTCAAACTGAAAGTAACGTACAACTGAAAAGAGAAAACAACAACTGAAAAGTAAAGCTGCATTGCCGAGCTGTCCACTGGAAATCCCACCTGAAGGGTGGGTACAGATAGCCTCCACTGCTCCTCGGGTCCAGCCGACTTTTCCTAATGCGTCCCGCCCAGTGGTCCACCTCCAGGTACCGTCCTACTCCGCAAGCCCCAACCACGATCAGCGATGTCTATCGTCTGCAACAACCACAACGTTGTGTGGGCATAGCCCATGCAGGGGTGAGTATAAGCTACTCAGTAGGGACCCCGAGACACTCGAAGGTCTCCCAGAATCCACAAAGTATAATCCACAAAGGAATGATAAAATCATGAAGTAACATCCAACACGACATAGCTATATGCCCATACATATACCTAATTCATCAATTCTCGCTCGGCTCCAACATCAGAGCTCAAGTACAACCCAGTCCACATAGGAAAGAAAAACGTAAATCCACATAGGATAGCACAACACAATCCACAAAGAAAAGTAAACAGGATTCAGCTCACACAGGTATACTTCTTCATATGACAATAAAGATGACCAGATATTGCCACTGATTAATCTAAGCCGTCGGACCCACAAAAGATCGATAGGTACTAACCCCCGTAATGAACCAAAAAGGATCTGACCCACAAAGGATTGATAGGTAACTAACCCCCGCAATGACCCACAAAGGGTCTGACCCACAAAGGATCGATAGGTAACTAACCCCCGTAATGACCCACACTGGATCGGACCCACATAGGATCTGTAGGCACTGGCCCACACATGACCACTGAGTGCTGACCCACACAGGATCAGATCCACACAGGATCGGTAGCAATGACCCACAAAGGATCGCTGAGTGCTGTAGTCGTCACCGTCGAATCCACTGAGGATCTTTGTACAGTCGTCGTCGTTACAATAACAGTTGCAACCAGCTCTTGGGTTTCCGCACACAGCAAGCTCGTTCGAGAGGGTCCGCTCCACGAGCCGAGAGGCTGATACATCAACTGACACATAGTCTAGATTTGATGTATCCAAAAGTTCCGTATCGTCAACAGGAACTCAACGACGCAGACAGCGCGTCAATCAGACGTCTGGTCTGACTGTTAGTGGCTTTTTCATCCCAGGGGCCCGGTTGGTTTTTAAGGAAAAACCTACCCAACCGTATTCCACCTATGTCCAAACCTCGGGCGGAGTAAGCCAAAAGATCCATCTCACTTAGAGAAATCCATCAATGTCGACGGTACGTCAATCAGACATCCGTAGCTCAAGTTATAAGCATTTCCGCTCCGAGGACCCGGTTGGTTTCGTGTACGAACCAACCCGGCCGAACCCAAAGTATTCTGAAACCTTGGGTGTAGTACACCGAAACGACCGCCTCGATCCAAGGATCACATCTCCGTTGACTGCGCATCGTTCGGAGGTCCTTAGCTCATGTTATGAGAGAACGACTGAAATGGTCCGAAAACGGGGGGTCTGGGCCCGGACCGACCCGGCCCAACCCCCCTGGGTCGGCCCAAACCGGGTCGACCACGACCTGGGTCCGGGTCCGACCCGGATGGGCAAGAACCGGCCCGGCCAGCGCGACCCGGCCCGTCCCAGCCTGGGCGTGACCCGGTTGGCCGGTCTGGCGGCTCGGCGCTGGCCGAGCGGCCACCCCCAAGGAGCCGCGACCCCCCGCGCGGGGGCCGCTCCGTGTCACCGGACGCGGCGCAAGGCCGCGTCCCTTCCCAGCAGTCCCGCACAGCGGCATGACCGGATCTCGCCACCGCCGCTTCCTGGCGGCCGGCCGCCGGCGTGGCTCGCTGGCGGGAAATTCCGTGGACCACCGGACGCGCTCTGGGGGTCCGTTTTGCCTACGGTTTGCGCCTACGGCTTTCCTAGGATCCGAAATCTGCTATGAAGGCCTCCAATCTCTATTCTGATCCCATTTCGTAAATGTCGTTAATCCATGCATCAACAAAAAACTGCGGAGGGCTATCAGGCCATGTTCGTTTGGCCCGCACCCTCCACTTAGTTGATAACAACTGGGAAAAAATATTCAACACATGAAAAACAAAACAAGGCACAATTTTAATAAATTAAAATTGAACATTGATCCGGGTTCTTTGTTTTAAAAGGAACAACCATGGGAATAAAAATTATCCTCAAATAAAACCCCTACCTTGTAGTTGTCGTCAGACGAGAGTTCTTCGCAGAATTGACCGTCGTAGAAGAAGAGGATCGTCGCGTCGCGCAAGGGCGGCGCGTCGTCGATCTCCGAGGGTTAAAGAAAACACACGGATTTAATTTCACGAATTAAATCCATGTTAAGGATAAAATTCACAAAGGAAAAAATAAAAGATCTGAAATATCCTACCTCAAGTAGTTGATGATCGTAGATTGTTGCAGGGAAAAACTTCGCGGAAGAATCATCATATAAGGAGAATCGTCAGCGTTGCGGAACACGGCGTTGCGTCGTCGATCTCCATGGGTTCGGAATTCTTCGCGTTCTTCGCATTCTTTGCAATCTTCGCGAAGGGGAAAGAAGGTAGAGATTCTCCAAATCCTCTCAACAATCAACCCGTCAACAAAAAGAAAAGGTGTTGGTCTTTTTTTATTATTATGCCAACATTTTGAAAACATGTTAACAAACAAACCATTAATTCTGTGAATTAATGGTAACGACATAAATGACCATTTAATAGGAGTGTTTAAGAGATTTATAAAACGCCCCAGTTGACTTTCATTAAGAGGGGGGTTGTGGGTGTGTTACATAGGGGAAAAGAAAAGGTGGGGCTTGTGCGGGCCCCACCTCACAAATATCCTACAAAGAGGGTAGGATATTTTGGGTTTCACCCTATCCGCTTCAACTCAGCTTAAGTAGCTTTAAGTGGCTTTAAGTGAAATAAAATAAAGTTGTCACCCACTTTATTTTATTTTCATCACTTAACCACAAAAATTAAAAACCACACCCATGCAAACACAACTCCGGAAGAGGTGTTTCTATGCAAGTGTCGGCGCTGCGATTCCATCGGTGCCCTCGGAATTCGATTCCGAGCACCGGTTCAAAAGTTATAAAAACCCGCTCGTTCGTTCATTGAACGTACCTGATCCAAACTTCGGAAAATGATTCCGGGCACACCGGGCCTTGGAATGACGTTCTGTCAGAAACTGCGTTCCTATAAAATTAAAAATAATATTATGAAAAAAATTTCCTTGAAATTTACAGGTCTTTACAGAAAATAATTTTGATAAAACACTTGAACTCCATTCTTTAGGAAAATATCATTTCCACTTCAAAAACACATTTCCTTTCTTAACATTTCATACAATTCTAAACAAAAAGAAGTTGAATAAAAATAAACCTGAAAACTTGTAAAGGACGATTCTTGGAAATAATGTTTTAAAAATCCATTCATGCCATATAAGTTAAAAAAACATTCTTCTCATACTTTTGTCGGAAAAGTCAAAAAGTACCTCGTACGAAAAACAACAAAAATTTATTTCATATCTTTTACTAAAAACACACCGAAGGGTAAAATTAGATTTAAACAATTGTAGGTCGATGGAAATAACATTACATATTGAGGAAACATGGATTTGGATGATAAAATACACCCCTTAAAATTACAAAGTATAAACAATCTCGGATAAAAAGGAGATCGTGATATTTCCCTTACCTTATGTCTGATTTGCTTCGTAAGTGTATGAACCTCCTGTATAATGATTTAAATAATGTCATTGCCTTATTAAAGAATCATAATCATTGTTATGATATCATATATGGTCATATTCTTAGCTTCTTATTAGTAATATTTCCTTGTTACTTGTTATTCGGGTGTTTATTGCCTTTTGTTCTTATGCGTGTTTTGTCGAATAAAATCTTATTCTTATTTTTAGGTTATAGATACCTCATTTCCAGAATGGTATTAGTTTAATATATATCATATTAATTCACTAAATTAATTTAAGTTATAATTATGTAATGAAAATTATGTAGAACGAGTCGCATCACATCGTGGAGACGGTATTCCGTACGTACGCACGAGCGAGGATATCGTTCCCATGATCGTGGAATTGTATTGGAGTGTATGTATACTATATAAGAATAAATATCACTTTGCAATAATCATATATATTTATTATCTAGACCATTATACCCATCCAAGTAGGGTGGTGGTGGAAAATAGATTACACCACGGCGTGGAGACGGTATTCCGTACGTACGCACACACGGTGATTTCATTTTCCGTAGGATGGATAGATGGTGAAATAGGTTTGTTTCATAAATATAATAACATATCAGTATATGAGTGATACTGATGTTATTACTTCATAATGAAACAACTAAAGAAGAAGATGTGGAAGAAGAAATAATGTTGAAATAATCGGTAACGAGCATTACCTCTTCTTTGAAGCGCTTCTTTGAGACCTCCTTTTAGGGAACTACAATTGGTGTATGAAGAAGACCAGGACCTCTAGGGTGTCTCTAGGGAAGTGGAGAGAAGAAATTGGCAGTGGTTGGCCGAGATTTAAGGCTCAATGTGGTGTGAGGAAGGGAGGGAGGAGATGCCCTTTTATAAGGGAGGAGAGGGGCACCTTTGGAAAAAATAAAAATATTGTTATATTATCAAGCCATATTCGGTTTTAAATAGCTTAAAATTGATTTATTTCGAAGCTAATGTGGGGATTGGTCGAAATCATCTCATCCAATAGAATTTGAACAAGATTAGTTTACTATTTTAACCTTATCATTTAGATTTAACATTAAGTTAGATAATTTTACGTTTACTGTGTCTTTTTGTGTTCTTACACTATAAGTTTAATAAACATACTATAAGAAGACAAACGAACCCCACGTTTTTTATTATTATTATATATAACCTTATATATGTTATTTTTCCTAACCATAGATTTTTAGGAATAAAATAACAATTAATAATATAATATTGGTTTTAAAAACTATTTTATGTCAATTTTGAAAATATTTAGTAATTGATTTTTGTGAAAATTATAACAGAATGATTAGTTCGAAAAAAGTTAATTAAATCAATAATAACATATCATATTAACCTATAAAATTAGTGGAATTCATAAAAAGTCTCAAATTACATTTATTTGGGTATTTATAACATCAATTATGTCAATATTTCATTAATAAGATAATTACTGCATCATCTTTGTGTCATTAATAAATTAATTAATATAATGTATAATAATTACAAATAAAATACCATTATGTAGTAAATATTTTTAGATTTATAATTAATACTTATAGTCGAATTTATATTATGTATAACCCTATATTTAAAAAGATTTAATTATTAAACATTGATTTTAACTATTTTAAACCTTTTTTAAATAAATTAATAATAAATGCCCTAATCTAATCTAAGTGGGCCTAAATGGTCATATATTATTCCTAATGTTGTTTTTGGACGAATTACACTTAACCAATACAATTAGGACATGTGTTAGGGTAATAATTATATCATTTTTACCCTTAATTACACTTTTTACTTTTAACCGTGGTAAATAAAAGTAAAAAGTTACTATTCACAAAAAAATTATTTTCATCTCATTGAACCACATTTTACTTACTAAAATCAACAGTGTATCTATGATTTCTGAAATTCCATTCACAAAAGTGGTAAAAATATGTTTTATGTAAATTTGCAAATTCTCCTAGGAGGTGGGTAAAAGACGGTCAAAAGTTCAATAAAATTTTTATATATCTAAATTTATTAAAAAAATGACTCCAATGAATTACATTGAACTTAAATAGGTATTATGTATCAATTTTGACCAAAAATAAATTTAAATAAAATACATAATTATTTAAATAAAAAGTCGGTTTTTAAATAGTAACCTAGTGTTTTCACTATTCATAAAAAATTGAATGTTTTCAGAAAAATACCAAAATTTCACCCTTGGCTAATTTCGATATTCCGAATCCAAAAATGAAGTCCATTTTGAAAGTTGAAATCTAAACAATATCAAAAAGTTTTTATTACTATTCTTATAGGCTAGTTTTAATAATATTTTAATAGCATATTGTTGTTTAGTGAAACTCGGTATTGCGTACAACACACACTATTGATGAAGGTTGTGATTGGGTGTAATACAGCCAAGTTAGGGTTGAGTTTTGTGCAATACTCCTTTGTTGTAGAGTACAACACAAGACATCAATAAAATTAAAAAAAATATTTTTCATAAAATCTCAGGGTGGTACAACAATGGTGACAGATTGAGCCTTCAACGAATCATGAATAATAAGGCCAATACTGGAGGTAGAATAAAATACACATGGAGAGATATAATATGACTTTGTTGAATATATCCATTGAAGTATATCTACATAAATTTTTAAATTTTAAAAATTTTATTATAAAATATTTTTTGAAAAAAAACATAAATTCCAAACAGAACTCTTATCAATTACCAATAAACATTTCATGGAAATAAATGTTCCACAAAATCCTTAAAGTATCGATACATAGTTATGTTACATATAATTCACCATGGGAAAAATTTTCCATTATAATTATTTTTATAAAACTCATCCACTTAAAATACAAAAAAATTAATCAAATAATTTATTTTTATATTAATTAAACGTCTCAAATGAGAATAAAAAACCCATAATTTTTAGGTTATTCTCAAAACCCAATTAATTATACTTTTTTCAAAGAGAGTTATTAAATATGGTATGTATGGTAAAAAATAACAACTCTGGATACAAAAACAATACTATAATTAATGAAGAAGAAGTGTATTTCTTCATTACGATGAATATTCTAAGATATAAATTTACAGATATAAAACTATTAAAATTATATATTAAATAATAGATATATAAGGGATATGATTCCTCACTTATTTAAATGAAACTAGATGGAACCTTATGATTTTACTTAACTGAATCACCTAAATTTGAATATGTGTTAGAGATGTGGCAAGAAACTACATCCCCACTATAACAATATAACCCATCATTCACATCACCACTGATGTGACTTTAAACCTGAGTATTAATGTTATTCATTTATTTAATAATCATTCATATTATATTGAATATAAATTTCATAGAAACCAATGAATCAAAGATACATTAGTATTTAACATTCAATAAATGAATATCAAATGGGTCATACATGTAATTTTTAAACATTTAATCAATACATTCTATTAATATTATGTGACAAAATTATGAAATACTAAAATAATCCTTTTAGAAATTTCCACAAAATTATAAATTTAAATCCTAAATCCTATAGTCTGTTTTTATATAATTCCATAATGAATATTTGTTTATTTCGAAAAATGGTGAAAACATTAAATTTAAATGCACAATTAATATATTAATAAATTATGAAATATCAATTTTTTTAATAATATATAAGTACAAGTGTCATTATAAATGTCATAATTTTTTCATTAAATAACTATATATATTAATGATTAAGTGTATCATATTCTTATGTAATTACTTGTCCAATTTTTCATATGAAAATTATTGACTATTTTTGACTTCAATGTTTATCTGATATGAAATATATAAAAGATCATTAATTTGTATAAATTATGAAATAACATAATAATTAGATGAATAATATAATCAAATAATATATTAACATGCATGAATTGTATCCCCTTATGTGATATATAAGATAATGAAATGAATATACTATAATTACAAATAATTTTTCTTTGAAAAAAATACATCAACTCTATGGAAAAAATTTATCTTAACTAAATAAAACAATATTTTAAGTAGTTACAAAAATATTGCTCAATCAATACATAAATCATTAAAAATAATTAATACAACAAATTTTATATTATATATGATGATATTGTATATTCACAAGCCTTGATTATTTATTTTGTGGTGGTAGGTAGTTTAGAAAACATTTTTATTTTTATTAAATCAGTTTGAAATATTTTTGAAAATACTTTAAATATTTTCAATATTTTTAAATGTATATGAAAATTAAATTGGGAATTTGGAAGTTATTTATTTATTTTTTCAGTTAATTTATATTTTTTAAATTTGTAATAAATACAATACTTGACTATACAGTTTTTTTATTATTTAAAATTATATATTTTTTAAATAATTTATTTTCCTTTGGGCATGATTTTGAGGCTATGTAAATGTAATATTTTTTTTCAAAAGAATAATTAACATAAATTATTAGTTAAAACATCTTGTGAAAATATAGATATAATTTAATGTGATGCATAATGGTAATTATTATTTTCTAAATCTCATATAATTTTATTTTATAATAGAATAATTGTGATGGATAGTTTTTAAATGATCTGTAAAGGACTTCACATGATGGTGGTCATCTTTAAAGGTAGTGTCTTGATTCTAATTTGAAATTTAATGTATTATTCAATTTTAAATTCTTTGTTAAAGGTACTTATTTTCCAAAATAAGGTTCTTCACATGATTTACATGGTTGTTTAAGGGTGCATTATGAAATTATTAATCAATTTAAGATTCATCCAAAATTTGAAATCCTGAGGCGCGGGGGGTAGGTAATTTTAAAACCATGTTACCCCTAGAAAATGTGAATAAGTTTCGTATTAGGATATTTTATAAACAAATATCAAATTTTCAATCGTTGTTAACACTATAATACATTTTAATTGTTAATAATGAAATAAAATTAATAAAATAGATGGTTGGGAATCACTAAAATTATTGAAATGTAATATTTGATACTCCTTAAATTTAGACGTTTTAAAAGAGGAATTTATGAGAATTAAAAATTATATAGATTAAATGATTAATAAATATCACGATTTGATGGGTTTATTAAAAATTTTATGGGTACAAATTTTTTTAGCATTGAAATTTTGAGATTCAACCTGATTTTAGTTTATTTAGTTCTTTTTTGAGTATGGGAAATCCAAGATTCATGATTTCATTTTAGATTCTATTTCTAATAATTTAATGGATCTCTTTTAATATTCCATCATACACACAAACCATATGTCTCTCCTCTATTTTGGGTTATGTTTTCAGGTTCCTCATTCACCTGGTGGGGGAATAGTGTTATCCATTTATTATCCTTTTATATGTGATATTATCATATTAATTGTTTATTTTTGTTGTATGGTATCATTAATATTAATAATTATATATAATCCCACCTAATTAAATTGAATGGAATAGTGAGTTTTATATATAATTCACTATATTACTTCATATAAAATATAATTTATTCTAAGGAATATATCATCAAATGATAAAAAAATTCATAAGTGAAGTTTGTATTACAAAATTTATTCTATTGAATATTGATAAATTACATTATATTGATAAATAGAGAATCAAAAAAATTTATAATTATTATTTATTAATATAAAATGAATTAATGATGAAATTTTAAACATGATAAACATTTATCATGAGTATAAATTCAATAATTTATTTTATTAGTGAATTGAAATGGGAATTACTGAATAATAATGTTAATTATTATTGTATATTTTGTATATTTTATTATTTATATGGAAATTACGATCGAATTCATTCTATATTGAATATTGAAAATTTCAATATGAAGTTATATTTACATGGATAATTTTATATATAATATTATTTATTCAAGTGATAATTTTTTTATAATCCATTCACACATGATTAATAATGTGAATATGGTAGTTGAACACGTGGTGTGTGAATAAGAATTCATTGTGTTTTCCCTTGATTATGATGTTATTTTGATGTGTAGTTCCTATAGTTTATTTATTATTTGGGTTTTAATGATGGGGGTGTTGTATGGATGTGTGATGTGGTTTGGTAATAATTGGGGATGTGGTGATGATATGTGTTAATGGATAATTGAGTTGATACATGAATTGTTTATGGTTTCACACCTTAGCATAGTAATTTTATGGCATTTAACCAATACTTTAGAAGTTGTGTATTCTAAATTAAATAGAATTGGGTAAGAATTAATGTTTTGTGTCTTTATTTAAATGAATGTTTAATGGATTATGTTTATTTAGTTTGATTATGGAAATATGATAATTGAATATAATTACGGTTTTAATATATTTTTCAAAATTAGAACTATGAAATTTATGTATAATAGTGTATATGATATGTGGTATTATATGTTATATCGGTATTATGGAAGCAATATTGACATGCGACAATTGTGATATTACGATAATTATTTTTTATGGTATTTGTTGTCTGAACCCATAAGATGGTCTATTTTAAAACTAATATATATTATATATTCCTTTTTATATCCATATTCACAACACCTGAGTTGTGTATTTTCAAAAAAAAACATAGGTTTATGGTTCTGGTTTATAAAAAAATCATATTTATATTGTAGATAGATTGATGGCTACCCCTATAAGACAATATATATTGTAAGAGATATTATTATACATGGGATATGATGTCATGGGGTAATAGTTCAATATATGTTATGTTTCATGAGAGTAAACACTGGTTCATAGTGGGGTACATTCCTAGTAGAAGAATCGAACAATGTTGATTTTCTTTATTTTACGATACACAAAAGGTATTGTTTATGGAAAAAGTTATGGTATACTGATGGTGTGATGTTATTGGTGTGTCGTATTATTACGATGATATTATTATTAAGGGATTTGAATTTATTGAGATATTTTTCTTTCACGCTGATATGGGGCTTGTAAAGGCATGATGCTGCTAGACACAGAAATAAAAAATAATCCAGAATGTATGGTATTTGGGATTCGGAGTGGAAGAAATTGGGACATGATATTAAAATTTACCTATATATATATTATTATTCTTATCTTAATTAATATATAATAGTTATTAGGAGAGATATCCATTTATACGGTAGAGAAAATTTTACATGATAGTATATTAATGATAAAATTTTCACTGGGGAAATTGTATTATCTGTTTGAATTTTCATGACAATCCTTGTATATAATCATACTATGTATACATTCTTTTGACAATCTAAATATATATAAATTTTTATATATCTCTATGAGGACTTCAGGAGACTAGATGGACAATAGTATATTGGGGAACTGAGCTCTAGTTTAGTTTCTACCATAGTATTGTCTTTCCAAGATTCCTTGGGGACCCTCATCTATTTTCTTCTGGAATTACAAACAAATTTTTATATTATAAGTTTTTCATTTTTTACCTATTTTATGGTGTTTTTTATTGGATGATATCTTATGTCATAAACCTAGTGTTTCCATTGGGGGAAATTATTTCCATATATGGGACATTAATTATACCCTCTATGATAATTTCTAATCTGAAGCATGATAAAGGCAGGATGTAGTGGAAATTATATCTCATTCCCCATAATTATCGATTTGGACTATCATTAGAAGTATTAGTTCATGAAATAACAAATAATGAATTTTGATTCTTCTTAAAACAGTAATTAATAATCTAAGGCCTCAAAATTATTTACATAACATGTTTCTTATGAAATTTGTTTCACTAAATCCATTCAAAATAAAATTATTAAGCATTATATTTCAATGAAAACTAATCACCGTGAAAAATAGAATCACATTAACAACTAAAAAAATAATAACCCCTATAATAAAAAACATAGTGTGGTTTAAAAAATTTATGAGTTTCTAAGACATTTTATCTAATATTATATAACAAACTCATTGAAAATCTAGTGAATGTTTCATTTATAAAGTAACTACAAATCCTAATTAAATATTAAACATTCTAATAAATTAAAAATCATCCAGAAAATAATTTATTAAATTATAAATAGATAAAATTTACTAGAATTATTAACATTTGTTGAATTTAAAATAATTAAAAACATTATCTTTTTGTAATAAAACATAATGACTGAATTTCATGACAATACACATTTAATATCAATTCTATCATCAAGAAATATAATATCTATCCAGTCAAACATATTATTTTTATAATTCTAATTAAAACATCCAAAAAATTAATATAATACATAATTTCCATAAAAAAATAAGTTTCCTTTTAAATAAAAAGATTTTTAAAATATATAAAAATAGATTATTGTCTACAAATAATTTTTTCAAAAATATTTTTAAAAATAATGGTTTAACCAACCTTTTATGAATTATTATAAATTTTAATTAATTTAATTACATGAAAATAATTAAATATAATACAAAAAAATCACCATTCGATATTCAAAATTCTAATACAGAATATACATAAAGAATCATTTTTTGAAGTATAAATCCAATAATTTAAAATATTTTTCCAAAACAATATGTACATATTTACAATTTATAATAAAATAATTGAAATCACCATGACAAACCAAATATAATCTTCAAAATGATAGGATGGTAGAAAAAATTTATAGAAATTTTTTTAATTGTCCAATATATGACAAAAAAATATATTGGCATTTATAAAAAAACACTACAAAACAATTCATTGACTATTACCGTGTTATGTTACAAAACATCTATGCTTTCAAACAACACACAAGTGCTCATTTGTTAAAAAAATTTATGAATCAACCATATTTATGTTATTTTGATTAAAAATGAAGGGAATCCTAAAAAATTTCATATAGAAATGTATTCCATAATTAAATATAAAATCATTGATTCAAAAAAAGAGTAACCTAAGGTCAAATAAATTCATAAAACATTATTTAAAAAAATATCATCTAAAATATAACAATCATTGCTAAAAAAAATAATTGCAATAAACATTACCGATTTCCAAAAACCCACAACATTGTGTTAAACGACAAGAACATATCCAATAAGTGTTTCATTATTAAATAGAAAACCCTAGAAAACTAGGAACCCAATTTAAATCCATTAAAAAACAAATTGTTTTTCCAATATAAATATGATAATTACAGATTTAATACATTATCACCCATTTCACAATTTTAAATATGTTTTAAATTATTGAAAAATATTAATGTCAATATATTGATATCAATTAATACTATTATAAACATTTAATTCTACATGTTTTTTAAATTTATTTAGTGAATATATTTTCCATATTCTTTGAGGTCAAGTTTCTATAAAAATTGAATTATAATAACAATTTTTTTAAATAAAATAAAATATTATAAATAATATTCATTATATATAAAAAGAAATAAGATTACAATCATGAGCCATGATCATTTTTACTAACAAGTAATCATATCAATATATAATAATATAGTAAAATTTAGAAAAAAACATAAATATTAATTACAAAAGATACTGATTTTTTATAGTTAACATATACCATCTCATATATCCATTGATGAAAAAACCAAATGTCTGCACAAATGTTGATTACTATATTTTTTTCTAAAAATATTAAACCAAAGACACACACATACTAGAGTATACCACACTATCACAGACATCAAACTGTAAGAATAGAAGAGATAAATTGAGATAAAACATCAGGCGATGATATAACACACTCAATCAAGAAGAGAATTAGTGAAACAATTATACTAAAGACTCATTAAAAATCCCATTAATTCTATTTTTTCAAAAAAATATCTTATATAAAGCATAATTGGTGGGATTTTAAAAAACATATTTCAATCAATCAGTAAATATATATATATAATATAGATAAATATTCTTTGTAATTAAAATTTACGAATGGAAAAAATGTATTTTATTCTAGAATTCATTAATAAATAGGTAAAAAATCATTATTTAATTTGTTTTGGTGTTTTATTTAATAAAAAAAATTTCTATTATAATTTTTAAAATGAAAAAAAACATTAAGGTTTATAATGGGTCATTACATGATTTATTCACTCATGTTGATGGATATATTAATGATTTTTGAGTCTTGTTGAACTATGAAAAACTCGTAATGGAATCCATGTTTAAACTCAGACCATACTACGATACATTTTCTACCACTACATTAATTATACAATGATTTATTTATGACACGATTTTTGATACATGCTAGTCCTAGCTATTGGGTAGTTCCAATCCTGAAATAGGTTATTTTTCATTGATATCATCAAACAAAAATCAATGCAAATATACCTAAGAAATACAAGAATTGGGCCACTAAAATACATAGGGTGTGACTCTTGATTTCTAGAGGCTTTTGTAAATACTAAGAGATGAAAAAATAAATTGTGGGATGGTTTACGATCATTAATACTAAATATGAAAATAGGTTTACTAAAAATATATAGCTTAACAGGTTCATACATAGGATAACATGATTATCATAAACCCTCCTATTTAGGATAATATTCCACTGGCGATACATGTTGTACCATGATAAAAATATACCTAAATATTTATATGGGAATAAATCACTAGTAATTATGATTCTAAAACAACACATATAAGATATTATCTTGATATAATAGAACATAATTTTCATACACATAATCAAAAAAGTATAATTTACCTTAATGCTTGAAAAGGGATTTCCCATGTTGACCTAGCCATGAACATTTATAAAAATATAGAAAAGGTTCTATCCCGAATCTATTTTCCATGATCTATAGAAACCTATATTCTGGGGCATTAATATTATAGTATACATATATGGAAGAATTTATATGCATTCCATAAGTACACTAGTAGTGTTTTAGTATATCATTCCTAGTAAGTGGTCCATATCTGACATTGATCATAATGAAAAAATCCTAGTGCTTATATTAGAAATATTGGGAATGTGAATAAAAAAATATAATCAAGATCTTTAATAATAAATAATAGATAAGAAAATATGTCAAATAGAATAACACAATTATGTAAGAGGGTTCAAAAATTTCTACACATTCATAATACATAATATAGTATCATAAAAATTAACCGCACAAGTTAATTTGTAATACATATACTATGAGAGAGGAAATAGATCATATAATGATAGTGAACTTTAATACAATACAATTTTGAATGTAAAACTGGTATTATGACCCATGTAACTGTGATCGTATCTTATTATTTATAACATATCCATTATATCAATAATAACTACATATATAGTTTATAACCATAATATACTCATTTCTAATTTCTCAACGATAATAAAAAAATAACCATGGATTAGTAATAATCACTAACCATGATCTTGTAAATATAAATTCCCTAAAAAAGGGATTCAAGATATATTTACTAAAATAAATGAAGTGAAAGGAATAATATAGATAAAATATTACATAAATGGAATGATCTTATTGTATAGTATAAATCATGAAAAATAAAAATGTACGTATAGTATAATAAAAAAATATAAACTATATGAGACAAAGAACCCAAAGCATGTGAATAAGAAAAAAGGGTTTATAAACTAATGTAGAATTCATTTTGACAAATTATATTTAAAAAATCAATAATAAGTGAAAATAAATTTTTTTATGGATTATCACCCACATTGATTCTAACCAAATAAAAATATTTACTATAGAGGAGGGGTCACAAACAAAATGAATTTTCAAGAAATATTTCATATTATAATGAAATGACTAATTGTATAAAATCATCCATGATAATCAAGACACATCACCCAGGATAATCATTTATAAGTAAAAAGGTACATTCATAATTTTGATGACATTGTAACTAGTTTTAACAAACCATGAAATAATTTATTTGGATGTCTTTCTATCAATGAATCATAAAACAATGAAAAACACCTTATTGAATTTTTGAATGAATATACCAAATATTTCATATTTCATGAAAAATAAATTATTAGTTTAGAAATTTAAAAACAACAAATCATGTAATTTAACCAATATAGATATTCATAACAATATTAGTAATTTCATATAAATAGTTTCATTGATGATATACATTGAATAAACAATCACATGACCTATAATTACCAAATTAAAATATAAATTAGTGACAATAAATTACAACATAAAAGAGTTAAAATAATTAAAAAAATAAATGGATCACCATAAAGATCCTTTAAACACAATAATATGTTAATAAGAGGAGAACAATGACTAGATTCATGTATATAAGTTGAATTTAGTGTATGTGATATACATAACAAGTACTACCCCAACATTTACAATTTTTATTTCCTTTTAAATATAAATCCATTTAGTATAGATTATGAAATGATATATAAAAATACCATTTCATAGTTGTATATAACAATATAATATGATTGGTGGTTTTAAAGTTAGAAAAATAAATCATTTATACAACTCCATAAAACGTTAAAGGGTTAAATCACTAAATGATATAACTCATGAAGGCAAGGTGCACCATTCTTTTTGGGAGCGATGCAGATTGGAATCGCATAATTAATCATTTTTGGCATAGAGTAATGATTTGGATGGGTGACCGCCTGGGTTGTTTCCCAGGGTATGTGTGATTGAGGAAAAATTACACTTGAATGAACATGTGTTGGTTGATGTGGATAGTCATTAGGTCGATGAACCTTTCAGACACGTTGGTGTGAACTAGGGATAATGCCAATGTCTTCTGGGAAACTGGTGGTACTTGACAGGTCTGGACATAATGACCATGTTAAGGATGGGTGTTTGGGAAGTCAATGGGTCCTAGTTTATACAATTCGTATCAGTACATGCACCCAACCTTATGTCTGGTGGAACTACATGGGTAGAGATGTACATTCCACAATGTGGTTGTTTTTCTCTAAAGGGGGTGACTATAACACACTGTTATGTTATAGTGTTAAATGAATAAATGATATGACTTATGTAAATTAGGTGAACCTTTCATTTTGGGTGCTTACCTGAGTACACCCCCACATTTATGTGTTCTTGTAAATGAGTAGTGATTTGGATGGGTGACCTTCTTTGATGTTTCCAAAGGAGTGTGCGAGTGAGAACAAAGAACACTCAAAAGAACAAATGTTATCCTTTATATATGGTTATTAGTCTATTGACCCATCTAGGAACATGTTTGGGCCCCATGGAAGGGACTATGGGTCTGCATGGAAATTGATTGGACTTACCAGGCTAGTCCTTGAAGACCATGTTAAGGAAGTGTGTCTATGCTGTCAGCATGGTCTAATTATTACAATTTAATTACATGAAATGATTTCCAAGCATTGTAAATTAGTGAAAAAAGTTATTTACCTGAAATTAATCACATTTTATGAAGATTCACCATTCATATTTTGAGAGAAAGCAGTACATTTTAATTGAAACAAGTCTTATAAAATAAATAATTTGGAATAAAATAGAATTATTATTTTATTATGTCAAATATATGGCACCTTAGTATATTTTACACAATGAAATGATATACTAGAAAATATAACTATTAAATAATTATAGTAAATTTTAATTTATATTAATCAATGAAAATATATGGTTTATAAAAATAGAACATTTAGTTTTTACATCTTTGAATGCATTATCAGATATCATGAATAACATAAACCGATCATATCAAACTAAAAACTAATTAAATTAATATTATAATATAATATTAATTATGAGAAAATTTTATTGGATATAAATGTACATTAAAATATATAACTCAATAGAAATAATTATATGTCTTTATGATGACTGTAGATACTCATACACTAAGATTTACCTACCTATAAATACAATAGTGGTTAGAAAACCATAGGCATTGTAATAATATTATACTAAGGAAACACCAGAAAATGCATAATAACAATTTTTTTTATAAATTATTAATAAATATATCACATAACACACCCCAAGATTCAATTATTTATAAAATAGAGTTGAGATGTAAAATCAACATATATACACATCACACAATTAAAATTTTCTTTAAAAAGAATGATATCAAAGATTAACCCCAAACTCCATCCATAGAAAACAATATTTTACCATAACATTACATGTTAACTAATATTATATTTCAATGGTGATTCCATATCACATCATAAAATTAAAAACAACTATTATCCATTTTATCATGGGACAAAATAACATGAAATATACGTTAATATCATTTCCCATAAAGATATCAGTCATCAAAATTCCAAATAATTATTTTGAAATTGTATTGTATTCAATTGAAATAAATTAAAACTCCAGAATATTTAGTATTCATACAGATAAAATAAATAATATCTCTTTAAATCTAATATATATATATATTATAAGAAAATTCATTTTTATATAATCTAATATCCATGAACACACACCTATATATTTTGTGAAAAAAACATAATAATTTCATTTAAGGCATTGATATAAATAAATTTTCCCCAATTTTGTCCATTTAAATTAGAAAACAGAAAATAGAAACAATATATCACATAGTTACACTTGAAACTAGTAATATCTCAAAACATTCAAAATAGAAAAAACTATAGAATAATAGTTACAAAATATTTAAGTGATAAATCTTTACACTATTCCCAACATATTCCTCAGTTAGTAATAGTGATCTCCCAATAGAAAATATTCTAAAGAAATCGTAGATAACAACATTATTTATATAATGGGAAAAAATAATTATAATAAGGATTAGATAAAATGCTTTTTAACGGTAAGAATATTAATTAAAATTTGAATGTAATTTATGAATAGAAGTCGGATTTATGTCTATGAGAACATATTTAGGTTTTTTGAGAATTTCATAAAATAATACATACCCAACATGATCATGAAACATGTGGCATCACAAAAATATTTAAAATAAAACAAGAGTAATATAAGTACTAAATCATGGATCATGTGAAAACATTAATAGATAACCAATTCCATTAAAATACATAGAATGAATTGAAAAATTATGTAGAGATATTAGAATATCATGCCCCCATCATGGAATCACCTAACTATAAAATTAAAATACCTCCAAGAAATGTTTTGTAACCTATAAAATCCATTATTTCATACAAGTAACTCACTATAATTTAAATTCATAATCTCTTAGTAGTAAATTATATCTAGAATCTCTTATTAGTACTATCCAATATGTTAACTTCATATCAGTACCCAGTGAATTATTGTTCTATAGTATACCCACCCATCACGTATCTAACAAATTACATTAAGGATTTGGTTTCCCACCTTATTCAAAATTTCACTAATAATGTATAAGTACCATTTCATGAATTAGAAAATGGATCCATTCTTTTAATATAAAATATAATAGAATAATTTACTAGTATAATAGATCTAAGATTCCTTAAAATATTTTTTTTAAATATCATAATCTATTTAGATAAATGATGTGAATGGTGTCACATGATCAGATCCGTTGTGAACCATATTAATAATTAATGGATGTTGAAAATGAATAATTTACAATAAAATAAATATTAAAAACTTTTATGAGAAAACAAGAGAAATAAATCATTTTTGGATAAATTTTTAAATAAATCACTAAAAATTGAAAAATTAATTTATTTCAATATAAAATTAAATATTATGACGTGTAATTCAATGAAATGAATAGTCATGCTTTTCGAAAAATATATTTGTGTCATATAAGTTCAAAGAAATAATTCCTTTAATAATTTTAAAAAATGAAAAATACCATTTCTTTTGTAAGTATTTAAACTTATATATATTCAAAAAATTATAAATAATTCAAATGGTATTGAAAATGATATTTTTTAGGATTTTATTGTTATTTACATATATTATAAAATAATATTAGATTATGGGTATAGATGAAAATATATTTTGACCAAAGGGTAAATAAGGACTTTTTTCATGAAAATTTATTTCTTAATAAATTATGTACCACATTAAATAATGTATTTATATCTTGTAAAACTAATAAATAATAATTTTATAACAATATATTTGTTGATAAATAAGTTATGATTTTTAAATTTCCCTAAATAATCCTTGAATATAAACTATCTCTAACAATGACATTGTAAAATAATGCCTTTACTTCTCTGGTAACATTAAAATTAAAGTTAATTAAATTAAATAATATGACATGTCTTCATAAATTCAATGAATTACATGAATAATATGTCAATATTCATTTTTAGATATTAAAGTACATAATGAAATGAAATCATAGCTCCTACCATTAAAATTGCATCAAGATATTGATGATGATAGAATGATAACCATTTCAATGATCATTACATTTTTATTGTAAGTAATCCAATAAGTGATTACAAAAACACAAGTAAATATGTAAAAATAGGTGTTAATATATTAAAAAATATTTAATTCATAAATTCACACTAAATCAGTCTATGAACAGTCCTATGATGAAAGACTATTACATAATGAGAGGAAATTGATTTCAGAAACCCCATACCTCAAATCCGAAATTGATTCTTATGCCCCTTAAATCGTATATAATATTATTTTAACAATTTTTTTATTTTTATTTAAATTTTAAATTTTTATTACCAAATCATTAATAAAATAATTTCATCTATTTCAATGTAATTTTTATTTACATAATCAGATCATTCAATGTCATGATTTTTTTAGATGTTTAGTTCATAATTGAGAAATACATTTGATATGTTCATCTTAATCAATGTTCTCATTAGTCAATAATTTATAAAATACTCATATTGAAATTATATTCATTCATATAAATAAAATATTATCTTAGAGTGATATATAAAAATCATTTATGAAAACTTTCCTAAATTGAATCACAAGGTTGTAGTCTGAATTCACATATGGGAAATGTTGTAACATTTCTGTGAAGAAAAATAAATAAATAAATAAATAATATTTATTGAAATAAAATCAGTTCATTAATTCCATCCCTGTAGAGTTACAATAATGGTAGTTTTATAAAATAAATTCCATTTGGAGATAGTAGTCTATGCATAAGAATATATAATTTTTTTTTGTTTTTAAAATTTAGAATGGTATGAATATTTATGAATTTTTATCATTACATAATTATAAATATTTCAAGAATATAATATTTATCCACTTAATAAATAAATATAAATATCCATGAGATAAAATAATGGAATCTAAAAAAACATCACTTTTAGAGGTGGTAGTCAACATGTATTCTTGAATGCTGTTTCCAATCGACATTTAATTTAAAAGGAAATAAAAAGGGTTTTTTCAATGTAATTTTTTTTGTTATACTATATATTATTTTTTAATATATTAATGTTTTAATATGATATTAAGAAATTTAAATAATATGTAAACAAAAAACACTCAGTTAAAATTTATCCATATTCTTTGAAAAAATAAATTAGATAACCCATTAAGCATTCATGATTCGTATTTTGATGAAACCAAATACAGTTGTCCATTGATATGAGTTTTTGTATGGTATTTGGGTAGGTATTATAATATATATAGTGTTAATAATGGTTGTAAAATATATAATAGGATGCTCACTTTTGTATGTGACTGGAGGGGCACCCTTGAAATTTATTAATGTATTGAATTAAATTAAATTAAATTTATAAAATAAGGAAAAAATTGATATATTTATAATATAGGATACAGATAGTTTAAATCACCTATTCAAATTTATTTTATAGTACGTAAAATTATTTTTATATGATTATCAGTTAATTTTGACACCCCGTTATGAATTTTTATGATTATCATAATAAAATTAATTTTCATATTTAAGATCCATGAATGTTATGATTAAATTATAAGTGACCCAATAGGGAAAAAATATTTATATGATAGGCCATCTCTAATACAGTAGTACAAATATTTTTTTTAAATTTTAATTTAGTTAAAAAATTATTATTTAACATAAGTTACCATCATAGTATTGTTTGGACAATTTATATATTTTGACATAAAATAAAAAAATATTGAAATTGGTTCAGACAAAAAATATTTATGAATAACTAATATGATATATTTAAATAAAAAATAAATGTCAAATAATATGTAATCTACATTGTATTTCATTTTGTGCTGTTTAAAAAAATGACATTATTTTTTTAATGTCTGCATAAGAACTCTTTCAATGATGCATAATAAAATAGGTTAATTATTTTATCACTAAAAAGTAAAAATAATTTAAGAAGATAGAAATTTATTAATATTTTAAAAAAAAATTATAATAAAAAAAAACTTATTTTTATCCTTATGAAAAAATATTATTGAAATAAAACGGCGTAATTTATTATTTATTCAACAAATAAAAACATTTTATGTTATTTATCAATGAAAAATGGAACCATGTTTCCATATCATATTATATATTGTGAATCATTTCAATATAAACATTTAAAATATAGATAAAGATGTTTGGAGGTAGATTTTCATAGCATCATCACATTCTTTATAATCTTAATTTATTAATTTACTCCTTTCAAGGTAATAAATATTTTTCAAGGGCACTATTAATATTGGACAAGAATAAAAGGGAATTAATTAAAAAATTTGGATATCATAAATCCAAATATGGAATAAATTAAATCATATCCACTTCAATTAAGTAGAATAAATTAATTTATATAAACTTTCAAAAAAGGATGAAACTATTTTTTTGGAAAAATTCATTTATCCTTTAACCATTTGGTTATAAAAATATTACATATAATGTCTATTATAATGAAATTAATTGCATTCAGAATTATAATGACTAAATAATGATATTTTAAATTAACTTCAACAAAAATTATGATTTATTAAATATTAGATTAAATAATGTATTTTTCGTTTAAATAAATATTTTTTACCATTCAATTACAATTATATATTTTTATAAATAATAAAATAATTCACTATAATATAATTAAGATATAATGAATTAAAAAATAAGCTTATTTTAAAAAATTAAAATTTCAAACACTTGATGAAATGCATTAAAAAAATTTGGAAGACATTATTGAAAATTATAATTCAATAACATAAATTTTCAATAATTAAATGATATTCTAATAGTTTATTTCTTATTTATTATAAATTTATCAATAAATTTTCATTTATTGTGAAAATATTTTATATTTTTAATAATTTAGTTAATATTATTCATGCCATATAATGAAGAAACTAGTTCATAATATGCATATTTAAATAATAATATTTCAAATTATTTATAGATTATTGTTGCATTTCATGAGGACAATTGAAAATGATTTTTATTTAATCACAAGTCATTAGATTCTCCAACAATTTAATTAATTTTTTCATAAATGTTATTTTTGAACAAGGTAGTGAATGTTATAAAATTGTAAATACCATTATTAAAAACTCAAATAATATATAAGGTTCATAAAATATTCATTTGAAGTTTGGGAAAGTGAAATATGAATGTATTACTGAAATGAACATAACGAGGTTTCCCAAAAAATGATTTTTATGGGATGTTAAAATATGGAAATTGAGGATATTATTAATATCCGAATAATTATGGTTATTGATAGAGAAATGTTATCACAATAATGTATATGATTATGATAAATTCAATGAGAATTAAATAATTAATCATTAATTGATTATAAAGGATATAAAATATTCAAAAATTAGTATCATTAGATAAATTATTTATTCTATTATCAATTTTCCTATTGTTTATGAATTTAAATTCTATCTAAACTAAAATCAAATGAAAATATAAAATGTAGATTCTTTTCTATTTTAAAATCACAAATTCTTTATTTGGTTGTGTATTTATCAATTTCAACATCATTTTCAACTCTTATTTTATGAAATCTGAATTCAATATTACTTATTAATGCAAGATAAACTTAAATAATCAAATAATATATCAAATTATCAATAAAAGGTAATTATGTTGTTCCTCAGGAAATTAGTCATTAAAAAATGTTAGAGAAATGCATTATAATAACCAAAAGAAACATGATTTCATATTATAAAATAATCCCTTAATGTCAAAAACTCAATTACCACATCAAATTTTCAACATATGTTATTTCATAAATTAATAATATCAAATCCATATTGATCTCCTTAATTTCAAAAAAAATTGTTTTAACCAAAAATAGTGTCTCAATGTTTTTATCTTAAACACCCAAAAATGAAATAAAATTATTAAAAAATTATCCTTTATTATTAATTAAAGAGTTATTCCTCAACACAATAAAACACCTCTAGAAATATCATTAATCACCTAAAATACCTCCTGCAAAAAAATTATCATCCTTGAGTTTGAAATTATCATCATCCTGAATTTTAAAAACCCACGTTTAAATATAAAATATTTCATTTATTATCAAATGAATATGTCCTAAAATCTATTTTTTATAAACCCTTCAAAAAATGAAACTATAACTACTTCAATGACGTAGTCCTATATTATATTCTAAAAAATTATTCATTACATTTGTGGATTTGGTAATGATATAAATGGATAGAAAATTATTTATCCAACACATTCAATATTTTTATTTTAGATATATACCTAATAACCTCATAAGTATAGAGTTTTAGGGAATTAGAAAAACAATTACATAATAATTCCCATGTTTTAAGGTAACAATTTTCTCCACTACATTAATATTTTATTATTCTTCATTAATTCTTTACAATCATCCATATAATAAATTCCATAAAAATTATAATTGACATATTTATTCATAACTATTGAAAATGAATAATAAGAATCATGACATTATATTAAATGGTAAGGTAAAAATAATAATTAACAATTGAATATATTTTTTCGGAATAATAATAGAATAATGGTATAAAAACATAATCAAGGTTCGAGAGAATTAAATAAGATAATTAGGAACAATACAACTTGTTTCCATTAACCTATGTTATGTATTATAAAAAGAGATATAATTCATCATTCGTGAGCTATGTGAACAAATAATTGAAATAAGGATCCATTAGGTCTCATATAAATAAATAAATATATATATATATATATTTTGGAACATAAAATAGTCATCATAGAATCACCTAAATAGATAATCACCATATATATTATGAATAATCTATAATTGGTAAACTGAGCCATATATTAGAATTGATATATAATTAGTCCATGTTATCATCTCCTAGGACTATATTCTATCTTGCTAACACAATTTCAATAACCAAGGCATTGAAGGAAATTGAAAATCCCATATATATTATATATTGGAAAATGTCCCATAATGATTTTTATTCAATCCACGATGCTTCTCTCCAAAATAATGAATATGTACCATATCATCTAAAAACTTTGGACTCTGGAATTTCATCAAAACAATCAAACATTTATTATTTAATTCCAAAGTAATTGGTTGTCACAACCCAACCAAATGGTCTTGACACACAACTACCATAATCCCACTTCAAATATACTAGGGGATGGTGAATAATTCCATGAAGGAATATCACACAAATGGGATGAATTAGTATAAATTACATATTCATAATCACATGTATTCAATCCCATACAATGATGATATTTAAGATAACAAATAACAATACATGCATACATGTATAATACCCTAACCAAAGAATGAAATGATGTACTATAAATAAAAATGGGATAAATATTGGCACACCCAAATCTAGATGTGTAGTATAACTTGCTACAAAATATGGAACTATTGTCAAATTAAACATTTATATACACCATAGTATGTATAACCCATACTATCCCCACATTCCCATTGTCCACTAAGCACTCTGTAAAACGTATGTGATATGCATAAGATCTATACTCTTTGGGAAATTTCTGTGAAAGCGTGTGTATACAAATACCCAATTAGGCAACCTAGAAAAAAACTCAAAGAGATAGAAGTAGTTAGCTGGTCAAAATATGTGTCATGCATAATGTGAGATATACAATAAAATATCAAGATATTCTCAGAATGATACTGTGACACACATTGTCAAAATCTGTTCCAGACATATAACTGCTATGAAGATTGAAGGTAACCCTCATCCTAGATATCTCACTCCATTATATATGTTATCCCTACTCTACTAATAAATAATACACATCATGTATCATTATGTCTATGTGATATCCTTACCATCCCATATTTTATAAGAATATGAAAATATATTCTTCCCGGAGAAAACCACTACCATGATATAATTACTCTGAATACATTCATCCCAGAGGTCACACTCATTAGGTATCAATACAAATAAAGTCATTCTTTATTCCAATAGGGCACATTTTTGAAACAAAGTTGATCAGGATATACCTTATTTGAATGATCAGATCTTAATTCACACTTAGGGGGTTAATTTCTATGGGACACTTACGGGGACACCATAACCTACTAGTAAAACCTCATAGCTATCTAGTAGAAACCGATGAAAATATTTTTAATTACATATAATAAAAAACCCTATCAGTAGAAACAATATGTAAATGAGGCTCACATGAGGCCTCTTGGAATGATGTGTTCTCCAAGCCACATATTCAATAGTCAAATCAATCTGAGACAACTCAACCCAAAATGAGGGAACATTTCCTCAGTACACTTATCAACAAGAAGATATATAGAGGTCACTAACACACTCAACTGACATAAGTCTATGGAAACTCATCCATGCTCACATTGAATATGATCTGAAAATATATTAATAAATCATATCCTCAAGAAGCACATGGTGTGTCTGTAGGGTTACACAACATGTATATTCCACCTTGGAAATCAATGTTTTGTTCTTATCATGTCATTGAAACCCTTTTCATTCCTGTGTATAGAAAAATATCCATGTACATAAATATACCGGTATACTTCCTCCTTATAATGCACATCCTATGTACATGGCATGTGTGGCCACATGGAAACCTACACATTAACTCTATATACATGATCAACATTCCTATATTAGCTGCACGATGTGTAACTTAGAACCCAATACATATAAAAATACATGGCCTCATAGTATTTTACACTTTTTATGTGATGATATGGAACAATATTAATTACACAACATGTGACATATACCATACTATGTGTCATCCTCATCATCGAGATGAAACCCTAGAGTCCCATATAAAAGACTCCTTGATGTGTGTTCATGAGACTACACTAATTTTTGTTAGGAATTTCACAAAAATTCAATAACATTCACTCATATTTATCTGAGCCTCTACACCCACCAATTTCACTCATATTCATAACTGAAATCACATATATAGGATTCAATTAAACCTCAATCTTTTGTCAGCCAAATTTCATCTATATCTATTACATCGTTACCACCACCATCTCTCCTCACTAGTTTCACATTCCTAAATCAGTATTGATAAAAAAATTCAATACTTGGATCCAAATATATCATTTTAAATTTAAAATGTGTCATTGAATATCCATTCCATACCATCAGTATCAATATGTATTGTTAATGATCGAATTCACAATGATCATTCACCGGTAACTCATCGAATAATTGGACAAAATGAAACAAAATTATTAAGGAATGTAGAATTGGGAGAGAAGACCATAGAACTTAAAATTTGAGGTCCATACCTCGGACATTGTTCATTTTAGACTCAATATTTTGTCATATAATGGTCAAATGAGTTGGTATAAACAAAAACGAATTTATCGGTCAAATCAATCAGTTCCATTGGTGCATGATCCTTGATATGATCTGATTAAATGTCATCAACCAAAGATTCTAGAAACATTAATCTCAATTATTATGGTTATGAGGCTAACCTAGTAATTTTTTTTATAAAATTAAAATTATTGATGAAATTATAGGACACTATTTCAATATATGGAATGAAATAAATTTATATATTAATTATGTATTTATTCTTGCATCTTATTTATTTCAAATTCCTGACATAAATAATGTTTATGTCACTCCTAGTATAAAACTAACTTTCATAACTCAATGGAATCCTCTTATATCATATTTGGGACCTCTTCCAAGAGTTATACAACTTTTTTAGGAAAACTACATGAACATGATGTGAATATATTTAATATATATGAATCATTAGTTTCAAGCTCACCATTCCCTAGAATCACATGACGTCTCAATGACTTGTTCCAAAAATATTCCCTTAAATATTTTAAATTATTACACGAAAAAAACTGGCTTATTACATGGGCATTTAGTAAATATAATTCAATCATTATCGTAAAAACCTAATATTTTATAATATAATCATATTTAATGAAATTTTATTTCATTGATAGATTATGTATATAAAACAAAACACTGAGCAGAAATGAAACATAGATTATTATTATTTATGTTTTAATATTATAAAAGAATTGTTAAATTTCATTTTATTAATAAGATTAACCACAATAAAACAAATTTATAATGGTCTCAACCAAAAAATGTATTGATAAATGATTATGAATCAGGTATTTTATTTCCCAGTGTTGGCATTTTACGCATCAAAAATATGTTTTTTTCAAAAAAATGGTTATATTAGATATTTTCGAGTTATTATTATAATTATTTTTTGGAAAAGTTATAATGTTTATTCTATTATAATAATATCATTTTTTAAATCGGCATAAGAAATTGTCCTCGGGTGATATTTTTGGTTTTTTATAAAAATATAGTATTTTCATGAAGTAGTGATAAATATAAAATTCTATAAATCATCATTTCTTTACATTAAATATAATCATTTAAAATTAAAATTGTATCACAATATACCACAAGTATCCATTAATTATGAATAAGTTTATTTGTTAAATATGATTAATTATAATACATTAATTTGGTATTTGTTATTTTATTGGTTAAAATTTCTTTTTTCTATTCAGTATATTTCATTATGTTTTTCATTTTTATCCTAATTTATTTTCATTCTATAATATAAATATAATCATGAAAAAATTATACACAATTTTGAATTAGGTAGATAAATATTTTTTTCATGTCACTATTTTGGACATTATAAATATTAACAATAATAAATATGTTTCAAACTGGTAATGGTAATCTGGTAAATATAGTTACACAAAATATGATTAGGATAGAAATTATTTATAACAGTTTTTTTTAAATATATTTTCTAAATGTTTTATCAACATAATTCTAAACAAGTATAGATTATAGAACATTTTTCTAGTTTTAACTTCAAAATTACTTACATGTTATCTTACATAAATATAATGTAAAAAAATTCACTGTCATTATTATAATATCCGGAAATGCTTCTAACTTGAAAAAACAATATATTTTGATTTATAATTTTTATTTAAAATATAATTCATTTTTATAAACTTAATTTAATTTCAATTTTTATTAATGATATACTTACCATAAATGCTTACACCACAACAACACAGTGTTTGTGAAAGCATTATAAAAAGAATGAATATTTTTTAAGAAACCTGAAAATTAATTCTCTTTTATTTTTATTTCTATTCATGTATTTTAATGATAAATATGACTTATTATATATTTTTTGATATGTATAAATTATTTTTCCATTATAATCATGTTGTTTTCAAAATATTATTTAATGTATTTTTCTTAAAATTACATTAATTGTATTGAAAATTTAATATATTTCTAAAAAAATTATATAAAATATTTAAAACATGTTTTTGGAATTTTTTGATGAGAAATGATTGAAAATTTCATCACTTTTTAATTTATGTGAAAATTTTAGATATTTAAAAAAAATTATAATTTATTAATAATTATGAATTCATTACTATGATTAAGTTTAAAAACAATTTACCAAGAGGATAAACCAAACGAAATTGTTGAAAATAATAATTTAAATTATATGAATATTATATTTTGATTAATTTAAGTATATATAATCATTTCCATCTATTACATGTCAATTTGGAAATCATTTTACGTGATTAACACTGATATGACATTATAGTATTCCATGTATTTCCAAAAATGGTAATAAATATATATTATTTATTAATAAATTATTTAACATAAAAAATCCTATAATATTCTAATTAAATGGTTTATTGTTTATATTAACAACCATTATCAATTAATGTTTATGTTATCTTTTTATGGTGTCATTCATGCCCCATAATGATTACAAACATTGATATCATATTAATTGTCAAAAGGGATAACAAAGGATTAAAACTAGGAGATACATGTGACATCATAAAAAAATATATAAATATTGAATTGGATTGGATAATTTACATTTATACACATCTTAAAATAAAATAATTTCAAAATATATCAATTTTTAATGAATATCACTATAAAAAAATTTAATACTTCATATCATTGAATGAGTGCTCCTCCCCTCACAAATAAATGTTAACCACTTCTTCTTTTTCCCAAAAAAAATTATTTATCTTTATTAACCAGGTCAAACCATATTACCCTCCATTAAACCTTCACCACATATTTTAGCTTCTTCTATTATAAAAAGAATATCCCTTCAATGCCAAATGTGCAATCCAATTGATGATTCTGAAATAAAAGGTTTAACTCTAAATCAAGATTTTTTAATTTAATATATTATATGACCTCTTAAAAATCCATGGTACCCATAAAAAATAAATAATGTGTAGTAATTATATGTAATTATGATTATTATTATGGAACTATCAATTTACACATTATTTCTTTAATAAATAAATTGAACACACTCTTTATGTGTATATAAAACCTATCATCTCCACATAGCGGTGAAATTTTGCTTGCATGAACAATTTGTGTGGATTCACATGAGCCTCAACCTAGTTGGTGAGGTCATTTTATGTTCATCATGGAGACCCATGATTAAATCTATGAAGAGGCTAATTTTCTATACTGTAGAAGTACTATAGCAGGCACTTTAGAAGGAACTGTGCGGTAAAGTAACAGGTACTGTAGTGGTGACTGTAGAACGCATTGTTTGGCACTTTAGTAGTTGGGAATACACTCACTTTAGGAATTTTGGGCCATCGTTTTGGTCCCCGAGTCATTTAAGGCCTTCGGGAAACTCAAGCCTTCAGGTCAGTATGGCCTTCGGGATACCTAAAGGGCTTCATGCCACCTTAAGTGCAGATGAAAACTAGACAACCTATAAGGAACAAGATTCAGAAGGAGGATGAGAAATGAGCTTTCCCCATAGCATACGATAAATGGATTGAAATATTGAGAGGGTATCGAACCTTCCATTGGGATAGGCATGTGCATGCATGAGAAAGCCTAGCCGAACAGCCATGGGAAGGTGGAGGGTTGATTTCACAATGAAGATGTTGGTAAGGAGCAGTTCCAAGTAGATTGTATGGGTTGTATATAATCTTTGAAACCTACAGGCACTGAATTCCTCTAAGGCCAATGGGCCATGTAATACATATTCCTATGCGCCTTGTAAGGGTTCCACCTCACCCCTTGAAAGGTGGATTATCATAAATCAATAAAAATTGAAGGACTTCGAGCCATTAGAGGGATGAAAGATTTACATGGATGGTTTTAATTTTGTATTTAATAAAAATATCTATTATTTATGATATTCATATTATTTTAGAATTGTGAATAATTTTTTATATTGTTTCATTCCATACATTAAAAATTCTAGACAACATTCATGTATACATTTTTCCTACCATTTCATTGAATGATATAATTTTTTTTCTATCTCAAACTTTTATGGATGACCCTAAATATATATTTAATGAATATATATGAAAATAAAATCATTATTAAAAATATTTTGATTTTTGAATAAGGGTAAATATTCATTTGTTGAAACTACCAAACCAAATATTATATAAAATGATGTATTTGTCAAAAAGAACAATTGTTCTAATATAAAATTATAAACCAAATATTAGTAAAATATTATAATTAAATATTATATAGTATAATTTATATTATTATTGTTCCTTAATATATATATATATATATATATATATATATTATGTTGGATTCTCTAACATGTATGATGTCGGTCAGACCTGAGGTAAGGGAATTTTATCTCATTTTTTTATATATGACATATTCCATACTCATACATTGTTTAATTTATTTTGTTTATATAATTTACATTTGGCAAGATATATCATTAATAAATTTATACTCATGGTGTTTAAAATTTTTTATGTAATTCAATTTTAAGGGGTTTTTAGTAAATCGTATGAAAACTACTGAGGGATTGCCTTTATAATGCAAATTTATTTTGGGATTTATTATGTTCTAATATAAATAGATGATTGATATATATCTTGTATATTATAAAATCACTAAATTTTCTTCTAATATTATTACTCATTAAATTTTAATGTATCTTTACAATTTTATTACCATTGAAAAATAAAAATAAAATTAAAATGTTATTAATAAAAATAAAAATATTCATTATTTAGATTGTGAACTAATTCTTACATAACCATAAATCCTAGAAAATTACTAAATATTTTAAATATCTCTCAATTGATTTTTACTTTAATATTTTTATTCTCTTAAATTTATAAAAATGTTTTAAATAGAATATAAATTTCATTTTCAAAATAACATACCTTTTGACAGTGTACTAAAAATGTTAATAGAATCTCTATTTTAATATACAATGAATTAATGAAATTTATTACCATCATGACCAATAAATGATTTTAATCTTTTATTATACATTTCAAATTAAAAATTATAAAATGATATTTTAAATTTTCTATGTTTTAGATTTGTAAAAGTGAATTCTATGTGAGAAGGGTATTTTTATCAAGAAGAATTCAATGAAATAGTATATGTACATTTACGAATTAAAGCACTAATTGATGTTATTAGGGATATGATACAATTATCTTTATATTATTATTTAATGTTATGGGTTATGTTGATAATGTATTGACTTTTTATTTTTAGGATTCAATACATATCAATCATGATATATAATTTATTTTTAGAATCAATTCAATTTATCATTCCAAATATAATGAATGAATATCATGTTAATGTAATGGGTGGGTCATATTTTAGATATCCCCATGATGTATTTATAGTTATTATTAGAAAAATATTATGGTATGATGTATATGATGAGGGTATAAGATAATTTCATTACTGTTTTCTATTTTGTGTACTCCGTGACATAAAATTATAAATTCATGGTGGAGGGGTGATGATGTAATGATAATGTATTGGTTGAAATTCCTTGATTACATGATAATGAAATCTTTAAGATGACTTGATGGGAAGATTCGTGAATTTAGTATTGAGAGGACTAGATCATTATTTCCAATAATTAATATTTTTATTTATTTAGAATTAATTTTTTATAATCCATGTGATAACAATGTTGATATTAGCTATGGATTCTCATTGAACTCATGATATAAATTTATTGGAATGATTATTGATTATTGATTATTACATATTAATTAAAAAATGTTTAATCATGATAAATTCTTCTATACATAAAATGTTTTGATCATTTGATCAAATCCTTATTTTTTCCTTTCCTAAAAATATGATGTGGGAATCATTAGATGAGTTCTAGTATATTTATTGATTACATTTACAATGGTTATTTTTATTTTCTAATGTAATGTGAAATTTAAGTTTATATCTAGATTTTCATGGAATATAATTTTTTTGGGTCATCGGGACACCATTGCAAGAATCTAGTACCAATGAAAACAATGTAAAGTCAGACTATGGTTTTATAAGGTTCACATCATTATAATTGGTATCTGAGGATGTTTAGTTGAAACCATGGGAAATAAGATTATGAAAATATATATTTGAGATCGTAACCCTATCACATACATTGAGGAGATGTATAATTATAGAATAATATAATAATATATTTTCCTATTTTTACATTATGTGTTATTATTTGAAATAAATACATGTTTCGATCATACAAGTGCATTCGGTGTTTGATTAGATGAATCATGGGTTTATAATCCTAAAAAGATAATTTTTAATATATAATTTATATAAATTTTCTCTTTTTTATTCTCCCATACCACACACAAGAGTTTTCAGTCTTTGTGGATATTCTTTGGTTAATTCAGATTGTCATTATTACCATTATGATGAATGAGGGAATGAGTCCTATGAATAAATATTATATGAAACATTTATATGTGATAAAATAGAAATGTGTTGGATTGATATTTCCATATTATATCAAAATATTAAATCCATAAATACCCAATTATAGGTTTTATGTTGTGGTATATTAACATGAATAAAGATATTTGGGGAGAAAATGATTAGAAAAATTCCCATTAGGTTATTTTTTTTAGTGACATGGTAAGAAAAGAAAAAATAATTTTATATTATTCAAACATAAGATTAATTTTATAGATAACATTTCAGCCTAATATGATCATTACTAATTAGTACATTTGAGTTAATTAATAGTGTTTTATTTTTTTGTAAAATTAAAATAAACATAAAATAAAATCATTTCATAAGTGATTTGATGATTACTATAAAATTTTACTATTTTTTTCATAATTTGTTATCCTGATGTGGTCAATAAAATTTTGTATTGGGTTCCAGTCTGTATAACCTCTATTATTATAATAAAGTGTTATTTTGGAAGAAATGTATAATGCTTATGGATGTTTATGATACTTATTATCATCTAAAATATGTTGTTAATAAATGTATTAATTATAATGTTATAATGTAATTTTTGATATTCATTTATTTTTTTATGGAATGATCGAAACTAAAGAACTTATTTTATTATTCAATTTAGGTTATTAATGTATTATTTCTTCATGGGAATATTTATTCATGTTCTATATTACAATAAATTGTTTCAACTAGAATGGTTTTCCTAAATACATAAGGAATATCATAATAAATTTTTTTGGATTACGTGATCCAGTAAAATTTAATTAAAATTTGCAATAAATACAAATTAATTCTTCTTGAATAATCATAATTTTAGGAAAAATCAGGGATTATAGTGAAAATTGATTAAAGGATGAAACTATACATGTTCTGAATGTAAATATCCTTTTATTCATAGAATATATGGAAATATATTTCTTTATCTCTTGAAAAATGATCTTGAAACAAACAGTTTTTATATTACCATCATTAAAGAGGAATCACTGGTATTTTACCAATATCATATGATTATCGTATTGTGGTAATTAATTTTATCATGATCATTCACATCATTATGATCAATGATCTCTCTCAGTCTACAACTTAATTTTGAAATTATGTTTTACCCATTTCCAAATTCTCTTTTACTTATAATATTCTCCTACTTGGAAAAAATTTATATATTATTCCATAGGTCCTCATTATTCCACTTTTCATCTTTTCGAAAGAATTATATAATATCCCAATAAATTATTTTATTTTTCAGTAATTGTATATTATCAACCATTAAATAAATGTGATAAAACTATGTTGTCACAATTTATTTAAAGTGATAAAATGTATCCTCTCATGCTTTTAGAATATATTTTTTATTATAAAAATTTTATTCCAATCTTAGTATGCATGTTCACCACAAAACATAGTTCCTAAATGAACCATGGAAAATTATTATTTAAATTTTATATTTATAACATTTCCATTGTATTGGATTATATAAACCGAATTAATATAAGTAGGAAATATATAACAAACACCTACAAAATAAAATTGTTTGATTATTTCATTAGAAAAAACTACTCAAATTTTATGGAAAGCTATTATTTTGTTCAAGAATATTTTTCCTCAAAAGTTGTTCTAATAAATTATTTATAGTCAAAATTATAATGTAGCATCACTTATTTTTTCCATGTAAATCTTTTGAGTTTATCCGGTATTATTTTTTGAGCCATCCACTGAGATATTGTGAGATTATGATGCATGGTTAGAACAAAATTGATAATTTATAAATATTAAATATATTAATATCACATGAAAATTCTTTTCCAAAATATTAGAACAAATCTCATGAATATTCACTGATTGTAAATTTGAGACAACCTATGAGTTTGAACCTTGGGTTATATCCTAGGCACACCAAAAACATTTTCATCATTTGGAATTTGGGTAATAATTTTTCGTGGGTGAAAACTAAAATAAATAAATAAATAAGATTTTTTTATATCTATATCGCCAACATTAATACATACACTTATATTATTTAATCATATTTAGTTAAACTATTGGGTTTTGAACAAAATATTTTTATCTAAGAGATGAGATGTCGGAGGAGATTTCATGTGTGAATGATGTCTGATCATTCATGGAAAATTGTTACACCGATGGTGTTTATATATCTCCCCAATGATGATGGAACATGTGCATTTTTCATCAAAAAAATTATCCAGACATTATATAAGATATTATTTTATGTGTATTTATTCCCCCTTTTTTATCTCATTCTCAACGGAATCCAAAACAACCAATTTCTGTATTTGATGATAGATAATTTTATGGGTGTGGAATTAATTTTGGTATTTGATAATTTAGCATATTGTGTAGTATTATTTATGTAAGTAATCATTATAATGGAATCATATTGAGGGGAATATGAACAATGGTCGAAGTTTGTTCCACATTTTTTTCATTTTTATCTCCCTTCCTTCATGCATTCATTGCCAATATTTTATATGTCTTGTGATTTGAAAGTTACATGTTAATCAATCATTGTGAACACGTTATTTGGTGAAATAAATTAATACTGAAAATAATGGTTCTGCTGTGATGCTAAAATCTTTATAAAAAATATTCCATGAAATTTTAGAGGTGGATCGATAATCTATGTGTTCTTATTATCGTCATGTAGTGGTGTCATGGCTATAATTTCCACTTCTATGTGAATTGTTGTAAAAAATTCATACACTGATGATTCTGAGTCCTATATGACTCTGATCAATGTAATATAGTGATATTTATATCATAATTCATCATGTATTAACTATAAGAAGAAATCAAATGATTATATGTCAGTTCTGGAAAATATTGAACTACACAATGTGGAATCTGAAGATAGACAACTTTTGGGTCCTTGGATGAATCAATGTGGTTAAACCAGAGAAGAAAGTGTCACACACCATGCGACTCCATAGATTGACTCGTCATTTAACATCTAGTGAAACATGATGAGAAATAAGATGGTATATGGGAAAGAGATGACTTTATATGCGTGGATTGGTTTTCAAACACGACTAAGAACATATTTGTGGAAACCAGGGAACGTATAGGAGTACAACAGAATAGGTTGGAGCACATGGGTGGACATAGGATATGTAAATGATGTCTTCTACAACTATTCTGTTACTTGTAGTTTCCATATGTTGTTCTAAGTCCCATGTCATCATCTGAATGAGGCCTTTTCCTTTGGGTGTGTTTTATTTATCCATCCCTATAGGGGTATAGTTTGTCATTACATCACAGAAATGGTATGGTGACTCTCTCAATGGATTTAAATTTGGGTGATGTTTTTATAATTCCCCAGTTAGGTTTGGGGTGGAATATTCTATTTTGTTCTTCACTAAGTCGTATTCAATGAATTTATATGTCTTATTTAAATGAGCATCGTTCACCTACATCGTAGATTATTGCCTATTTTGTTGTCAGTATACCTAGTCGATTTATGTTTGATTCCTATTTTATGTATAGATATCTCCTAACTTATAATTTTTACTTATTAATATTGATTCCCGGTTAGCATGACATCAGGGATTAAATCCATCAATTCTATCATACTTATTATGTGAGTTCACCCAAGTAATTTTTTCAATGAACTCTCGAGAAGAATATTATATTAGAAATGTGGTTGTGACCATTCCTTGAGCTGAAATATATATAATGGTAATATTTGGATGTATATTTATGTATATATCATATATCTAAATAACATTCCATTTTTATTATATGGCTACTCTTGATGATTTAGTCTGGTGGATTTATGGGTGTCCTGCTAGGTATTTCTATACTCACTATAGCATGGGATCTTCCCACATAGGTCATGACTTATATCGATTTCGTTTTGATTCAGTGGGATATGGGTATATGAAGAGAATTCAAATCATAGATTATGATATATATAATATGGTTCACACTTTTTGTATGATTTTATATTATTCCCCTCTACTAATCAGGCTTCACCCCTTTGAACTGTTTCTGGGGATTATATTTGTCCCATCATCACTTTTAACACAATTTTTATAATTTGATTTATGGATAAATGTTGTTCAATTATATGTATCATTGTATCTTATTACAGTTAATAATTACATAGGATTTGAGATCAGTGACTTTTTATTTTTAAACTAGAAAAGTAATCCCCATGTAAGTAATATGCCTACTTAGTGTTGGTTTATTGTACACTTCCATCAATGGTGAATTTCGAGTAGTCTCACTCAGATTATCATCATCCATGTGATCCATGGTGGGTTGGGATGTGATTGTGTGGTATTAGATAACTTAAATATTAGGATTCTAGTTTGTATTATTTTGTAACTATGATATTTGTTTGGGTTTTACTGAAAATAGTATTAAGTGGTTCAATCTAGGATTTTAGACTAAGGACTATAATGTTAGTGTGGTGGCTAATGTATCTATTCACCAATACTCTGACTACCTCCATTTTTACATGATACACATAGGCACTTGTTATAGGGTGTAGAATTGGTACATTCATAAAATATTTATATCTTTTTTATTCCATTTATTTTATTAGTGATATCCCCAAATACACATCTTGGCCATGTTAAATATTTTCTAGTTCAGGATGGCTCTGTAATTATTTCTAAAAATGGATACTTATAAGGTTGTAGAGTAACATACCTATACTGGTAAGGATTTGATACAATGGCATATTCTGTAGGTGGTACACCTAGGTGGGTTTCCTTCCATACATCCACCTATAATGTAACAGACGATATGAGTAGTACCAGAAGATGTGGTCTGGATGGTTAGTGTTCACAATGTTTTTCATTTTCAATGACCATTCATGTTTGGAGGAAATTTAATCCAACATGAACATTAATATTTTAATGAGGTGTTTATGTGATACATGAATCTCATCAAGACACATGTAGACCTGATGGAGGAATTACTATAATTCCTTCTTCATGGCTCCACGTGGTCATAGTGGTTCATAGTGGACATTTCATATAATGAGGTGACTCTTTCAAGGAATTTGATTTAGTTCATATTATTTGTGGTGTTTTCTATAGCTAGATTTTGACTAGTGTGAAAATAAAAGTTTCAAAATCTACAACAAGTGAGCATTACTCTGGTTGATTATTCATTGAGGTTCACAAACCTCTCGTGATATACTATGGATTTGGTACAAGATCCCTTATTTTTGGAACATAAATTTGATCAATGAAAATATAGGGATAGTCAGTACATTGAGATATATATTTTCATTCCTAGTTATATGGGGGTGTTATAGAGTGTGTTGATAATAGAGAGTTCAAAAGTTTCATAGACACTAACAATGGGAACTAGAGGTGGGGAAATACGATTTGATACATTAACAGCCAGTAGTTAAGGGTAGAAGCAAATATCCAAATTGGTGAGAAGTTTCAGGATGTGAAATACAAATAGAGGTTTTTTATATCAGTTCTTGTATAATTCTTCTAGTCAACCTTAGGAGAGCTAATGATTATATTATGACAAATGCAGACATATTCCATAAGATTGTATGACCATCATATTGCATATAGGGCGATAATGGATGGGCCACCCAGGCGGTGGATTGGATGTATTAAACAAAGAGGCTCCTCGTAATATTATATGTACAGTATATGTATTTTATTCAATATCTATTGTTTTATAAACATATTTTTGATCCACTATATTCATTATAAATCCCTGACTCAATACATTGATATTTTTATTGAACCCATCGATCGACCATTATGAATAGACTATGCTACTGATGATGAATCAATAATCACGTACTATTTCTGACCATGTGATTTGATGCATGTTGGAGTGGTTTTCTTATGGGATTTGTTTACATCTATTAGGAACCCTTATGAAATCATCTTAACCATGGACTATATGTACACTATTCATTCTCATATTTACTATTTTCCATGGAGGATGTAGTGTGTCTATGGAAATGTGAGGTGGTTTTTATTCAATGGTGGGAAGACTACCAAAGTAGTTAAGGGTATACTAAAATGTATATGGGTGGATATAATAAGTCACTAGTTTTCTAGAATGATATTTGGATCTATGGATTTTATGGGAAACTTGTTTCCTGTTACAGTTTTAGAAAATGAGGAAGTCGTTCCCAAAAACATTCTAGGTTTACCCCCCCCCCCACATGAACAAAAATGATTTATTTAATTTAACTTGGTATGTGACTTATATATGTCCCCCCTATTGAGATGATCCTATAGAGCTTCATGCAGTGATGGTGTACTTGAGGGACTTGTAGATGCTGAAATTTGTGATACCTAGTATTTCCCCTCAGGCAACCAAGTATTGATTACAAATAATGCAGAAGGGTTATTGAGGTTATTCATTGATTAAATGTTCCTAAACATGGTTAAAATGAGGAATAAATAAAGACTACTACGGTTTAATGAAATCATAGATCAATTGATAGAGGCATGATGGTTTTCAAAGATTCACCATTAATCAGACTATCAACAACTACAGATACAGGAAGTAGTTATATAGAATAATATATTTCGATGTTTCTAAAGACCATATGAGTACATGTTGATTCCATATAGGGTGTCAAAAATACAATAAGTATTCATGTGACTATTTAAATATATTATTTATCATTCTTATATTGGATCATGATATTCTTCATTGTCAAAATCATAGTGTATCGTCTTCTAATGAAGAGTACATGAGACACAAGAGGATGATCTTGGGAATATTTTGAGTGCACAATAAAAATATAACTCTATAAAAGTGTCTGTTAAGGATTAATAAGTTCAAATTTCATGGATATTAAATCAAATAACTTGAAGTAGATATAGAACCAGCAATAATTGATGAATTATTATATTTTATGCCACATGAGATAGTTGAATCAGTTGAAAACATTCTTTGGTTTGTAGAATATAAGAGATGATTACTTCTTGATTAATCCAAGATATCATCTATTTTTAATTATTTGAACCAGATGTGGAATCCAATCATTTTAAAAGAAATGGTTCTATAAGGATTTCAAAGACTTTATTATGAGGTTTATGAGGCCCCCCAATCATGGGATCTTCATATGAGTGTTTTTATTACATTGTATTCAGTGATTCCATAGGGAATGGAGCTTATTTTTTATGATGTAGAAGAAGGTCATGATTTTGTTTGGTTATAGAAATGTTATACTTCTATAGATGAATAGCATTACAAAAAATATAATCTTTTCATTAGTGGTATTCACCATTAGTATATTTCAAAACGATCATACAAGTGAGTGGTTTATCATCTATTATTAAAATAAGAGTCTCATGTATATATTCTCTAAGAAATATTATTTTATGAGTTAAAGGTGATAGATAGAGTTCCCCCGTGCTTGTGAAATTATGATAGTATATACTCATGGGATGGGTAACTTGGTGGAAGATGAAATGAATAATAGTTATTGATCCTGGTTTCCAGGGAATACATTGGAGTAGTTATCCTCAATACATAAGTCACTTATATATGATGATTTTTAAACATACATCTAGTCAACAGTTATTACCCCACAACCTCTATGTCATGTTATGGAATATCATTATGGTAACACCAGCTGTTAGATAGTTTTTACTCATATATTCACTTGATGTTCCCTTGATTAACTTTATATGTTGTGTTGGATGTTATACATTTCATCTAGCATACAATTATACCAATGATATTTCTATAAGACATTATGAGAGAGTTTCACATATCCCATTTTGCGGTACATGCAGGAGGGGTAAATGATCCAGTTCCTCCGTAATCAATACTACCAGATAGATATAAAGGGGGTGATGTAAAATTTTATCCCAGTGCCTCTGTTTTTAGTAGGTGAGGGATAGGGTCCATGTTCCAGTATGATTAGACTAAAAAATTGAGGTGAAAATGTGTAAGTGGGACTAAATTTATATGGATTTCAGGAACAGTATTCCATGAAAATTATGAGGACATGATGTTATATGTGTTATTATAGAATTCCTCACAATGGAATCCCACATCATAACTATTTGAGAGAAAATTTCATTATAGAATTAATGACCTAATTACATTCAAGATATTTTCCAAATCCATGATGTTTTTTCAATGTTAGTTTTAAACTCTGATGCTTTCTTCAAATCCTGACTATATAGGAGAATGTAGGAATACATTGGGACACAACTCCATTTGATAAGAGTATTTCTCCACAATAATATTGTCTAGAATTCATTGAAAATTAATGTTCTAGAGGATTATATTTGATCATGGATTATATACTATGGATGTAGATTGAAGGATCACCTTCACATAGAAGATATTCATTACATCAATAGCTACCACTCCACAATCAATATGGCACTATTTGAGGCTCTGTACTGGTGTCCATGATTGTCACCAACATGTTGGACTTACGCAGTGAACACAAAAACTTATGGGACCAATGTTGGTGAGAATTATAATAGAGAATTTATATATCGTGATTTATTGTATACTAAATTCAATGATCCATAAAAAGTATAATTTGGATTGATGGAGGGGGCCTTTGGAATTCTAGTGGTAGACCAGGTGATGGAAGATGCATCAACTAAACATGGAAAGTGGAGATTATGATTTGGTGGATGTTTGTCTTAGATTTTCACTTCCATGATCCAAATACTATGATGAGTTTTTAATGTGGTGAATATCATGGATCTGCCATCATATAAATAGAAGGTAAACAATGTCATTCATATGTCACCATTGAGATGGTATGTGCATGTCCAATCACATGATATTTGATGAGGTGAGCTTCAAATCAAGGAATGAGTTTCCTCTATAGATTACATAGTAGAAATTGTTGATTTATGGGAGAAGACTCTCTGTGGGGAAGTAATTACTATGGTACTTGATCGGTGGTAGAACAAGAATCTTAGAATAGGACCTTGGAGTTGGAGACCCAAATATGATATGTGTACACACACCATTTACAGTAGACATTCTCAATTTTTGGGATGAAAATATTATAAATGGGGATAATGTAATATCTCTTATTTTTTCCATGTGAAGGTTTTTAATATTTCTGTTATTATGTTAAATCCATATGTACAGAAAACATGATATTCTATGACCCAAAATTCCTAGAATTGTTTTATGAAAATATAAAATATATTAATATCACGCACACATTGTTTTACTAAACACCTATAATAATTCTAATATAGTGTCTTGGATTGGAAATAAGAGGCCACTTTTGAGTCTGGAACATGGGGTTTACCTTAATCATGAATAACCATTATCATCATCATTCTTTTGGGTAATGTGATGACACATGAACAGATTATAAAACCAGTTAATTAATTTGTGTGATTTATTTATTTATTTATTGTCAACAGAGTGTCCTAAGCTCTCATATTAAATCCCCTTCATAATCAAATTATTTTGTTTTCCCCATTACAATGTAATTGAAGATGTGAGATAGTGGAAGAGATCTCATGGATGAATGATGTCAGATTTTACATTTATAATTGGTACACTACTGTTGTTTTTGGATCTCACCGACGATGATTCCATAAGATTTTTCTAAATCCTTACCGATAATGACTTCTGGTATGATGTTATTATATTTTTACCTCTTCCCAAAATGATTATCCCAGGATTAACATAAATAAAATCAACCCAATGATATTTTTCAAGTAGATAATTTTGTGGGTGTGTATTTATTTAATGATTTGGAGAATTATATGATAATTCATTTTAGGTTTATTCATTCATCATTATTAAAAAACAGATCATGGCCTATCTGAAAAATAGAAGACGTTCATTCGTTATATTTTCTCTATGCATCTTTTCCCCCTATTCATCATACGTTCATTACCAATATTTTATTTTTTAGTAATTAAAAAAAATATCCAACAATAAATTATTATAAAACCAACCCCTAAGTATATCAGATAGATACCATGGAGTAGGTTCAAGATTCAGTTCATAAATCCTGATACACTAGAAATGATTATGGGCCATAGGAAGATCATAAATGTAATTGAATGTGATTTGGGTGTGCATTGGAGGCATTTATATATTTTTGATTTCTGAGAGAATTTATGGATGAAATCATGACAATGTATAAGGGGAGGGTCACCTGACTCATATCTATGGAATTCAATGAAATTTTTTTTGGAAATTAAATGATGATTTAGTATAGGTGTCGAAGACATGAAAAAACATAGGCTATAGATAATATAGTACTAAATTGTGTTTAATATGGAGATACATTCCATTTTGGCCCCTAAATGTGGTGCTATTGTATCTACGGAGAAAAATGTACCGTGTGATGTGTGACTTGTGTAATAAAAATGTGACTAACCCTATAGACTCATTATATTTCTTAATTATAAGCAGTCACTATCTTAGTACATTGGAATAGATTTGTACTCAGATATGGAAGAGTACATGGGAATATCCAATTTATATGGTCACAACTAGGAGTATAATGACACTAGCAATATCACACTAGAAGAACATGGGAAGTAATAACCTATCTTATACATAGAATACATGTAGTGCACATTCCATATGAATTTTAAATTACATTGATCACATCTGCATGGACCAGTTTGTTTAGGGTGTGTTCCATAAATCAATCCATATGAGGATATATTTTTGAATTACATCCTTAATATATTCCTGTGATCATCCTATAGGTAATACATTTAGATAGATATAACAGATACCCTCCATGAGTCCTCGTTGAATAATATATCATTTTCTAGCATAAGTGGGTTTATAGGAATTATCATGAACAATATACAAAGGTTTTGATCCCCAATATAGTAGGTTTATCTTGATTTGGTTGTTGATATACCACATGTACCTGGGTATGATTCCCTATCCGTGTATCAATCTATTCTAATTTGTGTCTTGTACTTAAGTATTGGGGGACCCAATAAGAATGATAAATCTGATCAATTTTATCATTATTGTAAGACTCATGGAGTAAATTATGCTTGTATAGTGTTGATTCGATCTCCTTTTTACAATCTTAGACCCAAAAAGATGTTGTGATAGTACACATAGAGTTTGTCTCGACCATATGTTTATTTGGATCTAAATTACTATATGTATCATATTTATTATAGAAGTTACCCAATGATGATCTAACTAGTCTACATTAACTATTAATAATGATGTTTGGGGTGACCATATTGGTATATTTATAATCACTCCTTTATGGGATCTTCCAACAAATGTCATTTTATATAGAGACGATATTACATTTGATGGGGTTATTGGTTAATGAGGATTAGAATGATATTATATTGGTGAAATCATAACATAGATCTTACATTGGGTAACATTTGATAATAATCACCTCTTTGTGACTTTGTTAGATGTCACAACCTGTCCTCGGGGACCATGTCGTGACTACCCCAAGCCCGCCTTCTATAGGCCAGGGCCTGGCGACTAGCACCAAAGGCGTAAAGCCCGATAAAATGGAAGGCATTAAAATTATATAAGAAAACAACACAACAGAGTACGCAAGATGATGTAAAAACTATGTATACTGAGTACAAAAGTACGTGCTGGAAGGTAAATGGGCCAGAATACAAACCCAACTGAATGTAAAGTACAACAGTAAAGTAATTCAGCAACAACTGAGTGTTCTTCCAGATATCTCAGCTGAAGGGTGGGTACATATGGTCTCCTCAGCTCCTTGGGTCCGGTCTTCCACTCCCTGTATGTCCCTCCAAGTGGTCCACCTCCACGTACTGTCCCTCTCCACTAGACTCCTCCTCAATCAGTGATGTCTGTCGTCTGCATCCAACACAACGTAATGCGGGCATAGCCCGTGTAGGGGTGATTATACGATACTCAGTAGAGATCCTAAGACTCCCAATGGTCTCCAAGAATCCAGAAAAGATATAACATAATGAAAAGATATAAACATGAAGTATCAACCAAATCTACTTAGGTATATTCCCATACATATACCTAAGTCATTTATTCCATTTCGGCTCCAACTCAAGAGGCCAATTAGAACCCAACCTAGACAGGAAAGCATAACCCAGTCCACACATGAAAGTAAGTCAATCATATCGATGATATTGATTGAAATTCAAGACTCATCTCACGCACGTATACTACTCAAGAAGAGGGGAAGAGATGATAGATGTAGCCTCTGAATCATCTCCCCTGTCAAACCAACGTAGGATCCAAGTACAGAAGTCGTCGCTGCCGAACCCACGTAGGATCCAAGTACATTAACCATCACTACCGAACCCACGTAGGATCCATGTACAGTCATCATCGCTGCTGAACCCACGGAGGATCCAAGTACAGTCTTCATCACTGATGAACCCACGCAGGATCCAAGTACAGTCGTCATTGTCTTCGCAGTCGCAGCCAGCTCTAGGTTTCCCGCACACAGCACGCTCAATTCCAGGAGGGTCCACTCCCTGATCCAAGGGGGTCGATACATCAACTTTCAATAAGTCTTGTGTTTTTGTATCATAATGTTTTGTCTCGTCAATAGTAACTCAACGCGATAGATAACGCTTCAATCGGACACTCGGTCTTAGAGATATTGGATTTTCTGTCCTAGGGTCTAGGTTGGTTCTTAAGAAAAAACCAACCTGACCATACTCCAGCTATGTCCAAACCTCATGTGGAGTAAGATAAATATACTGTCTCACTAAGAGGAATTCAACGTAATTGACAGTACGTCATTCGGACGTCCGGTCCATACATTATAAGCATTTCCACTCCAAGGGCCCGGTTGGGTTGGGGTTCGAACCAACCCAGCCATACCCAAACTTTGATGAATCCTGGAGTGTAATATATTGAAGTGACCGTATCATTCAAATTATTCCTACACAACTGACGGTGCATCGATCGGAGGTCCATAGATCCTGTTATGAGAAAATGACCAGAAACTGTACGATGTGGGGGGGGTCTGGGCTCGGCCCAACCCCCTATGGGTCAGCCAGAACCGGGTGAACCCAACCTAGGTCCATGTCCGGCCTGGCGGGGCATGGTCCAGCCTTGCTCGCGTGCCCTGCGGCTGGCCTAGCCCGTGTGCCCTGGGGCTGGCCCAGCCCGCGGGGCCTATGGCCCAGATCGGAGGCCGGCTACAGCTCGGCCGCTGGCCGAGCAGGACGCCATGGGGGTGTGGCCCCATGTTGTTTTAAATGGCGGACCCGGTGGGGTCTACCCTAGCAACAGGTCATGGGGTTTACACCCCCAACAGTTTTCTGGGTAACGACCGGCCTTTATGGCCTGTCAGTTGTGACCGCTGTGAGACCCAGATGGGGTCCCGCCTCCTGGAGACACCAGCGGCCGGATCAGCCGGCTTCCCCTTATGGTCCTTCGTGGCCTAAGGTCGTGGCTCATCTCACCGGCACAGCACGAAGGCTCCACGCCCCACCTCCGTGGCCCGCTCTGGGCCACGACCTTCTACGGCCTCACCGGCACAGTGCAATGGCCCCGCACACCACCACCGTGGCCCACTCTGGTCGTGGTCCTCTTCGTCCCCATGTGCTACAACGACACCACGCTGCTTTCTCCTCATACAACAATGATGATCAACAAGGAAAAAGGGGAGGATAGTCGACCGTGTTTGGGCGGTCTAATCTCCTCCCATTACGATGATATCAAGCGGCCAATATTTAAGCAACAAAGAATGATGACTAAAACATAAAAAACAATAACCCCTACCTCGTGACATGATCTGTGGAGAGGTGTCGTTGTTCATTGTCATCAGAAGGTGACGTCGAAGTGCACCCGAGGAGGAAGCAGCGACTCCTCTTTTTTTCATGGATAGAAGAAGAGTATTGTGTGTCGTTGATATTCGTGGATTCGGTGCTCTACGTCGAAGTGGGTTCGTTCTTTGTAGAGAGGATGACATTCTTCAATGATAGATGAGCTTCCTTCATCCTTCACACAAGGCAGTCATCCCAAATTACCACACAACAAGCCAAAAAAATTAAAATAAGGTCACCCCTTATTTTAATTGTTTATGCCATGAATTTCTAAGTTAAGATTTAAAAACACTCATTAACTAATTGAATTGATTCAATTAATTGTTTAATGTGTGTTGGAAAGAGTTAAGAGGGAGAGGGAGAGAAGGTGGAAAGGTTACACATTTAATTCTACGGGGGTTAAGGGGTTTTGGAATGTGAAAAGGTTGGGTCTCATGTGGACCCCACCTTTCATTTATCCTCACTTGGGTAGTTAGGATGATATTGGGTCCCACCCTAACTCCTCCATGTAGGATAAAACTACCTTAGTAAAAGAAATAAAATTTGTACCATAAATTTATTCACTTTTCATTTAATCCACTTTTTTAAACATCTCCTCCCTAGAAAACTCATCTTTGGTAAAGGTCCTTATAAGAAATTATCGGCGTTGCGGTTTCATCGGTGCCCTTGAATTTCAATTCAGAGCACCGATTCAAATGATAGAAAAACCCGCTCAATCGTTCACTGAACGTACCTAAGCTAAACTTTGGAAATTGATTTCGGGCACACTGGGCCTCGGAATCAAGCGCCTTCAGAAACTACGTACTTTTAAAATCCCAAAGAATTTAAGAAATAAAATTTCCTTCAAATTTACGGGTTTTTTCATTACTCCCACCTCATTGATTTATGTTCCTGTAAAGATACATCATAAACTAGCGAAACAATTGTGATTACTGTGCACGAATCTGAGCCTCCCACTCCGACGTGGTCTCTTGGAGGTTCCCATGCTGCCAAAAAATTCACACCAAAAGAATTGACCATCCACGTAGGACTCACTCTTGTCAATCCTCGATATCCACTGAGACCTCCACAAAAGTTGCTTCATCATCGATGTTCAGCTCCCCGTGGTCGATGATATGTGTCGGGTCGTGCACGTATCTCCTCAGCTAAGATACGTGGATGACGTCGTGCTCTCGGTACAACTAAGGTGGATGGGCTAGGCGGTAAGCCACCTCACCAACACTGCTGATGACTTGGAATGGTCCGATGGAGAATGGAGATAACTCTCAGCCCCATCCAAATCTCCGTAATCCACATCGAGATCAGACATGTATGAATATGTGGTCACCATCCTCGAACTCCAGTGGTCTCTGCCTCCTATTAGCAAAAGACTTTTGTCGGCTCTATGCCGTCCTCATCCACTCCTATATGATCTACACATTTCTGACATACCCTGGACCATCTCTCGTCCTACAAGTGCTGAATCCGCATGGTATGTCCAACATAGAGGTTATCTGCAAGGTCGGCCATACAATGCCTTGTATGGTGCCATCTTGATGGTGGAGTGGTAGCTGTTTTTGTATGAAAACTCCAAAAAAGGTAGGTGATCCTGCCAACTGCGACCAAAGACGATGACATATGCACAGAGCATGTCCTGTAGAATCTAAATGGTCCTCTATGTCTGGCCATCCGTTTGAGGATGAAATGTGGTGCTCAGGCATAGTTGTGTCCCAAATGCATCCATCAACCCCTTCCAAAGGCGGTAAGTAAAATGAGTGTCTCAATCGGAGACGATAGATGATGGAACTCCCTGAATCCACACGATCTCCTAAACTTAGTGGCGTCCCAAGCTCTCCACTAATCCCACCTCTATGATAGGTAGGAAGTGGGCCGACTTGGTGTGTCAGTCGACAATCACCCATATGGAATCGTGTCCTCTGGAAGTACGTGGAAGCCCCATCACAAAATCCATAGATATCCCGTCCCACATCCACTCTGGAACCCTTAAGGGTTGTACCATGCATGCTGGTACCTGGTGCTCCTCCTTCACTTGTTGACAAGTGAGGCATTCAGAAACGAATTCTACCAAATCCTTCTTCATACCCGGACACCAGTGTTGTCGTCTGAAATACTGGTAAATCTTCTCTACTCTCGGATGTTCCACTACAGGGGAAGTTTAAAACACCCGCATCACTTCTTCCGACAGTGAAACTAGTACCATGGTATGTCCCCCGAAGAGGATGACATGCTCTCCTCTTTCATGAAATCCATCTGGCGCCTGCCCTGTGGAAATCTGAGCACATCGCGTCTTATAGTCAATGTCCCCATGCTCTGCATCTCTAACCCGCTGAAGTAGTGGAGGAGTGACTATGAGTGACTATAGAAAGTCTGATCCATTTCTATCCACAATGTATATCTGCAAGGCGGCTAGCTTCTTCGTCGCCACTCAATGTAGCTGAATGCCTGATCTCCTGCAGAGAGCATCAGCTACTACATTCCCATTCCCAGGTGTATAGACTATCTCAAAGTCATAGTTTTGGAGGAACTCGATCCATTGCCACTGTCTCAGGTTCATGTACCTCTTCCAGAAGATGTACCCGAGACTCTGGTTGTCAGAGTAGACTGTAAAGTGCTCTCCTATCAGATAGTGCCGCCAGATCATTAGGGTGAAGACCACTACTGCTAACTCCAGGTCATGGGTAACATAGATCAACCCATTCTACCTCAATAGTCATGAACCATAGGCGATCAATGCCCTCTTCTGCATCAGTACACACACAAGTATGGTCCCTAATGTGTCTCAGTAAACTACGTACCCAACACCCTCCTCCGGTAGCCTCAATATGGGCACCCTGGTCAATCCCATACCATCTCCTGAAATCTCTATTGGCATCCCTATGACCACACAAAGGGTTTTCCCCTTCCTCGTCAATGCTGGGAGTGGTACAGCAACTCTGAGAAGTCTGGCACAAATCTAAGTCTGGTCAACTCATGAGTGATCGACTGCACCCACTTATGCATGAATCCATCCTGTGATGCCTGGGGTCTCCTTTTCACAGAACACGGAAAACCCATCCCAACGTCGTAGGTAGACCACAACATTTTTTCCTAATACAATCAATTTGTGTATAAATTGTGGTCACCCAGTCCATCCCCAAACTAACGTCGTAAGGCCTCATTGCTGCCACCATGAGGTTCCAACCAAAACTCTCACCTCAAGGGTTAGATTACTCTGTCGGTGTAAATGTGATTATCGAGTCTCCTCTCCATGGTATCTCTAGAAGTGACGGTCAAGTCAATGGCTTAACTAAAAACTCTTGGTCTGGGACAAGATTCATGGAAGGATGTAATGATTTGTATCAATGTCTCTTGATACAGAAGCTAGTAGTAGACACAGACCATACCTCAAATCATTCCTAGAGCCCTTGGGTCACACTCCATGACCACATCCATTTATTCCCTTTCCCTGCCCTCCAGCTCCCTAAGCCTAGTAGGGACTAAAAAGGAGGGTGGTTGTAACATGTTGAAATGTTCACCACCTCATGTTGATCTCTTAGCTCCACTTCTACATATTTTGTCCTATAGATTCATCTGTCATTAACACTTCCTCTTCCCGAAACATTCTACATGAGAAAGTCTCTGAGACTGGTGCCAGTTTCATGCTTCTCACTGCTAACATTCACTGGCTATTTCCGCTCAACCAAAGATCGTTCATCTTCAATGGTTCTCTCTAGAACCCTAGCATATGTAGGAATGATTTAGAGGAAAAAGTTCTGCTCTAATTTCCCCAAACACACCTCGTTCAGATGTTCGAGCTCTAAAGAAATGATCGCTTCGTATTCATCGAGTACCAGGAATGGTCGGTACGCCTCAATGAATACTCAACTACAAATGTTCCACCCGGCCAAAACTGTATCATCTCTAGATAAACTCCCAACCACCTCCTCAAGCCAGTCCTCAGCCGCCTGTGGGTCGGGAACACCTCCGATCTTGAGGGATTTCTGGTGCTGAAACACATGTAAGGCACTATGCCTACAACTGTCCTCTACTGGTACCGTCGATTGTAACTAATGACCAATGGGCTGTGATATTTCTAGCACACTACCCGAAGGTACTATCTAGGGAAATGGTCCACATATCGTAGCCTCATCACTATGTGGACCATCCTCATGGTTACTCACTGAGAAAGACAAGTAGCTAAGATCGCCACCTTCTCTACTAGTGTCTCGACTAGGCGGTAAACTCTAGAAATCGCCTCCAACCAGTACTATCCTTCCTGGGAATAGAGGTATCAGTGGCCCATCGTGTAGTGGTACCGCTGGTGCCTCCACTGTGATGGGGCCCAACACCGAGGTCTCGTCGCTCGGTGGGCTACCATCTCGCACGTCACTTAGAACCGTAGCTGGCTACTTTATTTGGGGCATCCTTGATAAAGAACAGGTGTGACATGGTAAAACTGTATACCTGGTGAGATGACACCCAGAGACCACAAAAGAAACTCTTGGAACACACATGCAATCAGTTTTTTTGTGCACTGAGTCGGAAATTAGAAGTCAGTGGCCTGCTGTATGGATACGTCTGCTGCTGCACCAACACTGGTCTCCCTGGACTTAAAACCACACTCAACAATCTTAACACTATTGCTTCACAGAAGGAAAGATCACAGTATTGAGTTCTACAATAGAACCGACTCCTCTAATACCAATTTGTCACGACCCATCCTCGGGGCCCATGTCGTGACTACCTCACGCCCGCCTTCCATTGGACAGGGGATGGAGACTAGCACCAAAGGCATAAATCCTGATAAAAGGGAAGGTATTGCCTTTATATATGTAAAAAACACAACAGAGTACACAAGCTGAAGTAAACACTAAGAAAACTGAGATCAAAAGTAAGTGCGGGAAGGTAAATGGGCCAGAATACAAACCCAACTAAAAGTACAGTAGAACTTTAAAGAAAGAACAACTGAAGTAAAGTAAACCACAAACAACTGATTTGTCCTCCGGATATCCCACCTGAAGGGTGGGTACAGATGGTCTCCTCAGCTCCTTAGGTCCGGCCGTCCACTCCGTGTACGTCCTGCCATGTTTTCCACCTCTAGGTACCATCCCGCTCCACTAGACTCAACCCCGATCTGTGTCGTCTGTCGTCTGCATCCAACACAACATAGTGCAGGCATAGCCCATGCAGGGGTGATTATACGATACTCAGTAGAGACCCCAAGGCTCCCGAAGGTATCCCAGAATCCATAACGGATATAACACAAATAAAACATAAAAACACAAAGTATCAATCAACTCAACTAAGGTATATTCCCATACATATACCTAAGTCATCATTTCCATTTCGGCTCCAACTTAAGAGCCCAAGTAAATCCTAGTCCACACAGGAATGTAAGTCAATCATATCAATGATGTTGATTGAATGTGAAGACTCATCTCACACAGGTATACTACTCACTAAGAGTGGTGGATATGATAGATGTAGCCTCTGAATCCTCTCCCCGGAAAAACCCACATAGGATCCAAGTACACTAACCTTCGATGCCGAACCCAAGTAGGATCCATGTACAGTATTCATCACTGTCGAACCCACAGAGGATCCATGAACAGTCGTCCTCACTGCCGATCCCACGTAGGATCCAAGTATAGTCATCATCTTCGTCGCAGTCGCAACCTGCTCTAGGGTTCCCGCACACAGCACGCTCAATTCTGGGAGGGTCCGCCCCACGGGCCAAGGGGGTTGATACATCAACTGTCAAAAATGTCAGATTTGATGTATCATAATGTTCCATCTCTTCAATAGGAACCCAACGTGATAGACGACATGTCAATCGGACACCCGGTTTCAGGGATATTGGCTTTTCTGCCCAGGGGCACGATTAGTTTTTAAGCTAAAACCAAACCGACCGTACTCGAGATACATCCAAACCTAACGTGGAGTAAGGAAAAATAACCATATCACTAATAGAAATTCAATGTAATTTAGGGGACATCATTCAGTCGTCCGATCCTTAATTGATAAGCATTTCCACTCCAAGGGCCCGGTTGGTTTCGGGTTCAAACCAATCTAGTTGTACCCAAACTTTGCCGAAACCTCGAGTGTAATATTGAAAAATGACCACCTCCTTACAAGGATTCCTACGCAACTGAAAGTGGACAATTAGAGGTCCGTATCTCATGTTATGAGCAAAAGACCAAAATGGTCTGAAGTGGCGGGGGGGGGGGGGGGGTCTGGCCCCAGCCCCCCCCCCCCCCCCCCCCCCCCCCCCGCGTCGACCCGAACCGTGTCTGGGTCCGGCCAGGAGGGCCAAAGCCCCACCTGGCCAGCGTGGCATGAGGCTAGCCCAACCCGTGCGGCCTACTTCTCAGCTCGGCCGCTAGCTGTGCGGGACGCCAAGGGGGCACGATCCCTCGTTTCTGGAAATTGCAGACCCGGTGGGGTCGGCACTAGAAATAGGTATGGGGGGTTACACACCCTGGTTTTTCGGGTAACAGATGGTCTTTATTGATGGCCAGTTGTGAACCACCGTGGGACCCAGATGGTGTCTCACATCCTGGAGACACAGGAAGCCGGCTCAGTCGGGCGCCCCTGCTGGTCCGCCGCAGCCTAATTCCACGCCTCATCTCACTGGCACAGCACGATGGCACTGCGCCCCTCCGCCATATCCCGCTCTTGGCCACGACCTTCTTCTGCCTCACCGGAGTGGTGCAACGGCACCTCCCACCACCGCCGTGGACTGCTCCAACCACGGTCCTCTTCTTCTCTGCGCGGTGCAACCACACCGCCCCGCCTTTGGCTCAAATATCAACGATGATCAACAAGGAAAATGGGGAGGATTATCGGCAATGTTTGTGCGGTCCGATCTCCTCCCGTTATGACGATATCAAGATGATAATACTTAAGAAATGAAGAACGATGATAAAATCATGAAAAACTATAACCCCTACCTCGTGACGTGATCTGCGGGGAGGTGGAGTCATTCGTTGTCTTCAGATTGTGAAGTCAAAGGGCGCCCGATGAGGAAGCGACATCTCCTATTTTTTCACGGAGAGAAGAAGAGGATTGCACGTCATTTATCATTGTGGATTCGGTGCTCTACGTCGAAGAGTTGTCGTTCTTCGTGGAGAGGATGAATTTATTCAATGATGGAGGAGCTTCCTTCTTCCTTCACACAAGGATCTCTTCCCAAATTCCCACAAAACAAGCCAAAAAAATAAAATAATGTCACCCCATATTTTAATTTTTTATTCAATGCATTTCAAAATTAAGAATTCAAAACATTCATTAACTAATGGAATTTTTTCAATTAATTGTTTAATGTGTGTTATCAAGAGTTAAGAGGGAGGGAGAGAGAAGGTGGAAAGGTTACACATTTAATTCCAAGGGGGTTAAGGGGTTATGGAAAGTGAAAAGGTTGGGGCTCGTGTGGGCCCCACCTTACATTTATCCTCACATGGGTAGTTAGGATGCTAGTGGATCCCACCATAACTCTCCCATGTAGGATAAAACTACCTTAGAAAATGAAATAAAATTTTTATGACAAATTTATTCACTTTTCATTTAATCCACTTTTTATAACATCTCCTCCCGAGAAAACACATCTTCGGTAAAGGTCCCCATAAGCAATTACTGGCGATGCGGTTTCATCGGTGCCCTCAGATTTGAATTCTGAGCACCGGTTCAAAAGATAGAAAAACTCACTCGTTCATTCAATGAATGTACCTGACCTAATCTTCAGAAATTGATTCTGGGCACACCGGGCCTCGAAATCAAGTGTCGCCAGAAAATGTGTACTCGTAAAATCCCACAGAATTTAAGGAAAAAAAATTTCTTGAATTTTATGGGATTTTATATTATAATACATTATATTATCCATTTGTATTGTATTTGGACCCATTATTACTTATGGTAATTTTTGTCTTACTGAAAAATATGGATATATGTTATACATGATTAGGTAAAAGTAGTATTATTTTACATTTTAGTATTTCATGGGCCTAGATTGTTGTGATCCTATAATGGTATATTAGGAAAATACATTCCATGTGTGTGATACACCTACTCAGTGTAGGACTCTATCCCATATGCTATTGGATGTGGGCTTTGAGTAGTCACACATGGCTTAACATTTTCTAAGAGGGACAGAATGTGATTTGTCTTGTTAAATAAATAATTTATTGGCCATTTAGATTTTTTTGATAAAAATAATATATTTTTTGAAATCACATTACCCAAACTACCATTTTTTTATTTTTTTTATTTTCTAATAATAAACAATTTTCTATGAATAATGGAAAAAATGATTTTTATAAATTTTGAATTTTTTTATTAAATTAATAAATTTATATTTACCAATTTATATTAAATTCAATTAATTATAATTCATATATAAATAGTAAATTTAATTACATGTGTTTCATCATTATTCTTGATTTAGGAATATTTTCACTTTTACACTGAAGCGCATATTTCTAAAAAATAAATTCATTACAATTTTTGATTTAATGTTAAACTAATTTCATACACCTTTATAATTTAATTTATAAAATTTATTCCATATTAGTAATCAGGAGGAATAAATTGGGTAACTAGTTTCTTTTTATTTTATTCTCTCTTTAAATGGTATCTTTGTTAAATATTTTTCACAACGGAAAGTGTAAATCATGTAATTAATGTTAAAAATATTATAATGACAAAAAACCCCAACCATTTCATTTAACCAATTTTATGGGTGTTCTTCCCATAAATATCCATGAATTTAATTTATTGATATTTTGATCTATTTTTCTTTGAAAATTTTATTTATATTATTTTATGAAAATATGTAGTCAAAAATCTCACTCAATTTCTATTAATATCACTAAATTAATTTTATATGGATCACAAAAATTGATTTTATAAAAATACTGATTTGAAATATAAATTATTGCTTTCATGGAAATTTATTTTAAATTTTCATTAATGTCATTATTACCAAAATTGAAAACACAACACTGACAGATTACATATGCATGTAGTAAAAATATCAAGTGCATGATATTAACAACACTACAAGTAATATTTTTTATATTACTTATACTTTTTGCCAGAATGGCCAGAAGGCCATCATTATATTTTTTTATGGATAATATTCCATTTTAAGGGTTTAAGGGGAACCCGTACATGACCCGTAGGCCCAAGGCAAATGGCCTGACATGACCCGAAATACATGATGCGAAGGCCTAGAGGAATATCATTCCCATTTCATGACCTGTAGGCCCAACCCACTGGAACTTCCCCTCCCCAGCTTCTGCATCATTGATCACCTAGCTCTTAACTAAGAATTTCTAATTATCTAGAATTTACCCATACAAATCTTCACAGTTCTTGGTCCCAATAGCGGTTGACATAACCTCTCATTCATCCAATCTGGTTAGCTCTCCTTCTGGTGGCTGCTACTCTATGTTGCTCTGATCCTCATCTAGGGCCTACTTAGAGTGGACTGGTGTACTCTATGGTCTTCTCTGGCCTGAAGGCCCTATGGCCTGAAAGATTTTGATAACTCGAAGTCTCTGGAGACCCGTAGGCCCAAACCTGTGGCCCGAAGGCCCAAATCAGGTGAATAGTTTTGGCTGCTACAATAACTTCTACAGTACCTGCTCCAATTCCGCATAGTACCTACTACAGTAGTTTCTATAGTCTTGATATGGAACATACTATAGTGCTTGATATAGTACCCCTGTAGTAACTCATAAATTCGCCTCCACCAAGTTTTGAACCTAGATCAATTTGACGCCATGTATGTTCCCTTACCACTTGGGTACGAGCTCGTTAGAAGTTCATATTAGTTATGTATTAATTTTTATCATTAATATATATATATATATAACATATTATAGATGTATTAATTCTTTATATTATAATTATATTTTTTCTATGTTATTATCAATGTAAAATGTTGAGTTTCGTTCAAAAAAGTATAGTTATATTTTTTTGATAAATATATTTTATTAAATTATGTAGAAATTCATAAAATTAAAAGTGTGAAATTATGATGATAAACAACACCAAATGAAATTAATTGTTCATTTATGAGCCAATTTAAACATTATATGATAAATTATAACACATTTATATTGAAATTGTCATTAGTAATGTCAATGATTAAATTGGATAACTGAGGGGTTAGACCAAATGATACAGTTTAAATAATATCTTAAAATGTAGAAATTTTATTTTCTATTTAATATAATTCCATTTATTTCATGTAATTTAATCCTTGACATTATAAAACCATTTTAAATGAGTTATACACTTATTTTAATGTTATATTTAATTTATTTCAAAAAACTATAATAATAATAATATATTCTTGTCTTAAGTGATTTTAAATAAATAAAATACTAAAATTTCTGAATTGAATTCTATATGGTTTAAATTGTCTTTTATTATCAATTTATAGGTCAATTTTATTTATCTACACTTTATTAACCCCAAATGAGTAAAAAACATTGATATTATAGAAATTGTAAAAATGGTAAAACTAGTGTTAAAACTAAGAGATAAGGGATATATCATAACCATATATTGTGCGAATTTTATATTATTATAGTAATTATGTTAATATTCATATTATAATTTAATAATATCAATTTGGATCCATTTTTCAAATAATAATAATATATATGAATTTAATGCATTATGTAATTCCAAAAGTACCTTGTCCCCCACTAATAAAAGGGAACATCTTATCATCTACTAATCACACAATTTTACCCTTTTTCATCATCCAATTACAACCATGATACCCACATATTTCAAATCACCAAAATGTAGGGATTATTTTCATAATATAAGATCATTACTATATAATTTAAATTTCACGCCAAAAGTTATTTCTAGACCAAGATATATAACTACTCGCGGAAAATTATAAATTTTATTTTATGTTATTGGAGCCCATAATTAAATGTTTAAAATTATAAAAAATTACATTAGTATCTTCAATATAATTTTCTGTTATTATTAATATGTAACAAAAATTTTTCGATTTCATTCCATTTTATGCAAAGTGAAAACACCACATGTTTGTATGTATGACATAACAACTCAATATTGAGGTGTAATTCATTTTTCCTAACCACATAGAAAAGATTTGTAAAATGATTTCATTAGGAAATAGATATCTAATTAATTATATAACATTGAATGTTGAAAATTTAATTATTATTTACCATTAATTCTCTCATTCAATCAAAAAAATGGAGTCATTATTATAGCCTACACATTGTTTATAATCTCCATGGATGGTTTAAATAATTATTAAATATACACATTTTATTCAATTAACCTAAATATAAATATAATTAAAATAAAATATATTTATAACATGGGGAAAATTATGGAGATTATGGAATAATGATAAATATTCAATTATTAAAAATAAAATACCAATATATATATATATATATATGAAAAAAATACATTATCCTTGAAATAATGGTTTTACTAATGAATTTCCAATAAAAGGGCGTATATTTTTATAATTAAATAATATATGATATAATATATTTGACCATTTTTATATTATATATTTAAAATAATTTTATATTTATTATAAAATATGTTCACACACATAAGATAAAATCTAGACATGGGTTTAGTGTTTCTCATATCAGTTTTGTTTCCATGATAAAAATGTAATAATAACTACTAAGTATATTAAATATGATGCGTATACTTACAATTTATTAATGATTGTAAATATTATTATATAATTAATGGTATTCAATTTTTAATTTGATGGTACTTTTTTCATGAAGGATTTGATTTAAATTATAATAAAGTGATACTTGATTACATTTACAAACTGAATTTAATTATTAAATATTTTTATTTCAATTTTAATTTTTGAAACTTTTATTATACTTGTATGAAAAAAATTATTATCCACTAGTTATAAATTTAATATATATTTAATAGTAACATTTTCCAATCATATATACCAAAATGAATTTGAATTTTTTTAGATAAGCATATCGTATTTCTAATTTAGTTGAGAATATTTTTTTCCAAGTCCGTGTTTTTTGAATTTTTTATCATGGTTTTTTTAATATTCCACTAATTTATTATTTCATTTCTAACCTTGATTTACATTTAATAAAGAAAATTGAATGAAATTATATTTTCTCTGCTAGAAGGAGGTACTTATTTTCATTATACACAAAAGAAAGGAAATATTTTTTTATATAAATAACTTGAATGTAATTTACAACAATTATAAGAATTAAATTAATTGAGGATTCAGTTATATGATTCCAGTTTTATTTTAAAATAAATATTTTCATAAAAAATTGGTGATTTTTTATTATAATATGTGATTTTACGGTGAAGGGTGTATTTTTATCTAAAATAATCTCGGGGATTTTACTGGTAATTAAAAATATATTGATCCCATTTATTTTACTAGAGATATGATCCAATGATTTCATCATTATTAATTCTATAAATGGTTTAGGATGATGATGTAACGATGTCACATTTTTTGATTCAATAACAATAATTGTTGACATATATGGAATTTTGTGAATTAAATTTATGGATCATTAAATATATAATCATTTCATAAGACATGTTCATGAAGAGTAACACATAATTTTAGATACCCCGTCAATAAATTAATATTTATAATGGGAAGAATTTTAGCATGATGCATAATTGGAGGATGTAATATCATGTCATAGTTGTTTGGTATTTGGTTATTCCAGCCCATACAATGAATATTTATTGGTTAAAAGGAAATTATGAAATCAAAATATATTGGTGGAGAGGACATTAAGGAATTATTATCTATAGGATGAGTGAATTGAATGGGAAGATTCACTATTTCATAGATAATAGTCATTGAACATGAATGTCTGGAATTATAAATTTCCTTTATTATAAATTCAGATTTTATTATTCACGTGTTTTATATGTTCATATCATCAAAGGGTTCTCAATGAATGACCTTTTTAATTGATTGGAACCATTTTTTTATTATCAATTTCCATAGTAAATATGACTTATATAAAAATATAAAATTCTGATGTATATAAAATTTACCAGGTATTTCACCTGAACATTATTTTTTACTATCTAAGGGAGTTGAGGGATGATTTTTTGAATCAGTTTATTGAAAATTCTTTTACTACTTGTATGTTTTATATTTTAATTCATATGTAATGTGATATTAACATATATATCTATTAATACAAGAATACTATACTACTTGGTCATTCTAGTTTTGTTCACTAGTAATATGTATAATTGTACTAAACAAACCACTATCTCTGGGATTCTATGATGATCATCATACAATTATCATAAACCATTCAGATATTGGATGATAAATATATCATAAGACCATATCTCAAGTGAATCATTGGAATCATTAGAGTATGTTGAGATAAATTATATTACCATTAAAATAGAATTTCAAAATTTTGATGGAAAAAATATAAAATAACATTTCTAGGAAATATTATCACTAAAAAACCAAAATATTTTGAAATGTATTTTATTTTAAAATAAAAATGAAATAAATAATGGAATATACAATGAATAAAACTATCATTGTAATCGGAATTTGGCCTTATAACATATACATTTAATGAAAAAATTAAATTCACATTTTTATAAAGAAGTAATCAATGTATTTTTTATAACACATTATTAATTATTGAAATTATAATTTTATTAAATAAATCCAAATGTACTGAAAATTACAATTTTAACAGAGTTCATGAATTACTATGAAATTCAAAATATAATTCTGAATAGATGGACATTGAAGAAAACATACATATACCAATGGGGAAATTATATTCGGTTGTCATTAAGAAAAATCTAATAAGATATTAAAATTTTAAATTTGGAAATATGATTGAAAATAATATAAACCATAATATATTAATTTAGGATATTATAAATGTTTTTAAATAAAAAAAGATTATACAATTATTATGATGCCTAGAACACATATTTTATTTTGGAATGAATGATTTTTTTTTCAATGTTAATTATTATTTTGGTGAAAATAATGAACCCAAAATCAAACTAATTAAAAATAAAATGATTAAAAAGATGAATTTTTATTTATTAAAACGTCGAAATGTTTCATTGTAATAAGGTTTTCAGGTGTCTGTTGTATTTAATATGTTCATTGGTTTTGGTAAGAATTATAAAATTGTATAACTGTTACGTGTTTTGACTATTTTTTTATTAAATATATATAAGTATATTAATAATTTCAATTTTTTTAAAATTCAATAAATATTTTAAAGTTATATCTGTTGATAAATAATGAAATATTTTAAATTAAAGATATATTATATATTTGTATTTTAAATGTATATTTTCCATGATTTTTATTTGAAAATGAGTATATATTTTTAAAGGAAATGACATGTTTTAAAATATATTTTATTTTGAAATATAAATATTTAGTTTACAAATATATGTAATAAATACATTTAGAATGAGAATGAATTTTTTTATATAAGAAAATTCTTGTTATGTTTTTTATTGAAAATTTTGTGAGTCCACACCAATCCATGGGAATCCATGAAGGCCAAGCCCTCATGGTCAGTGTGTGTTTCACTTTTGTAACTAAAGGCATGTAGTGCACCCGCATAGCACATGGTGAGTCATGTAGGGGCTCGCGTGTTGGCCTAGTCAGGAACATCTAGGGGGTGAGGTTGGTCGGGCACATGCATGGGAGAGGGTGGGCCAAGGCCATGGGTGGGGGTCCCATATGTAAGGACCCATCGTTGTGTGTGTGTTTAAATCATTGAAGTGAAGATGGTGTTGTCAATTAATATAAGGCGGTCCCAAAACTGCTCACATTTCGATGTGGGGGGACAATTTTTACATGATATATAATCTAGGCATACCAATATCATCAAGTGAGGTTTCAACAATCCGATACAGTCTAAAAATCATACTCTATTGCCACTCATTTCTTCCATGATTTTTATCAAGCTTCCGATCAGGGCACGTAAAATATCGACTGCCCATCCCTTTTAAATCTAATGGTTTTCACAAGACCGTCCAATCACAGACACATTAAAATATTGATTGCTCATTTGTTTTTTACAACATATAAGTCACCACAAACATTATATCGATCCAAACCCAGTATAAACTATCCAAATATTTCAACATCCTCTCCCATTCCAATTTCTCTTTCTCTCACAACACTAGTTCATGTTTCCCACCATCTACATTATTTCTCCCTAATCACATGAGTCCTCCCATCATTATCCTCAAATCCATCCTTTTCTTTTTTTTCCACAAGTCCACCCATGGTACATTAGTTAAATGAAAACCCCTTTGGTGTATCATGTATGGTTTCCACAATATATATATATATATATATATATATTATCATTGATGGATTTATTCATGGTTTACACTAATAACAATTTTTATTTTGTCTAAATAGTTATATTCAGTTTTCATTTGGTATCTTTGTTTCTATATTTATTTTTAACCATAGAATAAAAATTTAAATATATGTAGTTTATATAAAAAGATTATATAAACGCATTTGTCACACATAACCCTATATGTTTTCCTCCTCCAAAATATTTATTGACTTCTTGTCATTAAAACCTCATCTTTGAAGTCAAGTAACAGTTTATTTAGTTTTTTGTTGGATTAACCCATGTATTCATATATGTCTATATATTAATATATATAAATTCTAAACCTATAATGTTTATATTCATTTAATAGTGAATATTTGTGTTTAAATGATATTCTTTATTCATGTAATCCATGTAATATTTAATCTATCTTCATTTTTGATATGCAAAAACCCATATATATGCTTTTTGCATATCAGGTTTTATGTATATATATATGATTTAATTATAATGGGATATAGGATTCATATAATCGACATTAATGATTAAATAGTTTTTTAAGTGTATTATACTTGTATGGATTTATCAAACCTTCTTTCTGTTATGAAAATCACATGTATACATATTGTGTATATACAATTTTATAAAATCCTCAAATCATAATCTATTTTGGGGGTTTCATGTGATGATTGTCAACAATCAACTAATGTTTTTATGCATGTAAAATGGTTTACTAACAGTTGTTTTTTAGTTTCTAGACACACACACTGAGACACACATAGACACATGTATATATAAGGATCATATATATATGATTATAGTATTTAATCTTAATCCAATTAAGTTTTATTTTTTATGAAATTTTTTTAAAGGCGATCCATGTCCATATACTTATTCTTTTAATTATGATTTCAAAACCAACATGTATATATATATATAAGTACCCCATTTATATATATGTATGTCTTAATGGATTATATGATAAAAAACATGATTTTATATAGGAAAACAATAACAAAACCATGTTTTGATATTGTGTGCCTAAATATTTTAAGAGCTGTACCTAAAAATTTTAAGAGCCCATCACCTTGTAATAATTATATACGTACATATCAATTTATAATTTTTGAATAATTTTTTAAATTCCATTTTTTTTAATATATACACAAACATTCTTAAACATTTGAAGTGTAGTGTGTGTTTAATTATTCCATAATGCATCAATATCCCATATGAAATGAATTTTTTACATTTACAAATATTAAACTTTAATTCATGATGAATCATCCACAATGATTACTATTAAATATTAAATTTTATGATATAATTTTATTTATACTATTATTTATCAGTGTATTTTATAGACATTAATTAAATGTAACATAAATTAAATTTTTTTTTTTGAATTTAAAATGTTTACTTTCTCGAAACATGGGTTTTGAAAATAATAGTTACTATATTATATGGAAAACCCAATTAAAATATATTATTAATTTATAACTTATGATAACTTATGTATTAATAATTTAATTATTCAATGTAGTATGTGACACTTTGAATAAGATTCATTATTTAATTATTATATGTGGTATCAGAAACATTGATGAAAAGACATAATTTAATTATTCAAAATGGTATGGGACACTCTGAATAAAAGATAATATTTTTTAGATCAAAATTGTATGGGACACATTGATTTAACGTCATATTTTGAAATATCAAGAATTCATATGACATATACTATCATGGGTGATGATTATTATAGCCTCTGGATGAATCCATAGGTCTCACAAGTCAAACTATGGTCATGGAATGAGGTTTTGACTGAATAATTATGTATGTTAGTGTCACGATCAGTTGACAAAATGATTATGAATGGTCTTGGCATGAGTCCTTAACCGAAATATTATGATTATCTTATACCATGAATTCCCTCAATATTTCATTAATATTTAACCCACCATATGATTATTAGACTAGTGGAATATCTTAGGTTAAAACTATTTTATTTGTTATAATGGTAATAAATACTCATAGCATAATGATGTATATACCTAGCAAGAAATATATGAAGAAAGTGTAGAATCTATTTTTAGAACATTGATAACAAATCTAGAAATAAATCTATCATTTCCTGAATTTCATTCTATATGTTATGTGTAATATGATATTGTTTCTTGTGTAATTATTATCAAGTATTATTTCATGTGATAATTTGTACCCTCACATTCAAATGTGACCCTTAATTTAGTTTGATGAACACCTGAAAAATATGTATCATTTCATGCATTTTAATACAAGTATGGGTACTCTAAAATGAGTTTTATCATTTAAGTAAACATATAAATTTGTGTGTATGATATTTCCCTAAAAAGTATGTCATGTATCCTTTTAATGGTGATTATGAAATGCTACATGAAATGATATTTTCTTTTTAGAAAATTATTTATGTATGTATAATTATTTACAAAGGAATGTTTTTAAAAGAATTTTTATTTATTATATTTATAAACCCTTGCTGAGCATTCTTTTAATCACCCTACATTTAAAATTTCTTTTTACAGGAATAATAGATATGTCATCTTTGAGTTATTCTATACGGAGGTAGCTCTACGGTGTTTATTTTGAACTGTTTTGAACAAAATTATCAATAGTATCTGGTTTTCCATATATAGGCTGGGACGATCCTCTATGATGATATGTGATGGGTAATTTTATCATAGTATTTTTATAAACTAAATTACACACTATGTTTATGTAATCGAATATGGGCTTCTAGGGTCGATTCCATAAAGTTGATATCAGAGTAACAATCTACAAAATTATGGAAAATTAGAACAAAATTGAAAATTAAGCTATTCCTTAGTGAGTAGAAATTTACTTAAAATTTTTAGTTTGAAGATGAGAGAACACCAAAAAACTATTTGCGGGTTCCTAAATAAGCACTAAAAACCATAATATTCAAATCATGTTTGGATTACATTGAGCCCTTTGGATACATTTTTTTGTCCTGCAAACATATTTTCCACATATCTAACACTCCTTGTATACTTATCCTCCATCGAGGATAATACATTGTTTTTTTCCTCATTATGCATGGTCAACTCCCATTATTTTAAGGTCAAGGAATGTACATTGAAGGCCTATTTAAATTTTTTAGAATAGAAAAAAAATTTCTATCCCTAGGGGATTTCCACGAAGCTATAAGTGAGGGTAACCTCTATACAGCATATCTTTGACAAATATTTTCCTACGGTCAATATGGTCGAGTTAGAGACATTGAAATTCAAGTGGCAGAGCCTTTTTTTTCATTTAACAAACATCAAGTCCATAAATATGTATCCCCAATTTAAACACATCACGAAACTTTCTCGAGATACGATAGTTCTGTATATGAGTTTGACTCATCTTTATCACAGTGCGTCTAGACTATAGAAATAGATGAGTTTGAAACAGTTCTGGGATTCGTTTAATGGGATGGAATTGTGTAAATCACCGACACCAGTGGAACTACTGATTGTATAAATGAATTTTTTTTGGTTATTTGTGTAAATTATTAATACATAATATTGTTTTTAGGGACATTGAGGTTCATTTCATAAGGCCAATGCTCTTATAATTGTGAGAGTATGATCGAATTGCGAGGACACAATTATTTTGAGGGGGAAATAATGTGATGCCCAGAACCCATAATGTATTTTAGAATAAAGGAATTTTTTTATAATTGGATGTATTGTTTTGGTGAAAATAATGAAACTCAAATGAAACATATTAAATAAAAAATAAATGAAAATAGAAACTTTTTATTATTAAAACACTGAAATGTTATGTTTGCAATAAGGTTTTTAGGTTACGATTTTATTTATTATGTCCATTGATTTTGGTAACGGTCATAGAATTTTATAACCATTTAGTAATTTGACTAATTTAAGCATTCTAAGTATATAATTATTTTAATAATTTCAAATGTTTTAAAATGATTAAAATATTTTAATGTTATATCTTTTGTTAAAAAATGACATTGTTTTAATTAATGTTATATTTTCTATTTGTATTTTAAAAATATAATAACCATGATGTTTCTTTTAAAATGAGTATAAATTTATAAAATCAATTTAATGTTATAAAATACGTTTTATTTTGAAATTTAATGTTTTAGATTACTAATATATTAAATATTTACATTTTTAACGAGAAATTATGTTTTCATGTATGGAAATTTGTATTCTATTTATTATCAAAAAATTGACGAGTACCCATCAAAAATATGCAATCCATGATGGAAAAACCCTCAAGGTCATGGGAATTTCACTTTGGTAACTGAATGCTGGAGATTTCCCGCAATGTGCATGTTGGGTCGTGCATGGGACCATGTGTAGTGATGGTTAGGCATGAGTTGGGGTGAGGCAGGTTGCACACATGCACGGGTGAGGGTGCGACAAAGCCTGTGGGTGGGGGTAATATTTCTAAGGACCCCGCATTGGGTTTTTCTGTGTCAACGGAGTGAAGGAAGCGGTGTTGAATAATATAAGGAGGTCACAAAACTACTCCTATTTGGAAGGGGTAAGACAATTTTTATGGGAGATAAATCCATGCATTTTGATCTCACCCCACATTATCTCAACTGTATGATCATGTCTGGCCTTCAAACTCCATCACAGCTCCTTTTTTTGACTATTTTCATCAACCGCCAGATCCAGACATGATTGATTATGACTGCACATCCCTTTATAAATCTCATTGTTTTTATGAGACCATTTAATCAAAGTAATGATATAATCACGACTGGTCATCTGTTTTTAAAACTGAAAAATTCACCACAACTGTCAGATCGACCCATGCCCAATCTGAAGTTTCAATCATTTTACATTTCCACTCTATTTCTCAATCATCTTCCTCATGATTCAATAGATGATGTCTCCATCCTTCTCCACTATTTCTCAATGAGAGTATGTTTCCTCCAATTACTCTCCTCAGGCCAAACCTTTTCAATTTTTTTAGAAGTCCACTAAGGGTGCATTAGGTGAATGAAAACCCATTTGGTGTATTAGGTACATTTTCCAATATATATATATATATATATTTATTTATTTATTTTGAACAAAAGATATATTCTTGGTTATAGTGATCTTGGTTTTTTTTTCTTAATAGATAGAATTAGTTTTCTTTTGGTCTCTTTTTTTATATTTATGTGTTTAATTGTAGTATATGAATTTATATATATATATATATATATTATATTAACTACTTATATAAACCCATTGTTCACACACAACCATATTGGCTTTTCTCCTCCAAACTCTTCCTCAACATATACTCATTTCAACCTCACCTTTGATGTCATGTATGGGTTTATTTAGTTTTGTGTATAATTAATCAGTATATACTTATATGTGTATATACATTTATATATAAATACCTAGCCTATTATATTGATATAATATGAATGATGATTATTTTGGTTTAAATGATGTTATTTATTCATCTAGATCATGTAATTGTTAATGTATATTCATTTTTATTTGAAAAAATCCATATATACACTTTGTGAATATATGGTTATATGTATATATATATATATATTAATTCTAATATGAGGTAGGTTTCATATAATTGATATTAATTACTAAATAATTTTTTAGAAGTTTATGATAATTTTAATGATTTATAAATCATATTTTTGGTTAGGCAAATCAAATGAATACACATTGTGTATATACAGTTTTATATAATCTTCAAATCTTAATCTATTTTGGATTTTTCAATTGATGATTATTTTTAATTAATTTATGTTTATATGAATGTAAAAGGGATTATTAAGAGTTTGATTTGAGTCACAAAACATATATATAAATACATACATATATATTTTTATATAAACATTTTATATATTTATATGTATATATATATGAAAATAGTTTTTAATCCTTATCCGATTAAGTTTCATTTATTATGAATTTTTTTAAAGATGATCCATATCCTTTTACTTATTCTATTAATTCAGATTTCAAAACCCACACACACACACATATATATATATATAAGTACACCAATTACATGTATGCATGTATTAATTCATTATATGATAACAAACAAAATTTTATTTTGGAAAAAATAACAAAATCCCATTTTTTATTATGATAATAAATTTTTTAAAATTTCATCACCTTGTTATTGTTTTTTAATTGTTGGGGCCAAAGAATTATTTTATAATTAATGCAAAGAAAAGACTTCGTTTAACTAGATAGATGGAAACCCATCACATAGCACGATGTCCTAGTGGGATTGTAGCCCATTACAAAGACTGCAGGCCCAATTTTTTTTGCCTAATTTACATTCTATGAATAGTAACCCACCTACTATGGTACCGCACAATACCACAACCACTACAGTGCCCTACTGCCACTATAGTACCCACCGATCTATAGTGCCTCCACTGCTATAGTACCACTAAGGTAATGTTATAGTGTCTTGTTATAATTATATGCACACGTCAAAATTTATAATTTTAGAATAAAAGTTTATAATTATCATTTTGATTAATATATATGTCCAAATAAATAAACACATTGATTTAATTGGGTGTCTAATTATTAACATATGCACAAATATCCCTTATGACATTAATATTTTACATTCACTAATATTATTATTTAATTCATAATGAATATTCTATAATTAGTACAGTTAATTTTTAATGTTTTTTATTTAAATTTACTAATTCTCTAATTTATCAGTGTATGGTTCAAACAAGAAAGAAAAGGTCTTTTAAATTCAATTTTTTTTATATCATATATTTACATTCATCAAACAAGGGTTTTGAATTTAACAGTTATTATTCAATGTGATAAAACCAAACAATCTATTATTATTTTATCACATATGATAACTTATTTACAAAGAATTTAATTATTAAATGTGGTATGAGATACTTTGATTATGATTGACAATTTTATTATTCTATATGGTATGGAACACTTTGAATAAAATACACAATTTGATTTGGCAACGTGGTATTTGAAACTTTTAATAAAAGAAAAAACAAAAGGAATTTAAGGGGTATGGGGCACATTGATATAAAGACATATTTTAACTTATGTGGAATGCATTGGACATATTATGTGTTGGGTGAGGACCACACTAGCCAGTAGAGGAATCTCTATATATTATAAGACAACCAATGGTCTTAGTACGCGGTCCTCACATGATGATTATTTATGGTCTTACCACAAGGCCTTCACAGAATGATTATGTACGGACTTGGCATGATGTCGTGATAGAATAATTAGTATTTTTCTGTATTTTGAAATCTATCATCATGTGATTAATATTTAATCAAAAATATAATTATTCAATTGTTGTAACATCCATGGTTATCAATCTTTTACTTATGAAAAGTGTATATAAATTCACATGGAACAATGATGTCTGTACTTAGCAAGACATTTAAAAAGAAAGTGTAGAATCTATTTTTATAACATTGATACAGATGTTAGAAATACATTTTTCATTTCATGAATTTCATATTAATTGCTAACTGAACTATGACACTTTTTCTTGGGAAATTATATTAATGTATTTTTGATTTATCTATTTATTTTCCACTACATTGCATGTCAACCTTAATTTAGTTTGATCAAATTTGACCTAATATGAAGATTTCCATGCATTTTTTACAAGTATTCCTACTTTGAAATGTGTTTTTTCCTTTAAATAAATATATAAATTCATGTGTATGAGATTTTCATAAAAAGTATTTCTAGTAACCATTGATTGATGATGATGGCATGCTACATGAAAATTTCGTTTCTTTTATGAAAAAATGTTATTTATGTATAATTATATTCAATGGTATTTAATAACAATGAATTTTATTTGTTATCTTTAAAACATATTACGAAGAATTATTGTGCTCACCATAAATTTTTAAATTTTTTATCAGACTAATAGATTTTTAATCACTGAGTTATTAAATGATGTGGACACTCTATAGAGTTCATTTTTTACATTTTGAAGAAAGTTAACAATTGTATATTTTCTTCTAGAACCTGGACTGGTAAGATCCCATGTGATGAGATGTATAATTTTATCAGAATATTTTTAAAAAAACATTTCACACCATGTTTACCACACTGGCTCTAGAATTCTGGGGTTGGGTCCTCACAATTACCCTAAAGAATCAATGAATATAAAAATTCATAGAAATAAATTAGATTATTTAAATAAAACATTAACACATTGGAAAATGTAGGATTAACAATTATATAAATAATGAATATGATATTAAAATTTATATTCTGTGAATTACGTTATGTAATATATCAAAAGTAATTCATTTGAGTAAATACACCATATACCAATGTCATGTTTCATAAAATTAATGTGTTGTCATAAAATTCAGATTAATAAATGATAACTGTTTTTAAGATCATATATTTTGATGTGATATTTAACCATGATGTTATAATGAAAAAATAGTAAAATTGACAAAAATAATGGTAAATATAAAAAAATTTATATATCAACTCAAATATAATAATGGATTGAAGCATTTAAGAGACACAATTGATAACCCAATAATATGAAATTTTGTTATGAAACCCCTTACATTAAGTCCCTGCAAACTCTTTATGTAATGTACCTCATGTATAATAGAAATATTTTTAATAATAAAAAATATATTAAATATTTCTTGGATTACAACATATTATTAATCCATTATTTAAATTTATTTCATGATTAAATATTATAACATAATTTTTTAAGTACATGTGAATGTTAGTTTTATGATTTTTGATCCATGTATATAAAATTACATATGTATACTGACCATGGTAATTAATTTTATTGATAAATCATCTTGTTATTGTTATTCAATATATAATGAACATTTTTATATATTGCATACATTTTTAGAGGCATCCATGAATGGTGTTTTTGAAAAAAAAGTGCATTTCTTTGTGAGGAGTATTATTCCCCTACACACGACCCATGTTTTTACATTTCATAAGATTAAAAACAATTTGATAATAAAATATTCCCATTTTAGAATAATTATTGAGTTATTGTAATAAAATTATAATATTAAATTCATCCATATAACAGTTAGTGAAATGTGGTTTTCGATGAAAGATGAGCCTCACTAAATGGAGACAATAGTCCCCATATATAAACATGTGATGATTATAAATTACATGATTAGAATGGAATGAATATAGATTATATATTATCATTAAATAATTATATTTACATTATTAATTTTATATACATTCAATAAATCCATTGTAATGAATATCTATTAGACGAGGTGATGGAAAATGAAAAATATATATGTATTGGGTTAGTGGTCCACATGTACATACCAACAATTATTTTATTTCGCATTTGATGGAAGAGAGGATGAAAATTTGTTTTAAAATTATCAAAATAATATTGATGAATGTTTTAGGTACTTAATATTTATATCAATTGGGAAAAGAAAAATTTAATATGGTTGAAGTTGAAGTAAACTGAATATGCTCATGAAATAGTTATACATATTCATTCGAAACCCATCTTTGTCTTACAAATTAATCTGTCACTGATGGGATTTTTATGATAATATAGCCTATATGTCTTCTATAATATTTTAAGGTAATTTTTTAAGTATTTTCTAATAATGAGTGCTTAAATTTGTGAGGAATATATGACATGATGTATATTTTTATAAGTGATGGGTCGGGAACCCTTTGAATTAGATAAACTAAAAAACTATTAAAAAATTATTTGCACTAGAAAAATAACGTCAATTTGTAATATTAAGAGTATAGTATGAGTATGGGTTTAAATAATACCATCTAATTAAATTTACACCATTTTTCATGATGTTTTATCCCTTATTTTCAACTTACTATTATCCATTTTGATGATTACCATGATATAAATGTTTTACTATTTATGTGTCCTTAAAATACTTATAAAAGGAAAAGTTATAAATAAGTGTGTATTTTTGGACATTATAGACCATATATCATTCAATTTTTTAATAATATATATTATTTAAATTCAACTAAAAAACATTTATTTAACATATGATATCATTAAATCATTCTCCACATCTATACTCATAAATTGAATTTAAATGAAAAAATATGAAAATAAAAAATAGGAAGATAATAAAATACCACATTAATAATATGTTATAAGTGTATAAAAAATAAATGTAATGTAATAATTAAACCAATTTTAAATACATTAATAGTTATAAAATTCATTTGTTTTAAATTTTTTCTTCTTTCAAAAGCACCCAATAGTTAATGCATAAGAATTAAATGTAATTATTTCATCCCTAAAAATTATATATAAATTGACATGATGAATAAAATAATTATTATTTCAAATAAAAAAATTTTACCAAATATTTTTTTATCCACATCAGTAATATAATATGTATAATAAAATAAGGATGGTGACATTATTCATTAATACAATTTTTAAATAAACATTAAGTTCATTTATAATGAAAAACGAATCTATGTCATTATATCATCAAACATTGGATGATAATTATAAACAAACATATATAATATAAATAAGGTATTTTATAGATATTTTTTAATGAATTGTCACGTTTTTAACCATATTAAAACAATTAAACCTTATTGAGGTGAATTTTTTTTAACATGAATACTATTCATAATTACAAATAATAAAATATTAGACTATGAAATATTAAAATTATAATTAAAAAATTGTAATCCATTTCCTCAAAATCATTCCTTGTTCTTTGTTTTCATTACATTAACAATACACTAATTAATAATGATGAAATATGTTTATTCACGAAAAATGATTTTTTAGCATAAAGAAATTAATAAAACCAATATTAATAATAATATAGAATTTGATTCCATATATTAGTTTCTATTTAATAAAATGTATGAGATAAATATTAAATTCAATTAAAATACCAATAGTACATTTATATTAATATATTGGAAAAGTAAGTTTGCTACGAAATCAATACCTTTTGACAATTCACTAATAAAATTAATTATACCTAAAACCCAAAACAAATAACTATATGACAATATTATTATGGAGAATTCAAATATTATAACCTTTATATGTAATTTAATTAGATAAATTTAATGAATTTAACTAATGTTTTTATTTAAAATGTAATAAATTACATTTTCAATGAAAATATCAGTTTGAAGAATAAAATGACTTTACTAGAAATTGATTTCTTATATTTTATAAATTAATAAATATTTTATTATTAGGTATCTGATTTATAAATATATATATATATATTTCAAACTATGGGAACATCTATCTACACAATGAAATTAAATTTCCATTTTATAATAATTATATTTAAATATTAATTTTTCATAGTTACTAAAGCTCTATTTTTTTTCCGTATAATCTATAGAAACTTGTGTTATTTTAAAATCAATGGTTAATAAAAAATTACAATTTAATTATTAAAATAAATATTAATTTAATTTATATTTTTTATTTTAATTTATAAGATTTTTATTCATGGAAAAAAGTTGATTAATTCATTTGAAATCCACTCTAGGGGTTTCCAATAATAATATAGTCATAATATTAAAAAAATTAAAAAATGGTGTATTGAAAAAATTCTTATCAGGTAAGGTGATATTTTAAAAAAAATAATGTAATCTCTTAAAAATATTGTTTTTCTAATCATAAATGGATATTATATCATTAAAAAAACCAATGTACATATAAAAAACATGGGTTGACAATAAAAATGAAATTTAAATACTCAACTGAAGGTAATTAATTATTAAATTGTAATTAGTTGTTATTCCACTAAAAAATATGGAGAGAAAACAATAGAGGATAATGATACACACTAACCTAGAAATATCCCTGATAAATTTAACCAATATGATACTCTTTTTCAAAATGATCAATTTTGTACATCAATACGTGAGTATAATAGAGATTTATAGGTGAGAATGAATTTTAGCGGTGAAAACTATTATGAATTGGCCTCAACGATTTATGAATCCACAAGGAGTAACAAAATTAATGAGAAAAATTGTGATAATCAACTCTTGGGGGTTAAATAAAACAAGGGTTACTGAAAAGAGATTTCTATTTTTAGATGGATTATTAGAGAACAATTAAAAATTATATTCAGAAAAAAATCATGGTTTGGTCACACAATTTGACTAATTATGTGTCAACCAAGTGATAAACCCAAGAATCAAATTCCAAAATTATGTATATTGGATTCATTGATAATATAAATGTAATTGATCCACAAGAAAATTAATATTGACAAATATGTGAAACAATAGTTAAGGTAAAAATTTCTATGTTCCACGGATCGACTTGGACTAAGATAATGGAAGTACATTATTTACATGTTTGGTTTGACATTCAATGTTTTAATAACCTTTTTTAACTATATAACTACAAAATTTTCAACCCAAAAAAAAATTCAACATGAAAATTAAAAACTCATTAAATATAATATAATAAAAATATATACCATTATATAAATTTTTTTTATCATAATACTCTAGATCATGATATCTTATTCCCCTTGAATTTTTATATGAACATCACAATCAGAACATAAATAAAAGAATTGATCATCACAAATGAAACTATCTATGGTAAAACACCTTATAGATAATTTGTTATGAAACATTGGATATGGAAATTAATTAAAGGTTAGATTTATCTATGATTCTCTATGTATGAAAAAATTCAAATATCATTAGAGTCTTACAAATTGCAATATTACAAATAGTAATGGAAAATAAATCTCTTGTACTCTATTATTATATACTATATCTATAATAAATGTAAAGATGGTACTAGGAAATAAATTTATATTTCTATGTGAATAAACTGTTTATTTATGATCATCCCAACATTTGGATTTAGTTTGAGGTCTCATAAGATTAAAATTTATAAAATAATAATTTAGATATAACATTGTAGATGAAAACCTAATAAATTACCATCAAGAACTATAAATACCATGATATATCATAAGTTATTCATAATTTCCAAGAAAATTATATAAATAATTTCCACAACTGATTCTTAAGTAATATCATCAAAATATTTCATATTATTGATTATAAAGAAATATGTTTTATAAAAATAATAGAATTTAATGATAGAAGTTTATTGAAGGCCTCAATTCATCATATTTTTAATTTTTTTCAAAAACCATTAATGTATCATTGCAAACAGCCTAAATATCAAGAATCGTGGAATTTCATTGGGACTTCTATGTATAAATACATTTCCTAACCTAACTCCACACAATAAAAGGACACTTTAAATTTACTTTGTGTAGGTTCTCTGTAACATCCTGACCCAGGAGCCACTAAATAGTGCTCCGAGCTAGTTAGTCACAAGCCCTCAAGCGTGCCTCCCAGTATGCCAGAGGGTGCCGACTTGCAATGAGGGTCTAGTAAGTCAATCTTGGGGAGACTATACCATTTTTAAATAGAGTAAAATACCACCGGATGTAACCAAGAAATAGCGGGAATACATATATATAAAACAGTACAATGTCACTTGCATAATAAACGAAAATGAAAATACAATACTCAAATGAAAGTTAAAACATGATATGACTATGCAAGTCCCAAGTGTCTATAATGAAACTTAAGTTAAGACACAACGACTCCCAATGAGTCCCAAACCATGGCTGGATCCCTCAACCATGCTCCATCTCCAACTCAGCAATCTAACAAGGGCTCTTGACCTTATCATTTCCTACAACAACAAAATATTTTCACGTACTGATCGGGGAGCCCGGGTAGGGTGTGAGTACGACTCAGTAGATCACCACAAACTATGTCAAAAACAATCCAGTCAAAAAGAAGTGTATGTTGTTGGATTAATAATAGAGTAAGAAAACATGGTAAACAATTATATTTATCCAATTAACCTTTGTTTAATATGATAAACATTTAGGTTCCTGAGAAAACCGAAAACACAAATCCTACTTTGTCCCATGTAGGAGCCTAAACCATTACCCATATTCAATTCATAATAACAATGTCACACCATTATGTTTCTGAATATCCAAATTATACCATAGTAAAAAGTAATTGAAAGTGTATCGAACATCATGTCTTACACACATGTGAGTATTTGGAGGATCAGTCTCTGTCTTACAACCCCATGGGTATTTGGATCATCAGTCCTTGTCCCCTAAAATATCAAATTCACCCATGTCATTGGTTCTAGAAAGCCATGTCTAGAACCACTGTGTGTAACAGGAGCGTCAGTCTACATCCCACATCCCTTTTTCAAAACAAATAAACAATTCCCAAATACAACCATATTCAAATGATTAATCATCTTTACCTTTCCTTAATAACTCTCACCCGTATTCAACTAGATCCAAAATTCACAATGAACCGCATAACCAAACCGCCAATTAATTATTTATTCCACGACATTTATACAACTTCATACGCCTAATAGGATGAGAATATGGGATTTGATTTAGACCACCTACCTCGATTTATTGATGGACGTTAGCCCAAAAAAATCCCCAATAATCCAAGTGGCACACCGTCATCGATCAAGTCCTGGATCAAAATCATCAAAACCAAAAATAATATCAAAGGCATTATGGTCTTGCCACACTAGATCTAGATACACCATCCATGATCTATACCTTAACTAAAATGTTTAGATCCATGTAAATGATGGAAATACCCCATGAAATGATCAAGGAAAGATAGAGGAATGAACAGAAGAAACAACATGATGAAATCTACCTACTCAAAAGAGAGTGGATCTTCAATCTGATCCATGAATCTAGAGAAAAGGTGTTTGGATCGCCTTGGAATCTCTCCAGGAGGCTTTGGGATCACTGAGAAATTTCCAATCTTGAACCATGTTCTAAAAATTAAGGATGCCTGGAAGTTAGATTGGTTTTAAAAAGGATTATCGGAATTAAAAATTGCATGCATGGTTTCCTGGACAGTGTCACAGGGTTTGTCAAACCATGCGCAAACCGTATGGACCTCAATGTCGAGAGATGCACGGTCCACATGGTTTTTCAAACTGTGCGGAAACCGTGAACAACACACTACCCTTTTGTTACTTAAAATTTCACCCAAATGCAGCCCAAGTCACTACTCCAAAATAGAGGTACTCAAAAACATCAAAAGTACCTAAAAATGTGCCCGACATTGACTCTAGAAAAGGTCGGGATCTTACATTCTCCCCACCTTATAACAGCTCATCCTAGAGCTATACTCTAAAACATCTTTGAGATTATCATCTAAAAAGATCGGGCCACTGAGCCCAGATATCTATCTCTCTTTCCCATGTCTCTTCCTGGACCCATTCATGCCGACATAAAACATGATCTATTGGTACAGTCTTTCCCCTAATCACCTTCTCACTGTAATAAAACACATGTATCAGATGTTCCTCAAAGGATGCATCTATTTCTACATCAACATCATCCACATCGATCACATGGGAAGGGTTGGGGTGACACCGTCATAGTTTTGATACAAGGAAAACATCATGCATAGAACTATATTTCTATGGAAGATCCAATTGGTATGATACGAGCCTGACTCTCTTAAGGATCTCAAAAGGTCCAATAAACCTGGGTTCCAACATTCCATGCCTTCGTATCCTGTGGTGACCCAACCTAGGTGACACCCGAAGGAAAACACACTCACCCACTATAAACTCTATGGGTCGTCTCAGTCTATTATTGTATGACTTATTCCTAATATGAGTCGTAGCCATACGTTTCTGAATCAGATGAACCTGCTCTGTTGTCTCCTGAATAAAAATCAGTCCCAACAACTCTTACTAACATGCCACCTTCCAACATAGTGTTGATCTGTAGGGCCTACCATAAAGAGCCTTGTATGGTTCCATCTGAATAGTTTCCTAATAACTGTTGCTATAGGAAAACCCCACTATAGCTTGGTGCTTCTCCTATATACCACCGAAGTCAATTACAAATTTCCTCAAAATATCTTCAAGCACTTGCATATTAAGCTCTAACTATACATCTGTTTGCGGATGGAAGGACGTACTCAATAAAACATGTGTACCTTGTGCCCTCTGCAATCCCTTGCAGAAACACATCATAAAATGTTATTCGTGATCCAAAAATATAGTTTTTGGCACCCCGTGAAATTGAACTATCCTCTTTAAATACAGCTCTTATAACTTCTCAACTGTAAATGATTCCCTTATAGGCATGAAATGTCCCACTTTTTTCAGACGATCCACAATGACCGAAATAGTATCATTTTTTTATGATTTTTAGGAAGGCATTTCACGATGTCAATGGTCACGTCATCCCCCATCCATTCTGAAATTGACAAAGGTCGTAGTAAACCTCACGGTCATTGATGCTCCGCCTTCACCTACTGATAGGTAAATCATAACGTCACAAACCATGTTATCTCCTTCTTCATGCCTGACCACCAAAACATTCATCACAAATCCCGACACATTTTGGTCACACCATGATGCAATTCCCATCTTGACGCATGAAATTCTTGGATGAGATCCTCTCGCATACTCGTAGGAACAGAAACCTGATTCTTCATATAAACGATATTATTCTCATCTATCATCCAGTCTGAAGGTGCCTCCCCACCTTCAAATTTTTCCCTCATGCTCAAACATTCTGTGCCCTCGTATTTCTTGTCCATGATCTCTCTCAAAAGTGTAGACTCCACTACAACCGACACGAGTGCCATTTCATATTGTCTCTCCTAAACCACAACATGCATTTCATCTAGAAACGACATCATCCTCCACTTGACACTAGATTCATCAATTATATGAGTCTAATTATTCCTACTCAACGCATCAGCCACATTATTTCCTTTATAAGGTGTATATACAAGCACAACATCAATATACTTTATATAATTAACCCTAATCCATTCCTGAAGACTCAAATCGTGCTGAGAAAATATGTACTTCAAACTCTTGTGGTCTGTATAAACTATAAACCTTTTACCCACGAGGTAGTTTTGCAAACATTTGAAAGCATAAACCACCACTTCCAACTCAATGTCATGTTTTGGGTAATTCCATTCATGCAGCCACATCTGTCAAGACCCATAGGCCACAACATTATCTATTTTCATCAAAACAGCTCTGAGTCCTATCCTAGAAGTGTCACAATACACTTTTTACTCTTCTCCTGACTCAGGTAGAACCATATTTATTACGGTGGTGAAATTCTTCGATAACTCCTGAAAAGAATTATTGCAAGCTTCCGACCATTCAATATTTACTCCATTTTTGGTCAAGCCATAAAGTGGTGTTTCCAAATGTGAAAAATCTTGTATAAATATCATGTAATATCCATCTAACCCCGGAATTCTTTAGATATCAAAAATATTCTTGGGATGCTCCCAAGAAATGACTCTGTGGACCATCTCTGGATCCACTAAAACACAATTCTTTGAGGTAATGTGTCCTAATAATTTTACCTGATCAATCCAAAATTGACATTTAGATAGTTTGACGTATTGCTGATGCTCTCTCAGCGTACTTAGGGCGATGTCAATATGTTGGGCATGATCGCCACGAGTCTTGGAGTACACTAAGATGTCGTCCACAAATACTACTGAAAACTGATCCAGGTATAGATGGAATATCCTATTCACCAGGTCCACAAACACTTCTAATGAATTTTTTAACCCAAATGGCATTACAACAAACTCATAATGTCCATACCTACTCCTGAAAGAAATCCTCGGTATATAAGAAGTCCGAAATCTCAACTGATGATTCCCCAATCTTAAGTAGATATTTGAGAAAATAGAGGCTCCCTTCAGCAATTTAATCAGATCATCAGTATATGGTAGAGGATATCGGCTCTATAAATTCATCTTGTTCAACCTCCGTTAATTGAAACACAAATGTAAACTCCAATCTACCTTCTTTGCAGACATTACAGGCGATCCCCATGGTTACATACTTGGATGGATAAATCCTTTATCCTTCTGGTCTTCCAACAGAACATTGAGTCCTTGAAGCTCTGTTAGTGACATTCTATATGGTGGAATATATATTGGCTCAGCTCCTGGCATGATCTTAATAGTAAATTCAACATATCTATTAGGTGGAATCCCTGAAGAGGTCTTCCAAGAATACATCCTGAAACAAATCAACAACTGGTAGAAGGAAATATTTCCTAACACCTTCATCACCCAATAAAAGACAAGAAACTTGGTGTGTGAGATCTCTTAGTTTCCCAGTAATCATCTCTACTCGGCCTTCCTATATATACATCTCCCCATGGTCAATGTAATGGTCACCTGCAGGAGATATAAGTGTCACCCTATGATGATAACAATCAATGTGGGCTCAATATGTAACTAACCATTCCATAACCAGGATTAAGTCGAAGCATGTCATATCACGGATATAGAGATCCCACAGGAAATGGTATTCCCTGATCCCAATAGAACATCCCTTAAAAATACACATGTCTCTAGACTGTACCCCCAAAGGTGTGACTATCGTTATAGACTAGATCCCAAAATCCATTGAAAAACTCAACCATTAGCAAGATTTGTAGATATAATGGAATGAGAGGCACTTCTATCAAATAATTAATTAACTAAAGTAGAAGTCACGAGAATAGTACCTCTCACTGCAAAGGGTTCAACCTCACAGTCCACAAGTGTAAGTTGTACTGCATGCAACAATTCTGCTCCTCATCCCTGTGATGCCACCTGACTCCACTGATCTGTAACACTCTATTGATATGGGCGCTGCCGCCCAAGAGATCCATGTCTGTCACCACTACCACATTGGCCAGAAGAACTCCATATTTGGGACTGAATGGGTGAAGAGGATTTCCTTCCCACACTCCGACTTTGTTTAGCTAATCCATCACCTCCTAACTCCATTTGGTTCCTGTAGAACTTCTAGAGATGTCCCAACCTACCACATGATCTACATTCAACAGGAGGTCAGGTACATTGATTATGATAATTTCTTATCCTTCAACACTGGTGAAAAAACACTCTATAAAGGTCTTATGTAACCGACCCCTCTGTCAGGTTACTCTGTCTCCCACCTCCCAGGCTGACATTCTCATAACGTTTCATCTTTCTCTCTGAAGTCTCACCACCTGACCATCTAGAAAAAAAACATTTTTTTCTATTAGAAGCATATTTTAGGTTCGCATCTAATATTAGAGCCTCATTTACCACTTTTGGAAACGTCTTCAGCCGGAAAATATTCACATGAGACATAATTTCACATTTATGTCCATCCTGAAATCGTCTTTCGGAACTGGACTTGTCTACTACCAATGCTAGAGAAAAACTTCAAAAGTCTGTATAGAGTCTATAAAGGTCCATTAAAGATATATCCCTTGAGTTATCCTCATGAACATAGCCACTTTATACTATCTGAGCATCTCTGGAATGAAGTTCTCAAAGAACTTCACCTAAATTTCCTTCCACTCCATAGCTTCTAGCTGCCCATTCCAAGTCCAGATGTCCCACCAACGTTTCTCATGACCATGCAATATGTAAGCTTCCAAATTGAATCTATTATAAACATGTTTCTCTAGGTGGTCAAGTAATGTATGGGTAGATTAAATCCATAACTCAGTTTTCACCAGAACACCTCTCCTGTAAACGTTGACGGGTGCTGTAACAGAAACTCCCTCGTTAGATCAGACATGCTTTTCACAACCTCCCCTGGGTCTCGTTCAATCATTTGCATAAAACGGGTGATGTTCTCTAGAAAATATTTTCCCATTCTTCAGTTTGTACTATTGGTGCCTCAGGTTCTTCCACTAGAGGACCATTTCTATCAACACCCCCTGGTCGTCCTCTCAACAAGTGTCATGGAGGCAAAATTCTACAAGCCAAACATGCTGTTTAGAAAACATTTCACAATGTTACCACAATTGATCACAAAAAAATTATTCATATAACTTCAAAATTATTTCATCCAATATCAAAATTAAAACCATTTTCATTTGAATTTCACAAGAAAGGAAAATATATAGTTTCAGTTCAACAATCTACCCATAATCTGTTTTACTGTTCATTCCAAACATGATGCATGTTACAATAATCCTGAGTGTCTTTAATGATGCATGTAGATGAGAAACTCATTCCATTATAAGCCACAAATCAATACTCAACAAATTCAAGAAATCATAATCACATTACACAACAAGTGCATATCCCAAGGAGAAACAATATTCATCAGTAATGACAAACAACAATAATAGAAATCCCACCTTGAGTACTTGAGTTTTCCCCCATACATAGGTTTGAAACTCCCATGCACGAGCTCATTATCAAGCCCCGACATTCCCAAATTCCCTATCTACCTTCCCCAAATAGTAAGACAAAAGAGGAAGAAATAAAAACCTCCTTTGATACAAAATTGGATCATCCCATCCCGGGAACCACTGAATAGTGCTCTGAGCCGGTCGGTCACAATTCCTCAAGCACACCTCCCCATACGCCAGAGGGTGCCAACTAGCATCTAGGGTATAGTAAGTCCTATGTGCGGAGAATGTAACCTCTGTTAACAGAATAAAATACCATCAGAAAAAACCAACCAATAGAGAAAAGTCTTATAAATAAAACATTACAATGCCACTAGCAAAATAATAAAAACGGAAATACAGTCATCATCTAAAAGATTAAACACATTATGACTATTCAAGTACCAGGTGTCTACAATGAGACTTATGTAAAGGCACAGAGACTCCAAAAGGGTCCTGAACCATGTCTGGATCCCTCAACCAAGATACATCCCCAACTCATCAATATATCCAGGGGTCTTTCCCTTGTCCTATCGTGAAACAACAAATTCTATTCAGGTACCAATCAGGCATCCCTTGTATGGTGTGAGTACGACTCATTAGGTCACCACCAACAGTTTCAAAAACAATCTAGTCAAAAATCAGTGTATGCTGTTGAATTAATAATAAAGTAAGTAAATATAGAAAATAATTATATTTATCCAATTTAACATTCTTTAATACATTAAACATCCAGGTTCTCGAGAACACCCAAAACCCAAAGCCTACTTCGGCCAATGTAGTAGCCTAAACCATTCCACCTGTTCAATTCATAAATAAAATGTCACAATAATAAGTTTATTAATATCAAAATGAAACCATATTACAAAATGAAGGAATGAGTGGAAAAGGTCATGTATAGAACACATGTGAGTACTTGGAGAATTTGTCACTATCTCATAACCCCATGGGTATTTTGAGCATCAATACGTGCCCCATAAAATATCAAATTCATGCGTAACATTATTTCTAGAATTACTTGTCTAGAACCACTGTGGGTATTAGGAGCATCATTATATGTCTCAAAACCCTTTTCCAAAACAAATAAGCAATTCGCATATACAACCATATTCAAATTTTTAATCATATTTATCCTTCTATAATAACTCTCACCCATATTCAACTAGATCCAAAATTCACAAAGAACCGCATAACCAAACAAGCTATTAATTATTTATGCCACTACATTATTTGAACTACATACACCTAACATTATAACAATAGGGGATTGGATTTAGACCACCTTCCTCGATTTATTGATGGAAGTTAGCAGAACAAAAATCCCTAAAAATCCAAGCGACACAACGTCGTTGATCATGTTCTAGATCTAAATCCTCAAAACAAAAAATAAGACCAAATGAATTAAGATCATGCAATACTAGATCTACATCAACCAACCTAGATCTGTACCTTTACTCATAGTTTGATATCCATGGAAACGATGGAAATTCCCCATGAAAAGATCAAGGAATGATAGAGGAATGAATAGAAGAAACAACAGGCTGGAATCTACTTACTGAATGGTGAGATGATCTTCAATCCGAACATTCAATCTAGAGAAAAGGTGTTTAGATTTCCTTGGAATATCTCGAAGAGGTTTTGGAAGCACCTAGAAATTTCCAAGCCCAAGCCATGGTCAGAAAAATAAGGAAGCCTCATAGATTGGGTAGTTTTAAAAAGGATTTTCAGAATTAAAAACTGTGTGCACGTTTTCCTAGACAGTGGCGTATAGTTTTTCAAACCATGCACAAACCATGTGGACCTCATTTTCATGAGATGCATGATCTACATGGTTTAGTCTCATGGTTTTCCAAACTATGCACAACCCGTGTGTACCTCTCTATCCAGTTCTGCTTGGTTGGCACGGTTTGGTCGCATGGTTTGCCAAACTGTGCACAAACCGTGCACAACCCACTACCCATTTGTTTTCATTAAAAATTCACCCAAACTCACCCCAAGTCACTACTCCAAAATATAGGTACTCAAAGACATAAAAATTACCTCAAATGTGCCTGAGATTTACTCCAGAAATGTTCAAGATCTTACATTCCAAAAATGTAATTTCAGTATAAATTTTTATAATAGCTATACTCAATAGACCAAATCTGACTTAACTTCATTTTTATCCTCTTAAACCATTACACAAACTATTAGGAATAAGGGGAACTAAAATTTCTCAAGATAGAATAGTAATTATAGAATCTATAATTAGGGCATGAGAAATAATTTTTATATAGGAGGGATGACCATAAAACATAATTACAAATATTATATATGGATTAAATTAAATAGATATCATTTACAATATAGAATAACTTCGAGACGAAAGTTTTTAGACACTGTAGTAAAATAAGAAAATTATTTTCATATTCCAACACTCTATAATCACCCTAATGAAATAAGGATCACTATTTCCATTACTATTTTCATGGTCTTTGGTTAATTATATTGATTAAATTAAAACTTTTAACTATCTCACAATTGGATCATAAATGGATTGTCCTAGTTAACTACCACACCATAATTCCAACTAAGACCATCATGGGGTATATCAGTGAACTGGAAATTAACAATTTTAGGTTTCATGATTATATTATAGATTCCTTGAATATTTATTTACAACTAAATCAAATTTAATGAAAATATTATACCCTTAAGAAATATATTCAATATTTTCATGGAACTCATAGTTTATATCCTAAAATTTAACATGACCACTTAAAAAATTATATTCCATTACATTATCTTTAAGGAAATATAAGAAACAAAATTCAAATCAAATAGTGGATCAGATTATAGAAGATCATATACTGCTCCATATGTATTATTCATATTTTCCTTCATTTGTGGTGGAAGTTTATGATATCCAGTATATAATTAACACATAACCCACTAATGAAATATATTAAACAAAATATTATTAAATTAAACAAAAGTAAATATCACAAACTATAATGATATATTTTATTCTCAATAATCCACTGATGTAAAAGTGTACATGATAAATGAAAATTTCATTGAAACCTATTTTTTTATGAAATATCCTGGACTATATTATTTAATTTCCAATATAAAAACTGGGAAAATTTTCAATTACATATTGAATTGAGGTATATTTTTTCAATCCAATATTTCCACTAATAATAAATTTTAATGATCTAAACATGCGTCAATGTAATGTTATTTTCTTATAAAATTTTTATCCTGAAATTAACTTAACTTTATCCAACATAAAAATGAAATTATATATTGAAATTCATTTCCCATAAAATTATATTTTAACATACATAAATTTTATAACATATAGAAATACCCCTTCAAGTACTGTTTATCTAGAAAAGAACAAAAAAAAATTGTTTTGTAAGTATATAGATCATTAATTAATTAAACCAATATAATGACTTAAAAAATTACACAAAATAGTAATATCTAACAACTAAAAATATATAAAATCCTATGGAAAAATAATACTTCATTATAATTCATTTTAAATTGGGAAAACAAATATTAATAATGATAAAAATAACAAATTTTTCTACATCATAGATATTATAATAACTATGAATTGAAATCAAAGTCACTATGTTCTAAAAAAGATTCTGACCTACCTACGTTTTTAAATAAATAAATAATGAATGAAAATTTATAAATAATATAGTAGTGGGAAATAAAAAACAAAAAACATGTGTATTTTCTATTAAACATGGTTTGAATAAAAATATTACCAAACCATGCACCAACATTTAAAATTCAATTTCGGGGTTAATTAATTAGGCATACGACTGTCACATGTTTTATTAAAAAATAAATTATTTTTGTGAAAAATGATGAATTCATTTAATTTCACCAAATAACATGAAATATACAAATATATAATATAGAATATAAATACAAAACATGTATCCATGGTTTTATATAAAAATAGCTTAAAAATAATTGATAGCTAAATCTAATCCCCAAATTACATTCATTTATGATTGATGGTAGATCAATGAAAAATATATCAATGAAATGAGAAAGAACTACAAAACACCTAACACTTATTCTAGAAAAATCCACCACACATGTAAATCCAAAAAAAAATTTATATAGTTCGGATTTTTTACCATTTAATTTTTAACTAACTTGGGAAAATGGTCCACATAAATTGGGAAACTCATTGTGAAATTAGTTTCTCTAATTTCTAGTGGATAAAAATTAGTTATTGGTTTTTAAACCATATAATATTAATAACTATTTTCGATAAAAATGATAAAAATATTCTCCTACACCATGTTGTTTAACATGAGCGTCCCATATTTTTTGTATTTTATACATAAAAAATATTATGAATTAATAATTAGAAACAATTAAACTAATTAATAATCCAAAATGATAATTTATAGGAACGTCAGTACCTAATTATAATAAAGGCCATAAAAATTGTCCAATGAAAAAAGCATTACATCATATGTAGTGGAATAAATAAAAGATAAATAAATAACACCATATAAGAAAACATGAGATTTCTAATATAGAAATATATATCATGATACATATATAAGGAAAATTGAAATGAAAATATCATCCCAACTATATATTTTATGAAATATTAGAATTTATTATGGCCTCTATAAAACAATGGCCGACAACATTGTCACTTTAATGATACATAGAGCTAGATTATACATAAATGATAAGATAAAAAGAAAAATTATTGATATATACCATCTATATTTGGTTTGAGGATCATATAACATCTAGGTTCACAAAACGCACTCATTACAATTCATTCTGAATATAAATACATGTAAACTAATTCGAAATAAAATACATATTAGTATAATTTTCATATAATTCCATAAAATAAATATTTTACATTCAACATAAAAAAATAAATCATTTAAATATTTAAAAATATATCATTTAAATTCAATGGATTGAAAAAAGATAATTTAATACGAAGGAATACATACAAACAAATAAAATCGATTTACTAAAGATAGTAAAATGTTAAAAAAACATGAAATGTAATATATTTGATATATGAAATATATAGATACATTAAGTTTATTTTAATTATATAATATCATAGAAGATGTAATAATAATGAAAAAACTCAAAGATAATGACATAAATAAATATTAAAATTTATTCTTCATTAGACAATTCTATTGGAACTAAAGGCATCCTCTTATATAGATGTCAATTTAAATCACTACATGGATATAAAATATCCCTCAATATGTTTATGATAAATTGTAGCTACCTTTTACTCCTTGAGTAGTATGAAATACCTATATTGAGTTATAATAATACATTATTGGTATGTCAGCTAGAATTTTAACTAAACTAGTATTGTAACTATATCCCACACTCTCATGTAGATACCACTAATTTTCCATGACATATAAAATGGTGTTAAATAATTAATTGATCATAAATATACATTGATATAATTGATATTATTAAAAAAAATTAGAAGCTCACACCTCTCATCTGATCACCATGGGAAGTAATATTACCCATACAATTACATAATGTATATATTAATTATCAATTACGAATACCAATCCAAATAACATCATAACATCAATAATAACTAATGGTAATATCAAAATGAAATGAAATCATATTATTAATAATTTTATTTCATTTTTTGAAATGGAATCTAGTGAAAAAATATCTTTCTAAAATGAAATAATTATTTTATTTCATTGAATATATCTAACAAGCATAATGTTTTGAAAAAAAAAATTATTAATTAAGTCATTATATTTTAATATCAAATAAAATTAGTTTACAACAAAATATAATTTTCTAAAAAACCATTTAATTCATTTAAAGAACCATCAAAAATATTACAAGATAATACATAGTGTAATTATCGTTATTGATTTAATAATAACTATAGAGAAACAAAAATAAATTGGGAAAGGGATATTTCCATTTCTAGTTGGTCGAATGAAATGATGTAGTGGAAAAATAAACCACCTTTATAGAAGAAATTTTAGTAAATAAATAAATAAATTATAACATTTGAAACAAGACATTATTTTATCATCAGATTATGTTGTCCATGCTCCAAAAATTATTTGACTAGTGGAGTGAAATACAATAAATTTTTTATTTTAAATACTTTTTTCAGTATAAAAATATTCAATATAACTTAAACAAATAAAGGCTAAAATAAAATATCACAGATATTGTGGATTTTTCTTATTTACATGAATGAATCGTGAAATATCAATTGGAAGTACATTTTCAGAATTAGTGATTTTTTCTTCATGGTTTAGTTCACAATGTGTTTTAAAAAAATTTACAATAGAAATTATATTTTACCCAAAACTATAAAAATTAAGATATCATATGCATGTAAAAGAAATATACCATGTTTCATTTTCTATTGTAAAAAATATCACCATCATCCAAAATTCAACATCAAGATATTATATATTAACTGGAGAATCAAAACATGAATTGGGGAATTCAACTTATCAATGAAACTAAATAAGACCAAACTATCTGAACATAAGTGTATTTGAGACATTTAAATTTATAACATACTCAATGGAGATATTATTCCATGGAACCTGAATTCTATATTAATTTATAAAACAGATGAATATAATACACTATTCATTATGGGTGGGTTGGGTAATGAATTTTTACATACTTCATACATAGATACTATATTAAAGAATTTGTTTAAGGAAGATGACCCCAATAAGGGAATACAATTACTACATGACATGAAAATTTATCAGCGGTCTCCACACATTAAAATTAATATATTTTTGTATACGATTCAAATGACTTGAATAAAAATTAGGAGTAGGGAGTACGTGATACCAAGTATTGGAAATAATATTGAAGGATCATAAAACAATGATATATTATAAAATTATTATTTTCATTTATATGTCTAAATTCTAATAACATTAGTTATTTAATCATAGTGGGTGAAAAATAACAACTCTGTGAGGAAATTTTTTTAGCAACATTTTTAATCTATCCCCATTTGACCATCTCCTATTATTTTAACATGATCAATGTTCACTAATTTTAGTATTAAGGAAAACTTCATTATTTCCATATGTATAGAACATGTTTTTTTCAGTAGTCATGGATTCATTGACTATTTTTTATTGGAAGGAATATGATATAAGTTAATCATTAGTTGGATATATTGAAAACGATCCCATCTAATGTAATGATCATTCGAAAATAACAACCAAGTTTAATTCAGTATAAAATAATATTTTATTATTTGAATAATTAGATTATTCTATCCACACCTAATCACGAAACAAAAAATAAATACTTTTTAGATATCACAAAATTTTTGTTATTAGGGTAATATATTTATATAATTGATTCCACAAAACCACTTCGATACAGGTCATATTAGATTATATTGAATAACAGATAACCACCATGTCATTAATAGTGAAGATGGTGAACCTGATTATGAAACATCATGGTAGCTAAATTTTATCAAATATATCTGTAATAATATTATTGAATTAATAAATTTTGAACAAAACCTTCTCCCACCTGAAAAATAGGTGGACTATGGTGAAAAAAATCATTATTCTACAAGAAAACAAAAACTAGATCTGGACTGAATCCTCATTCCCAAATCAAAACTCAATCGAAAACTATTATAATAAAAAATGTATTACCACTAGGATCATATTTTTAGGATAATATATCACTATCACAATAGAATTAACTTGGATGTCATTTGGTTGAATAAGTCAAGAATTAAAGAGTTAAATATAATCACATAACCCACTAATCTAAAATTATAATCAATGTTTAGACCAATTAAATATCATTATAATATAATAAAAAACCTATCATATAATATTAAAATTATAATACACATAGTTAAAAATGTTTCATAAATAAAATCTTCATTGAAATTGTTTTTTCAAAAAAATCATGAATGTCCTTTTTGAGGAACATGACTGATAACATCGAAAATATGCCATTACATTTTTGAATCATGTAAATATCATAAAAATTGAAATGAATTTTCAAAAAATGGATATTCTATATTCCACCATAAATCTAAATTCACAATTTTGTACATATATTTAGTCTTTAATAATGACATGCTTAATCAAACCTCCCTTGAGAGAGTATACGTAGCAATCCCATTATAACCCAATTATATCAAAACAAATATCAATTAATTTATTTAAGGAAACAATTTTGTTAATCCATAAAAGATCCCAAAAAAACCCTTCTAAAACCATGAATAAAATAGTTATAACATACAATTCGAATAAACTATCAAAATTATATACCATTATAATGAATCATTTAGAAATAAATCATTTTGTATTATATCATAAAACTAAATAACATTTTATTTTCAATATTTAATAGAGTACATTAAAATTGAATCAAACTCATTGATATTTTTACTTCATAGGAAAATTAAAATTATTGAATGAAAATAATAATTACCTTGTTTAAAAATATATAAAATCCCTCCTAAAATCTCCACAAAAAATTAATATATAAGTAAAAAAAATACAAATTTAACGAATGAAATAACAATATAACATAAATAAGTTATATGTTAAATAATTCAACCTATTTTGGCATTATTTACAAGAATATATAAAAAAAATTAAAAATTAGGATTGGGATCTTGTTGAACTATTTTTATTATTACTATAAAATTAACGAATATATGAATTATAATTGTGCTCAACTTGAAAAATACCAATTTAAACCCAAATTTTTAACATTTCATAAAAAAATAAAAAAATATGAGATTCATTAGAACATATAAATTTTTATAGATAAAAATAACTAAAAATTAATAAAAATCCAAATATGAGAAAACATTACATTTTAAGAAATATCATGGTAGATCAAGGATTTATAAACAAGTTTGGAATGGACTCTCTTGCACCTACCTTAGGATATATGATGATCTAACAACAAAAATACCATGAAATTACCAAATAATAGTATCCAAACAAGTATATAATACAATTAAATACTAATATATCCTTAGTCAAGTTTCCAAATCACAATGATCAATCTACAACAAGGACTAGATTTCATTTTTGATAGCCACATGCTAAAAACTAGTGTTATTGATTCATAAAATACTATATCAAGAATGATATTAAAGGATAAAACATAAATTCAGTATAACTATCACTTAATATTATGACAGTAATATTCTTGAAATATTTTTATCACTGAAAATATATTTTCTGTTTTGAAATTTAAAATAAAAAACCTTTTTACTAAACCAAAAAAGTAATGAATAAAAATATTAGTATAAGAAAATTTATATTCCCATATTTAAAAATTGTAGAATAAATCCCATAAAATTGAAAATAAATAATAAAATGTGAATTTAATCAATTGTAAATTAATGAGAAATGATGAGATGTATTAATACAAGAATTGTTCCACGTGACTTAACTGGTGAATAAATTAAAGGAAAATTTTAACCCGTAAGTATTAATAAAGCTATATTAACATTTGTAAAAACATAGTTGATACATGAACCAACATCAAAATTATTTAAATGTTATATATAACATAATACTACCTATATAATTGGAATAAAAGAATTTATACTCATATATATATATTATATATGTCTTTGTGGGGAGTGAGCTAAAAATTCCGAGTTGGATCTCTCGAGGTTCTCCTTAAAAATAATTTTCATAAAAGTAACACATACAAAATAAATTGAGATAAAATATATAAAATTTGAATTTTGTATAATATATTCGAAATGATATCTGTATTTAACTTCACATGTAGTGACCCAACCTCTTCAATCAAAGAGCGAGTGTCTACAACCATTTTAACGGCATAACAAACAAGTAAATCACGTTCCAAAGGATCTAATTGATTAGTAGTCATTGTAAACTAGATACACACAAGTTTCTTTTATTTAAAATAAACATACTAAGTACAACATAATTTTTATTTGAGGATAATAACATCATTCCATATGGAATATGATTTTATATCATTCTTAAAAGACTTCAGGGAATCCCATGGAATGTAAAAACATTAACGGTGAAAAAAACTCTAAGTAAAGGTAATGTATAGTGGATGTAATAATGAATCAATAAGAATAATCAATATTTCATGTTAATAAACGTGAAAACCTGAAATATAATTAATAATGAAAATTTATAAACAAAATAGAATGTTAATAATTGAAAACACATTACTTATAATCATTAAACTGAATGTATAAACAATATGGAAATGTAATAACTGAAAACACATTCCATTATAATAACTAGCTAAGTAAATATCCTTTTGGAAGGGTAATAAATTAAACACACCTTCAATTTTAATCAATAATCTAATAATGAAATACATCCAATGATATTTCAACACAAAATATCATGGATACTTAATTATTGAATCTAAGTGAAGGTAATAGTTATTTATTAGACATCGTGTACTATGAACATGAACCACTACCATAATGAAAATTCATAATTGGTTTATATTTATGGGTATAAACTCATCTATTCTACTTTGAAACAAACTTGACATGTTTTTCTCCAACAAGTTTCATATCATGAGACTACCGATGCAACATTGGGATTTCATTAACTGGTCCCAAATCCATATAGACCTCCATAAATTATCCCCCAGATATGTCTTTCAAGTCCCATTAATACCTCATATCAAATAGAAAATATAAATCATCAAATATATTTATTAAATAAATTATAAGGATTTTTAAATATTTCCTTAATTCATCAAAAAAATTTCAATGAAAACACTGAATGAAAAGTGATATATGGTTTAGAAAATAAACATATATTGGATAAATGATATGGGAAATCAGGGTAATTTCAGTTTTTAATGTATATAGGGAATTGAATATTTCAAGGAGAAAATAAAAATAATTATGGATGTGAATGTAAATATAATTATCAGACACATGAATCCAAGAAAATATGAAGGAATAATAAATATTTTATCATCAAAAGATATCCCATGTGGTAAAAAAATAAAGGGTTGTTTTTATTGATGAATAAAAATAATATAAAAAGATATTTTATAAATAATTTTGAGGAAAATATACTATTTCTTCATGTTAAAGGGTTTGTTGAACAATGAACCAATAATCTATTTTTATATAAATTCAATTGTAAACCATCCTGAATAAAATGAGATTGTTTTGTAAACCCTTGAGAAAACTATAACTTTGATGTGAGAAGCAATGATTAAATAGATTACTTATGTCAAAAGTAAATACATATAATATAATAAAAAATAAACAATACATAGTAAAATGTGACTAAATAGATATTAACAAAATAATAATGATAATGAGGTAGCAATATAACCCACATAAAATAAATTGGGATGAAAATTATTTTCCACCTAGTAATGATTAATTCAAATCCCCTTAGAAGAAAAAATTAAAATTAAAATTCATATCATCTTGAAGAATGAATTAATCATTTTATTACATCTAAATTTAGATGTATGTACATTAAATATAAGAAATTTGGTGAACAATAATTAATTTTTTCATATTTAATGGAAATAACACGGAAAGATCATTAATAAAAAATTTCAAGAAAATAATATTTAAACATCCCAACATGTCCCATATCGCTTTGAACCATTTCAATCATAACCATAATGAAGAAATTAAATTACATTGAAGCATTAATTAAAATTAACATTATATAATTAATTATATAATATATCAAAATGGATAGAAGATAAACCACACAAAAGAAGTATGTGGTGAATGTTACATTTATTTCACATATGTAAAAAATGTGATGAAAATTCCGTACATTTAGTCTAACATGTCACTTGGGCCATTATATTACTGAATAAAATAATTATGTAAAATATTTACATTATTAAAAATATTATTCATGTTTATAATCTTGTTTTTTAATTATTTCACAGTTTAAAAGAATAACATAAAAAATTATGTTTACATCAGTTGTTTTGACAATATTTGGTATATGTGTCAAAAATTTCTTTGGAAGGTCGACTATGATAAAATGGATCATTATATAAACATATCCAGAATAATAGTAATGAAATAATAATAAAATTTTTAAATAAATTATACTATTAATTCTAATAATGGAAGACATTAATGAAAAATTATCCAACATTACAGTCATAGAGATGGTAGGCCATATGTACACTTGAGTAATGTTCCCATTTTTCAATGGTCATTTGGGAAATATGGTAAATAACATTATATAATTAACGTATGATCATTATATCATCAATAAAATTTTATGAAATCATAAATTCATTTAAATAGTAATCTTGTTGTAATAACCCGTGTTTTCTAGACATTCGTTTTGAGTAGAAATTTGAATTTCGATATTTATATGCTCATGAGGTGTCAAATGGTCTTTCTACCCAGTATGATGATCTAGTAAAAAACTTTTGATCACTATGTTGGCCCAAAATAGGGTTTCTACCATAGGATATGAGTTTAGTTTAAATTTGAGTCGTTCGAATTTAGTGAAAAAATAAATTTTTAAAATTTTTAAAATAAATATTAAATATATCATACAATTTTTTTCACCTAACTCATTCAAAGGAAGTTTCATATTGATATTCATTATTCCTCATTGAGTCTATAACATGGAGTTTTTCATATACAAAGAATAAACTCGTGTCGGGTGTCGGGGCCAGCTCAGGCCCCATTATCATTTTTTCATTCCTTTCTTTTAGAATTTTATTTTTTTACTCCCTTTATTTCCACTTACTTGTTCACATCTCATGTTCCTCCTCCTATGTCATGAAATAATGAGTAATATGAGAGAAATATTTATATGGAGTGGGAAGGAATGAGAGTTGTCGATGTGGAGGCCTCAACACGTTGAGTTGGTGTACAACTTCGGTTGATAGTGAAATAAACCGATGCTTCGGTAGTTTCAACCTGATGATAGTTTCATTTTAGATTTCACTATAGAACCCATTTAAGTTTTTTTATGTTATTAAAAAATTATATTTTCTCATGTGGGATCTTATGGTCCGATCAGTTGTTTCAGGGGTGAAATCGGGGGTTTTGGGCGATTTGACGGTTTTCCTATTGGGGGACCCATGTTACCTGACATGTATTCTAGCAGAAAACATTATGCATTCTTCAAATTCAAGGATGAAAATTTTTTATTCAGTATATGCCATGTACCTTGAGTACACACCACAAGGTGGAATGGCCAGGTTTCAAACCATGTGAGAACAAACACCCGTTTTTGGTTTTTAAACAGCACACGACGTGTACTTGGAATTACACACCGTGTACTTTTACATAGGAATATTCTATGAATTCTGGCCATGTATATGTTCACATACATGGGGACATATACATGTACACACAGTGTACTCTGTAGTAAACACCATGACATTTTCCACCATGTAGTTTGGGTTATTTTGTGGTCTGGAATTTAGAATTGGGTATGTGAGTGGTCCATTATGAGTTTTTTCCCTCATAGTTCACAATGGTGGAATCCTCTTGATGTTTATAAGTCATATAAATGTTGTTTTGGTGGATTATAGTAATATTTATAGGTTCTTCCTCCAATTTTTGAGTTGATTTTTAACCTGAGAGTGAGACATGGTGTGGATGTTAGGTTGGGTGTTCTGACCAACCTAGTTGAGACCTTTGATCTGCGATGATTTGGGGTCTATCTCACATAGAAAAATATTTTGAGGCTTTTCCCCGTGTCAGATGATCCCTTCTGGACTATGAGGATGTGAGACCAAATTCTTCAAAGGGTACACTTTTCAAAGGATCATGTGTAGGATTCCATCACTCATTTTTACTTGGTGGATCTTGAGTAGGATGACTCCTCAGTGCTTGACTCATGGGACCCAGTGGATGCCCATGTTTTGACCTAACCTGCGAATTTTTTTCAATTTTTTGTAATGATGGTGTTCGGGTGTCACCTAGAAACCGTACCGAACAGGTAATCCCGATGGGTTGTGTCTGTATTATTGGGTAGTGCATTTGTGACACCCTCACTCATTTGTTTGTATCTGAATTGGTTTGGCTGATGACATAGTTGTTACAAGAGGTGCTTCCTAGTTGGGTGTTGTTGAGATTGACATGATTTTCCTTTTTTTATATTGGGATGCCCATATGTTTTTCCTAGGATCAGTATTTCTTATTGGGAATCCCAATTGTTCTTACCTGAGATTTGTCTTCTATTCCATGTTATTTTTTATTTTTTTATACACAAAGCTAATACCTTTGAAATCGAGGTTGATCCTAAATGTGTATATTTTTTTATCGTGAAGGATATGTTATTGGGATGACTAAAGGTTATCCTTGGTATCCATCTTCTGAGATATTCATGATTATTTCCATAGGAACATTAGATCCTTGAACCAAGTAGACTGTGAGAGCTACCCTAATCTCTTTTATAATTTATATGATGATATGTTAGACCAATAGGGTATTCATTGTGAGAGATATTTGGAGGTCATTTTCATTTACATGGTACAATGTTGGATCCAAGGGGTATTGATTATGAGATCTACCATGGGGTAAACACTAATGGATCATATGCTATGTTATACCTTAGGGGTTCACACCGTGTGAGATGCCTAGGAGGTCGTGTGATATGTTGGGCCTGAGGTGTTCCGACCATGAGGGATTCCCTAGTGGAGATGAGTTTTGGGGATGATTACACTTTCCCCATCCAATGATATGAATAATTAATCTATTCCAAATCAGTTAGGATTGGCCATCTGTTTAAGATATCATTTTTTCGAAGATTGACTATGGGCATACTGTATCTTTTTTTATAGTGATAACCATTGGAATATGAAAATTTAGTAGTGATGGGAGGTGAGTACTAATGAACCCAAGTGTAGGATCAGTTTCCCCCAGTGGAGACATAAAATTCTCATAGATATGATTCCAGTGCTGGCCGAAGAATGTTATGCGTCAATTGGGAATATGGACCCACAATCAACTGATTTTGTTGTTTCATATTCATTGATACACATACAAATGAATATTCATATATAATTATATATATAGGTATGGGACTATACATGAGTAGGTATATTGTGATGGACATCCATGGTGGCACTTTCCATGTTGATAGAGATTACAAATCCAGGGTTCGACTATGGTTTATTGTTGGTTTTTACTACCATTTGGTTGTGGATCAGCTAGGCTGAGAAAATTTTAATTGCATAAATTTTAGAAGAAAAGTTACATGTTTCTTGTCAGGGTGTCCTACGGAGATTCTTTCTCACTCCTACACATGCAACTCAGTGTACGCATTTACTGTATGTTTTTATTTTAGGCTGAGAATGAGTTGAATGGTGGATAGGGATGAGTTTCAATGTTTCATGATCGAGTAGAGATTATCGAGTGGTTCTATTGATAGATCTAGTGCAGTTTGACAGTGTCTGAAGATCGAGTACATGCGTTGGAACATACATTATTATAGAGTCAGGTTCTTTTAATTTCAATTTCTTTTGTACTTTTATATTTTGTATTGGTCCAATTGTGGACAAGTGTTTTACTATATTACGATGTTGTTGATAATTTTATTGAATTTTACTATTACAACTGGTTCTATTTCAGTTTTCTATCACATCTACAACCTATTATATTATGTCCACTAGGTCAGATACCCTTGGGGGGGGGGTAAATTAGGGTATTAATGATTAAAACAACATCCCCTATGGATATTGTGTCGTTGTTAGACACAAACCTCATCTCTATCATTCTCGGTGCAGAGTACAAAAAAACATAAAGTATGTATAAGACACAATAACTTTTACTTTGTTTACCCTCACTAGGATACATCCAAGGAGCATACACTAACAATATACTGAGGTACCAATTATATTAAAAGTGCTCTATTGTTTACATATGTTGGTGTGGACTCACATTCCCTCCTAGTTTACAACCACTCAAAATATGAATACTCACAACTCTCTCAACTGAAGTGTTCTCACTACTTCTTCAGAAGATCCACTCACAATTTAAAGACATTTAGGTCTCTTCATTATCACAACTGAATGAATCTTATTCTGTATGTAGATGCTTTTTTGATGTTCCACATTCATCCATTGATGAATAAAACGTTACCATAGGTGTACCGGGAAATCATCCAACTATCGCACAACCCTAGAATTACTAGCATTCTTCTCCAAGCCTTGCACGCTTTTTAATGCCTAGTGCCCAGGTTTCACCAAACCACTTGTGCGACAATAAATTTTCCAAAAAACAACAAGGGGGACTCACATCCTATTACGCTCAAACCAATATTGGCGAAAAACTATCAACAGGTGAACAACATCTAAATATATTTATAATTGTGCGACCAATCCACCACTTGTGTGACAAAACCACATGCACAACTGGAGCCTGAATTTTATCTATATGTTGATATTTAACCTAATTGAGGTGGGGTATCCCTCTATTTATAGTAATTTTGGATACCCTAAGTACCAAATGCAAGTCTCCTCCTTGAGTGCATGTCCAGCTACCCTATCATATGTTTCCCTAGTCACCTTGCGTATCGAAACAAAAACATGGGCGCCCCTCATTCGTTTTCCATATTTTTTATGCTCTAATATTGAAAAAAATATGGTTTTAAAATTTCAATGACTCCACGAAACATTTTAAAAGTCTCTTTTTGAAAAACACTTATCCCAATTTAGAGATTTTGTGCCCAAAAAACATGGCAAACACTGGAAAACAGCAGCACCTTGTATATATTATTTTTTATTACCTCAAGATCATCCACTCCATTGTCGGTGTTTTTCAATTAATCATTTAATATTGACGACATGCCTTCAAATCGACACATCTCCATGAAAACCCTCATTTTTCAACAATTTGAACATCATCGTTTTCTATGTCAATAAACACTGCAAGGAGGCCCACTTTTTCAACAAACAAAATATCCTAAAAATGATTCAATGATTACATGAAGAAATTTTTCCAAACATGATCACATTCTGAGGTTTTCATACTTTGATATGTGGGAATTTTCTCCCCACTATCATCTCATTGGCCACCACTGCATGTTGGAAGCCTCTGGCATATGGGGATTCACATTTGAGACCTTCTGGCTAACCGGTTAGGAGCACAGGTTTAGTGGAATCTGGGTCGGGATTCTACAATGTGGTTTTAGAGGAGATTAATTTCATGGTATTTACTGTTTGGGATATGGTAGATAGGAATATTAGTAATGTTTCTAAACATGTGATGGATATCAGACTGGTGAGTAGAGAACACTTGTTCTATTATGAAGTCATAGTTTACAGGGTTTGGGGTTCCTATTATGATTTTTTATTTTACATTTGTATATGATTAATCCTTGAGATACTCACATTTTATATGGATGTTATTATTTAATATGGATCTATGGATCTTTTACCTTGGTAAGATTCCTGGTATTGTTTTATACTCTTTTCCGGAAAAGGCAAGAGGCATCTCATGCATTATACCAAGTACATTGGATTCACATCTTATAGGCCTTATATTGTGTGTTTTTACTAATGATAGTGGCTAATTTAGTCAGGACTTATTATTCATAATTTTACACTGATGGAAGGTTATGTGGATATATGTCAAGGCATTTTGTATTTTGATTCATAAGACTCAGTCCTTATGCATAATAGGTTCAATGACCTACTAGGACGATATGCCATGTGAACCCCTTTTAGTTGTGCCCCTTTTGGGGTGTGGTTTCTCAGGTCATTGTTATTCAGTCATATTATTGAGTATAATGCCAAAGGATACCATGATATTTCTTTTGAACTGAACCTCCATGGGGTATTGTTGTATATAGACACCCGATGAGTGTCAGTTCAGTTTCTCATCCACTTAGGTTGTGACCTCATGGGATCAGTTCCTTCTAAAGAATCTTTGTGTAGATGAGGCCCCTCGTAGGTTATGTTCTTAGTTTGAACTTGGTAGGTCTTTGTTATATTTACTACTTTTTAGAGGTTTAGATCTTTTGGACTAAGCAGTTAGACCTTATGACCTCGTTGTGGGGAATTTTGCATAGGGATAGGTGGAATATCTAGAGGCCCTCATTATTGTCTCAATGTCTTATAGGTAAATGTATGTTCTATCCTAGGTAAACCATTATGAGAGAGGTTGTACCATGTTTTCCAATTCCTTTTTTCAGGGATCTTGGTTTTACGCTCGTTATGTGATCAATGCATGGTATGTTCTCATGTTTGTGTTACAATCATGTTGATGTGTTCATATTTTGAAAAGGCACATCAGGTTCTTGATTTTCCAGACACGATTCGATGGTAAAGACTTTTCTGGAGCCTAGTCTAGTCGATAATTGTTTTTGTTATTTCTAATGTATTCAGGATGTGGGTATATGCTTATGACTAGAATGGTTTTGTGTGTACTTGTCGGGTGATTAGGATACAAACCGGTTGTATGTGGTATTGTTAAAAAATTATTGGTGAGTAGATTAGTACGAGAAATGGACTGATGTTTTACGACTTGTCGTATGTTTGGAACCCTAATTTTGTGTTAAAATGTCCCTCTTTGGTAACTGGGACATCATGGAATAAATCTGGAATCGTAAGACGGTTGAATCTTGGCTTTATCCTAGTTAGGATTTTATTGGATGGAGAGAATGGCCCAGAGGGAGTTGGATGTTACTTGCTACAGACTCTCAGAGTACTCATGATAGAGATGACTATGTGCTATCTCGATTCATCTTTACTATGTGGATAGAGATTCTACCCTATGCCGAGCTACTTTTTCTTTTTAATGATCTTCCCTGTTGAGGATGGAACCTATTAATATTTCACACAGATAGAGTTGTATAGCATTCCATATAGTGGGGAGTTCACCATTAACAGATTGAGCGTGGTGGCCCTCGGTATTAGTTTCTCTTTGGTGTTTTTCATGGGATGTTGGGATCAGAGGATTCATGTGACTTGAAGATAAGTGTATTCCTATGGTGGGGAGTGCCATATCAGTCGTATTTAATAGTATTCAGTGTAGATGGATGTGTTTCTTGCTATGAGACTAGTATTTGGATAGTATATATTTCTTGGTTGCATGGATTCTTGGATTGGGATTATGGATGCTTGTCCATTTACTTGGCTTATCAGGGAAGAGAAGGTTTATGGTGGGGACATTCTAAGAACACATGATTTTTCGGACTATCATTTTGAGAAAAAATTGGAACTTTTCATTTAGATTCTCACGAGGGTTAAATTATATTTTTACCCAGTCAGATGATCTTGGATAAATCTTATGACAACTCTTTTGGTTCGAGAATAGTGTTTTTACCCTAGGAGAGGAGTTTAGTGGAAATCTAAGCAATTCAAATTTTGTTGGAGTAATAAATATTTTATATTTATTAAATTAAATGTTAAATTGTTTTTGGATGTTCATTTTGCCATATCATTAAAAAAATTATTATATTTATATTTTTTCATTGACGTTAACTGCAGATCTATGATTTTATCCTAGTAAAGCCATTAACTCATGTTGGGAACTAAGGTCAACCAAATCCCAATTTTGTTTTTCATTCTTTTCTTTTCTCGTTTAATTTTTTTTCCAATTCTTCTTCCCCACTCCTCCCTGTGCATGTCTATTGCACCTCCTCCTTTACTGTGACCTAAGCAGAAATGGGATATGGATATTCAGAGGGACATGGATGACACAAGAGATATGCTACATAGCATGTTTTCTAGGGGACATGTCCTGTGTTTTTCCCATTCATGGAAGAATATTTTTTTTCTTAAGTACACATTCTGTATTCTCAATAAACGTCGGGTGATGGCATGGTCATGGGTCAAACTGTGCGATAAAGAACATGGGTTTTTTTTAAATAGTACACAGAGTGTACTTTGAAGTACTGTTTATTCACTTTTTCACTGGAAGACCCCATGTGTTCTTTCCATGTATATGTACACACCGATGTGGATAAATATGAGTACACAAAATTTTCTATGAAGTAGATTCTATGTATATTTTCCAGCCTAGTAGTTTGGGGTATTTTGTGACCTAGAAATCAGAATTGGGTGTGTTATTAGTCAATTATGAGCATTATTCCTTCATAGATAACAATGGTGGAATCCTATTGATATTTATAGGTCATATAAATTGTGTTTTTAAGGTTTATATATATATGGATAGGTTCTTCCACTGATTATCGAGTTCATTTGCTATCATATTGTGAGACTTGGCATGAATGGTAGGTTGGGTGTTTGAACCATCCTTGTTGTGACCTTTGATCTGAGATTAACAATGAGCTATCTCCTATAAAATATTATTTTTCAGACGTTCCCCTTGTGATACGATGTATTATAGCCAATGTGGCAATGATTCTTGATGCTTCCAAGGATACCATGAGTGATACCTTCGCTTATGTGATGACATATGGAGTTCTTTGTAGGATCACGCTCTTATTTTCCTTTATAAGGATCCATTTTAAAGTATGCCTCTTTTTTCTTTATTCAGTAATACCATGTAGTATTCCTCCCTTACTGTTCACTAAAGATCCTGTATATGATTCCTTTGCTCGTGTATACCTGGAGGATCCTGAGTAAGATTCCCCTTCATTGTTTGACATGAGGGACCCAGTGGGTGCCTATGGTTTGACCCACTCTTAGCTTTTACATCATGTTTTGGTAGATATGGTGTTTGGGTGTTACCTAGAATGTACATCTAACTTGTAATCCCATGGGGATATGGCTATAGTGTTGTGTTGGGTTTTTGGGCCACCCTCACTCGTTTATTTATATCTGACATAATTTTTTTGATGCAACATTGGTAACTAGAGGTGCTTTCAGGTTGGTGGATGTTGAACCTTACGTGAGGTGTCCTTCATTATATTGGAATGCCAAGATGTTTTTTCAGGTATCCATATTGGTTATTGGGATTCTAATACATGATTACCTGAGATATGACTTTTTAGCCATGATAATTCTAATATTTATTGAATACCCAGAGGTACAAATTCAGAATTGGCTGTTAAGACTGAATGTGTATTTTTATATAACGTGATGGAAATGTTATTGGGATGAACATAGGTTATTTATGGTATCTGGATGTTGATCCTTGCTTGATTGTTTCCATAAGACATTGACAACCATAGACTAGAAAGACTGTGAGAGATAATCAGAGGTAATTTGTTATTTATATGATGTTATGTTAGATCCATGGGGTATTGACTATGAGAGATACCTAGAGGTTCTTAGAATTTAATTCATACTGTGTTGGACAAAGGGGGAATTGACCATTAGAACTACATGGAGGTTGTCACTAATTATTAATAATCTATGTTAGACCTGAGTGGTTCAGACAGTGTGAAATGCCCATGTGGTCGTGTGCTATGTTAGACCCGAGGGGTTCAGATTGGGAGAGCATCCCGGGTAGTGACGAGTGGTGGGGATGATTACGCTCTCCTTGTCCTGTGATTGAAATTATTACCCTCTTCTAGTTTAGTTAGGATTGACTGTCATTATACGATGTCCTTATTTATAAGATATACAATCAATATAAAATATCATACTATATAGGTCTTACTATTGGAATACTGAAATCTTGTTGTTATTGGAGGGGAGTACGGGAGAGAAAAGATGTATGATTAGTTTTCACCTATAGTGTTGTAACAAGCTCAGAGATATGATTCTGGTGCTGGCTGAAGTAAGATTTCTATCAATCAGGATTACAGATCCAAGGATTTACTGGTGTTGTGGTTTCATATTTTTTGACACACATACCAATGAATATTCATACATATGTGTATATATGTGATGGAATGGGACTATATATGTGTAAGTATACAATTATTTACATCCATGGTGGAAATTTCTCATTAGACATAGATTACAAGACATGGGTTCAACTGTGGTTTATTTTTTGTTTTCACTACATTTTTTGTATATCAACTAGGATAATAAAGTTTATTTTTAAAGAACTTTAGCATCATAGTTATAGGATTTTTGTCAGGGTGGCCTATTGAGATTATTTCCTAACCCTGCATGAGCACCTCGGCGTACGTTTAGACCTTAGGCCTAATATTGTATTTGAGAACTCATTGCATGGTGGATAGGGATGAGATCTAGTGTTGCCTGATCAAGAAGAGCTTATTGAGTGGTTATACAAATAGGTATAGTGCACTTTGATAGTGTCTGGATATTGTGTATCTGGGTTGGCTCGAATTTAGTAGAAGAGCCCTAAACATTTACTTTTAGTTTATTTTGTACTTGTATCTGTATGGTCCGCTCAGTGGGTGAATAGTATTGTTTTGTATTGTAATATTAGTCCACATTTTAAATAATTTTACTATTATATCATGTTATATTTAAGTTTTTCATTACTTCCACACTCTGTTTACTTTCCACTATTTGCTTACTCTATTATGAGGGCATAATATCACCACTATCACCGTATATGCCCTCGCTACTATTCGAAAGCCTCTAGCGTACGAGGAGGTGCGCATTAGGCATTTTTGTGAACCAAATTAGATCATCATTTTAGTATATTATATGTCATTATGTTACACAAGTGATGTAAAATGGATAATGTCATGTTGAGGAAGTCGTAGTCCACTCATCCATGACTGACATTCTAAATTTTTATTGTGTAAAATGGGTAATTAAAAACATTAAATATTATATTTACATAATGATATTTATTTCATGAATACAATAAAGATGATATTTATGTCGTGTGTTATTAATTAAAACTAACCTTTATAAATTGAATTCCTCACATGCTTGAATCACGTCACTTTGGGGAGGGAGTTATCCACACTACTAGAAATGATGATATCATATTCCGAAAAATGGAAAGCAAAAAAGAAATTGTTATTAAAGAAATAAATAATTAAAAATAAATTTTAAATATAATATATATAATATATAATATATATATAATTTATTTCATCATAATTCCTAACGATTAAATGTTCAAAAAGAATAATTATTAATAATTATTTCTCAGGGTTGTAGTTTAATGTACATGAAAGGTAACTTCATTACCCATTATATGGGAGTGTGTGTGAGTGTATGTATAACACATAGAATAATAAAATATAAAAATATTTAGTATAATGTTGTTATTATATAATATTTGAATATAAATATTTGTGGGTGTGTAGAATGAAAATAAAATAAATTAACATGAGGAAGGTTTCCACCTCTTCTTCGGGTATCTTCTTTTGGATTATATCCAAGTGATTCCATGGAATGATTCATGCTGATGGTGAGTATTATATAATTATTTTAGTGGTTTTTATTATATAATTGATTATATATTTTTAGAAAAAAATTTTACCAATATATGTGAGTAAGTTAGAGGATTGAGTTTATTTTTATAGTGGATGAGGAATGACACACTTCTAAAATTTTGAAAAGGGAATTAAACCCATGTTTTCTCGATTGAATATCTCTCGTATAATGATAAACGTATATATATGGTATGATAGGGTTAAAATATGTACATAAAATGGATTTTGAATAAGTTTTTTTGTCAATATTGTCCTTAAGTTTAACGTTATGTCCCTTGTTAAGAAACTTTTTCTCTTAATCGTTGTAAATAATTTTATTGAATGTCACTTAGGTATTTTATTCAAAAACTAAAATGAAATTTTTATAAATTATAAATTATTATGATTATAAATATTTAATTAATTTTCCCAAATAAAAATCATTGAGGTGGATAATATTAATTCGAATTTAATCTCATAGATTGGATGAAAAAGTGGGTTTTAAATGATTTTTTTTCAAATTATTGATATGTTTTTTATCCAATATGAATGTAAAATTTATTCGAATGACATAAATTATATTAAATGATATAATTTGGATATAATTTTTCTTTTAAAAATAAAAAAATATAAATTATTATTATAAATAAATTATAATAATTTGTCGTTTTGAATAAAAAATGATTATGTTTCAATATTTATCAATAAAATAAAACTTCAATAAAAAATAATATATATTCACTCAGACATTATTTTTTATGTTTTACGTAAAAATCTGAAGTTTATTTTTACATCTTATATATATAAGTATCAAATAGTGTATATAAAATAGGTTCTCCATTAAAAGTCATTAATAGTGCCTTTAAAAAATATTGATTTGTATGAAAATTAATTTGGTTTGTTCTTATATTATGATTATCCAATCTATAAGAGTAATATAAAAAATATTTTATTGAATAATATATATATATATATATATATTTAATTAATATCACTCACTAATTTTAATCAATTCTTTGTGGATAAAACAACATTGTGAGAAAAAAAATTGTTTTTCTTAAAAACAATATATTTAAATTCAATTGGTCATAATATTCATTTATAATAATTTCTTAAGTAATATATTAATTATATATTTTTTTAAACTATATAATTTAATAATTTAGATAACACTATTCCTAACTTCTAATTTAATAGCCACTTTAATCCTTATTATATTAAATTATAATATTTTAATAATATATTGTTGTTCAGTAATACAAGGATTACCTATAAGAGAATATATAGAAAATGGGAATTCATTAATGAAAGGAAATATAACTTAGTTTTTTAATTATAACCTACACGATATTTTTATTTTATTCTAAAATTCAATTGTAATGTGATTTTTAGGTTATCATATTTTCATACATGATTGGTGTAGTGTTTCATACATGCTGTCGAATATAATGCTCATATTTTAGAATTTTAGGTAGCTACATATCCCCCATAATTAAATTTTGTTCTCAAAATATAAACTCAATTATAGAAATATATTGTTTTATATTTTAGGTATTTATATCTCACATCACGAGAAGGGTTTATAAGACATCCTCTAGAAAGGATAAAATGGGATGTATAATGGTCACATGGAAAAAAATTTATCTAGGAATCTAATTAATAGAACATTAGTGGAAAGTGGAGATATTTAATGGAGGACAAGTTTATTTATTTATAGTGGTGATTGAGCTCGTTGATCACCAACAATTAAATGAATAGTGAAAATTTGATGCCCTTAAGGTCATAAATGTATAATGATTTAGAAACCCATTAGTTCAATAAAATAGTTCATATTTCAAAAAATTTATTTTATGATAATCTTTCTAATGTTGAGGAATCATTTTATTAACTATGAGTATAATGAAATATACATACTTGATATATTTCAATAAACAAAATATAATCCATTGTGTTTTTTATTGATAAATTTCCACTTAATCAATTACATAATAAAATGGATTTTGTATAATTAAATATGATATCTAAATAACTAAAATAAAATTTTAATGTATCATATGGTCAATATAAGAGGTAAAAATCAAGCTTTTTATCTTTAAAAATTATCAAAATGTTAATATGGGTAATACATTAATCATTTATGGTAAGAAGTAACACTACATTTCATTATTAATATTTATTTCAACAAACTTTATAGCTAAAAAATTAAACACTAACAATGAAATCATGTAGATTGGTGGTTGGAATTAAATACTTATCATCCTTCTATAATGGATTCATGTCATGCATCCTTTCCGAACATAATGGGTTCCCACATGAAATAAAAGTAGCCATTTTCTAAAATATATTAATCATATTTTAAAAATAAATATGATGGAAATCCTCAAAATTAGGTAAATCACAAAATATCATATTAACTAATGTTTTATATACAACCTAAATATATAAATAATATACTTGTTTTATATCTACAAAGGTCATTCCTTATTCAATGGTTAAACATTGGCCAGTTATTTTCATTGTCTATTAAAATCATTCATAATGGTTAGTAACAGAAATTTGATTATCCTAAACATATCTTCTGAGAGTGTCAACCCTGTTGAGTATTCAAGCATGTTTCCATATACAAGGTGACATAGATTCTATACTGATGCACCATGTCATAGTTAATAACCCTAGGTCCATCTATACTACAACCCCTCCCATGTGTAGTATCCTGACATATATTTATTTCTAAAAAGACCCACAAAATCTCTACCCTATGAAATTTCATGGATGTTATTAAATTGTTATACTCATTGTCTATCTATGTGATATCTTATCTATACTATATATTCTTAAATCTAGTTCAAAATATTTTTTCTAAACATTCTCTAATACCAAATGTAGATACATGACACCATCAATCAAAAATTGGTGTCTACTACTATTACATTGGCATAAAATATACGTAAATCGCATCCTATAGGACTGAAATGTTTCATAGTATTGGTAAAATAGATTTTTTCATGTTTCTTGTGTTACAAATAAATACACTAATTACAACATAATTTTTCTCTTTGAGGATACTAATTTTTTTCTTATCTAGTGTATTGATGCATTTATTTTCTCATAACACTCCATGGGATCATGGGGAAATGAAAAAAATAAGGGAGAGATGAATTTACTTGTTTGGGTAAAGTAAAACAGAACAAATATTGAATACATGATCATTACCATTATTCACAGGTAATAAATAAACACACATTCTATATAATCATTAAACTGAATGGATAACAATATGGAATTTTAATATCTAAAAACATATTCAATATAGTAAATAAACTTAATGAATGAAAAATATGTAATGGTAAAAACAAGTAACAAATTACATTTAAATTGATATATTAGTAAAAATCAATATGGAATGATAATAAACAAAAAACATGTTCAATTTGAAAAAATAAAATGAAAATTAAATTCATCCAATGATATAACGACACAAAATCTAAAGGATAATTAATTAATTCATCTAAATGAAGGTAGTGATTAATTATTTGAAATCATGAATCTAGAACATGAACCACTTAAATGGAGACCTTTCAAAATCTGGTTTATGTCTATGAATATAAACCTATCCATTTTACATAATAACTAAATAAACAAGTTTTTTGAAAAACTATTTTCATATCAGGGGACTACTGATGCTTTGTAGGGATTTAATTATCTAGTACCCAACCAATCGGGCCTGCATGAAATGGTCCCCAGCACATGGATTTCTCATCCAATAAATTCCTCATATGGAATAATCAATATATCATATCATACCTTATTATTGAATAATGTATATAGATTTATCATTATTTCCCCAAATCATCTAATAAATTTTAATGTGAACACCATATGAAAAATTTCATACATTTTATACAATGAACACAACAAGGATATATGATTTGTAATATTTTTGGAAATTCAATGTTAAATCACCATAGGGAATTGAATAATTCAAGGTGGATAACAAAGAAATCATGGAAGTGAATTTCAATAACATCGTTGGCCAAATCAATCATATAACATCCAAAGTAAAAATAAGGATAGTATACATACAGTATAACCCAAGTGAAGTCAAATAAAGTCTTGTTCTCATTGACGAATAAAAATTCTATAAAAATATCTATTAAAACATTATTGGGGAAAATATACATCTTATTTTAATTTTTTGAAAATTATTTTCCTTGAGTGTCCAATTAAAAAAATCATTAAAAATAAGTATTGTATACATACAATGTATGAATCAATGAAATTATCATAGGTAAATTTTTACCAGATTAATGAGGGAAGTGTACATTATTTTTGTAAGTAAAAAGGTAAAAAATGTTCCTTGTTCAAAAAGAAACATAATTATTACATTGAAAAACGTTTATTTATAATGGGTAAATATTTCATTAATAAATTATTTCTTAAATTTTAAAATCATTTTGTGAAAGAATTAAAAAACTGGTTTTTAGATGATAATGGGTTCACTATATAAAGATTGAAATCAATTCATGATTTTGTAAAAATATTTTCTAAAAAAGAATGAGTTACCAAGAATAAGAAAATTGAATTAATACATGAAAATGGCCATGAATAACCTGATGATATGAAAGAGAAATTGACAATTTTAGAAAGAACTATTAATATCTTCTAAAAGAAATATATGTAAAAAAATCAGGAATAAAATGAGACTCTGAAGTAAACCATTCAATTGACCATAACATAGAATTTATATTTAAAAAATAAATAGATGGTGTTTTTCATATGTAAATCTAGATAAATCAAGAGTAAATACAAAAATCCATAGTAAAAAATTGGTTTTAAAACAATATTATTATACTAATGAAAATAATGAAGTAATATAACAAAATTAAGGGAAGTGGTATTTTGAAATTGTTTTCCACTTGGAAATTCATAATTCAAATCCCCTATGACGAAATAATTCAAATTAAAAATAAAAATATCATGAATAATGAATGAATGGTGATATCCCAAGTCAAAGTGTATGCATGTACACCTTATATAAGAAAATAGGAGTACAAATATAAATTATTTCTCATTTAATGGAAATACCATTTTAATATCATTAAAATATTTCATTGGAAAAATAATCATTAAACATTAAAAAGTGTCCCATAATACTCTGAAACATTTTAATCATAAACCGTGTCAATGAATAAAAATAAATTAAATCATTAAATACCTTTGATATACGATTATTTATGATGTAATATATATAAATGGATAGTATATACACCACATAAAATAAGTATGTGGTGAATATTACATTTATCACACATATATAAAAAATTATTTGAAAATTCATTACCTTGAGTCTAACATGTACCTTGTGTCTTTGTATTCCAAAATAATAAAAACATTGAGATTATTTACTTTCTTAATATTCATTTTATGTATTATCATCACTTTTATATCACTTATTTAAATTGTAAAAATAACTATTTTAATAGGGATAGCTCCCTTATCCCCCCTCTCCCCTACTGTTGTAGGCCTCGTCAAGGGTTTCTCTTGAATCCCTTCTCTTCAGGGATGCCGGTGCATCTGATTGTTGTCTCCTATCATTATGTCCATATCTTCTGTCCATCCTTCCTTCATATCAGTTTTTATAACCTCTCTATTTCCTTCTCCAGCCTGCTAATTTTCTCTGGAGGTTTAGTTTTTAGTCATATTTTCATACATTGGTTGTTTCTCCCAATGATGGTAGTTGTTGCATCCCTCGTCAGCTTCGTCCCCTCTCTGACCTCACTTACCATTTCTCCCATACATGTCTGATCTAGATTGATGGGTACTTCATTGTTTTTGGAAAATCCAAATGGTGGTCAAGGGATTTCCAAGTTCTCCTTTGTATTCATGTTCTTGGTTTTGTCATCTAATTTCATTTCTAGCGATATTGCGTTTCTTGGAGGTTCCATCAACTCGTATCCCTACACCGACTCCAAGGCCCTCTCCTCCTATCCCTGTTGGATTTGGGGAAGTGGTTCCTAGAGGATTTTGGGAGGTGGTATCTGGTGGCGATTGATGCTTCTGTCACATACTTATCCATGATTTTATGATGTTTAGGGTCTCACTTCTATGGTGGTGGATACCTATGAGGATTTTCACTTTTGTTTTTAACCTTTTCTACTGGTATGGTTTTGTTATGGATTTTTCATTCCTGGATGATAGTGTGGTTTTAAATAAAGGATAGTACTGGTGGTGTTAAGCCGACGATGGTCTAGTGTCCAGAATTGACTAAACCCGGGGATGAGGGAATTATGTTTCATGTTTGGAGTATGGCGGAGACGTTGATTCTCTCGATAGTGATAATGGTGAGGGATGTTGGTGAAGTCTGCCGGTGGTCTGGTTTGATGCAGATAGTGAGGACATCGGGTAATGTGTGTGAATCGTGGCAGGGTGTGAGGCTTTATTTAATACAGGAATCGAGAGGACCCATTTATCTATTTGGTTGATTCCATCTTAATTTTTGAAGTTATTATTTCATGAATTTTCGGTAGGTCGTATTGGTGGTTGGGTTTTTTTGTATTGGTTTTTGGAGTTTTGAATTTTTAGGATGTATGGGGATCATCAATGTGGGGTATGTGTGGGTTATATATGGTTATTTTTATATGGTTCCTACTTTTACGATAATTTGACTCTTAATAAAATAATAAAAAATGGTGTGTTTTATAAAAAATGGTTTAAACAATTAAGATTATGTCGGTTGTTTTTAACATATTTGGTTTATATGTCAAAAATGACCTTGGTATATCACCTATGGACACATGGTTTTTATATATACTTCTCTATATTAATAATCCTGATATAAATATCATATATATATATATATTATTATTTAAATACCAATCATGAAGTACTGTTATGAAAAATGAATTGACGTTAGAATCATGGATATGGTACGCCATACGTACGCATGAGTAACGTTCCAATTTAAAAATGGTAATTATGAAAAGAATGTAACTGACATTATATATTATAATAATTAATATTAAATAAAAAACTCCTTGTTATTTAATCATATATAAATATATATAGTTTTATTTTTCTGTATAAATAATCACACCATGACGAGGACGCGGTAGTCCACACGTCTATGTCTAACGTTATCACTTTTTACTATGTTAAAAGGGTAATAAATAAAAAGATATATTATTTATCCTAAAAGGTAAATATATAATTAATATGATATAGATTTAATTTATTAAGATGTTTTTAATTAATATTTTCTTTTATACATTCCATTTATCACATGAACGAATCTAATCACTTTGGAGAGGTAGTGGTCCTCACATCAACAAACGATGTTATTGTATTCCTATAAAATGAAAAGCATTGAGGTATAAGTCATATAAGAAGTAAAGAATCATTAATAAATCATAAATATCATATTAATCACATAGAAATAATGTTTCTATTAAACTTTATACCTTTTTTGGAGGTAATGGAGAAAATAATAATAATTGTTCTGTGAGGCGGTAGTTCGACGTACATGAACATTAAGTTCATGACCCATTAGATGGACGTGTGACTGAGAGTAAGTAGAACATATAGAGAATAAATATCTCAGTATAATTTGGGTACTTAGGTTATTATATAATAATGGGATAATAGTATTTTAGGGTGTGTGGAATGAAAATAATATAAGAGAGCTTGAGGAAGGATGTTTCCAATTATTGAGATAACTCCTTTTGGTTTTCATCGATGGGAATCCACACATGGATCTCTATCCATTTTTAGGCATCTATAATTACGTTTTTGATTATTAAGAGATAATTTGTAATATTTTAGTTTATAAAAAGTGTCTTTAGATGTGTTAGTATGTTAGGGAGATAGAATGACTTTTATTGTGGAGGAGTTAAAATCTAGTAAATTTTGGAATATGGTATTAGAAAATTATTTTCACATTGAATGTGGTTATAATTATGGAAAAATAAATAAATAAAAGTGAGTATTGACTCTAAATATGGGAATAAGATGTCTTTTGACATATTTCTAGTTCATTTTGGTCTTTATGAATAAGGTTTTATCTTGTTATGATACTTTTTCTCATAATCATTGTACATAATTTTAATCACATTCACTTGTATTTTTTAAAAAAATTAATATATTAAATGTTTTATGTTATATTGATTCCAAAAATAGTATCCATTTTTACAAACTCTTATCACAGAAGAAGAAGAATTTAATTTAAATTAAATCTCGTAGAGTAGATGATAAAGTGTGGTTTTAATGAAAAAATGGCCAAATATTTGCTATGTTTTTATATCAAATTTCAAAGTGATATTTATTAAAATGAACTAAATTGGAATAAATAATTTAAATTAAAATAATAAATATTTAAAAATAAGAACAATATAATTTATTCTTAATAATGAATCACATGAAAAGTAATTTTGAATTAAAATTCATTATGTCTCACTGTTTATCAAAAAATGAAACCTTAGAGAAAAATAACAGAAATTATCCCTAACACATTTTTTATTTTTATCGTCAAAACTAGATTTTTATTTTTACATAAATAAACTATATATGATAAAAAATTTGAATTTTATATTATTTTACCATTAAAATATGGTAAAAGTGTCTTAATAAACATATTTATTTTTTTGGGAAATATATTTTTTTGTTCATGATTTTTTCTTAACGTATATATTGGATGAATTTAATAAATAATTGATTCTATAGTATATATATCATTAATATCTATAATAATTTGTAATTAGTAAATTTTTTTATTAATATATCATTGTGAGCAATATAATATATTTTTATAAAAACATTCCCTTTTTATACGACTAGTTCTTATATTAATTTAAAATTAATTTGTAACCAATGCATTCAATTTATCTTTGTTTCAGCTATATAATTTTATTATTTATTTAATATTATTCATAACCATTAATTTAATCTCTATGTTATGTCTTATTATTTTAAATGATAATATTTTAATTGGATATTGCTGTTCGGTAAAACATGGGCGTACATGTAATGAAATATATCAAACAAGGACATTGTTGCATGAATGAAATGGTGACATAGTGTTTGTACATATTAAAATTTATATGATCTGTTTATTTTTTTTAAGAAATGCCTGGATCGGTTGTGATCACTGAGAGGGGAGGGGTGAATCAGTGATAACTTTTTCTTTTTATGAATTGTTCCCTTTGGATTATCAATTCAACCTCTGCAGCTGGTTAAAGCCTAGATCTACTCTTTTAGTGGTGTAGTAATAATGAGAGCACAGAACACAGAGATTTACAAGGTTCGGTACAAAGACCTACTCCTTGCCATGTTGGTTACACCCCCCAACACAGATTCTTCACTATGCCAAAAGATGATTACACAGTAATCGGTTACCCCCCCAATTACAAGTTGGTTAAACCCCCCAACTCCACAGCATCATCTTCATCATGGCTTCACTTCACTTCTTCAAAGGTGTTGTTCAAAACTTCAAGTAGCTTCAACAGTCTTCAAAAGATCTCGTTGGTCTTGCTCACAAAAACCCAATCACTTAGAATGATCAGTTCTTTTGTATTCACACACATAAGTGTGTACTCCTCAAAGTTGATCTTCTTCACATGTGCACACATACACTACTCATTCTTTTAATGCACCCACTTGACTTGTCCTTCTTCTTCAATTTATAACCACACAAAGTGTGGTCTTCCTTTGGTGCACACAAGGCACTAAGGCCTCGGCCTTATATTCTTTTGCACACACAAATGGGGTGGCCTTCCTCCTTATGCACACACAAGGCATGCAAGCCTCGGGTCCCCTTCTTGTTTAGCACAAGGCAATGCCTTGTCCTTCCACTACCTTTGCACACACTACCCGAACTCCACCTTCAAAATAGGCGCGCAAGTGGTGCGGCCTTCTACTCACTTAAAACACCACGTTGGGTGTGGGTGTCACTAGCCGCGCAAGTGCACAAGGGGCACAAGGCAGCACACCTCACTGCCTTCTTCAAAAGCACAAGCACAAGGTGAAAGGGCCACTGCCGCGCAAACACCACCTACCACGCAAGTCTGCGGACAGAGAGGGATGCAACCTTGGGCACGCAAGAATGCGGCCTCGGGTTCTTCCTGTCGCGCAAGGGAGTAGGCGCGCAGGGAACTCCTCCTCCTCCTTCACCTCTTTCGCGCAAGAGATGTGCGAAAGGAACCTCACGAAGCAAGAGTTGCTCCGGACTTCACTGCCGCGCAGGGGGCGCGCAAAGCTTCGACTTCGCGAGGCAGAGCACTCGCGGGTCTTCCAAGTTTTTCAGCAGCGTTTCAGCAAGCCTCTTCATGCCTCGGGTGCTCCTTTTATAGGCATAGAAACGCTTCTAAACTTCCGCGTGGGATAAATCTCAAATCCCCGAGATTTTTGGATCTTTAAAAATCTTTCCAAATCTTGTTTTCCTTCACTGTTTCACGAGGGTTCTCATTTTTTAATTTCCTCTACGTGCATGCGACTTAGAACACATGCACGGCCTTCTTCTGATCCAAAACATGCACGCATAAAACATCCCACGGCCTTCGGCAGCTTTGCTTGCCTCGACCTCGACCGAAATTCCTCATTTGTTGCATGCAAGCCAATTTTAAGGCATGGATGTATTCAGTGTAGCCAGACGAGCCGAATGGAGGTCTCGGTTTCGAAAATGGTGGCCGGAAACTCGAAATAGGTCGTCGGATGGCCTCTGGTTCAGCAGCTGCTCGCGGGAGACTTCGGCTTGAGCTCGAGGTTGAGGACGAAGCCGGGGCCGTCGGATCAGATCTTCAACGGCCTGGATTAGATCGCGACGTCGCGGATCAGATGTGTGGCGCAGATCAAGCGCGTGATCAATCGAGCGGCTCAGATTCACTCCCGGGAAATTTTCCGCGTCCCACATCGAAACGGGGCGCGGTTTTTCCGCAGCTTATTAACTAAGCGCTCCCCCAACTGGCTCAGTTGAATTCTCTCCCTCCACGGTGCCGCCCCGCACCGTGTTCTCCCTGCGGGCGCGCTCTGCGCCCACTATGCCTCCTGCGGGCGCGCCCTAGCGCCCACTATGCACACTGCGCTCCTCCGGGCGTGCCCCAGGCGCCCATGCAGTGTCTGCGGGTGCGCCCCTGCCGCCCTGAGCTCGCCCCACGGGTTCCCCCTTGGGCGTGGCGCCTTAGGCCCACATGAGCCTTGGGGTTGAACCCACAAGGTGCTCACGGGATGGCCATATTTTTTGGCAATGTATAGAATAAGACTTTGTCAAAAACAAAGTCCTCCATGAGTATAAGCCAAATGCCAAGCCACTCCAAGCCTTCTTCCTCTCTTCTTCATCATTTGAAATTCCTCCATTATCTTCAACGTATATTCATTACTTAGGAATGGAATTCCAAACGGTTCATCATCAATTATCTTCTTCATCTCCTATTCCATATGTGTTCAATACTTAGGAGGGACTTCTTTAACTGAATCTCATAAATCACATATAATTCTTCAATGAATCTTCATTGATCTAATCAGAGATCAATTGGAACTTCTTCAGATTCACATGCACTAAGTGTTAGTGCATGGACTTCTTTCAATCTACTTCACCCACTCAGTGGTTGTGGATGGATCATCTTGCTTCTTCAACTCCCCATGCATTGTAGTGACAATGCATGGTCTTCTAACATTGTTGTAACATTGTATCTAGTTGATACAAGTTCTTGGAGCTTTAAGAACAGCTCAACAATCGTCTGATTTAATGCTTCTGTAATCATCAATCTTCAAGATGTACTTCATCAGATGGCACACCATGAAAAGTTATTGAAAACAAATGCAATTACTTCACTTGGGCACAACAATCTCCCCCTTTGTATTTGGTTGTCAATACTCCGAAGCACACTGATAGAATGTCGTGTGCCTTGTGCCTGATGATTTCTCCCCCTTATTGGCCAACAAATGCAAAGGGATGAATGAAAGCCATACTCATAGTATAGAGCTTCTGGAACCTGCACATCTCCAACTACCAATGCTCCCCCTCAGGGGATGCACTCATCTCCTTCAATTCCCTGCATGTAAGTACAAGAAAACAAAAAAAAATAGGGAATAAGGAGGGACCTTCTTCTTCCTCAAGTGAGAGTAGAAGGCTGAACATGAAGTTTCAGCCTCAACTCAACAAATCATTCCGTAGGCATAGCTTTAGTGAAAATGTATGCCACTTGATCTTGAGTAGGAATGTAGTCTAGCTTGATGTCTCCACTGGTGACCCTTTCTTTGATGAAATGATATTTTATATCAATGTGCTTGGATCTGGAGTGTTGGATAGGATTCTTAGACAACCCAATTGCACTTTGATTATCACATAAGATCCTCAATGGTTTTTCAGCTTTAATCCTCAAATCTGATAGCTGCACCTGCATCCAAATCATTTGAGTACATGCATGTGTAGCGGCCACATACTCTGCTTCAGCTGTGCTCAATGTTACAGAATTTTGTTTCTTGCTGTACCAGCTAACACATCCTTCTCCCAGAAAGAAGGTTCCACCAGATGTGGATCTTCTATCAGTGCAATCACCAGCCCAATCAGCATCTGTGAATCCCAACAACTGTATGTTTGCACTGTGTTTGTATAAGAGTCCATAGTTGAGGGTTCCTTTAACATATCTCAGGATTCTTTTGGCTGCAGTTAAATGAGATTCTTTTGGATCACTTTGGAATCTGGCACACAAAGTCACTGCATATGCTATATCTGGCCTTGAAGCCGTGAGATAAAGTAGACTGCCAATTATTCTTCTGAACTCTTTCTGATCAACATTGTTGCCTTCTTCATCCTTGCATAGCTTGGTTCCGACAGAAATGGGTGTGGAGACTTCCTTTGAACTTTTCATTCCAAACATTTTCACTAAGTCCCTTGCGTACTTTTCTTGTGAAAGAAATATGGGGTTTTGTCTTTGTTCCACCTGAAATCCTAGAAAATATGTCATTTGACCAAGCATTGACATTTCAAAAGTTCTTTTCATCTGCTCAGAAAATTCTTCACATAGTCCTTCCTTGTTACCAGCAAAAATGATATCATCCACATAGATAAAGATTATGAGGGTACCATTGGCCATTTCTCTGACATAGAGGTTACTGTCAACTGTTCCTTTGACAAATTTCATGTCTTTAAGACAACCATCCAATTTTGAGTACCAGGCTCTAGGGGCCTGCTTCAATCCATACAAGGCTTTTCTCAATCTGCACACCATACTACCATCTTTGTCCAGCAAAAATCCCTCTGGTTGTTCAATATACACCTCTTCTTCAAGATCTCCATTCAGAAATGCAGATTTCACATCCATCTGATAGACCTTGTATTGCTTGTGTGCTGCAACTGCTAAGAACATTCTGATAGTTTCCATTCTTGCAACTGGTGCAAAGGTTTCCTCAAAGTCGATTCCTTCCATTTGTGAATATCCTTTGCATACAAGTCTGGCCTTGTTTCTGGAAAGTTCTCCCTTTTCATTGAGTTTGTTTCTAAACACCCACTTTGTCCCAATAACATTTTTATTTTTGGGCCTTGGCAAAAGATCCCAAGTGGAGTTCTTTTCAATTTGATTGAGTTCCTCATGCATAGCTTGTATCCATTCCTCATGTACAACTGCTTCAGCCACTGTGTGAGGTTCAACATGAGAATCCAGTGCAGTCTGATCTTCCAATCTCAATCTTCTTCTAGTTCTTACTGAGGACTGTAGGTCTCCAAGGACATTTTCTGTGTCAACATGCTTCTTCAATTTATTGTATCTTCTTCTTCCATTTTCATTGCCTTCATCTTCATCACTGTTATATTCAGAGTTGATCTCACCAGCAGTTGGTGTTGGCTCAGGTAATTCTGCATTCTTCTGTTCCAAGGCTTTGTCATTCTTTGAGTCATCATCATCCACAGTGTGTGGTTTGGTGTTGTTTTCAATTATTATGACATCACTGCAGTCAATCATTTTATTCAACCTCTTATTCCAGCATCTGTAGCCTTTTCCATTAGGTAGGTAGCCCATAAAGATTCCTTCTTCACCTTTTTCTTCAAACTTTTCCAGATTGATGTTTTTAATCTTGATGATGCAGGGACTGCCAAAGACTTTGAAATATTTAACAGTTGGTTTTCTGTTAAACCACATTTCATAGGCTGTCGTTTGTGTTTCTGGTCTCAGGAGACATCTGTTCTGTATGTGTATAGTAGTGCATACTGCTTCTCTCCAGAAAAACTTAGAGATATCATGCTCAGCTAACATAGTCCTCCCCATTTCAACTATGCTTCGATTCTTTCGTTCATCCACTCCATTCTGTTGTGGAGTATATGGTGTACTATATTGATGTTTGATTCCATGCTTGACCAGATAGCTTTCAAAGACATCACCGGTATATTCTTTTCCGTTGTCTGATCTTACTTTCTTGATGCAGAGCTCCAGTTCCTTCTCAGCCTGCCTTCTGAAAGTCTTGAACATCGTGATTGCCTCTGACTTGTGTTTCATGAACATGACATTGGTCATCCGAGTGTAATCATCAATGAAGGTTATAAAATAGAAATCTACTCTTGTAGACTTCTGTCTCATTGGTCCACATATGTCTGTATGGATGAGTTCAAGAGGTCTAGTAGACATGATATCAACTCCTTTGTGTGACCTATGGGTCAGTTTTCCCTTCTGACATGTGTCGCAGACTTCATCTCTTTCTCTCTTTAATTTGGGTAGATCTCGTACAACATTGTACTTCAGAATTTTACTCATACTCCTTTGACCAAGATGGCCAAGTCTTCTATGCCAGAGGTTGTTTTCATCTTTAGAGCTAAGAAAACAAGAATTGATGGGATCACCAATTTGAAATAGATTTCCAGTGGTTCTTCTTCCTTGAGTGATGATTTTTCCATCCTTTGAGCTCTTGATGATGCATGAGTCTTTCTGGAACAACACCTCATGTCCATCATCACATAATTGACTTACACTCAGTAGGTTGTGCTTTAATCCTTCAACAAACAACACATCATTGGATTTTAGATTTGTTGTTGCAATCATAGCCTTTCCAACTCCCTTGATTTTCAGAGAACGATCATTTCCAAACACCACGGTTCCTCCCTCATGACTTTCAAGGTTGCTTAGAATTTTTGTATCACCAGTCATGTGGGATGAGCATCCACTATCAAGAATCCATGACTTGGTTTTACTGCTGGCTTTTAGAGCCACTTCATCAAAGCATGTGATTTCATCATTGGTTTCTTGAATGCCTTTCCCTTTCATGTCTTTGACTTTTTGTTTAGGAAGAGTTGTCATACATTTATCAGCTCTATGACCCTGTTGGTCACATCTTCCACAAGCTTCACTCAGGCAGTCAAATGTGTTCTGAGTTGGTGGTTTTGATGCTTTCTGCAAAACACTCTGGGTGTCAGGATGTCTACCCCTTGACTCATGCCTCATGTTTGGACGAGACATGTTATACCAGCATGCATAGGCCTTATGTCCAAACACACCACAACACCAGCAGTAGCCTCTGAACCTTGACCTTCTTTGTTGATAAGAGTCATGTTGTAATTTTCTGTCCAAGATTTGAGTTGTCCTCCCTGAGGATTTCCTTTCTTCCATTGAAGATGATTTTACACAGATTGGTTCATGCCATGTTTGTCTCAATTTCATCTTTGAACCTGCATTGTTAGAAATAACAGATGTATTTTGAGATTTACTTAGTGGTAAATCGACCTGCCTCTGAGCACCAGCATAAGATGATTCTGCCTTGACCTCAACAGCCTTGTTGAAGTCTTCTCTCATCTTTGTCAAGCTATTCTGTGCTTCAATCCACTTGGAATGTGTCAGTGATTGCTCTTCTTCTTTGAGGTGAAGTTTCTCCTCAAGATCTTTTGCTATCTTGTCCAACTCAGCTACCTTCAGTTTGTGTCTCTTGATTTCATCAATGTACATTGTCTCTTTCTTCATACATTCTTCCAACTCCTCAGTCATCCTTTTGGTTTCCTTTTGTAACAATCTCTTCTCTTTCTTGAGTCCAGTGTTCTGTTCAAGGCAAGCCACTAATTCATCTTTCAATCTGTATTCAAGCTCTGTTCGTTCACATTCATCATCTTCACTTCTGCAGGTATCAAACCCTTTTTCTACATGAGCCATAAAATTCATTTCATCTTCTGATTGACTGGCTGAAGTAGAGTCTGATTCTTCCTCTTTGCTTACATAGCTTCTTCTTTCACCTGGAACGAACCTTTTCTTTCTTACACATGATTTGTTTCCTTCTCTTGGGTATCTACTCCATTTCTTCTTTTGTGACTTCTCATCTTCAACTTCTGGAGCACTATATCTCTTCTAGGGGCAGTTTACAGCAAAGTGTCCGATGTTATTGCAATTGAAACATCTCGATGGTGATTTCCCTTTTCCCCTGGATTTAGTTTTTCCAAACCTTTTAGAAAAAATAGAAATAATCGTGTTGAGATCTTCATCCTTTTCTTCATTGTCAGTATCACTTGATTCTAGGACTTCGTCATCTTTTATCTTGAGTTGTCTCATGGCCTCAAAAGCCATCTCATCCTTGATCTTCTTCTTGAATACTGGGATCTTCCTCATTTCATATGCAATGAGAATGTTGTGTAGTTCATCAAGAGAGAGATCATCTCTGTCTTCTAATGCTGAGACTTTGGGGTCAAACCTGTCAGGAAAATTTCTCATAAGTTTTTTAACAATAGTGGAGTCCTCCAACTTTTCTCCAAAGCCCCGAATGTTACTGACAATTTCATTGACTCTTGTGAAATAATCATCAATATTTTCTTCTTCTCCCATCTTGACATCTTCAAACTTGCTTCTCCAAATCTGTAATTTGGCTTCCTTGACTTTCGTGTTGCCTTCATAACTACTTTCCAATTTGTCCCAAATTTCTTTAGCATTCTTGAGTCCCATGACTTTTGTGTATACCTTTTCTGAGAGTGACATAAGAATGGCATTTTGAGCTTTACCATCAACTTCCATATTTCTTTTCTCATCGAGTGTCATAGCAGCATCATTAGCAAGAGGAGGGAATCCAAATAAGGCTGCATTTCTAACTTCAAGGCCGAGAGATAGAAGGTAGGGTAACATCCGATTCTTCCAGCTGTGGTAATTCTTTCCATCGAATGTAGGAACACCCCTACTATTAACAGAATTCAGATTGTCCATCTTCTCAGAAGTAGATCCTTACAGTGGCAACCTCGCTCTGATACCACTTGAAATTCCTGGATCGGTTGTGATCACTGAGAGGGGAGGGGTGAATCAGTGATAACTTTTTCTTTTTATGAATTGTTCCCTTTGGATTATCAATTCAACCTCTGCAGCTGGTTAAAGCCTAGATCTACTCTTTTAGTGGTGCAGTAATAATGAGAGCACAGAACACAGAGATTTACAAGGTTCGGTACAAAGACCTACTCCTTGCCGTGTTGGTTACACCCCCCAACACGGATTCTTCACTATGCCAAAAGATGATTACACAGTAATCGGTTACCCCCCCAATTACAAGTTGGTTAAACCCCCCAACTCCACAGCATCATCTTCATCATGGCTTCACTTCACTTCTTCAAAGGTGTTGTTCAAAACATCAAGTAGCTTCAACAGTCTTCAAAAGATCTCGTTGGTCTTGCTCACAAAAACCCAATCACTTAGAATGATCAGTTCTTTTGTATTCACACACATAAGTGTGTACTCCTCAAAGTTGATCTTCTTCACATGTGCACACATACACTACTCATTCTTTTAATGCACCCACTTGACTTGTCCTTCTTCTTCAATTTATAAACACACAAAGTGTGGTCTTCCTTTGGTGCACACAAGGCACTAAGGCCTCGGCCTTATATTCTTTTGCACACACACAAATGGGGTGGCCTTCCTCCTTATGCACACACAAGGCATGCAAGCCTCGGGTCCCCTTCTTTTTTAGCACAAGGCAATGCCTTGGCCTTCCACTGCCTTTGCACACACTGCCCGAACTCCACCTTCAAAATAGGCGTGCATGTGGTGCGGCCTTCTACTCACTTAAAACACCACGTTGGGTGTGGGTGTCACTAGCCGCGCAAGTGCACAAGGGGCACAAGGCAGCACACCTCACTGCCTTCTTCAAAAGCACAAGCACAAGGTGCAAGGGCCACTGTCGCGCAAACACCTCCTGCCACGCAAGTCTGCGGACAGAGAGGGATGCAACCTTGGGCGCGCAAGAATGCGGCCTCAGGTTCTTCCTGTTGCGCAAGGGAGTAGGCACGCAGGGAACTCCTCCTCCTCCTTCACCTCTTTCGCACAAGAGATGTGCGAAAGGAACCTCACGAAGCAAGAGTTGCTCAAGACTTCACTGCCACGCAGGGGGCGCGCAAAGCTTCGACTTCGCGAGGCAGAGCACTCGCGGGTCTTCCAAGTTTTTCAGCAGCGTTTCAGCAAGCCTCTTCATGCCTCGGGTTCTCCTTTTATAGGCAGAGAAACGCTTCTAAACTTCCGCGTGGGATAAATCTCAAATCCCCGAGATTTTTGGATCTTTAAAAATCTTTCCAAATCTCGTTTTCCTTCACTGTTTCACGCGGGTTCTCATTTTTTAATTTCCTCTACGTGCATGCGACTTAGAACGCATGCACGACCTTCTTCTGATCCAAAACATGCACGCATAAAACATCCCATGGCCTTCGGCAGCTTTTCTTGCCTCGGCCTCGACCAAAATTCCTCATTTGTTGCATGCAAGCCAATTTTAAGGCATGGATGTATTCAGTGTAGCCAGACGAGCCGAATGGAGGTCTCGGTTTCGAAAATGGTGGCCGGAAACTCGAAATAGGTCGTCGGATGGCCTCTGGTTCAGCGGCTGCTCGCGGGAGACTTCGGATTGAGCTCGAGGATGAGGACGAAGCAGGGGTCGTCGGATCAGATCTTCAACGGCCTGGAATAGATCGCGACGCCGCGGATCAGATGTGCGGCGCAGATCAAGCGCGCGATCAATCGAGCGGCTCAGATTCGCTCCCGGGAAATTTTCCGCGTCCCACATCGAAACGGGGCGCGGTTTTTCCGCAGCTTATTAACTAAGCGCTCCCCCAACCGGCTCAGTTGAATTCTCTCCCTCCACGGTGCCGCCCCGCACCGTGTTCTCCCTGCGGGCGCACTCTGCGCCCCCTCTGCCTCCTGCGGGCGCGCCCTAGCACCCACTATGCACACTGCGCTCCTCCGGGCGTGCCCCAGGCGCCCATGCGGTGTCTGCGGGTGGGCCCCTGCCGCCCTGAGCTCGCCCCACGGGTTCCCCCTTGGGCGTGGCGCCTTAGGCCCACATGAGCCTTGGGGTTGAACCCACAAGGTTCTCACGGTCTGGCCATATTTTTTGGCATAGTATAGAATAAGACTTTGTCAAAAACAAAGTCCTCCATGAGTATAAGCCAAATGCCAAGCCACTCCAAGCCTTCTTCCTCTCTTCTTCATCATTTGAAATTCCTCCATTATCTTCAACGTATATTCATTACTTAGGAATGGAATTCCAAACGGTTCATCATCAATTATCTTCTTCATCTCCTCTTCCATTTGTGTTCAATACTTAGGAGGGACTTCTTTAACTGAATCTCATGAATCACATATAATTCTTCAATGAATCTTCATTGATCTAATCAGAGATCAATTGGAACTTCTTCAGATTCACATGCACTAAGTGTTAGTGCATGGACTTCTTTCAATCTACTTCATCCACTCAGTGGTTGTGGATGGATCATCTTGCTTCTTCAACTCCTCATGCATTGTAGTGACAATGCATGGTCTTCTAACATTGTTGTAACATTGTATCCAGTTGATACAAGTTCTTGGAGCTTTAAGAACAGCTCAACAATCGTCTGATTTAATGCTTCTGTAATCATCAATCTTCAAGATGTACTTCATCAGATGGCACACCATGACAAGTTATTGACAACAAATGCAATTACTTCACTTGGGCACAACATTTTAAAATAGTAATTATACTATAATTTATAGGGAAATTATATTTTTTATATATTGTTGGTGTTGTCTGTCAAACATTCTATTCAATATAATTTTTTTTATTTTATAATTTCGTTGTGCTTCAATATATCCACAGTAGATAAAATGTATATTTGCAATTGGAACTCTATTAGGGTAATATATTATTTAAAATTTCAGATTTTTAAATTCTACATCATGAGAATGGTTTGATAAACATCCAGTAGAAAATAATGACTGTTTTGTAAAAAAGCTCATGTGGACTAACATGTAACTGGGCCTCTATGTATGATAAAATTAGTGGAATGTAGAGATACCTACATGGAGTAATAGTGGTATTTTTTATATGTGTTATTAAGGTAATTTATCACAAAAAAGTGAATGATAATTTGAAGGTTGATGGCATCATCTTCATAAATTCTTCATTATTTATAAAATCATTAGTTCAGGATAAATTCAGGTATAATGATAATATTTATTTATATATATTTATAATAATGATGAGTCCTTTTAATGAACTTGAATATAGGGAAATATACTTACTAGATATATTTCAATTAAGAAAATTTCATCATTTGGTTAATCTACTATCATTTTCCAATTCCTTCATTACCTCATGAAATTGATATCAAAAAATTAACTTTTATTTTCGATGCACTAAAATACACTTTTAATAGATCATAAGGCCCATAAAATAGTGAAATGTCCACCTATTTATTTCTAAATATTCTTCAATGATAATTTTTTAAATAAACTAATTTATAAACCTAAAAATTGACAACATGTAATTACCATTAATATTTATTCATTATATTGCTTAACTAGAAAAATTACACATTAAACACAACATTTAGTAGATAAATGTTTGGAATTAATCCCTTCTCATCTTTCAGTTAGGGGTTTAAGTGTCATATCATTTCCATACATAATTTTTAGTCACATGTAATACATCTTTTCATTTTTATAAACATAAAAAATATTATTTTGAAAATATTAATGATATTAATCATTGAAATAATGTTAATCATTATATCAAATTTTACTATGATTTTTAGTACTAACTTACTACAATAATACTTAAAATAATTTATTTCCACATATGTCAATCCATCATATAAATTTTACCCTGGGCTATTCATTTTCATTATCAATTTAATACCTTCATAATGGATTGTAATGAAAATGGGTGTTATCCTAAGAATATCCCAATAGAGTTTCAAACCTGGTTAACAGGAAGGACTGTTGTCATCTACCAGTTTTTGTTAAGTTAGGACAGTCCTACATTGTTATTATTTTTACCACTAGGTATATATGTACTAGAACTAGATCCACTTATAGTAACCATAAATGAATTATTTTATTTAACGACACACATTATATATACATTACAAAAAATATAGGATTTTCTTCTATTCATATCTGCAAATACTATCTTAGGGTTATGTTATCAAACATATGCTTTCCCAAATCCAGTTACCAGGATTAATACAAAACATTATTTGATACCAACTATAGCGACCTGACCCTAGTATGTTCAGATGTGGTGTTTACAACCATTACAATAATATAAGATAATTAAAATAACATCCCAAATAACAATACTATTTTTTAGTATTGGAAAACTCGAAACATACATGAGTCTTGTATTAAACATGAATAAAATAATGAAAAAAATAAATATTTTCTTTGAGGATAATATTATTCTTCCATAGGACATAATATTTCATATCATTCATAGAAGACATTAAATAATATTAGGGTAAGGGAAAAAAAATTTTTGAGCCCAAATTCCCAGCAAGGGTAACGTACAACTAAAGAATCAATGAATCAACGAGAAAAATCATTAAAGAAATGTTATAACTAATGATATAATACATATAATAAATAAATTTAATGGACTAAAAATATGGAAGTTAAAAACTAAAAACACATTCCATATAGTCAATAATGTAAATGGATGAAAAATATGTCAGGGTAATAATAGAAAAAAAATTCCATTCAAAAACCAATGTAATGAAAAATAAATATGACAGGGTATGAAAAAAAAATAATTCCATGATATTCAATATACTTTTAATGAAATTAATCCATATATATGTTGTAATCACCCACTTATTCTCATTGGATTGATAGCACAACGAGTCATTACATTGCCTTAAGCGACATCCCTAAGACGTCGAAGGCTGGAAATAAATGTTGAAGAGTTTCAAATACATGTTGGGGTGACTAAACCATTAATAAATAAAATAATTCACCAAAACCCTTTTACTTAATGATTCATGAACAAAAGAAAGACAAATCAACAACTTTATTTATCTCAAACACACATCAAAGTGTGAAATAGTGGAAATCCAACCAAGAATCAAAGTACATAGGGGATAAACAAATCAAGACTATAAAAACACCCCAAGACTCTATGATCCACAATATAAAAGATCCATAATCTCTGAACATCCCAACGATCGAGAGGTAATGCAAAAAATGTGGGAACAGTTACTTTTTCTGGTGTCCTAGAAGATAACAGGTGCAAAATCTCCAAAGAGAAAAAGCATGGGTTAGTATAAAACTCAGTCAGTTTTCCCCAATTAAATCCTTTCTCAAACTACTATGATTGAAAAGTTATCCACAATTATATATAATAGTTTATGTGAAACAATTTTCCAAAACATTTTATTATAAAATATAATCAATTTCATAAAAACGTTTGCAACCATGTGAAAACAAAACTAAATGAAACCAATTTTTATTATGTTATTTTTTTAGAAATATAACTAATTAATGAATTAATTAATTTTACAATATCCATTTTTTGATTAACCTAACCATTCCAAAAACCCATGCAACCAAAAATACATGTTATGTGACGATAGTTCCATACACATGAGAGGTTCTTCATCGATCTACCAAGTCATCACAAGGTAATTATATCCTATGTTACATGTGAATTTTGGAATTGAGTAGAAGTTTGTATTTCAATGAATCCAAAGAAACGAAATATGAAAAGACACAACAATATTCCAATAGATCATGCCAGAAAAACCATTTCAATAAAATCACATTTTTATTCAAAACAATTTCTCATTAAAATCACTTAAATGCCAAACCATATAAATAAAATAAAATCTTTATTTAAAACCACTTTCTCATCAAATCATTTAGAAATTTCAGATTTCCAATAATTTTAAATAATAATTTGAAATCTGGGAAACTAAATCACTTCACATGACAATTCATCAAGATTACATTATTTCACCAAAATGATAAATCATAAAAAAGAATATTTATTCAAGGAATTAAACCAGGATTTCCAAATTAGTATAATTATTCATAATTAATTTAAAACTAATAAAATCAATTATATCATGAGATGTTGAGAGTGAATCACCATACCTCGATGGTTTTGATATAAACCCCAATGAACTAAGAACACACAAGAAAACTGGGTCGATTCTCCAGGTACTTGCCTTAGAGCTCTTATCCTAGAAATATAAATTCAAAATATCATCATATTCGGCATCAAAAAACCAATATATACTCCAAACAGGTGTATATATAATATAACATGTGTTGAGGAGGAGTATATCTAAGTAGATCTAAGAAACAAATCAAGAATGAAGAAGAACGATCACATACCTCAAGAATATGGCTATGATTCACCATGGAAATATTTCAGATTGATTCCATAAAGCTTGTGAGAGGGTATCCTATGATAAGGGAAGGGAAATAATGAGTAATGGTTCCTTATGAGAAAAAAAAGAGCCACATAATTGAAAAAACTTGTGAGATAAACTTTTTTAGGATCTCACTTAAACAATCTGCACAATGAGTTCGCACTATTAGGAAAACTGTTTGATAACCATCCATTAGCTACTACATCAAAAGACCCTCACATGGCTTCCTCACATGGTCTCCCTAAGATTCCTCCAACCATGTGGGGGACACTACCTCAAGGGGAAACCACACATTTTGGCCACAAAATTAGACAAACTATGTGCCGCCCGTGCGACTTCAAATTTACATCAAAACAACTTCTAATGTTCTCCCAAATCTCTCATCCATCACCCTTATTCATTGTAACCATGAAAGGAATCAAGTAACAGTTACATAACCGAAACCATGTGTACTAAATTCTACCCACTGTTGGCCTTTTTTTCCTCAAAAAGAAGAAAACATTTTCTGGCCACGACACATTCATTCACTTCTCACATTCCCATGTCGATTCCTGAATTCGATCTTGCTGCCATAAAACCCACACTAGTCAGATGATTTTTTCGTGAAAAAATTTTCATTCCTAACTACAATCCATACAAGGATAAGTATTGGCAAAGCATCCAACTCTAGGTCTACGTGATCCTATAAGATCACATGGTTAGGATTAGGATGATACTTTTTCATCTAAGATAAATGGGACACATTATGCACTGAAATGAATTGTTTCTTTAATTATAACCAATATTACACCTCCATGATCCATTAAAATATATCAAAAAGGAATATGTATCTAGGGTATAGCTTTCCCTACATCTCTAAACAACCATGTCCAAGGATTTCAGATATCTTAAAGAATACATGATCACCCACAACGAACAAAAACAGTCCTCTATGGTGATATGCATATGATTTCTGATGACTCTGATCCGTATCCACCCTCTTTCGGATTAACTTAATCTTATCCATTGTTCTTGGGACATGGCTCGACCCAACTAGTGATGTTTCACCCATTTCCACCTAACATAGTGGAGAATGACAAGGAGACTCATAAAATGCTTTAGATGGAGAAATGCCTATTGAGGCCTGACAGCTGTTGTCATATGAGAACTCCACCAAGGCTATATGAACTTCCTATGAACTAAAAAAATCCATTACGCATGTCTATAACATATCGTCCAACATTGGTTTCGTCTGCTTATATATCCCATCAGTTTGATGATGATACATCGTTCTTATAGTCAGTTGAGTCTCAAGGGATTGCTCTGTGATTTTCTAGATATGATATGTGAACCTAATGACAATAACTGTGACTATTTAATCTAAAACTCTGAGACAATTTACCACATTTTGGATATAGAATTTGGATAAATCCTCCATGATATTATTTTGAAAAATAGTCATTTAATGGTGTGGAATGGTAAGATGATCCTCTATCACCCAATGGAATCATGCTTTCTAATTGTTCTTGGATGGCCTGTAACAAAATACATTTCTATAATCTCCCATTTTTATACTAGGATATGTAATGAGTGGAATATTTCCATTGGTCTCTGATTTTCTTCATTAACCTGATCACAGGTTATGAACCTCAAGACAAACTCAGCCATCTTTCATTTCTTTCATATCCACTAAAACTACACCTTTAATGCCTTATACATATTCTATGTACCTGTATATGGCACTAATATCGAATATTTATAATAATTAATGAGTTGATTATAAAATTCCATTGGTAAAACAATCTGATCTTTGAAACACAATACTGAAGTCCCATGAGGATTCCATCCCACAATGGTCTCCCCACCATGGAGTTTCTAACACATAACCTAACATTCTGCATCAGATGTTTATGTCTCATCGACCATATTTACCAAATTAGGAACACGCATAACTAAAATGAAAACAACATCATCAACTTGGTATATACATTCGTCATGCATGTTGTCTAGGACCGACAACAACATTCATTCATCTACAACATCATTCCCCAACTGAGCGTATGACTTTCTACACATTACAATGGCCACTGAATTCCCTTTTCCTAGTGTATACTTCAAGTCAATGTCTATCATTTGGAGATACTCTATCCATATTGTTTTCTTTAAATTCAAATCACACTGTAAGAAAATGTGTTGTGAGATTTTATGATCTATAAACACAAAAAAATTAACCCCAAAGAGATAATGTATCCATGATTTCAATACATTGACGACTACAGCTAACTACAAATATTATGTTGGGAAAAAATTCTCATGCACCATCAGTTTCCTTGAATCATAAGAAACCATATGGTCATCTTGTATTAGGGCACAACCAAACCCAGATGCTGAATCATTATAGTACACCACATACCCCTATCATGATTCAGGGAAAATCAATATAGGTTCTAATGTGAGATGAAATTGTAGTTCCTAGAAATATTTCTAGAATTATTCTACCTACTGGAATGAAGCTTTCTTTCTTTGTTCAAGTTGTCATTGGTGAATCTCTTCGTGAGAAATCACACACAAAGTGTTGGTAGTATCCAGGTATGCTAATGAAACATTGAATCTTAAATACATTTTTCATTTGATTCCATGAGATAACAACTTTTATCTTTATGGTCAATAGAAATTCCTTCTTTAGATTTGACATGGCCAAGAAACCATACATCATGTATCCTAAAATCACACGTTGATAATTTTTCCTAAAAACAGTGTTCTATCATGATTATTTTCATTTTTTCTAGTTGTTCCTAATGGTCAGACCTTATCATTAAATACACCATGATGTTGTTGCCAAACACCACAACAAAAGAATCTAGATATCCCTGAAATATCTGATTCATCAAATCCATGATGATGGATGGTGCATTAATTAGACTGAAAGGCCTTATTAACAATTTTCTAGTGGACATATCTGCGTATAAAAATGCCTTTAGAATATCTATCTTCCGAACTCGTAATTGGTGATAACCCGATCACAAGTAAATCGTAGAAACCACCAAGCTCCACATAATTTATCAAACATATCATCAATGCATAGAAGTCAATATCTATTCATTATCATAACTTGGTTAATCTTACCATAATCAACACACAACCGTAGAGTTTCATCTATCTTCTTCATGAACAAATCGATGATGCTCTAGGAGATGTACATGGTTGAATGAAACACTTAAATTCTAGAAACACCAACTACACATTAAATTCCCATAACTCTACTGGTCCCATATTATAATATAGAAGGTAAATAGTACTAGTCCATAGAATAAGATCATTAATAAAATAAAATTCTTGTATGGGAGGTAACCCTAATAAATTCTCTGGAAATAGGTCTGAAAATTGATCAAAACTTCTATAAATCTAATTCCATAAACTTCTTCCATTTATGATAAAGTCAAAAAATCCAACTAGTAAGATATAGTTCCCACAGACAGTTCCAACCTTGTCTTTTCACCATTCTTTACCATATTTTATCCTTTGAAGAGATGTTCGATGCTGTCATCTATCATGAAACTAAATGTTCTACTATAATGGTCAATTTAAGCCTTGATCATTGTAATCTAATCCATACTGAGAATTAAATCATAGAAATCAATCTCCAAAATAGATAAGTTTCATTTTTTTCTCAACTCCAACTATAGTCCTTGAATATGCTATACACCCAAATGTTACACATTCCCATTCAATGAGAATTGATTGATGTTTTAACACAGATGTCACAATTTCCAGATTTAAACATAGTAAGTCAATAAAACGAGAATCAATGAAGGAATTCGATACAATAGTATCAATAAACACTTTCACAAAGGTATAGTTTAAAATAATTGTACCTCTTACTATAGATTGTCTAGCCTGATCACCAAAAATCATCTGATCAGCTCCATACAATTGATTTGATGATTCAATTTTCTCTTTGTTGCCTTGCTGGGATTGCACTAATTCCATCATAGAAAATATTTTTTTTGAAACCAATGAAGTTTCTTTGACACCCGACAATAGACCAATGCGAAAAAAGAAATTTTGGTGTCCCATATTGTTTCAATCATGGCATGCTCTCATGTGTGTTATAAACTCCGGCATGATGTGACTCAGTGAACCCAAATAAAAACATCCAAGCATTCTATTTAGTCTTGGAGGAAGGTTAATTGAACCTTTGGTCTAATTACGATGTGTTCTTCCTACTTGAGAAATGTTTTCTAATTTCATCTTACTCTTAGAGCTAGACGTCTTAGATCCTCTAGTTATGGAAATCGTACATCTATCACATTGATTTTCTGAAGTGAAAAATATCGTAAACAATGTATCTAGTTGCATTTCGAACTCAACATGTTTAAAATCCTGAGAAATTCTTTGGATTAACTGTTGGTTCACATGTGGTTCAGGTGAAACCACATTCTCACTCGACTTTTCAAACTAGTTTCTATAACGTCTATTAGATGCCTTTATTTAAACAAACAACTATATATATTTCTCACTCTCTAGAAACTGATGTAATAACATTTCAAATTCTATCACACCATATAACAGAACATTGATTTCGAAAAACAACATTTTTCCAGGATCAAACATTTTTGAAGGAATTGAACACAATTTTTTAATATTAAACAATTTCAAAATACCATAAGCATATCGTATTTAAAAAGCATTCATTTGATAAACAATTTCATTCTTTTAAAAAAATCAACACTTTTTCACAACAAAAATCAATACTTAAAATTATATATGAAATCCTAGTGGGAATTCATTCCCCTTCATTGTATGTCATTTTCACCTCATTTTCTAAACCAATGATAACAAGATTCTAAGATCCTAAAAATCTCTCCTAACACTTCTTTATCCTACTCCTTGGTAACTTGATGTTTAGTATAAATGGGTTAGATATGTTATTTTATTCTATACATTTCATGTTCTGACAAACCTACTCTTTTATAAGAGTAAAACCCAATGAATTGAAAAGAAATCATACTAACTCCAATACTAAGAACACTGATGACTACTTGTTAGGAAATGACCGATAATGTTTTTACCAAAAAAGAATTACCTTAATGATACCATTTATAATGACGCCCTCATCTGCATTGTCTTCGGGGAACAAAGATTCATTATATGGCCTTAAAAGAAATCCCATGACACCAAATTCTAGAAATAAATGCCTAAGGGTTTCAATTAAAGGTGGTGGATGATTATCCTTTATGAAAAAAAAACCAATTAACCAATGAACCAATCATTAAATGATGTATCAACAAAACAAAGACAAATCAACAATATCATTTATCTCAAACCCACATTGAAGTGTGAAACAATGTAAGACCCACAATGTATCAAAGTATACAGCAGATTAAAAACTCAAGAATCTCACAGGAAAACAAGTCACCATGATCCAAAACATCCAAGCCCCACATGTCACGAACCAAATCTGGTCACCGCCAAAACCGGCACCAAACCCAGCCTGTGACATGACCCGAGGAGCGTTCCTGATCCCCACGGGCTGGCACAAGTGCCCGGGTATCATATCATGATGATTGGGAACGATTTACCCGATTTTATAAACATTAAACAACAAACAAACTCAATAGAACAAATCAGGATTTTTTTTACTAAAACCGTCTTTCACAAAATTTCAGAACTGAAATACATAAGTTAAAACTATGTTTAAAGAACATTAATATGGTACATAACAAAATAAAGACATCCCAAGAACCTCCACAAGGAAAGAGGCACCACCCTCAAGCTATCTCCACGACACTGTATCCCAATGGACAACTAAGAACCTGAATCCATGGCATAAATCCTGTACCCAAACCTGTGACATAAAAGAATCAAATCTACTTACACCCAAAGGTGTAAGTAGGGTGTGAGCGAAAGCTCAGTAGGAAACCACCACTAATAAATTCCATGTGATAAACATTTAATGGCGAAAAGCATGCAAGTTTTCAAAGACATGAGATGCTAGTTAAAATTTCTAAAAGATGCAACATTAAATAAAAACAGTTTTCAGGTGGGCTAATTTAAAGAATAAAAACATTTAAAATAAATACCATAGAAACTGAATTTTCAAGCCTCTCATACCATATACCGACGGTAAGAACAAAGTATCTAGTGAGCACAATCAATGGGAAATAACCCCTAGGCACTAGCTAGCTGTGGGTCCCAGGTACCTCATATCTCGGTGAGAGTAACCATCACAAATATCCATTCTCGTGCATGAGCCACTAGTAGGGAACATAACCATAACCTAGTGGTCCCCAATCATCATCATCATAGTTTAGTTAGAGTTGTAAGCGTCAATCTTGCTAAGTGAAACTGAGGCCAAACCCCACGGATTCACTAGCATACTAGTACACGTCCACACACCTAGATACTCGGGTTTTCCCTTTGTGCCCAAACAAGTTCAGCAATCCAAGAAGTATATTTTTCACATGAAAATATCACTTCCACATCACAAATTAACCAAACAGCCCCATGTACATCACGCAAGTCAAAAATTCCACTTTTCATTCAAATGCATTTTGAAATCAAACTCACCCCAAATTGCCTACAACACTTTTCAAATTTCTTTAACACTTCCACAAATCCATTAAACAATTTTATAAAACCATTAAAAGATATTCAAATCACATAACATCCCACACACATGTCACACAATACCCTTCTCACCATCACAATTAATTTTATAAACAAACTCACATGAAATATCCCACACCCGTGTTTCGCACACAAAACACAATTTAGTAAAACATTTCGACAATTTATAAAAAAAATTATTAAAATGTTTAACATTTGAAATCACCACTTTACTATTCAAAAACCCACATTAGGTGAACACACTCACCCAAATAGTACATATACACCCTTTCCCAACTTTTTTTAACCACATAAAAAATTGGAAATTTTTATAAAACAAACCCAAGAGGTATAACCATTGTTTGCACACTAAACCCATTTCAAAACCCTCATTTAAAAGAAAAATCATACCAATACCAATCCAAAACAGAATTTTTCAGCCCTAAAACAATTATTAAACCACCACCAAATGTTATAAAAATACATCAAATAATACCACAAAGATACACATGAAAAACACACGTTTTCATAAATCACCTTCAAGAAGTACAACATGTTTTTACTCCTTAAACTCATTAAAAAAAACCTACTTTCAAGGCCAACATGACAATAAAGAATTAACAAACCAGAATTGGCATCCCCTTTCAAGACTAATAAATCACTTTCATATGTTATAAACTAAACCCAAACATTACCCCAAGAGTCACACATGAAAAGTACCCAATTTCAAGCTATAATGCAACTAAAAATTAAATGTTCAACCAAATCCATCAAAAATGTTTTCACAAAACATAAAACAGATTATAAAAATGCTAAATTAATAATTCATTCAAGCTAAATCATCATAAAATGGCTACACATGGAATCACCTACCTTTTGAGTCGAAATCCTCAAAACTTAGTGCGAAACCTTAAGCGCACCACCGCCGCACCACAAGGAATATAAATCCATACCTAGACCACCAAAAATTGACCCAAAAGATACCAAATCAGACCATAGGATCGAACCCTAACTTCTGGACATTTTAGAACATAATGAAAGTGGGAGGAAACCCTAAGGAGAATGAAAAATTGAAGAGAGAAACACTTACTCAAAACAATCATGAATAAAACGACCCACAATCCACCAGATTCTGAATTTGAAAACATCCAACCATTCAAGGGATGTTCGAACAAGGATTATGAGACCATGTAAGAATTTGAATGGGAAAAAAAGAGTGAGAATTGAAGGATTTATGAAGGAAACAAATTACCTTTATTAATCTGCACGAAATTTGAGTGCTTCAGAAGTTTCGACCAACACCGCGATGCAAATGAGCTGAAAAGAGGGTGGGAGGATATGGGACGCGTGTCTGGGTTCAAGGGGAGTGTTTGGGGCATGGAATCACCGAAAAATCCTTAATATTGGATAAGTTATTAATTAAAAAAATTATTTTTAAAACTGGAATTGGGCTTTCGGGCAGGCCCAATCCCTTAAATAAAAACCCATATAAAACTTGTTTATGGTTTTCTAACGGCTCCAAACTACAATGGTGGTGTTTCTATATCATGGTAGACCATTTAGGAACTTTAATGGGTGAAAAATATTAAAAATTGAAAAAGTTATAAAAGAAACAAAATTTATTTTTAAATCTGGAATTGGGCTCACGGTTTGGCCCAATTCATGAAAACTCACTCATTCCACCATAAAAGCTTGACAAACCCCAAAAACAAATCATAAATGAAAATTAAATGAAATTTAAGTTTAAAATAAGTCATGTATGTGACAATTCTCCCCACCATGAAAACTTTCCATCCCCGAAAAGCGACTGCAAGGCCAGATACCAAAACCATGCCCAACCGATAAACTAAGATGTAATTCTTTGCCAAGATTTTCCCCCAAGGGTCAAAACACCTCTAGTGATCAATTAAGAAATGATTAATCTCAAAACCCAAACTTACACCACATTACTGAAATGATCAATCACATTCATACATTATCCCAAAATGAAACTCCTCGAACGTTATCCGAACAAGACTCAAGCAATTCACCCAAACGAACAACAACTTCAAACATGGTTACACATACCTTGATATAACTAAACCATTGGGCTCTCTCCAATCTCAATGGTTACCCAAAGAAGATTTAGGTAGCTTGATAGATCCGAATGAGACTACCTACCAACAATCCTTGACCATGGATAAGACTAAGATATTGGTACGGGGGAAAAAAAATAGGCTCCCCACCATAAGAACCAACAATCTTAATCGACCGGCATGGCCCGGTACAGAAAGACCCCAAAATATAAAGTGTTGGGACGACCACATGGTGAGTCTGCACGGTTTGGGAAACCATGAACCAACAGTGGAGATTCATCTATCTACACGGTTTTTTTTGTTCATGGTTAGAACTAACCATGCGAAAACCGTGTGCTCAATTTTTCAAGCCAAATTTCCAACCATTCTCCAAAGACTCAATGGAAACCAAATGGGGAGGGAATAACATTGTGTGATGACATGGGTACAAAACCCTCCACCGATTTCCACAGAACGGGAAAAACATAAGAAATATGATGACACCATAGGTTTAAACTCTTCATATCTTTCATACTGAGGATAGGACTTTGTCACGAACCAAATCTGGTCACCGCCAAAACCGGCACCAAACCCAGCCTGTGACATGACCCGAGGAGCGTTCCCGATCCCCACGGGCTGGCACAAGTGCTCGGGTATCATATCATGATGATTGGGAATGATTTACCTGATTTTATAAACATTAAACAACAAACAAACTCAATAGAAGAAGTCTGGATTTTTTAACTAAAACCGTCTTTCACAAAATTTGAGAACTGAAATACATAAGTTAAAACTATGTTTAAAGAACATTAAAATGGTAAATAAAAAAATAAAGACATCCCAAGATCCTCCACAAGGAAATAGGCACCACCCTCAAGCTATCTCCACGACACTGTATCCCAATGGACAACTAAGAACATGAATCAATGGCATAAATCATGTACCCAAACCTGTGACATAAAAGAATCAAATCTACTTACACCCAAAGGTGTAAGTAGGGTGTGAGAGAAATCCCAGTAGGATACCACCACTAATAGATTCCATGTGATAAACATCTAATGGAGAAAAGCATGCAAGTTTTCAAAGACATGAGATGCTAGTTAAAATTTCTAAAAGATGCAACATTAAATAAAAACAGTTTTCAGGTGGGCTAATTTAAAGAATAAAAACATTTAAAATAAATACCATAGCTACTGAATTTTCCAGCCTCTCATACCGTATACCGATGGTAAGAACAAAGTATCTAGTGAGCACAATCAATGGAAAATAACCCCTAGGCACTAGCTAGCTGTGGGTCCCAGGTACCTCGTATCTCGGTGAGAGTAACCATCACAAATATCCATTCTCGTGCACGAGCCACTAGTAGGGAACATAACCATAACCTAGTGGTCCCCAATCATCATCATCATAGTTTAGTTAGAGTTGTAAGCGTCAATCTTGCTACGTGAAACTGAGGCCAAACCCCACAGATTCACTAGCATACTAGTACACGTCCACCCACCAAGATACTCGGGTTTTCCCTTTGTGCTCAAACAAGTTCAGCAATCCAAGAAGTATAATTTTCACATGAAAATATCACTTCCACATCACAAATTAACCAAACATCCCCATGTACATCACGCAAGTCAAAAATTCCACTTTTCATTCAAATGCATTTTGAAATCAAACTCACTCCAAATTGCCTACAACACTTTTCAAATTTCTTTAACACTTCCACAAATCCATTAAACAATTTTATAAAACCATTACAAGATATTCAAATCACATAACAGCCCACACACATGTCACACAATACCCTTCTCACCTTCACAATTCATTTTATAAACAAACTCACATGAAATATCCCACACCCGTGTTTCGCACACAAAACACAATTTAGTAAAACATTTCGACAATTTATAAAAAAAAATTATAAAAATGTTTAACATTTGAAATCACCACTTTACCATTCAAGAACCCACATTAGGTTAACACACTCACCGAAACAGTACATATACACCCTTTCCCAACTTTTTTTAACCAAATAAAACATTGGAAATTTTTATAAAACAAACCCAAGAGGTATAACCATTGTTTTCACACTAAACCCATTTCAAAACCCTCATTTAAAAGCAAAATCATACCAATACCAATCCAAAACAGAATTTTTCAGCCCTAAAACAATTATTAAACCACCACCAAATGTTATAAAAATACATCAAATAATACCACAATGATACACATGAAAAACACACGTTTTCATAAATCACCTTCAAGAAGTACAACATGTTTTTACTCCTTAAACTCATTAAAAAAACCTAATTTCAAGGCCAACATGACAATAAGGAATTAACAAACCAGAATTGGCATCCCCTTTCAAGACTAATAAATCACTTTCATATGTTATAAACTAAACCCAAACATTACCCCAAGAGTCACACTTGAAAAGTACCCAATTTCAAGCTATAATGCAACTAAAAATTAAATGTTCAACCAAATCCATCAAAACTGTTTTCACAGCACATAAAACAGATTATAAACATGCTAAATTAATAATCCAGGCAAGATAACTCATCATAAAATGGCTACACATGGAATCACCTACCTTTTGAGTCGAAATCCTCAAAACTTGGTGCGAAACCTTAAGCGCACCACCGCCGCACCACAAAGAATATAAATCCATACCTAGACCACCAAAAAATGACCCAAAAGATAACAAATCAGACCTTAGGATCGAACCCTAACTTCTGGACATTTTAGAACATAATGAAAGAGGGAGGAAACCCTAAGGAGAATGAAAAATTGAAGAGAGAAACACTTACTCAGAACAATCATGAATAAATCGACCCACAATCCACCAGATTCTGAATCTGAAAACATCCAACCATTCAAGGGATGTTCGAAAAAGGATTATGAGACCATGTAGGAATTTGAATGGAAAAAAAAGAGTAAGAATTGAAGGATTAATGAAGGAAACAAATTACCTTTATTAATCTGCCCGAAATGTGAGTGCTTCAGATGTTTCGACCAAAACCGCGATGCAAATGAGCTGAAAAGAGGGTGGGAGGATATGGGACGCGTGACTGGGTTCAAGGGGAGTGTTTGGGGCTTGGAATCACCGAAAAAGCCTTAATATTGGATAAGTTATTAATTAAAAAAATTATTTTTAAAACTGGAATTGGGCTTTCGGGCAGGCCCAATCCCTTAAATAAAAACCCATATAAAACTTGTTTATGGTTTTCTAACGGCTCCAAACTACAATGGTGGTGTTTCTATAGCAGGGTAGACCATTTAGGAACTTGAATGGGTGAAAAATATTAAAAATTGAAAAAGATATAAAAGAAACAAAATTTATTTTTAAATCTGGAATTGGGCTCACGGTTTGGCCCAATTCATGAAAACTCACCCATTCCACCATAAAAGCTTGACAAACCCCAAAAACAAATCATAAATGAAAATTAAATGAAATTTATGTTTAAAATAAGTCATGTATGTGACACCACAATATCTGAATATACCAATGATCACGAGGTAGTGCTAAAAATGTGGGAAATGTTACCTTTTCCAATACCCCTGAAGAGAGGATATACAAAATCACCAAAGATCCAATTTAGGCGTGAGAATAATACTCATTATGTTTTCCCCAGTGACTTCTCTACTAATTCCACTAGTATTAAAAAGTTATCCACATTTATTTAAAACATTTTATATAAATTTTTTTTCCAAAACATGTTATTTCCAAAATAAACATTTTCTGAATACTGTTTGCTGCTAAGTGAAAACTAAACAAAATGAAACCAATTTCCAGAAAGTAATAATTTTAATAAAACTATCTAATAAATATTTAAAATACATATTAGAAAATATTTTTTTGGAATTCCACAACTGTTCCACAGACCAATGCAACAAACCATGTGTGCTACATGACCACCATTCCATACTCATGATCGGTTCCTCATCAATCTACCAAGTCGTCACAAGGTAATAAAATCTAGTGTTCCAATGGACATTTGTAATAAAGAAAATGATCATATTTCAACCAAGACTCATAAATGAAATGATAAAACACACACCAATATGCCCAAGGATCTTGCAAAAAAACCTTTCCAATAAAATCAACTTTTTATTGAAAAAAAATTTCCATCAAAATCATTTCAATACCAAACCACTACAATAAAATACAATTTTTCTTGACAACAACTTTAACATTATACAATTTAGAAAATTTTGAAAACTGGTACTTTAAAATCATCATTTTAAATCCAGGAATCAAAATCAATTTCCTCCATAATTCATCAAGATTACACAATTTCCCCAAAAACCATAAATCTCCACAAAAGATGATTTATTCCAAGCATTAAGATAGGATTTAAAATTAAATTAAATTTAAGATAATTAATTTTAAACTAATCCCATAAATTATAAAAAGGATATTCTAGATTGAATCCACATACCTTGATGGTTTTGACAAAAACCCCAATGAACCAAGAACGCACAAGTAAACCAGGTCATTTCTCCAAGAACCTACCTTAGATCTCTTCTCCAATATATATAAAGAATAGATTTCATAATATTGGTAATCCAAACTCCTATATCTACCCATAATGGGTGAACATATATTAATCCAAGATGATATGATATGTACACCTTTGTAGATCTATGAAACCAATCGAGAAAGAAGAAGAATGATCACATACCTCAAGATTCTAACTTTGATTCACCATAGAAAGCCTTCATATTGTCACAAAATTGATTGGGAGAGGTTATATTACCTACAGGGAAGATAAATCGTGGGTTAAGCTTTCTTAGGAGAAATTAAGAGCCACTTAATGACAATAATGTGTGAGATCTGCTTTTTTAGGATCACCCTTAAACAATTCACTTGGTTTGTTCTCATAGTTAGACAAACTGTGTACTGACCATGCATTAGATATTTCATATAAATACCCGCTCATATTATCGTCACATAGTATCCCTAACCATGCTCAATCATTTTTGGATCCACTACCTCTGGAGGGCCAAAAAATGCAATGATTGGCCGTACTTTTAGACAAATTGTGTATCGCCCATGAGACAACCAATTTTCTTCAAAACTACATCAAAAGATCTATGAACTCTCTCATACATCGCCCATAAACATTATAACCATGAAAAGAATCATGTAAGGGTTACATACCAGAATCCATGGTTACTACATATGTCAATTCAAAATCTAATGGATAATTAATAAATGAATCTAAATTATTGAAATTAATAATTATTGTAAATAATTTATCTAGAACATGAACCACTACCATAAAGACCTTCCACAATATGGTTTAAGTCTATAGGTATATAATATCTTATTAAACATGTAAAAAACGTTATAGTTTTGTTACAAACTAATTTCCTCTAATGAGTCTACCAAAGAATCATGGTTGGTGGATTAATTATTACTCAACCCATAGGTCTTTCTTTAAACTGTCCCAAATCTGTGTCTTTCAAGTCCAAATCATTTTTCATATCAAATTAATAATATAACTTGTCGATTATCCATATAAAATTAATGATACAGAATTTTAAATAGTTCCTTAAGTCATTATATTACATTGAACGAAAAAACCATATAACAATGGTATATGGTTTTGAATAATAACATATCCATTTCAAATTATAAGTATAAATAGGTGAAATTCAAGGTTCAATGATCATTGGAAATTGAATATTTCAAGGGGACGAATAAAGAAATCATACAAGTTAATATTATTATGATAATTTTAAAAATCAATCATAAACCCTCTAAAGAAAGAATAATGATTGTATCAATACAACATATCCCATGTTGATTAAAATTAAGGGCTTTTTCATTTATGAATAAAAATATTATTAAATTTACATTTAAAACATTCTTGATAAAAATATATTATATATTTTGAAAAACTATTTTTGAAAAATCAGTCCTATGAAATTAGAATTTGAAAATATTTTATTTAAAAATAATTCTCTTTAAAATTACAAAGGTAGATTACAACACATGATGGTTGATAATTCCTACATGTCATATGAGGTAAAAAATAAAATTTCTTTCATAAGGTTAGAATTTAAAAAGCTTTATTTTTTTAGAAAGTTACAAAAACATTACATTAAAACAAAATTAAAAGACAAAAATTGGAAAAATTTCTTTCATAAAACATTTTAAGTGTTAAAAAAATTGAAAATAATTTTAGAATACATGGTATTTAGAAGAATTCATGTTCTCTAACTAAAAAGAGAAAAAAAGTCCGGTTTACTAAAAAACATTTTCTATGACATTTTGAGTACCAAAGATTGGATAATGGTACTAATACATGAAAAGGACATTAATAGACATATGATAATTAAATTGATTGTATTAATGAATAATGAATAAATAATTTCCACTAATTGTATTTCATGTGTAATATTTCTGGAAAAATGAGATTTTGATGTAAACACTTGACAAGATCAGAATCTTCATGTGGGAATCCATAAAACAATTTATTATATATTTCAATAATATATCCAAATATTATAGGTTTAAAGAAGTATTAGATAATAAAATGTTATTACACATATAATAAAATAATATTTATGATAATAAGGATGTAATATGACCCATTGTAAATAAATTTTGTTATGAAATTATTTTCCACATGGCAATGCTTTATTAAAATTATGTTATAAGAACTAATTAAAATTAGAACAAAAAATATCTTGAAGAATGAATGAATAATGATATTAAATGGAAATGTGTACATATTTACATAATATATATGAAATTACGTGAACAATAATAATGTTTTAATCAATGAATGGAAATAAAATTGAAATATTAGTAAAATTAAACTTGAGGAAAATTATATTTAAACATTCAAAAGTGTCCCATACTTATTAGGAAAATTTCAATAATAAGAATCATGAAGTAATTAAAATAAATTTAACCTCTAAATACAGTGAATATATTAGAATTCATGATATTATATATCAAAATTCTATTTAGATACATCTTACAAAATAAGTAAGTGGATATTTTTACATTTTCCTGATTGACATAAATAGTGATTTGAAAATATATTACATTGAGTCTGAATTTTCACAGGCATATTTATCGTCATAAATTAAAATATCATGTTAAGTATTAACCTAAATAAAAAAAATATATTTTTTTATAATTACATTTATTTCAATTAATAAAATTTTGTAAAAAACTACTTAAATAATTAAGATTATGTTGCGTGTTTTGACAATATTTGAATTATGTGTCAAAAATGACATTGGTAGGATGAATATGTTAAAAGGGTTCACTATATGTACATATTAAGAATAATAGTGATAAAATTATTATAATAATTATATATGAACTATAATAATAAAACCAATCACAAAATACACTAATGTAAAATGATCCAATGTAACAATTCGTGAGACGTTATACCATTCCTACACATGAGTAAAGTTATAATTTTTAGTGGTACATTTGTAAAAAAGGAATGTAAAATTATATCATTACATAATGATCATTACATCATAAAGGGTTTCAATATATTTATATATTATCAATTGTAATCATGAAATAATAATCATATTTATATATGAATTATAATTTTTAAACCAGTCATGAAAAAAAATTATGAAAAATGTTGAAACGTTGCAATCCATGAGACGGTAGACCATTCATACACATGAGTAATGTTCCTATTTTTCAATGGTATATAATGTAAAAATTTTAGTAACATTATATCATTAGATAATGATAATTAAATCATATATACCATTATATTTAATCATATAGAATCATATATACTATACTTATGTGGAAAAAGGAATAACATCCTATATAGGAGGATATAGTCTACAGGTCAACGACTAACGTTATCAATTTTTTTTGTGAGAAAATGCTAATAAATAAAAAGATATAATATATTCACAAAAAAGAAATTGTATCATTAATATAATATCTATTTTATTACATTTATATATATTAAGACCAACTTTTATACATTCGATATATCACATAAACGAATCATATCACTTTGGGGATGTGTGAGTTCTGACATCCACAAATGACATTATCAAATTCCAAAAAAAATGGAAAGAATAAACTAATGTGTTATATAAGAGTTAAATAAGATTAAATACGTTAAATTTATCATATATATTATATATAAATAATTTTCATATCATAATTTTTAACAATGAGAAGTTATAAATGAATAATGAACAACAGTTTTTTCATGAGGTGGTAGTTCTTTGTACACAAATGGAAAGTTCATTACACATTATATGGAAGTATAATTTTTTAACGATGAAAACATAGTGTAAAAACATATCATTTTTATTTGGATATTTATTTTTTATATAATCATATGATAATAATTTTTGATTGGGCAGGGAATGAAAATTAAATAAAAGATCTTAAGGAAGGATGTTTCCTCATATTCTGATTAAAGGTTTTACTTTACACCAAAGGGATTCCATGGATAATTTTCTTCCCAGGTTTATGTTTCTATAATGAGGGTATGGGTTTTTAAGATATAATTTTTTATATATTTTTAAAGTCAATGTTTCTTGATATATATGAGTTAGTGGGATTTATGAGTTTTTTTATTTATTGAAGAGGACTGACACTCCTGTAAATTTTGGATAAGGGAATTCCACCAATGTTTTTACATTTGAAAGTCTCTCCAATAAGGATCCATAGATTAACCATAGGATTATGGGGTACAACTATGGATATAAAATGTTTTTCTAAAATAATTTTTGAACATTTTTCAATTATGATTAAGATTTAGTTCATTGTTATGATAATTTATCTCTAAATCATTGCAATTAAATGTAATAAATTTTAGTAATATTTTCTGTCAAAAAATAAGTGGACCATATTAAAAATTAAAAACTAATATTATTAAAAATATTTATTTTTTTCAAACTCTAATAACATAAATAATATAAAATAATTTATTTTTAATACTATATATGAGAGGAAAAATCATGTTTTTAAAATAAAAATGTTCAAAGGTTTGTTATGATTTTATGTCCAATTTCAAAGTGAAATTGATAACAATAAAAAAATGTAATAAATGAAATAATCCTTATCTAATTAAAATTTTAAAACAATATATAATATAATTTAACATTATAAATGGATTAGACAAAAAACCCTTTTTTAATTTATATTTATTATTTTTCAATATTCTTCACGAAATGAATTTTCAAAGAAAAATACCAAAAATTCAATATAACCAAAATATTATGTTTCTTTTAAAAATATGATGTTAGTTTTTATGTATAAAATAAAATATATTTCATAAGAGTGTATAAAAATTATGTTCTATGATAAAAGGTATTAAAATTACATTTAGTAATATATTGATTTTTATTTAAAATAAATGATTTTTTTAAAAACATTGGGCTTTTAATTATCATAGGATAATAAAATCTATTGAATGAATATAAAAAATATTTTATTAAATATAATATATATATAAGTAGTAGTAGTCACTAATTGTAACTAATTAAATTTATTATTATAAAGTAGCTTTGTGACCCTATTAATAGTTTTTTATAAAAAAGTTTCGCTTTATATTCAATTGGTTCTTATATTAATTTCTATTTTATTTTTATCCAATTATTTCATTTTATATATTTGTAAACCATATATTTTCATAAGTTAGTTAATATTACTCATAACCACTTATTCACTGATTATGTTATGTCTTAATATAACAAATAATAATATTTTATTATTATAATAATCTTCGGTAAAACATTGTCATGCATGTATCACAAGATATTGAATAAAGTTGTAATTGAATTTAGGGTAAGTGAACATAGACTTTGAGTTCATATAAATCTATATTATAGTTTAAATTTATTTAAAATATAAATTGTATTGTAAAGTATCATGATATTTTATTTCCTTTTTTTCTTAGTATTTTGGGACATACATGATATTGAATATAGTGTTATTATATTAAAATATAGAGGCATTACATCCCAAAACTGAATCACTTCAATTCATGAAACGATATAACTAAATCGCATATTATGAAAAATATTTTATCACGTGAAATTTAACCCAATTAAAATATATAGCCTCATTTAATCAAAATCACACATTTCATACATACATGAATAATATTTTGTCACATAATTGATATATATGATCTCAATAAAATATTCATTTCGGTATTTCATATCTATAAAACATAAGTGTATATTATAGATTGATATAGATGTACTAACTCTAATACTAATTAAACAACTATATTCATTTTTAAGTACTAAAAAATCATAAAAATAAATATAAGAGACCTAAATAATGTACAGACGTAGAAACTGATGGGAAAAATACATGTTTATTACATTATTTTAGATAAATATTAATTACATTAGGAAAATAAATTCCCAAGGACCATAATTGTGTCATGTTGTTGGAGACCTAGAAAAAATATATTCTATCATGGTGAATGATCTTCAACATCTCCCATTATGCTCCCCAAATTTAGAAAATATTCCTAAAACATATATTCACAACATGGGGAAAATAAAAATAAGAAAAGGCGGAGTTCAGATTCTCAGTAAAGGAAAATAGTGTAAATTCTTGAGCATAACCTGGACGAAATGGTATGGAACATTAAAATAACATTTTATGATTATACCCTGCATATTAGAGATCATAATATATATTTTTACTTCAAGAAAAATGAATCATCAATAAATAAAATGAATAATCTATGAAATCATTACGTAGGAAAAAATGGATTTTTGGAAGAAACATAAGAATATATAATAATCTCCATAGAATTAAAGGAATTTCTGTTGAGATCATCATAATGAACAAAGTACATTATAGAACCAAGATCACATCGTATTCTAGCCTTGTAATATTGAAGCGAGTTCAACCCTCATTTCAAGAATATATTATTGAACTAAGTTTATTTCACATTTGAATTGTAAAATACTGAACTAATATCATTTCTCATTCCATCCATGTATATGTGATGAGAAAAAAATGTTGACCTAATTCATTGGAGGGAGATATATGTCCTACCCATAACATAATGAAATAATACATACATGTGCCACAATATAATAAATAATAATACCATAACCCATGAAATGAAATGTGTATTATAAAAATTTAATCATAACATAACATGGTGTTATAGAAATGTTTTATAAACATTTCGTCAAATAAAACACAGGAAAAGAAGTAGGTTTCAGAATATTATAACCCTTGAAATATGAATTGGGTTCATTAACATCATTCCATAAAAAATAATTTAATTAATGAAATATAATAAATGGATGTATTAAAAAATATCCATCATAAATGAATAATTTAAACCAATGTATTTTATATTAAATGTGTAATAATTTTAAAATATATTTTTGAAACATTTCATAAGGTTAATATCCATTATGCATTGAAAAATGATTTTAAAAACATATAATAGTTTGAAAACATATTTCCTTGAAATTATATTTTATAATTTATAAAGAAATAATTGAAAACAAGAAATATTTTTAAATGATTTTTCCCTTTAAACGATCCTCAGTGATAATTTGACAATAATGTTTTTAATTCAATTGATTTCAGACCAATGAGAGAGACGATCATATTTTTATTGAAACATTATCATATGTACCATAGTGGATAATGGCAATAATACATGGATATATCTTAAATAAAAATATGATACAGAAACTCATCAATGTTCTTGATAGATAGATAATATAATTTCATTAATTGAAATTTAAAAATAAACAATATCAAATGAGATGGGATTGTCTCAAAAAACTCTTATAACTTATTGACATTGGATAATACTCTCCATATAAGAAAATGAAATTACATGAAGCATTAAATATAACTAAAATAATTATGTTCATGATAAAAATGTAAAATTAATGTATATACACCTCTAATGAGAATTTACTTTCATGACAAATCAAGAGTCTCATTGAAAGAAAACTATGAAAAAACTATGTTAACGATTGGATAACATTTGAATCTTAAACCTCATAAAAATGGACCGTATTATGTATATGTAAATACAAAAGAATTTATTTATCAGATACATATAATAAATTTATGGGTCGTACATACATTAAATATAAGGAATTAGTGGTTAAAATAACATGAATCTCAGAAAAATAAAAAGTGAGATGAAATACCCAAACTTTGTGTCTTGATGCTTATCGTAATTATTAAAAACACAAAAATAATAAATATAAATATATTATAAATATTTATCATAAAATTATTATTATATATATAACCATTTATGGTTTGATTAATACCTTATATTACCCTCTTGATAACAATATTATGTTAAGGTATCAATTCGATCAATATTCTTTCTACTCTTCACATGTGTATTAATTTCTTTATCTTTGGTACATATACTTATATCAAGATTTAAAAAACATAAACTATGATATAAATATCATGTATATAAAATATATTTCTATTATAATAATCTTTATAATATATAATTATGAAAAGTAAAGGACTTTTTTGGGAGGTTGTAGGTTGTACTTACGCATGAACACTATTTCCATTTAATTATCATGTTGAAAAAAAAGTAAAATAAATATATGTATATATATAGATAATTAATAATTTATCATTATTATGTCATATATATCATATATATTTATTAAATCCATCCTTAATAAAATACATTTAGTGTATGAATGAACCATATCAATTTGGGGGGGTGATAGTCGACACTTTCTCAAACAAAATTATCATATAACCATAAAATTGAAATTAATAAGATATACCATTTAAAAAGGAATAAAGAAGATTAAATAAATAATAAATATAATATATAGCTTATATAAATAGTGTGTCAATAAAAATGTGAAGTGCCCAGATCAGTGTGAATCACTGAGAGGGGGAGGGGGTGAATCAGTGATCCTTTAAAACTTTTTACTAATTGATTCTTAATCAATTAAACCTCTATGGCTGGTTAAAGCCTCGATCCACTCTTCTTGTATCTCTCACCTTTCCTCGAATGATGCAGTAAATGTAAAGGCACAGGACACAAGGATTTACAAGGTTCGGCACCAAAGGCCTACGTCCTTGCCATGTTGGTTATACACCCCAACATGGTTTCTCCATTATAATCGGTTAGTATTACAATGGTCGACACAGCATCCCACTGTATCTCTCCTGAGTCCCACAGGAGGGTCTTTGTACTGCGTCCCACAGTGTTACCAGAGTCCCACTGGCCTGCTCCAGAATCCCACTGAAGACTTCTTCTCCCTGAGTCCCACAGGGTCTTCTCCTGGCTCCTCGAGTCACACGAGTAGCTCTTCTTCTCTTTAAGCTTCTTCAAGTATCCTCAGTAGCCTGGGATAAAGGCTGCTGGCCTTGATCTATACCTCTGATCACTTGTGATGATCATGTCTTCTCGTCTTGCTCAGGATTTATCTCGTTCTTCTCAGGATGACCTGGCTTCTCTCCAACTACTGAATACTCAGACAAATGATGTCTTTAACTTCAGTCTGGTCCAGTCTCACTTCAAATCAACTTCATGCACTGAGCTCATGGCATCACAATATCTTCAAGATCTCCTGGTCTTGGACTCCTCAAATGCACACAAGCAGATTCAGACTTGTTCACGTGTGCACGTGCATGCATGCATGCATACACTCCCCTTCTTCTTCTTGTTGGTGCAGTAAACCCTCAGAGGGTGTAGTCACTTTAATCACACACCTTCTCACTTGAACTTCACACTTTGTTCAATTTTTTTACACACTTAAATGTGTGTTATACATTGTGTGAGTCTTCTTCTTCTTCTTCTTAGTGTGTCCACTCCACTTAGAGCACACACATAGGTTCGGCCTTTTAGTTCATTTGCACACACAAATGCCTATGGACTTCTTCCCTTCTTGTACTCTTCCACTTTTCACACAAAGGCACTAATCCTTGGGTTCTCCCTCTTTGCACAAGCTACTGCCCGTAGGGCCTTCTCCAATTCTTAAACACACTCAAAGTGTGGTCTTCCACTTCACTTGGCACAAAAGGCACTAAGGCCTCGGGTCTTCTTCTTGTTTTGCACACACACAAATGTGGTGGTATTCCTCCTTATGCACACACACGGCCAAGTCTTGGGTTTTCCGTGCACACACACACAAGGTGTGTTATATACTTCACAACCCGAACTCCATTCTTCTCCTCATAGCCGCACAAGGTGCACTGGCAAGGGCCGCGCAAGATGCAACACCCCACTGCCTTCTTCAAACGCACAAGCACAAGGTGAAAGGTGCGCAGGATCTCGGGTGGCCACTGCCGCGCAAGTGCTTACCGTGCAGGGGGCCGCAGTGCACAGAGGGAGCGCGCAAGTTGGCGCAGCCCAACCTCTTCTTCTTGTCGCGCAAAGGAGCAGCGCGCAAGGGACTTCACCATGCAAGTGTGCGCGGGGCTTTGTCTTCGCGAGGCAGAGGGAACTCACGGGACACAAATCTTCAACAAGAACGTCAGCAAGCAACTCTGAGTGCCCGGGATCTCTTTTTATAGGCGATGATAGCCTCGGTTCATCAACGGAGATAAAACTTGAACTCCCGAAAGTTTCGGGATTTCAAGATTTCCTTCAAATCTTGTTTTCAATTCTCTGTTCAACGCGGGTTTACTTTTCATTTTCCTCCTTCACGTGCATGCATTTTCGAACACATGCATGGCCTCTTTGATACTTGTCCATGCATAGCACGAACACAAGAAGCCTCGGCAACTCCGTTTGCCTCGGCTTAAGTCCAAAATCCTCCATTCATCATGTGCATGCATATTTTATTGCATGGTTGTGTTCAGTAGGGCCATACGAGCTCAAGGGTGGCTTTAGCTCATTCGGAGGTGGCTGGTAACTCGAAATACGTCGTCGGGGAGCCTCTGGTTCAGCGGCTGCTCGCGGGTGGCCTTCGGGCGAGCTCGAGGTAGGAGACACACCGGGAGCTGTTGGATCGGGCGAATGAAAGACATCGGACAGCCTGGATCAGATCATCTTGCCGCAGATCAGATGTGCGTCTTAGATCGTCCGCGCGATCAATCGTGCGGCTGGGATTCGCTCCTGGAATTTTTTCCGCGTCCCACATCGAAACGGAGCGCGGTTTTTCCGCAGCTTATCAAACATCGCGTGCCATCCTCAGCTCAGTTGAACTTCTCCCCTCCCGGTGCCGCCCCGCACCGGGTTCTCTCTGCGGGCGCGCTCTGCGCCCACTCTGCTCCTCACGGGCGTGCTATGCGCCCACTATGCATGTCACGGGCGCGCTCCTCTCGCGCTCATGCTGCACGGGCTTCATCACCGCGTGGCTTCGGGGCTTATACACGGCCCCGACCTCTCTTGGGCTGGCCCTATGGGATCCCCTTGGGCATGGTGACCTAGTCCCACATGTGCCTTGGGTTGAACCCTTAAGGCTGGCCCTTGGTGGCTAATTTTTTTCCTAAGTAGAGACTTAGGGACTTTGTATAAAAACAAAGTAACCCAAGTTCAAATGCCAAATGCTACTTCTTCCAAGCCATTCTTCTTCTTCATTTCTTCTCATAAGAACTCTTCCAATCTCCTCAACATATATTCATTACTTAAGAGGGAAATTATTGAAGGTTCTTCATCAACATTTATTCAACACTTAGGAATGGAATTCTTGAAGGGTCTTTATCTTCAATCGAGCTCCTTAATCACATAAATTCTTCCAAGTTCTTTATTGATCTAATAAGAGATCAATTGGATCTTCTTCACATTCACATGCACTAAGTGTTAGTGCATGTACTTCATTAATCCACTTCATCCACTTAGAAGTTGTGGATGGATCCCATTCACTTCCTCATGCATTGTCTTAACAATGCATGGCCTTCTAAAGCTTGTTGTGACATTGTATCCAGTTGATACAAGTTCTTGGAACTTAAAGATCAGTTCAACAATCGTCTAATTTAATGATTCTCCATCATCATTCTTCAAGTGTTGTCACTTAGTATCATCTTGATACAAGTATTGAAACATTAGGATCAGTTCTACAATCGTCTGATTTACATAGAGAATGTTTCAACCACAACATCTCCTATGTCACTTATTAATCTCCTAAGTGACATGCATCATAGTTCCATGGCCATTCTCCTTCATCACCATCACCATCACATCCTTTGTCATTCACATCTTGACATTCCTTGACATCCATCCATTCATTCCTTGACAACAACATATCTCATTGACAACAAATGCAACACAGTGCACTTTAATCTCCCCCTTTGTATTTGTTGTCAATACACTTCTTCAGCACATATGAATGGGTCAATATGTGTTCCAATATTTTCTCCCCCTTATTGGAAATCAAATGCAAAGGTGTGGTGTGGTTATCTTCAAAAATAACTCTTCCTCCCTTTGAATAGCATCTTCTTGAAAATCACAAGAGAGAGATGATGTCACATGTTCACTTGAGCAACCAACCTTTAGTAAATCAGCTATAAGTCTACTTGGGCAAACCCACTGTAGAAAACAAGAGTGATATGACCAAGGAATTCAAAGTTGTCCATAATTCTCTACACATGTGAGATCATGCTTAGGGGTTTGAAATTTTTCAGATATAACAATGAATTTGCTAAATCCTGCACAACTTCACAAAACTCATTAGAAAGTTCAGGTGCAAAGATAAAGCTCCCCCTTTCATCCATTTGTCTTCAATCCATACCCCCCTTAATTGAAAAGATAAACTCAATTAAGAAACATGGGATGAAAGTATGATTAGATTACCTTCACTTTTCTCAAGATGGTATTAATCTAAGAATACCATCTTCTTCAGATTGGCTCCCCCTCAAGGGGTGCACTTAATTCTGTCCAAACCACTCTCCAGATGAGAATGATCATCATCTTAAATTCCCTGCAATGTTAGAACATGTAAATACCAGATGTATAAGGGAATAATATGGAACCTCCTTGGTTCATCAATGTGAAAAACAAGGTTGAGAAGATTCTCTCAACCGAGATGCCCCATTTTCACCATTCTTCACCCTTGCACATTTGATCTTCAATGATGTTTGTGCTTGTGTGGATCTCAATACATCTTCATGTGAAATCTTCTTCTTCCTTTTTTCCTTAGCAATTGCCAGAACTTCATCTTCAGCTCTTTGTAGATCTTTGGCAAGTTGCAACTGATTTGGCCATATGACTAACAAGTCATTTGGAAGTGAGGCCTCAGTTCTGGAAGTTCCACATGGTTCTTTTGATGATGTCAAGATACCTTTCTTAGGAAACTTGTTTTCAATTAATCCCTTCTGCTTCTTCTGGATTGATTGTCTGTTTGAGTCCAGTCTGCCTCTATTGAATTTCATGTCTTGTTTACAAAGATCCATGATATGTCCTTTCTTTCCACAGTAGAAGCATGTTTTCCTGGTGGTCCTTCTGGATGCATCACCCTTCTTGGACTCAGACTCCAAGGACTTCTCTTCATTTCTCAAACACTTCTTGGGAGCATTTTCTACTTTATTCTTTCTTCCCAAGGAATCTCTCTTAGCCAGATTCTGTGATCTTCTCTTCTTTCCAGCTTTGGATACATTCGGAGATTGACATGTATCAAATTGTTGACCACTTTTGCAACCATCCCAGATGTTGTCAAGTAATCTAAATTTGTTAGCAGTAAACAGATGTTTATGGACCTGTGGATGTTGCTTCTTTCCTTCTGGCTTGCTCCCCCTAGGCATGGGCTTCCTTTGTGCTTTGACATTCAGTGGATTGTGCCAACAATCCTTTGCACAATGCCCATACTTATTACAACACCAACATTTTCCCACAAATCTTGACTCCTTGAGTCCTTCTGGTTGTTGGAAATTTTTCTTGAGCTGCTGTGTTGTTTCAGGAGAGCTCGGATTCTTCTTTGTCTTCATCCATACTTGTTTGAAATTATTCTTACATCCTGCACTTTTTGTGGAAACACATTTAGAAACATGTGTACAAGATGGGATGGATGGTACCTCCTTTTTAGAAGTTGTTTCCCTTTTATTAGAGGATGTCTTTATTTTAGAATCATCCTGCTCAATGCATACTTGAGTAACAACATTTCTCCTTTCAGCTGACTGGGAGGCTTCAGCTTTGGGTGATTGCAGATTTTTCAATATCACCTCCAGTTCAAAGCATTTCATATTGAGGGAGTTCTTCTCATCCTCAACCAATCTTATCCTACCTTCCCAATTCTGTTTCAGCTGTTCCATCTGGTCCTCAAGCACCTTCTTTATTTCATGCAATGATTTGTCAAGCTCCTTCACCCTTTTGACTTTGTCTTCTAGTTGATCATCTTTGACAACCATTGAAACTCTGTGCAATTTTTCCAGCTCATGGAAAACTTATTTGACCATTGTCTTAAAGAATTCTTTCTTAGAAAGGCTTCTTTGCAATTCTTCAGCAGTGTCTTCATATCTTTCATTGCAAAGAGAAACGGTTTCATCTTTAGCCTTCACCAGCTTTCTGAGAGTGTTGGTTATGCCAACCCTTTTTGCCAATTGATCTTCCATTGCATTGGCTTCTTCTTCTAACTGTGATTTTTCTTCTTGAAGATCAAGGATGCCTGTAGCTATACACATTGCCACTTCCTTAGGGACTTTCTTTTGAAGATATTCGATTGCATTTTGAAGATCATTCATTATACCAACTTCATCACAGCTAGGACATGCTTTCTTCATCTTCTTGGCCTGTTTCTTCTTTCTATTTTTCTGAGTATTGGCAGATATCTCCATTTGAGGCTGGTCACTCATTTACTCAAATCTGCACTTCATAAAGACTCCCTTGGATCTTTTAGAGGTAACCTCCCTCTGATACCAATTGAAGTGCCCAGATCAGTGTGAATCACTGAGAGGGGGAGGGGGTGAATCAGTGATCCTTTAAAACTTTTTACTAATTGATTATTAATCAATTAAACCTCTATGGCTGGTTAAAGCCTCGATCCACTCTTCTTGTATCTCTCACCTTTCCTCGAATGATGCAGTAAATGTAAAGGCACAGGACACAAGGATTTACAAGGTTTGACACCAAAGGCCTACGTCCTTGCCATGTTGGTTATACACCCCAACATGGTTTCACCATTATAATCGGTTAGTATTACAATGGTCGATACAGCATCCCACTGTATCTCTCCTGAGTCCCACAGGAGGGTCTTTAGACTGCGTCCCACAGTGTTACCAGAGTCCCACTGGCCTGCTCCAGAATCCCACTGAAGACTTCTTATCCCTGAGTCCCACAAGGTCTTCTCCTGGCTCCTCGAGTCACACGAGTAGCTCTTCTTCTCTTTAAGATTCTTCAAGTATCCTCATCAACCTGGGATAAAGGCTGCTGGCCTTGCTCTATACCTCTGATCACTTGTGATGATCCGGTCTTCTCGTCTTGCTCAGGATTTATCTCCTTCTTCTCAGGATGACCTGGCTTCTCTCCAACTACTGAATACTCAGACAAATGTTGTCTTTAACTTCAGTCTGGTCCAGTGTCACTTCAAATCAACTTCATGCACTGAGTGCATGGCATCACAATATCTTCAAGATTTCATGGTCTTGGACTCCTCAAATGCACACAAGCAGATTCAGACTTGTTCACGTGTGCACGTGCATGCATGCATGCATGCACTCCCCTTCTTCTTCTTGTTGGTGCAGTAAACCCTCAGAGGGTGTAGTCACTTTAAGCACAAACCTTCTCACTTGAACTTCACACTTTGTTCAATGTGTTTACACACTTAAATGTGTGTTATACTTTGTGTGAGTCTTCTTCTTCTTCTTAGTGTGTCCACTCCACTTAGAGCACACACATAGGTTCGGCCTTTTAGTTCTTTTGCACACACAAATGCCTATGGACTTCTTCCCTTCTTGTACTCTTCCACTTTTCACACAAATGCACTAAGCCTTGGGTTCTCCCTCTTTGCACAAGCTACTGCCCGTAGGGCCTTCTCCAATTCTTAAACACACTCAAAGAGTGGTCTTCCACTTCACTTGGCACCCAAGGCACTAAGGCCTCAAGTCTTCTTCTTCTTTTGCACACACACAAATGTGGTGGTCTTCCTCCTTTTGCACACACACGGCCAAGTCTTGGGTTCTCCTTGCACACACACACAAGGTGTGTTATATACTTCACAACCCGAACTCCCTTCTTCTCCTCACAGCCGCACAAGGTGCACTGGCAAGGGCCGCGCAAGATGCAACACCCCACTGCCTTCTTCAAACGCACAAGAACAAGGTGCAAGGTGCGCAGGATCTCAGGTGGCCACTGCCGCGCATGTGCTTACCGCGCAGGGGGCCGCGGTGCACAGAGGGAGCGCGCATGTTGGCGAAGCCCAACCTCTTCTTCTTGTCGCGCAAAGGAGCAGCGCGCAAGGGAATTCACCGTGAAAGTGTGCGCGGGGCTTCGTCTTCGCGAGGCAGAGGGCTCTCACGGGACACAAATCTTCAACAAGAACTTCAGCAAGAAACTCTGAGTGCTCGGGCTCTCTTTTTATAGGCGAGGAGAGCCTCGGTTCATCCACGGATATAAAACTTGAACTCCCGAATGTTTCGGGATTTCAAGATTTCCTTCAAATCTTGTTTTCAATTCTCTGTTCAACGCGGGTTTCCTTTTCATTTTCCTCCTTCACGTGCATGCATTTTCGAAAGCATGCATGGCCTCTTTGATACTTGTCCATGCATAGCACGAACACAAGAAGCCTCGGCAACTCCGTTTGCCTCGGCTTAAGTCCAAAATCCTCCATTCATCATGTGCATGCATATTTTATTGCATGGTTGTGTTCAGTAGGGCCATACGAGCTCAAGGGGGGGTTTAGCTCGTTCGGAGGTGGCTGGTAACTCGAAATACGTCGTCGGGGAGCCTCTGGTTCAGCGGCTGCTCGCGGGTGGCCTTCAGGCGAGCTCGAGGTAGGAGACACACCGGGAGCCGTTGGATCGGGCAAATGAAAGACATCAGACGGCCTGGATCAGATCATCTTGCCGTGGATCAGATGTGCGGCTTAGATCGTCCGCGCGATCAATCGTGCGGCTGGGATTCGCTCGTGGAAATTTTTCCGCGTCCCACATCGAAACGGAGCGCGGTTTTTCCGCGGCTTATCAAACATCGCGTGCCATCCTCAGCTCAGTTGAACTTCTCCCCTCCCGGTGCCGCCCCGCACCGGGTTCTCTCTGCGGGCGCGCTCTGCGCCCACTCTACTCCTCGCGGGCGTGCTATGTGCCCATTATGCATGTCACGGGCGCGCTCCTCTCGCACTCATGCTGCGCGGGCTTCATCACCGCGTGGCTTCAGGGCTTATACACGGCCCCGACCTCTCTTGGGCTGGCCCCATGGGATCCCCTTGGGCGTGGTGACCTAGTCCCACATGTGCCTTGGGTTGAACCCTTAAGGCTGGCCCTTGGTGGCTAATTTTTTGCGTAAGTAGAGACTTAGGTACTTTGTATAAAAACAATGTAACCCAAGTTCAAATGCCAAATGCCACTTCTTCCAAGCCATTCTTCTTCTTCATTTCTTCTCATAAGAACTCTTCCAATCTCCTCAACATATATTCATTACTTAGGAGGGAAATTCTTGAAGGTTCTTCATCAACATTTATTCAACACTTAGGAATGGAATTCCTGAAGGGTCTTTATCTTCAATCGAGCTCCATAATCACATAAATTCTTCAAAGTCCTTATTGATCTAATCAGAGATCAATTGGATCTTCTTCACATTCACATGCACTAAGTGTTAGTGCATGGACTTCATTAATCCACTTCATCCACTTAGAAGTTGTGGATGGATCCCATTCACTTCTTCATGCATTGTCTTAACAATGCATGGCCTTCTAGAGCTTGTTGTGACATTGTATCCAGTTGATACAATTTCTTGGAACTTAAAGATCAGTTCAACAATCGTCTGATTTAATGATGCTCCATCATCATTCTTCAAGTGTTGTCACTTAGTATCATCTTGATACAAGTATTGAAACATTAAGATCAGTTCTACAATCGTCTGATTTACATAGAGAATGTTTCAACCACAACATCTCCTATGTCACTTAGTGAATCTCCTAAGTGACATGCATCTTAGTACCATGGCCATTCTCCTTCATCACCATCACCATCACATCCTTTGTCATTCACATCTTGACATTCCTTGACATCCATCCATTCATTCCTTGACAACAACATACCTCATTGACAACAAATGAAACATAGTGCACTTCAAAATGTATTCAATGATATGCTTTAAGGAAAAACATAACAATCATCATTTCGTGAGTGGGTAGTTCACCATATACATAAAAATTATGTCTAATAGCTAGTATAAAGAGTTTTGTGAATGTTTAGGTTCAAACCATATCATCAAAATATACTAGTATATTGATTACAATTTTTTTATTATAAAATAAATATATAAAGAGAGATGAGGGGGCCGATAAAAAAATAAAAGAAAGGAGCTTGAGGGGTGTTGTTACCTCTTATTCAGGTACCTCCTTTTTGATTGTGTCAAAATGCATCCTTGGAAGTCTTAATTACCAATGGATGGATTACAGAAGAGATTTATGGATGTTGGGAGGTATATTGGAAAGATAATTTTAGAAATTATATCTTTTTAATGGTGTGAATATGTGGGAGTGGTGGTAGGATTTTATTGGGAAGGAAAGGACTTACATGAAATTTTTGGAAACGAGTTAAGAGTACATATGTTACTACCTTGAAAAATTCCTAAAAACGAAAATAATTGATTAAATTATTGTTAATGGCACAAATATGGCCAAATAATGGTCTTTGGAAAAATTTATAGGTCAATTTCCCCCATAATATTAAGTTTTAGTCTATAATTAAGATTAATTTGACCTTAATCAATATTTAAAATTTTAATCACATTTACTAATAAACTTAGAAAATTTAATTTTATCATATTAGACTATAAATTTTAATCTATTTATAATATTCTATTTTATTTTTTCAAAATTAAATTCATAGAATTTGGAAAATTAATATTAATTATAACCCCACAGATTGGGAAAAAATACAATGTTTTAATGTATAATGATGTTTGAATGTTAACTAAACATTTCTACAAAATTTAAAGATGAAATTGATTTTAATGATCTAGATTTTTTTAATATACGTATCATTTATCTAATATAATCCTAATAAATTTAAAATATATTTTAATATTGTCATTTTTGTAAATTAAATGGGAGTTATAAACTAAAATGCAGTATTTTATATTATTCATAAAAAATGACTTCTCTCAAAAAATTCCCAAAAAAATCCTATGATATTTTTTGTATTCTAAATTAAAAAATAATTTTTTATTTAATAATATTAAATTTCATCATTTAAAAAAATTAATATTATTACGATCAAAGGGTTTGAAATGTATTTTATTTGAGAAAATATGTTTTTTAATCATATAATGTATTTACCATATATTATATATTTCATTATCAATATGTTTTATTTTTATGAAAACATTAGAATTTTTTTAAATTATTTTTTTTAAATTACTATTTCTATTTTTATTGTATATGTTATAATTATCTCATTTAAATAGTTTTTATAGTAAAATGATGTTTCACGGAAACCTCATTTTTTCATGTTACAAACACTAAGTTGGTGTTGGGTTTTGTGTAAAAAATGTCAAATCCTTCCACAATGTTTTGTGTATAGAAAGTTAATATTTATGATTTGTTTAGTGGATGATTAACATGGTGTTGTGTATAATAGAATCCAAACATAGTAATTTAATAAAAAATAAACTATTTTCAGTGTTACATGAAATGAAAAATATCAAAAAGATAAAATTCTTCAGGAAAATAGTATTTCGAAAAATTTAGGGTTGTTACATTGTACCCCCTTAAAATAAATTTCACCCTTGAAATCTTCTTGATTATAAATGTTTTAATGCTTGGAATATTCATGCATCGAAACCCACATCACAAAAATTATTACTAAAATATCCCTTCAAATGGAATGTTGGAACCATAATGGTTACTCAATTTAACATATAATTTTGTTTCTATATATTAAAAAATAGGTCGGGAGTGAAGATTGGGTGCGTAGGAAATGAGTAAACATTTATAGGTAGTGATAGAGGTAATCAATCACAAACAAGTGAATTATCAGAGAAATTTTGAGTGCCTCAATGTCATTATTTTGTGATGATTTAAAAGGAAATATCTTTAACAAAATTAAGGTATTATGATGAAAAAATTTCTATTGACTATCCTAACATTGAATAATTCTTTTATTGACCAAGAATATTAGAAAATAAACCTACCAGATAGATTTTTATATATAAATTTCCATTCTATAGTTGTGCTTTTATTAATTTCTAATTCATCTGTTACATCAGGTAATGGATTCATAGTAATTAACAATAATGATTGAAGTTCTAAAATAATATTTTCAGAGATCAAAAGGGCCATAAAAGCATGAATAGTATAATTATTTATCTTTAAATATTATTCAAAATAAATATGGTTAATAAATTAAAATATAAAAATAAAAATTATTCTTTTCAGTTCATCATTAATAATTTTTAACACAAATAATTACACATTAACAAGCACATTGCATAGGCTACTCATTGGCGTGGAATCATTGTCATCCATCGGTCATGGGTTCATGCCCCACATAGTTTCAAAACATGATTGGTTTTCACCTGAAATACATGATGTACCTTCCTAAAACTATACTAAAATAATTTACTAAATATTTTGGAACTCATTGAAATTAGTATAATCACTAAATAGTCGTTTAAGTATGGTTTTCAATACAATATCTGTACATAAATACATCATCCTATGTTTAACTCAATATTTTCCAGAATGGTTATCCTTATAAGCCTTCTAAAATAAAAAAATCCAAAACAATATAAATAGAGACATGAAATCAACTTATCATTGGTTCCCCTATATAGAATAATGTACAACTTTGATGTCACATTCCAATCATGTGAATTACCTCATCCAAAATTCCTTTAAAAAATTTTAATAAACATAATTACACTAAATATTTATTGAAATCATGAATGTATTATTATTTAAATGATTACTGGATATATTATTTCAATTAAAGAAGTCTTACACTTCATCCATAATGACATAGACCAATTTTTTAATAAATAGTTCTAGGGTAATCAGTAAATTCAATCAAACTTATTAATACATGACATATCCTAATCCAAACAAAATTATCATAACATAAGAAAAAATTAAGGGTTAACTATACATTAATCATGTGTTTTATATGGACCTTACCTTTCCATTATATCACTTCTTTATTCAATATATACCATTCAACAGGTTCTTGTAAATTCATAGTGGAAAACATTTACTGAACAATAATTATATATTTCCACATTTATATACCATTATTCATGAAATAAAATACATAATATATTTTATTATTCTAATTTATAATTATGACATTAACAATGTTACCTCATACTATTATATAATACCCCCTTTACCTTCACATTTCATTTATATGCTCATTTTCATCACCAATTTAACCATTACTTACACGACCTTGCTGATTCCATTATGAATATTTACACATTTGAAATGTAGTTTAATAATGACCCTTTAATCCATTCTTAAAACACATAATATTAGATTATTTCTTAGGGAGTCTAATATTCTTTTCCACTTCATTAACTTGTCCTATCATTTTCCATTATAGTAATGTACTTTTTCCCCGTCTTTCTCATAGTAAAAAAATATGATTATTACATTAAAACATTAAATTTTCTGATTACTTCCACATTCATGACCCAAAGGAACCAAAATATTCTATCATCTATTGTCTCCATAACCCAAACTCTCAGTTAACTCCTTATTTATTTTCTGTGGTGAGTCTGACAGTTTGTTAATGAAAAAGTTGTTAGTCATATTTTGTGATAATAATTTGAAATGATCACAAAAACATTCAATCTATTTATCATCTCACTTTAATAATCATCAAGAAATAATCCACCACAATTAAAATTAATCTTGTTTCATCTGGTTCCCACCATATATTAAAACTTGAATCATTGTTTCAGCATGACTAATTATAAAAGGAAACCACATAGTCAAGAAAATAATTACTTATAGAATTCCTAAATCATGAAACAATACATAATATATGAAAACATAGGTTTAGCATATGTTATTTATATACACCATGTATTTAAATACTTCATGATAGTTCGTGATGAGTTTTTGAATTCTCAATGTATATCCCCTAGGAATATTAAACCAATTATATACCAAGGCTCATTTTCATGTACCAGATTACCCCAAGTCATGACCATAACATTTTCCCAGAGTTGTTCCCCTTGGTACACATGTGTCAAACCCAAATAAAATTATAGTATACACACATGGATGTATTTTAGGAAACCCCAAAATCTATCCATTACCAAAAAAATGAAATTTTCTTAAATGTTAACACATCTCTATACTTATCATTAGATACATCGATAGACATATACTTAGATATATACCCAGGGATCTCAAAAATGTTTTATCATGCAAGCTTGAAAATCTGAAATAAAACAATACATTAATACGAACAATATAAACACATTCTTAACAAACATAGGTATTATATCATTTTAGATGAATATTCTAAAAATTATTAAAATACATGACTAAGGACCATAATAGTTTAGTGTAATTTCAATCATGGTAGAAACATAATCAATCATAGTGAAATACCTTCAACATATACCATAAATATCTCCACCTTTAGTAATTTTACCCAATCGCCTTATTCATAACCTCATGAAATTAACAATAAGAAATAGGTGAGATTAGATGATTAGAAAGGGAATATGATAGAATTTTAATTAAAAAACATGAACCAAAGGGTATGTAACATGTAAATAACATTGAAAGATCATACCCTACTTAATAGAGATCATAAAAAATATTGGATTCTTATAATACATGAATCATATGGAAATAAGGAACATAATACATGAAAGAATAACATAGGAATAAAACATGGAACTGGGGAATACATTGAATCATATATATTGACATCCATATTTGTCCAAGAATTTCTTCCAAGACTATATTAGTAGACAAAGTCCTTTACTGAACTTGGTTCACACCCCATTCCACACCTATATTACATAACTGAGTTCAACCCTCGTTCTAGCACTGTATTTCTAATCCATGTTCATTTCTTATTTCATCCAAATAATACTAAATGGAGTTCATTTCTCCTTCTATAAATGAATATCTCGTGCGATATAAATATTTACCCAATTAATTGGAGGGAGATATAGGTCCCACTCAACTCATAATGAAATCATACAGTCATGTTCACCAAAATCATAATTAATCATATCATAACCCATGAAATGAAATGGTTATTAAAAATATGTAATGATATCATTACCAATGTAAATAGATGGTTTTTATAATCAGTTCATAATAATCGTAATCTGTGAAATGAAGTGGGTTTCAAAACCATATAACTCGTGAAAGAGAAATGGGTTTCATAAACATCATACCCCTAAAACATAATCCATTTAGAGAATCAATATGAATGGATTATGTGAATAATTACCTTATAAATTCTTGAGAATCACCAAAAGATATTATCTATGATGGGAAATAATTTTTAATGATCTTTTAAAAAATTTCTTTAGGAAAATAACATTTTCACATTGAGAACTAATTTTTAAAACATATTTATTTTTAGACCATTTTTCTTTGAAAAAATATTTTAAAATTCATAAAGGAATAGATGAAAACCGTAAATCATTTTTTTATTAAAATTCTTTGAAAATGGGATTCAAATATATTATGATTTTTTTTTGAAATCATTGTTTTTGAATATAATTGATTTCTGAGAGAAGAGAGGGATGTTCATATTTGGCGTGAATATATTATCTAAAGTATCAGAGAGTGGGAAATTAGTACTAATAAATAGTTATATCTTAAATAGATAGATTATTAAGAAACTCATGAGTGGCCTTGAAAGATGTATTATATTATTTAATCAAAAAACCGTAAACATAAACAATCTCTAAAAACGATATGATTGTCTCAATAAACTCATAAAACATAGTTACATGGTATCATACTCTCCACGTAAGAAATTAAAATAAAATTATTCTTAAGTTACAAATAATATAACTATATTCATGATATTACATTTAAAACGAATTTTTAAACTCTTGAAAATAAAATTTAGTTGCGTGAAAAAAAGTGTGCCTCAAAGAAGTGAAATTGTGATTAAAATATTTTTCCAATTTGGAATCTTTTGAAACATAAATACCATGCAAAAAAGAATGGTATGGATATATAAATACCTATTAATTAAATTATAATATGCATATAATTAAATCATGTGGAATACATACTCTAAATAAAGTGATTCAATTGCGAACAAATCTTGTATCTCACAAAAATAAAATGTGAGATGAAATCCCCTTACCATGGGTCATGGAACTCGTAGTTCTCATTCAAAAACCGTGAATAATAAATTTGAATCTCATATATATATCTTAAATAAACATAAAATTTTATATACTACCATATTTGAAATTATTAAAACCTTATATTACATGCTTATTAACAGTTATATTTTAACGGTTCACTTCTAGTAATGTTCGCTTTATTCTTCACATGTGTCAAAATTGTTTATGTATTTGGTCCTTATACATACATCATGATTTATAGAATGTAAGCCATGATATAAATAGATTTTATTTAAATAAAATATATTTTATAATAATCTATATAATATGTAAGTTTGACATAGAATACTCTGTTCATGGAGATGACTTGTGGTACGTACACATGACCGCTATTTCGGTTTTATCATCATATTGAATGATACATAAAGTAAAATATATAAATATATATATAAATAAATATATATATATATATATACATGAATATATAATTATTAAATATGTTTCTGATATCATATATATCATTTATATTCACTAAAACTGTCCATAATAAAATCCACTTCAAGTATGAATGAATCATATCACATTGAGGGGGCTGTAGTCTTCACTTCATCAAACGAAATTATAATATTATCAAAAAATATAAAATAACAATGATATGTTTGGAAAAAAATAATAAAAAGTAATAAAGACATAATGAATATAATATATGACAAATATAAACATTGTTTCTATCATAATATCCACTATGAGATGTGGTAAAGGAAAAAATGAACAACCATCATTTTTTGAGGCGGTTGTTTTTCGTATACATAAATAGGGATTATATCATTTAGAAACCATGACTTAGAATATAAAAAATTTACCCATGTATTCCATGTTATTTAAAATGGAAGTGAGTAATAAAATAGAAATATATACTTGTTACCATAATCTATATTATTAAAAATGTCACGAGCTCACACCTCACCTTCAAACAACCAATAAAGATATAACTCTTTTACAATATAATTACATGTCAAATGATTACTAATTCAGAATATAATACCATAGTACATACTACCATATATAGTAAAAATTGATTGTATCATCAAGGGAGGGAATAACACGATGAATAAGTTTAATATATTTATTATATAGAGCATTAGTCAGAAAAAATGAAACTGAAATAAAATTTCAAAATTAATGGAGATCATGTAAAATCATATAAGAACAAATAGAAAACATTAGAATATATGAATTTTGAATCATGATTTTCTCTATTATTTACATCCTAAAAGGGTTTGGAGTATTTTATCATTAAAAATATATAAAAAACATTCAATAATAATATAATAATAGATAAATTGTATAGTATTTATAATTTATAAGAAATTTATTCAATAAAAACAATCTATTATTTATAGTGATTAAAAAATTTTATATTTTTTGTAACACCTAGAGTGAAATAGTATTACATGAGAAGAAAATAACACATTAAATAAGGAAAAAAACTATTAAATCAATTGATATTCTATAGAAACATGTCAGTATCATCGATGGAAAATTATCAATATGCAATATAAATTTTACATCAAATGAAAACACTAACCCTAAGATAAATAACGTTCTAATTCATAATAATAAAAATAAAATTAATGAGTTACCAACATATAATTAATGAATCAATTATTAGGAGTTATTATTCCGCCAATATACATGGATATTAAAAAATATAGGTCTATTTGAGTACATAAAATTAAAACTGTATTAGAAATTGTATAATATATATCACTAGGTTATGATAAAAATCTAAGGGAATGTATAAGAGAAAAAGTAGGGAAGGATAGAAGGTAATTGATCTATAAAAGGGTACCATTATTATTCAACATCATTGATAGTTGAATACCTTTTTAGTTACCAAGTGAAATATGGAATGGTTTTTGAGAAATTCTAGGGGATCATAAAAAATGATAAAGAGTGAAATGTTGATAACATGATTACATTAAATTATATACAATAAATAAAAGTTAGATTTTATATTGTTTTCAGGATTTATTTATATAGATAAATTATCCATGGGACAACCTTGTGTAGGCCCCTAGATTTGAAAATATATTCTTTATAATTTCTATTAAATTTTAGTCTCGTAATTGTCTTAAAATACACAATCTATTTTAGAAACAAATTGATTCAAAAAAATAAGATGCATTTTTCTATTAAGAAACCTCGAAATTTTAGGTATTTAATAGAGGTAAATTTTATACATGTATGTGTTCAACTAATATATTTTTTAACTGCTCCTAAATAATATTTTCAAATACTTTCAATCAAAAATTTGAAAAGTCAAATGGAAACCTAAAAAATATTAAAATATATAATATGATAAATTCATAAAATAATTTGACATATGGGAATTAGATTAGGATTAAAAAGACTGAAAAATTTTAAAATCCATTTTTATTAAAATATTATATTTTTTTGACACAACTTATAAGAAAATAATGAAGAATGAAATGTGTCCTTTACATAATTAAAACTAGAAAAATCCATCATTATATTATAGACAAGAGTGATTGAAAAAAATTAAAAATTAGTTGAATCATTTTTTTTAAAATATTATGGAGTTCAATTTTAGAAGGGAATATTTCTAAAAACTAATGAATGAAGAATCACATATACAATTTCTTATAACATAGATTCTTTGTAAATACATTGAAATGGATAGGAAATTCTTTTATGCTTATATAAATAATTTATAATGAGGGAGAGGAAGAGATAACTTTTTGTGAGATGTAGGATCTTTTGGATTAATAAATCCCAAGGTAGAAAGGATAAATAGATATATGTGGTTTTAAAAAAAATAAAAAACCATTTTTCACTAATTAAAAATTTTCCCCAAAACCCACTTTAACATGATTGGGATACCCCCGAAATTAACGTGGTTCCATATTTCATACATGATTATTTTTGTAATGCACTCAAAATCATTTTCCATAAATGATACCATATTCCCCCATTAATCACCAAAAATTTTATTTTAAAACAATTTCATTTAAATTACTAAACCATAAAAAAATCAAAATTCTAAAATATTATAGATTTCATTATAAATATTTTAACTATTAAAAAACAAATATAATGAGGGTCATTACATATAAGATTTTTGTTGATCATGGATTCCATTATGAATCATGATCTTTAATTTTATATTATTCTTATACTCTAATATTCATGAAGAAAATATATTATTTTTTATACGGATTTAACCACATGTCTACTCCCCAAACCCTATCATAGAAAATGTGGTATTTGGGTGGTACACACTATATTGTAAGTATTATAAGGATGATCCCCGGTCCTGTATAGTTATATCAACGATATATCAATTTTTTTTCAAATTTTTGTTAGGATATATTTCATTGTAGTATAAGTTCATATTTTTTATAGTTTATTGGGAAATTTCATATATGAATATATAATAAATATTTTATTATGGAAATTGACTATATATATTTTTTCAAATACATTCCAATTTAATGACATTTATTCTATACTAAATTAACCCTAATTATGATTATAGTTTTTTGGGTACTCTATATGTGGGGTCATAAATCATATAGTTTCTCATATATCAAAATGATAAAATTTGGAAACATGGGAATTTTAGTTATCATGGGGAATACCAATGGGTATATAGAATACATCTATCTAATTTTGTGGGAGATTCTAGATTAAATATGATCTTTATATTAGTAGTTTTTTCATTGTAATTTGTAGGATCCCAGATTCATCATAAGGTATTGTTGTTTATGTTTTAGTTTATGTCCCTTAATTTGGTTAAATAAGTGTCTCCCCATGTTAGTGAGATTAACCAGGGGAGTTCTGGGTGTTTGGTGTATGAAAGAGGGGGAAAATGAGTTTTATGGGCATGTTTCTTGATTTTCTCAAAATTAATGGATACTATGTGGAGTATCCCATGTAATAATGCATCATTGGAATGAGAATTGTGAAAATATATCACTTGGGTAAGATAACCATGTTTAATTCCCAGGAAACCATGTGATGTGGTGATATTGGGATAGTTTCTAACACACATTTTGGAAAACTGTGCATGTAAACCATTTAGCAGAGTAAAATTAAAAAATTTACAAAATTGACACTCTTGGATTTTAAAGTCTCAAATTATATTTTCCTCCTTCATCATTTTATAAACCCTACTGATTAACAACATCTCCCAATTGCTTCCTTGGATGAATGTCTTCCATTTGTAGTCTGTTTTGAGCACCTTCGGTTATAGATCGATGCTTTGGGTGAGTCTATTCAAATCCTTACATACTTTTTCTCGATTAGGGTTTAAATATTTCTCCCATATCCATCTGAATATCTATAAACCTTATTGTAAGGGAAAATATTTGTTAAGAATTTAATAGGTTGTTGGATCCAGATCAAAGGCCACGTTTGGTACTGTCTTTTCCAATGATTTTGAGGAAGGTGGTCTACAAGTTATATCCCATAGTTTCATTGTATATTTCTGCATGTCCAACATTGTTCTTTGTCACCTAGTTTTTTTCTTTTGACACCTTTGGTTTGATTTGTAAATTTGGGTATCTTAGTAATAAGTACGAACCCTCATGGTTCCAATGGGATGCATCGATGATGATTTGAGACATATAAGTCCATCTATGGGATGCACTGATACTTTCCATACCACGAATTAGAAATTTAAGTTATAGGTTTTTGTGTGATAAAGTAGAACTCTTGTTGAGTATGTTGATATTAATAATAAAAGTCCAATGAGGTATTGGTAAATTGTGGTTGGGGTATGTGGCATAATAAATATGTTTGATATGACTAAGGAAGTTCGTGAACTAGAAATAGTGAATATACGGAATTGTTAATGGTATGTGAAATAGGAAATAAGATAATGGGAATTTCATAGGGGTGTTTATGAATTTGTATAATGGGTTGGGTAAAGTGGAATCATTAGATATGATTATTGAGAGATTCTTGAGAATGGGAATTGGACTAAATGGGCTATGTGATGTAAATGGAATTGTGTTAATGGTTTAAGGAACAATATGATTCACCATGTTGATTGTGATGGATTATGATTACTATATATATTAGTTGTGTTTTTTGTGGTATAGTTGTGTGTGGGAAATCAATAAGTATTTATCTTCGGATGGCTTGAGGTATGGTATAATGGACTTAGTATCCTCGTATAGGTCGAGTTTTATTGAAGCTCTAACTGAAACCACAATGCTCTGGTTAGGGAAGGGTACAAATCATTATTCCCCTAATAGTTTCATTCCACCCAGACCGAAGCATTGTGGTGAGGATATTGTGGGGTTGGGACATGATATCTCTAGTGATTTAGGGAATTATTTATTCCATTATGAAAAATGAAAAATTCTATAAACCTTGTCTGAGTGATTTAAATGAAAAACTTATGATCATCATGATTGATGATTAACTAGTAATTAAAGAGATATATTGAATTGGAACCTTGGTCAGTATAACTATGTTGTGGTTTTTAACTAGTGGCACAAAAAATTTCATTTATTTTCTCAATTTTTATTTATACATTCATGAACTATTTGTTAGACTATAAATTTATAGACACCGTTAGTGAAGACCCACTGAGTTGTACTCAAACCCTGCTTAGGCCGGTGTTGGGTACAAGAGCAGATATCATGTTAGTAGGTTAGAACAAGGAAAAGGGCCATATGCAAGGCAGTTGAGATGGACGAGGGACATGTAAGGTTGAGGATCCACACATAGAGTGAGGACCAATTTTTGTATTCTACTATTTTCTTTATTTATGTTTTTGTTCACTTGGCATTATAGAATGAAATTACATACTAATTGTGTCTTGTGGATTCTTCCTAGTTTTCGATATGTTTTGATATACAAGTTATTGGTGTTTTTCCTATTATTTCCAATATTTATATTGTGGTATATTGTGTATTACTCTAGATAAGTGGGTATATTCTACCCACATGGCATATTATACCCTCACTACTAGTTCCCAACCTCTAGCATAAGGGGAGTAGTGCTTTAGGTAATGTGACTACCTGGTGTGGGGCACCAATTAAATGGCACCATGGTGAACATTGTGATGTTTTGAATTGTTATCCCTAGTTATTTAGGTACATATTTATTCTATTATGAAAACTGTTAAATTCCATTAACCTAGTGTGGGTTATTTGAATGCCTAACATGTGAAATTTGTGATTGATGATTAACTAGTAATAAAATAGATATAATGAATTGAAAAAAAGGTTAGTATATCTAAGTAGTTGTTTTTAACTAGTGGAAATAGAATTTTCTTTCCTTTTATTGATTTTTATTTATACTTTAATGCACTTATTGATAGAATGGATATTTATAGACACCGTTAGTAGAGGCCCACTGAGTTATACTCAAAACCTGCCCAGGTCGGTGATGTGTACCTAGCAGATTTCATGCTTGGATGTTAGGACAAGGGAAACGGCCCAATGATAGGGAGTTGAGAAGGATATGGGACATTTTAGGTTGAGGTTCTAGACATAGAGTGAAGTCCATTTTGGGGATTCTGTTGTTTTATTAATTTTTTGTTTTTCTCACTTGGAATTATAAAATTAAATTAAATATTAATTGTTTCTTGTGGATTGTGCCATGTTTGTAATATGTATTAATATACATGTTATTGGTTTTTTCATGTTGTTTCCTTTATTTATATTGTGTTCTATTATAGATTACTCTAGATAATTGGGTATAGTCTCCCCACATGAACTACTAGACCCTCGATATTATTTCCAAAATTCTAGAATACGGGGAGTCGTGCTTGAGGTTATGTGACAACCCAGCATGGTAATGAGCTTCTTCATAGGTGTATCTGAACATGTATGGTTGAAACACTAGTCATCTGGGTTGGTAATAGTGAGTATTATTTTCTGTTGTTACATTAAATGATATTTTACAATTGGTATATTCACATGTGGTGTGATGTGATGTTTTCATGATATTTTTCTAATGGATGGAATTGAATGAGGATTTACATTCATGAATCATTATTCTAACGTACATATATAAGTGACATGCATCATATTAGGAGCACTTGTGCGAGAAGGCCGCGTGGGACATAGATGGGATAATGGATTTTATTTTCCCTATAATGAAGAAAATTGTGTCTAATGATATGATATAAATGGAAAAAATGAGAGGAAAATGTTAAATAACAATTAATAAGTCTTTCTTGATATGGCATGGTACATGAAATGAAATATGTTTGGATTTAGTTTTAATTTGATAATATTTTTGAAATGGTGTCAAAGGATATGCTTATAGTAATGTGAGTTAGTAACCTCATGTTAGTCATTTCCTTGGTAGGTATTGTTGTGGGTAGTGTGTCATGTATAATCAGACCAGTTACTGTGGTGTACGTGAAATGTTTTGTTAGTGGATACTGACGTGACTTCATTTATACGTGTGAAATATTTATGGTTTGTGTTTTAAATCATGTGATTGGAATTCTATAAAAAAGAATCCATCAAGGTGTATGATAGTTGGAAAACAAGTGTAAATTGGTAATAATACTCCTCATTAGAGGATGGAGGGGATCTAATTGTTCAAGATAACAGGGAAGACATGTTTTGTGTGAATCATTCAAAATTTATATAGATTAGGGAATGAGATCCCAGGATGGATTCGCCATGTATTTCTGAGCAGACCAAGGAGTTTCAGCTAAAACACCCTCTATCCATTACTATAGTGGGTGGTCCAGATGAAGTAGAGTTCTTGATATAGTCTATCGAGACTATTCTTAATCATCAAGAGACTCCTCATGAAAAGCGAGTCAAGCTTTCGACCTACTTGTTAAGTGTAATGACAATGAATTGTTGGGAGATTATTTTTTAGATGGAGAAGGGTGAAAGAATGATATAGAAGAATTTTCCTTAAAATATTCTATAACATTAAAACCCCTAATCCTTGAGGGAATATATGGCTTTATATTTTATGAGTTTAAATGGGGGGAGGCTGTGATAGTGGTTGATTATGCAATTTGCTTCACTGACTGGTGCTGATTCATCTTGATGATGGATATAGATGAGATGATTATTAAAACACCCTTATTGGATGGTCTTATTCAGAATCATGGGTCCCAGTTGAACATCATCCATTAAAAGAGGAATGGAGAGGTAGTGGACGAAGACGTTATCTCATAGGAGAACCTTAATAGAGATTCAGAAGGTGGAAATATGGTGCCAACTTGGAGGAATTATGGTACATGATCTGAGTGAGTGAAGCATCATTTTTGATGTTTTCAATAAGGATAAAGTGCACAAAATAGTAAAAGGAGAGGTAAAATTATTAGGTATGTGATCAGGTGTTCTGATCTAAGTGTAGCAGGCCAGGGCACATGTAGGTCCAAAGTCCCCAATAACCAACTGATTTTTGTTGTTGTAGATGGTTGGAAAATATAAGAGGTTCTTCAAGAAACCTCGATAGTCGGGTATGGATAAGAGTTAGAGGCAGATGACTTGTGTGGGAAGTGAATCAATCACTATGTATCATGCAGGTAGTTGGAGCTCCACTGGCCGTACTAGTAGGGGAGTGGATGTGGAAATCTGTTTTGAGACAATATATACTTGCAGGGAAGTGTAGTGTAGGGTACCCAGGATAGATCATAGGTTAGATGGTCACTCCATATTCATACAATTCATTCTACACCTGGATGTGGCGAGGATGGACCTTCTACAATTTGAGGAATGATTTTTTTAGCATCAAACCATGAAAATTCACAATTTGACACAGATTCAACACACTCTTTTGTCACTGCATTGTTTTCTATTGTGTAGGGCCTATTTGTGGAACATGTTTGTGGGGTTATGTAAATTGATACTTCTATGGGGGTGTGAGTTGAAGATTTCAGACAATTTATATGTTATTCTTTAGAGTATGGTGGTTATCATTTTCTATGGATCCAATTTGACCTAAAGATGTCTGGTTTTTACCTAATATTGGGTATGGAATTGATAGTGTTGTATCAGAATCAAATAGATTGTTACCATCATGGGGTAATATTCATGTCTCCCAAGTGACACACTAATTTCTTTCACGGTGAGTTGAATGTACGATCCTTCCACACAAGGCCAATTTTATAGTAGTTGGGATAACTCGCAGTCTAATGGGAATGCCTAATTTTTAATAATGGATATGTAAAGAAATATGTTTTCCCCCATGTGGTTGATCAGTATTTTGGATGTGTTTTCTTTGGTTTTCTCAGGATAACCTCAATAATGGTATTTGGAGTTCACAATCATGTTTCTCCTAGGGGAAAAGCTGGTTCCTATTCAACCATATCGAATGGAATTTTCAGAACACCTTGAATTGATTGTTCAAATTTGAATAGTTAGAGTAAAAGGTGATCTTTCAACCTAGTACATCACCATAGGGATCACCCGTGTTGTTATTTATAATGGATGATGGGTTGTTGAGGTTATGTCTTAATTATAGGATGTTGAATCAAATGAAGGTTAAAAAAGTTACTTGTATCATAGAATTGATGTCATGTATTACCATATGATGTGAACCTCAATGTTCTATAATATTGATTCGAGATAATTATTCCATATTTGTAGGGTGGGAACTTCTAACGTACCACATATTGCTTTCTGGAATAGTACTAGTTGTATGAATTTTTGGTCATTCCGGTTGGATTGACCAATACACCGAAATTATTTATTGAACTAATGAATAAAATATTTCAACCTTATCAGGATTAGTTCATGGTTCACTTTGTTAATGAATTATTGGTGTAATCACATGCTCTTGAATATCATGTTAAACATATTGAAATCATTTTCATTACACTAGTAGATAATATTCTTTACACCAAGCAATCATAAAGTAATTTTCTTATTGATAGAGTGCATTTATTGGGGCATGTCATTTCAATGTCAGGAGTGTCTATATATCCAGAGATGGAAAAATATGTGGTATTTTGGGAGAATCCCAAATAAATTTCGCTGTTTAATGTTTTCTAGGATTTTCTAGTTATTAACGATGGTTCATTGGGGAAATATATCCTTTGATGCCTCCACTCTCAATTTTAACAAGGAAGGGTGTTATGTATGTGTCTTCAAATTCATGTGAAACTTCATTTCAAAAACTATAGAAGTGGGTTACTACCGTACCAATTTTGATTTTACCTAAATAAAGTAAGAGGTATGCCTTTTTTTAATAGTAACTCCCTATTCAGTAGAGGAAGTGGAACCGTGGAATGATGGACTTCATAGGGGTTATTCCAAAGATTCAACAAACAAATGATACAATCTGGGACATTTTAGATCAATTGACCAACATGAATCATTTACTAATGATCCAGGAAAATTATACAGTCGATCAGTTTGGAGTGTTATATGGTTGATAGATAGTGAGACTACATAATGTTCCGAGAACCATATATTAAGATTTTGATTCATGTTTCACATCATGCTTCGGTCAGGGGATAGAGAATGATCTTAGTACTCAAGTTTTTTTTAGTATTCCATTTCACTTGAAATGGATGGGCAATAAAAATACATAATTCATGTATTAGAGGACATGTTGACAGAATGTATTATAGATTTTAGTGGATCATGGGAAAATCATTTATCTCCCGTTAAGTTTTCATACAACAATTGTTTTTAGACTATAATGAAGATGGTACCTTTTGAGGTAGTATATTGGAGACTATATAGATATTTATTATGATTTCTAGAAGAAGGAGAGTCTGAGATTTTTGGACTGAGTCTTGTGAAGGAGATTACATAGAAGGTTTGGTTGATTCAGAAGCATATGAAAAAAACAATGACTAGGTAGAAATCATATGCAGATCTGTAGCACTAACCTATTGAGTTTAGGTTAGGAGATAATGTGTTTTTTCAGGTCTCTCATGGGATCAGACTTCATCAAAACTAGAAACAAGGAATGTTGGTGCTCAAGTATGTTCGTTGGAAATTGTTGATGGAATTAGACTGGTGTCTTATTACTTGCCTCCTCAACAATGGTACAATGGAATGAATTATTTTTTTCATGTTTCAAAACTCTGACAACATCAACCTGATCTATCACATGTGATAAAGATTGATGATGTTAATCTTAATCCATATAGATTCATTGAGGAGAATATATTTCATGTTGTTCATCATATTGATATGGTCATACAGGGAAAGGTAATTACCTTGGTCCAAATTCTATGACAAAAATTTTTCAAGAAAAAACAAGGTAGAGATAGTCAGATATGCAGGCCGAGTGGCCAGATCTCCTTTCATTGGAATTTCAATGATGCTCAAGAAGACTAGCTCAAGGATGGTCTATACAAGGTGGGATGTTATAAGATCTCTGATTCATCATAAAGAGTGTTTTTTAATTATTCAGTTTATGTCTTTTATATTGGTTAAATAATTGTTTCCCCAAGTTCAATAGAAGTCTCGAGGGTGTTGCAGGGGTGTAGTGGGTGAAAAGGAGTTTTCAGGGCATGTTGCATGGGTTGAACCCGGTTATGGAAAAATATGTGGAGAATCCTAGGTAACATGCATACATGAACATTGTATGGCACATGGTTATCACACAGTTAATATAAAGGGGAAGAATTCCATGGAAACCATGTTAAGGGGTAATTTTGGTAAATCATATTAGGCACAGTTTTCTCACAGTTTGGAAAACTGTGCGGGTAAATTGTGCAGCCCAGTAATGTTGATAAATTTACAAAATTAACACTTTTGGAAAATAAAGCCTCACACAGTATTTTCCTCCTTTATCCTTCACTAAAACCTAGTGATAAAATATATATCCAAAGAGATTCCAAGGATGTATACCTTAAATCTATAGGTAGTTTTGATCACCTTCAGTTGCGAATCGAAGCACTGGGTTATTCTAATCATCTCATATTTTCCTTTTTCTTGATTAAGTTGCTTATTTTTCACTAATATCAAAAGTTGTCTCTAAAAAAATTACTTTCACGGGAAATATTGTTTAATTATTTATGAGGTGGATGAATATGTGTCTAAGGCCATGTTTGGGACTGCGTTTTCTAATGGATTTGAGGTTGGTGGTCTTCAAGATATATCACATTGTTTTGTTGTAGATTTCATCATATCTGAAATTATTCATTGTAACTTATTGATGTGATATTCAATAATTCATTGATATTTATCAATTTGGATGTCTAAATTATAATTTCATACCCTCATGGTACCCATCAGACGCATCGATGAATGTTTTCCAATTTAGGTCATCCATGGGGTGCACCGATACTTTCTGGACCCAGAATTATCTAAGAATGTTCAAGGTTGTCGTGTGATAGTGTAGAGACCTTGTTGAGTATGTTGGTATTCTTAATGGAATCCCAAATGAGGTATTGGTTAACTATAGTTTGGGTATGAGTATCATGAAATATGTCAGATATTCCTAAGTGAGTTAGTGTATGTGAGACGATGAATATAATAAATTTTTATCATAATGTGAAATGGGTAATATGTTGAAGGGGATTTAATAAGTTGGTTTATGAATATATATGATGGGTTGATAAAATAGAATTATTTAATATGATTAGTTCGGTAGGATAGAGAATGGGAATTTGGATAAATCGTGTATATGATGTAAATATATATTTTTTAATGGGTTATGGAATATTGTGATTAACCATGTTGATTATTATGGATTTTTTACTATTATATGTGTTGAATGTGATTGGTTTTAGTATAGTTATTTTTGGTAAATTGATGGATAAGAATGTAAACATTACGTGAGGCCTGGGATAAATTACTAAGGCTCCTCCCATGAGTCATATTGGATGGATTCTCTAACTCCACCAACAATGCACGAGTTTTGGAAGCGGATGAAGCTCTATTCTCCTAATGTCTACATTTTACCCGGACTGAGGCTTTTATGTGAATAAATTATTATGTTGTGACATGTTATCCCTAGTTATCTAGTGACATAATTATTCCCTTAGGAAAATTATAAATTCTATGAACAATGAGTGATGGGTTTTAATGAAAAACATATGAACTTCACCAGTAATAATGAACTATTAATAAAAGAGACATAATGAATTGGAACAACGGTTAGTATAGCTATGTATATATTTCTCACTAATGGACCCTGAATTACATTTCCATTTCATATTATTTATTTATATTTAATACACAGTCTTTTAGACATGATATTTGTTAACCCAATTTATGGTATCTTATTAAGTTGTACTCACACCCTACTCGGGCCACCGTTTGGTACGTGAGTAGATTTCATGCTTGCAAGTTAGGACAAGGGAAAGGGCCATTTTCTAGGGCGTTGAGTTGGACATGGGACATGCAGGGATGATGTTTCAAATATCATGTCAAGTCTATTCATGGTGTCGCTTAGTTGTGTTTATTTTGGGTTTTTTTCACATATAATTGTAACATGGCATGGCATATCTACCATTTCTTGTGGACTGTACCTAGTTTAGGATATGTTTGGTTATGCATGATATTTTTAGTTTAGTTTTGTTTCTGGTATTTATATTGTGATATGTTTTGGATCACTATGTGAAAGTGTGTATAGTCTCCACATGTGACCTTTTATACATTTTCTACTAGTTGGAAACCACTTCAATATGGGTAGGCATAATTCAGTCAGGTGACGACCCATATTGGTGTAGCGATTTAGTGGATGTTTGTTTGGGGAAATTTCATAATTTAATAATATATTTTATTTTATGGATAATATTCTATAAGGGAGTAATAACACCATGTTATGTCTTTTATTTTTTAAATTATTTTTTTTCATTTTATATTTATGATGACATTTATTTTTTAAATACATAATTTTAAATGAAAGTGGAATAAATTTTCTTATTTTCATATATGATAATTGGTATTTTGGTGGCTTATGCTACCGATCAATATCTTTATATAGATAACTATAAATTCTTTGAAACAATTTTTGATATTAATTATTTCTATTTAGAATTAAAATTTTAGTGGTTAATAATTCAAAATCTGATATACAACTTGGAATATGATAGATCATCCAGGATCCTAGTGGTATTAACCAAAAAATCAATTTTTATATTGGATATATATTCATATTATTTTTAGATAACTTTTATTATAAAATTTCTATTCTCATTTTTGGGTGAATGATAATAGGAATTTTGATTTATCTATCAATCACATCACATATAATTCACTATATAATTATCAATTAAAAGTGGAATCATTAACTGTAAATTATTTAAAAGTACTATGTTTGAGTTAAATTTAATACCTCTGATTTAATTTTTCATTAATTTTACTTGTCTATTAGAAATCTGATTTTATCATTTTATACGATTATAAATTTTTTCATATGTTTGAAATATTTAGATCAATTCAATCATCCTTTATTTAAAAAATACATTTCATTGACATTAAATAGTTTCCATAAGACCTTTACATCGTTTTCAATACCATTTTATAGTGTTTTATAATTAAATAAATATATATATCAACTTTAGAATAAGAAAAATTTGTTAACTAAAATATTATTCCCTTAAGAATTGATAACATGAATATTCTTTATGTTGATATTGATTAGATATCTGAATTACTATGTGTTATGTGTGATTAAATGTAAAAATAGTTTTAAATTAATATATATTGATATCATTAATGTTGTCATGAGATATTAAAAAAAATATGTTTTAAAAAGTTGATATAATTTCTAAATTTATGGTAGGTGTTGTATGAAAATATTAGTTAAAAAATATTATAACTAATCTTCACCTAGTTTATGCATTTTATTTTTATGTAATACATTGACTGCTTTATTTAATGTTGGATAATGTATTGAATTGATTTTATTGATTTATAACTATACTGATATTGTCAATTATTTTAATATAATATATTGTAGGGAATTGGCCATTATTAAAGGGTTTATTCATGGTGAGATATTAAAATGAATTCAACATTAGTTAGGTATTTACTCTAGAATGATGTAATATAATAGATTTGACCATGATTTTAAGGAATTTTCTATAATAAGATAAGATGTTGGGTTTAATATTGTACTAAGGCATTGGTGTTTATTATTACAAATAAAATCATAACCACCATCATTGTAAAAAACCATTATTAATTATATATTGGAAGCCTAATAATTAAAAAATTACCATTCAATGTTTATATTCATTTTAATAATTTATAATTTAAAATACAAATTTTATTTTTACATTAGAAGAATTTAAAAATCTGGAATCTTCAGAAATAGTTTGGATGCACTGTTATTAAAAAATGTATACTTTTCCATACCCAATATATATACATCTCTTATACATAAATATATTATTAATTACAATTTAATAAAAATAATGGTCCCAATAATGATGAAATATTGAATGTAGATTCCGTAATGATGATTTTTATGGTCTATAAGATTTCTTGAAGGAATTGATACTACTTATTAACTTTAGTTTATTTAAAATTAATTTAAATGAAAAATTTTATTTTTATCCTATATCATGATATATTGGATCGTATGAATATAAATATTATTTTAGAATTATATTAGGTTTTATATTATTGTAATATTTTTATTTTTTTCCATGATTAAGTATAGAAAATTTATTATAATTATTTAGTGATAATGAATAATTTATAGGAAAATCCATCACTTATTTATGACATAAATATTTTTATAATTATCAGTATTAATAAACAATTATTATGGAATTATTTACATAATACCAATTACATGTGTTTTATGACATAAATATTTTTATAAAATTTTAAGAAAATTATATGTTTAAAAGAATTATGATCTATGACACTGATGGAGATGAAAATTATATATTTTTTTATTTTATTGGATATTTTAATTTATTTTTTGATTTGGAACTTATGAAGGATGTTGGGGGAAATCATGAGGTGCGGATTAATCATAATCACTACAGTAAAGATTATTGTTGGTGTGGGTGCTAAATATAATACACATATTAATTTCCATTAATATCCTTATAATAAATACATTTTAGAAATATTCATTGGATGCCTTGAATATTTGAGATGGTTATTTCAATAGTAAAATATATGATAGTATAAAACATCAATCGTGGTATGAAGAATGAAATAAAAAATTGATATAAAATTGATTTTAGATACCTATGACATTTGGAAGGGATTTATTTATTTAATAAGATATAATATTTGATCTATTCTCTAGAAAATATAAATAAAATTATGCTACACACACTTAAATATATATATTAATGGATTGTTTCTCATTAGTGGGATTTATTTGATAATGAAATGTGAAAATAATGGTCACATTGCTTTAAAATTTTGATTATATTCTATCATAAATTAAACAATTAAAGTCTAAGAATAAATAAATTAAAAACTTTATATCTAAAATAGGAATGTATTATTTATAGGGATTAATATATGAATGATATGAATCAACATAGGTCTGAATGTAAATTTTGAGAGGTTGATACATTTATTGAGAAAAAACCAAAGATTTTACTGTCATTATTACTTCCCTCTTTGGTGAGTTTGTTTTGTATATCCACTAATAATATGGTAGTGAAGAATGATTTTAAAACATAAAATGATTCAGAAAAGAGTAAAATTAGTGTAATAGTTGAATATTTTCGATGTTATGTGGTATATCCTTATGTGGTAGGAAAAGTTTATTTTAATTGATTCACAATGGTGGTTAGTGATGCATTGTATTTACACCTTATCAAATATAAAATTAGATTCATTAATTATTAGATATAGTATAATAGAAGACAGGTAAATTTATATAAGTTATTGATATGTTTAAAAGAAAATTTATGTACAATAAAATAATTATGTCTATGTTGGATTTGGTTTTATTGAAATAATGAAATATTAATGACATTACCATATTATAAAGTTGTGACTGACCGTAAAATATTCTCTAGATAATATCCATCATAGTTAAACAAAATTTTGGTGTTTCTATTTTATTCCATGTTGAAATGAAGATTTCAATCTCTTATTACAATAAATTCACCTGATTCCATTTAAGTAAATACTAATACACTATAATATTTTGTGAACTAAAATTTTAATTTTCCAATGTTGACTAGATTGATAAACTAAAAAGTTTCTATGTGTACTAGAAATGCAATAGTTCTCAACCACATAAATAAAATTTATTTATAGATGCAAATACAAATTATTTATCCAATATATAAATACCAACAACTTAACCACTATCATAAATAATATCACACATTACCTTTCATAATTTTATAATATTTGAAATAAAATAGAGAGGTGGAATATGAAATTAAATCACTCAATAGTAGAAAATAATTCAAAAATGTGTATCCAATAATTAATATATGAGAAAAAAATTCATTCAACCCACACACAATAAAAATAAAAGATAAAAATTGAAAAATATAATAGAAAATAAAAAATCAATAACATAACGAACTCACCTAGTTCATTCCCAATAATATTAAATTAATTCAAAATATTGATTTATAATTATTTTTAATGATACGAATGGTGAACGAATTGATAATATATAATAAAAATAATATAAAATTATGTATTCCTTATTATTTTTTCTTTCAATAAAATTTTATTGGTGTCATGAGATTTTCATTAATATCAATATTTAATATTTATTGTTCATTTTTTGTTTATATGGTTCCATATGTAGTTATTATATATTATTATTTCTAACAAAACAAATGTGGATTTTTTTCTATATGTAATAACACTATACCTAATTGAACTTTTTAAACTTTTAACCCATAATATGTCCTAGATTCACAATATTAATCATATTTTTCCATAAATAATTTATCCCAAACAAACAATATAGATGTTTAGGTGTTATATTATAACCCTCTTACAAAATAATTTATTTTATATAATCAAGAACTTAAATATCTATATCATTGTAAAATATTTATATTGTGTTTAAATCCCTAATAAAAAAATGAATACACATCTTATGGATGGTCGAACCCCCTCGTTTTCAGTCATGGAGTCACATCAAAACATAGTTTACAGTCACCTCACCCAAGAAGTTATCTTATTTTGTAATCAATTTATAAAACATGAATATTTATTTCATTGTATTATATAAGCCATGTACATATATGGTTATGGTCTGTTCATACACCTCAAAAACATATTTCTCAATTATTTTTTACCCCATCCATTGATTAGTTTTTGGTTAGTAAAATTTCTTCCACATCATTCCTTAATTTTATTTTTAAACCATGTATAACTCCCCTTATGTAAATCACACTTCATCTAATGTCTTATCAAAACACCTATGAAGTCACTAAATAAAACATGTGATATCACATCACAATTGAACAACTGTTGTAGTTTTATTATTTCAATAAAATCCAAAAAGGAATTATATTTTAATATAATCAATATCTATATAGAATATATAAATAATAATATATTGTATATGATACTTACTTATATACCATTATATTTTACGAAAAACTAAAAATACATAATTTAAATATAATTTACACATTAATTCAATAAAAACACATATAAATTCATCTATAATATATTAATAAAACTAAAATTATTATCATTTTAATAGTGTTTTTATAAATGTTTTTCAGGAAATAATTTTAAAATTTTATCTTTATTGTTGAATTGAAATAATTTTTAGGTAATATTTAACTATTTTATTGTATTATACAATTATGAGGAAATAATTTGTATTGAATTAATATTAAAAATAATTAATAAATAATTTCATTTAATTACCTTAGAGAAGGGTTTTTAATCACCCTAAAATATATCTTCGATAAACCTAATAAATTATACCCAAATAACTATATAATAACCAATTCTAGAATAAAGGAACAATACCTTCTATTTTACATGATAACACTATCATAATTACATTATACACGAAAATATATTTTTTAGAAGGGAAAAATATTTATATATATTATCACTTCATCATATCCATAAATATTATAGATATCATCCTAGAAAATATTCACTCAGCACTAAAGGACACCATTATTTTGTGTCCTTCTCAATCTTAATGTACATTATACTATTCGATGCACATTCCCTGTATAAAAACCATATACTACATGAGATAAATTTTATAGTTGTCTTGACATTATGTAACACCTCATGATTTCAATGTACGTTATTTATTCTAAATAATTCCATAACTTGCACTACACGCAACATTGAGTTCAAGCACACCACAACTTTCCAAACTAGCCGTTCAAAAGTAGTTATGAATAGTATTAACTAACATTTAAACAGTATATAATCCTTATAATTTTAGAATCCATATTATGACTTTCTCAGACATAATGAACGAACAAATACATTTTTTTCAGATAAAAGATGTATTTTTTAAAAAAAATTCAATTTTACCACTTTTTAATGGAAAACCCTTTATAAATCCTATACTTGAAACTTTTATATATTTAATTTGAAAAAAACCTCTTTTTTAGATTCAGGACATAATAATTTAGTTTCAATAAATTTTTTGTGTTTTTCTAATAACATTCAAATTTGGGTGAATATTGAAAAAATAATATATTTTAACTGAAAACAACTTTTTTAATCAAAATAATTTGTAGTGTTAAATTATTCATTTTAATGGATTGGAAGTATAAATAGATCATATTTTTACCATTTAATCCAATGCTGATCATTATAAGTAATTTTACATTGAAAATAGACATAAACAAATGTCAATCTTTTGGTAGTTATTATTTCTTAAAAATACGCCTTTTAGTTTTTACAATGGGAATAAATTTGAAATTAATAAATGAAAATTATATGGTTTAAATTGGTTAAAATAGACATAATTTTGGGATTTGTAATATCAAAATTATCCAAGGGTGAATTTTTGGTATTTTTCTAAAAACATTAAATTTTTTATGAATAGTGAAAAACACTGAGTTGTTGTTTATAACCAGATTTTTATTTAAATAATTATTTATTTTATTTAAATTTATTTTCAGTCAAAATAGATACATAATTCCTATATAAATTCAATGTAATTCATTGGAGTTAGTTTATAATAATTTTAGATATATATAAAAAATTTATCGAACATTTTAGCGTCTTTTACCCACTTCCTAGAAGCATTTACAAATTTACATAAAACATAATTTTACCGCTTCTGTGAGTTTAATTTCGAAAATCAAAGAGACACGGTTAATATCAATAAGTAAAATGTGGTTCAATAAGATAGAAATAATTTTTGGTGAATAGTAACTTTTTTCTTTTATTTACCACGGTGATATGTAAATAGGGTAATTCAGGGTATAAATGCTATTATTTTTAACATAACACATGTCCTAATTCTATTTGATAAGTGTAATTTGACCAAAAATACCGTAGTAATAAAATATGACCCTTTATATCCACATTAATTAGATTAAGACATTTATTATTACTTTATTTAAAGAAGAGTTAAAAGAGATAAAATCAAAGATTAATAAATAAACCATTTTTAATATATGGTTATACAATAGATTAATATGACTATAAATATTCATTAGAAAGATAAAAATATTTCATACATAATGGTATTTTATTTATAATTTTTATAGATTCAATAATTAAATTTATTAATGACACAATGATGATGTAGTAATTACCTTATTAAGGAATTAATCAAATAAATGGTATTATAAATAATGAAATAAATATATTTTCAATGTTTTTATGACATCCACGAATTTTATAGGTGAATATGAGATGTTAGGATTGATTTCATGTATTTTCTTGAAGTAATAATGTTGTTATTAGTTTAATAAAAAAGAAATACCAAATATTGTCAATATTGACATAAAATAGTTTTTTTTTCAAAAATGTTATATTATTAATTTTTATAATGGTCTTAAAAATCTAAGGTTTTTTCAAAAGACTTATATAATAACATATATGACATTAATTAACCAATTTGTGTTTTATTGGTAGTATATAGTAATTTTTATAACCATATATTGTAAGAATACAAGAAGACACTATAAAAGATAAATTATTTCACTTAGAGTTAAATCATAATGATATGGTTAAAATGGTAACGTAAACTTGTATAAAACCTATTTTTGATTGGATTTCGACCCATCACCAACCTATCCTCGAAATAAGTCACTTTTTATCCATTACAAATAGAATATGAATTTTTTATAAAATAATAATTTAAGCTTTTCCAAAAGTTGCCCTCACCCCTCTTATAAAAGGGAAATTCCCCTTCTCTCCAATTCACACCACCAAAGCCATTTTTCTTGGCCAAACCCTGCCCAAATACCCTCTCAAATATCCTAACTTCATCCAATAGTCCTTACGTTAGTCATAATTCCATCCTAAAGAGCCCTTTAGATCATATCAAAAGGAAGAACCCGAAGAAGAGGTAAATATTCCATCACCTCTTCCATGTTCCTTTCTTTTTCCACTACCTTTTTCATTGTTTTTTCATTATAAAATAATAACTCCAGTGTATTCTATATTTTTTGATGTTATTATAAATATGGTACAACCAAATTCATTAATCTAAACATCCATTGAATAACATGTCACCATACGTGCGTACGTACGGCTTACCGTATCCACGTCGTAGTGTAATTCACTACTTGGAATCCGTGTTTTCCCAACAGTTTTAATCCATTGAGAAAGGAGCACAAACCATTGGGAAATATTATCCTAATTGTTTCTAAAACTATGGGGCTCTGAGGCATTGGGAAAGCCTTTTCCCAATGGTTTAATGTTAACCGTTGGGAAAAGGCAGTTTGGATCCGGTTATACCAACAGTTCAGCTGAACCTTTGGAAAAATGAATAACCCAAAGGTTTTAAAACCGTTGGCATAAATATACAGGGGGATATAACCCAACGGTTCTAAACCGTTGGTAAATGAAGCAACACATGGGGGGGTATAACCCAATGGTCTTGAACCATTGGGAAATGCAGCAACACACAACACAGGGGGGGTATAACCCAACGGTTTTGAACCATTGGGAAATGCAGCATCGAACAGGGGTATAACACAACAGTTTTGAAATCGTTGGCTTAGACCTCCATTAATTTAAAATGAAACAGCCTGCAATCAACTGTAGGTTTCAATGAAAACTCTATGAAAAACCTTCCATCTCACAAAAATACACTACAATCACAAAAATACACTCATTCTGTGTGTTTAGGAACACTACAATCTGTAAACATAGAAAACAAACTGCACTCATAAAAAACTCACAAAACCTCACTTCAATAACTTAAAATCACACAAAAAACACATAGAAATAATCATCTCATTTTTTAAGGATTACTCACATTCCATCCCCTTGTATGGTTCACATATTGATGTGGTAGAGAGACCTAAAACCAACAAAATGTTGTCTTGTTGATCAAATAGGAAGGGGGATATTGGAAATTCAAGTTTATAACTCATATATGAAGAATCCCCTACCTCAATCCCGATCTATCAGATATGGGTTATTGGTTTTGTTTACTCCATGAAAGATTTGATATTTTTTTGATGAATTTAATCATTCAATATACTAATCTAGAAGGATATTTACACTATAACCATTATAACCATTTTGTTCCTAGAGTATAATGATGGGGAAATCATATAATATAGGTCAATGAATTATATAATGTCAAGAGATTTAGTTATATTATTTCATTTATCAAGGTATTGGTTTGTGTTTAAGAGAGGGATATTGATCAGGCTTCTGTGACACATAGATTCTATGTGGATAGATATTTACTTGATTTATGAGAGATATCACATGCCTAACTTCCAAGGGGATCTACTATGATGTCATCCAACATGGTGTTTGTCAGTGGTTATGAATCATTTACATCATCTGTTGGGCTCACTTTGGAAATTTTCTATCATATTCTAAGAGGATAGGATTATGAGGTAAAATTCTATCCCCAATCTGTAATGCAAATATTCAAGTAGTCCTCCATGACAATACAGTAGACTACTACATGAATTTTAGTATATACCTTCCATAGATGATTTTTATATCCATTAAAATTTGAATGATGATCCATATGGATAATCATAAAAATTAACCATTTATCACATGGGATCATGGGCCTATTGGTGGTACACTAGATGGTGAGCTATGATATGGACCAACTGCCTTGTTATTTCATACACATGTTGTGTGACACATTCTAACTAGTCCAGTGAAAAATAATAATGAATTACAACACCATGAGTGATTATGTGTTAGAAGGACCCTTACATGAGTGATAGTGATGCTATCATATTATATAAATGATATCTAACACTATGACGATTGATATGGTAGGGGGAATAGGTCCCAAGTGACTAGAACCTTTTACCTATCTGGTGAGCTATGATATGGACCAAATGCCCTTATTGTTATTTCGTACACATGTGGGGTGAGAAATTCTAACAAGTATAGATATTTATAATAAGGTATGACAACACCTTGACTGATAATGTTCTAGAATGACCCTTACTTGAGTGATAATGAAGTTAATATATTATAACACGATATCTAACCCTACCATGATTAATAAAGTAGTTGTCAATATAATGGAATCACCTTGAGGGATAAGGTTCTAGTTGAACCCAACCATAAGTGATAATGGAGCGTTTGGAGTGTGATATTAGACCAACCATGGTTAATATGGTATTATTTCAGGAAATGTATTTACATTGATCATAATGTATTAACATGGATGTTCGTTGAGTGAGAAGGTTGGTATGTGATATATAGTTTATGAAACACTGCCTTTAGTTGAATCGAAGATGTTGGGAGTTGAGTGATGGGCTATATTGAGTGAGAAGAATTAGTCTAGGGCTTTGATAAGGGTGAAAGTAGTGGATATATATAAATATGTTGGGCTAGAAAAGTCATGTGTGAATATAATTTACTATTTCGAAAGCGGTAAATTACAACTTGTGTAGTGGTAATAAAGTTGTACATGAGAGAAAATATGGATCCTTTATATTTTTTACTTAGCAATAATGAGACATGTGGAACTTTTTTAAGTACATTAATTGATTAGTTGAATGAATGAATATATATGATTTCGTATTACAAATTTTGTGAAAGTTATTAAGGCATCTTCCATACATATCATGAATTTCCATTCTTGTTTCAAATTAATCCGATGGTGTTCATGGATATCATGAATGAGATCTTCCATACATATCTCAACTCATTCATTGTGGTGCTTATTGATGATATCCTTGTATACTCACCGACCATTGATATACACATTGGACACCTATAGGTTTTTTGTGTACACTTTGACCACATTATATGTTTTATAAGATCTCAAATTGTCACTTATGCTTCCATAAAGTTTGTTTTCTTAGGCGCATAATCTATAATGTGGGAATTTATGTGGACCTAAAGAATGTCTAGGTTGTGGTGTCATGAGAAGGAATACAAAACATGTATGATATTGTGGGTTTCCTTTGTTTATTCGAGTTTTACATAGGGTTCAATTAAATCTTTTCCCCTTTAGAAGAGTCTATGACTAGGATTGCCATGAATGTAGTTATGTTTGAGTGGTCAGAAAATTTTAAGGAGGCCTTCCTAAAAATTCAATGAAGTTTTGATCCTACTGAATTACTATAAATTATGATTCAGAAATGAGGTCTCCAAATTGATCCCCGAGCATGAATTATACTTATGGACATTTCATGCATTGGACAAAGATCTCTAGTATCTATGTGGAAGGTTCTTTATTGTACACATCATATCAAATGTGAGAATGTGTAAACATTGGAATGATATTAAATCAAAAATCATAGTCAATGTAATATTTTCAAATATTGTTAATATTTATCCTTAAATACAAGTACAAGGGTCAGATGTTTCTCAACATAATGATGTATTAATATTGATCTATGATGGATATAACATTATTACATTCCATAGTAATTGTACCTAGTTGGATTATGGAAGGGAATTCCCTTCTCCTAAAAGACTCACAAAATGGGTCTTCCACGGTTTCTACAACATACATAGTCTATGTAGGGACATGGCTATAATTATAGATTCTTCCACAAATGTGCCTTATCTGATACACTCGGGTCAAACGATATCTTTTTATAGTTCCCCAATTGGGTTCAGGGAACTCAATTTCATCTCCATACTCATCCACCTACCCAACCCCCCCCCCCCCCCACTACCCAACCTACATAGACACCACCCCACCCGCGAAACCCCCCTTCCTGTCCCCCACCCCCTGCCATGCCTAGCCTAACACCCTGCACATCCCACCCCTCCCCCACCAGCCCGACCCCCTCCCCCTACCTAGCATAACCCCCTGCACATCCCACCCCGACCCCATCTGCCAATACCCCCACCCCCACCTACACAACCACCACCCCACCTACACAACCCCCCTACACAGCCCCCCTCCCCCATCTACCCAGCCCCCCCACATGCAAAGCCCCCCCTGCCCAGCCCCCTCCCCCTGCCTGGCCTAGCCTAACCCATGCACATCCCACCCCCTCTACCACTTTCCCATCTTCCCCCCACTACCCCACCTACACAGCCACCACCCCCACCTGCACAGGCCCCCTTCCCAGCCCCCCTCCCCCTACCTAGCCTAACCACCTGCACATCCCACCCCCTCCCCCACTTGCCCAGCCCCCCACCCCTCCCCCACATGCCCACCCCCCTACCCCTCCCCCATCTGCCCCCCCCCCAACTACACATCCACCCCCACATCTGTACAACCCCCTCCTCCCTGCCCACCCTATGCCCCACCCCCACCCATCCCATCCCACTATCTCCCCACCAAACCCCTACACAGCCCCCTCCTCCCCACGTCACCCCCACCACGAACCCCCACCTCCCCCACAAATTCCCATAGGGTAGTTGATTTTACGATTTATTCGTAGTTTTTTGGGATTTTAGTGACCCATTCCTGATTCAATCTATGGATACTTTGGAAAAATTAGGTGTTTTGGGATATTTTTGGGGGGTTTAGTTTGGGAGAACTCATGTACATTGATGTTTAGTTTTGAGAACACACTTCATGTTTTCTTCGAACTTGGGAAATATGGGTTTGGGGAATGAAAAGATTTATACAAGGGAGTGGGTTAAATGCCATGTAGTGGTTACTCGGGGTGTGCGAGTGACAGATGACCATGTTGGGTATAATTCTATATCTAGTGAGAGGTACATGGATAGGAAATGTGCGTTGGCGGACATTGTGTGGGGGGGGATATGGATAGGTACATACATGGGAACCATATGTGGGGTAAAGATTGTGTATGGGGTGATACATTCCACATAGTAGGGATTTTTTCATGCTAAGTGGGGCCTTGTATGTGAATGTACCCTGGTGGGGTAAACATAATATACCGGAACACATGATGTGCACTTTGGAAAAGTACACACTGATCAGTCTATGTCACCTGGAATGAGGGGACATTTTGGGTTAGATATCATTTACCTAAAGTACAGGTTGATTACTTTTCTCTCCTTGTTTTGTTTACCCTATTTTAACCCTGGAGTCAGAATTTGACTTATGAGTATTAAATTTTGATAAGTTTTTCATATAAATTTCCATTGTGGAATACATTTTGTGTTTGAATGTGGTCATTATGAATTTTTGGACTAAAAGAATTCTTTTTCAGGTTTTCTTCAAGGATTGGATTTGTAATCCTCAAACAGGATGGGTTGTGAGATGAGAATCATGTGTGAGGGTTGTGAGATCATTAGTTGGAATGAATTGTAAAATCTAACCTAGTTTTTTTCAATTTTATTTCATATAGATCATGAAAATTATAATCAAGTAGTACATATGAAGAGATCATGTTTTATCCGGACATGTTGGTACCTATTTCTCAAGGTTAGAATAGTTTAGGATTACCTCCTTATTTAGGATTGAAACTATTTGAACCATTGGAACTAAGGTGGGTAAAAGAGAGCCAATAGTGGTTGTTTTTAGAGGATAATATCCCATGGACTGTTATTAGAAAAGATTCTCAAATTACGATAGGTCTGCGAACCGCCGCGGGGTGCCATCCTGGAATAGGGCCAAATCACAGAGTGACCACAGCGTGGCGACGACAATACTGTAGTGTTACTGTGGCGTGACCATGGCCTGACCGCAGCGTGACCACGACATGTTGTCCCAGTCCAATGACATCTAAAAAGCAGCATCTTCCATCCAGGAGCGAAGGGAGTGGTAGGAATTTGGGAAACATTCCGGCTATTTCCTCCCTCCCCATTATCTATGGGTGGGTAATGTATCTGAAACTCTATATAGGTATCATAAATCGATTTTTGACAGGACTGCGAACTGTCACGGGGTGTCATCCTGAAGCAGGGCCAAATCACGGCATGACCACTGCGTGACCGCGGCATGACCGCGACATGACATTGGCGTGACTGCGGCGTGTCCGCCGCATGACGGCGGTGCTACATCCGTGTGACAGCGGCCTGACCGAGGTGTGACCGCGGCGGGGCCGCATCATGACCGCGTCCGCGGCGGGACTGCGGTGTGACCGCGGTGTGACTGCGGAATGACTGCGGCGTCACCACGGCGTGACCGCGCTGTGACTGCAGCATGTTGTCCCAGTCCAGCAACATCCGCGGGGCAGCATCTTTCGGCCATGATTATAAATAAATCCAATGTAGTTTTCATTCACATTTTTGAAACCAATCTTATGTTATAAAAAACAGACTCTTGATTAGGGATTGTGTTATGATAAAGATATATATTTTAAATTGGATGTTTTTAAAAGTGGGTTTATTATAAAAACATGACTTTATTTATCAAATGTAAAAATTATATTAAATAAAACATATTCATGATATGAAATTTAATATAATTAACCAGAAGTAAGAGAAAATCTAAATTCAATTTAAATCATTCTTAAATTAAAGAGGCTATGAGAGGGACTCTACCTCAAGGTGGAACCAAGCCATCCACTTCGGCTCTTGGAGCTTTCTAACTAAAATCTGTTGCTCCCCTACTGGGTATACGCACCTACACACACATGCAAGGAGACCAAGCCTCTATAAACACACCTGCATGGCCATCAGCATGTTCATGGGGATCCTTACTCATATGTTTATATGCATATACCAGTCTCTACTCACCTGTGTATGAATTTTTATACATATACATGGGCACACCTAACCCCATACGTGTATAATCATTTCCATGGTTGATTATACACATAACAGGAGAACCGACGTACATATACTTACTTACCTATGCACATGCAGGTCAGTCACTCTTGATTTGGTGACTGAAAACCAATGAGCAAGGATCAACGCAATACACAAAGTATATTAAGAACCTTAAAAAACATAAAGGACCCTACATGACTGGAGAAAAACCAACCAACAGCATTAGAGCCTTACCTCGATTGGCGAGAACCAAATCCACCCAAACCAACAAAAATCGATCCTATGCCCTACCAAAAACATAATATGGAGTCAAAAACATTGAAATCCCCAAAACATATAAGGTGCGAGACAAGTAGTAATCATCGAATCTTACCATAGATCAAAGTCGGCAGACTGAAGCAATCTGAACCCCTTCTGGCCTCCTTTGATGAATATAACTACTCCCTTTCCATATAAACCAGTAAAAGACCTATGTGGCCAATGTGATAAAAAAAATAAAAACTGAACTAAAACATAGTTGTCTCCTGTGATTATACATGTCACCACCCAACATATAAGAACCACAATGCCACAAGGGTCAAATCATGTTCCTGATGCAAGGGGGAAACAAATCCATATTTTAAAATGATTATATCAAATGGTACATTCATATTAATTAACAATTAATCATCCTATAAATTTTATATAATTAGTTTGGATCGAGTTTTAGCTTAGTTTGGGTTTGTTCAATGCAATTTTGTTTGGGAAATTACATGGATACCCCATTACTAAAGGGTCAAGATAGGTTGTGGTGTAATGTTATTGTGGAATGGAAGGATGAAAACATTATTATTAGTGATTACAACTAATCATCAATGACCAAAACATCCTAGATAATCTTAAACAAGGTAGATATTAAAATCACTTAGATATTGAGTAGGAAAAATTTTTAGTGATTGAATATGAATCAACATTCACTAATATGGTAAGTGTATGTCAAATCATATGATTAATATAAGGCACAAGGTATGAATATTTGTAATGAATCTATGACTAATGATGTGATCGTGGACCAGTCTTCTGATTTTTCTCACCTATATATTCGTGGTTAGTATGATGCCTTTGGAAAATATAGGTTTTACATTAACATGGAAGGGGTGTTATTTATTTCCACATTCAGGTGGAGGGAATACATCATTTAGCAGTTAGAAGATGAAGTATGAGCACCTACATGGGAGATCAACCATTACGTAAATTAATTGTTTCCTTAAATAAGAATTATTATGTATATAAAGATAGTATTAAGAGCCTCGATAGACCCTTAAACAATGACTTGATTATTCGATAATATATTTCCAAGGGATTGATTATAACTATGTTCCATGGGAGTCATGGAGTATAAGGACGGAAATTGAAAGTAAATAGATTAACATAGTAGACAAATATGTATGGTGTTCACAATCCACAATGGATTAGATAAAAATTTTTAGTGATTTTATGGAAATAAAATCACACTATCAGTAGGTCTCTATGTTGATAAGATATCGATTGGGATTTGAGTGGTCTAACATATGTCTTATAAATTAGATGATATGAGTATGGACTGGATGAGGGTTTAGATCATGTAAAATATTACTATGAGGATTGTTCCTTATGGTGATAGATGTGGAAATTGTATGTTTAGTGTTTGATGATGAAATAATTATGAAGATGGATAGGGCCTTATCTACATATCATAAATTGAATTCTGACAGCACTGCAAACTGCAATGGGGTGTCATCCTGGATCACAACCAAATCACGGTGTGACCGGGGCATGACCATGGCGTGACCACGGCTTGACCGCGGCGTGACCACGGCTTGACCGTGGCGTGACCGCTGTGTGACGGCGGTGTGACCATGGCGTGACCGCGGCGTGACCGTAGCATGACCGCGGCTTGACCACATCGTGACTACGGCCTGACTATGGCGTGACTGCGGCGTGTTGGCCTGGTCCCGAGACAACCATGAGGCAACATCTTCTGACCAGGAGTGAAGGGAGCGGGAGGATCTGGGCCAACATTCCAGTTTTTTCCACCCTCAATGTGGAAACAGTTCGATTTAAGAACCACACCGCCCCATGGGTCAAATCATGTTCCTGCAAGCAAGGGGTAAACAGTTAAACTTAATAATATCTTTATTTTTCATTATGTTCATTATATAGCACATTGATGGAAACACCATACTACTATACTAGGCCATTTAATATGCACCAATGCTAAATTATTTGAGTTGAATATTGTGCACATAACCCTGCTAGAACTCTGCCGCATCGCACCACGATACGAGATTGACTACAAAACCATGCGTATATTTAAGTAGCTAAAAATCACAAACTCCCAAACCAAAATTAAGATTCAATTCCAATAGGAGAGGAGGTATTTAAGGAATTAATGGGCCTTATCTGAGGTTTTATGTTGTTGGGTTCGCCAGTTCCATCACATTCTGTATCAAATGGGGCCATTGATTAAAATGGATAGAAAATAATGACAGAGAAGAATTTATTAGATAAAATAGTTGTTTGGGTGTTTTTTTATGAGGGAATGAAAAGATAGATAATGACATCCCAAGTAATCCAATGTACTATTTCGTTCACCCTCTAAATTAGGGTTGTAAACAACTTTGAGTGCTCGGAAGGTAATTGGACTCGCTCGACAAATACTGGAATTCGGCTCGGATTTTTTCAAGCTCAAGCTACGAGTAGTGATGCTGAATTCAGTGTTATAATAACACAATCAAGTCAGTCGCAAAGACTAATTGAACATCTAATATTTTAAAATGTTATTTTTATTCAATATATGTGTATTTAATTTCATGCTCGAGCTCTAATTCAAGGTATATCTTGTAATTAAAATTATGATCAAACATCTTAATCAAAACAAGTCGAGCCTAATTGAGTAGCTCGATCAAGCTCGAGGTCGAGCCAGTAAATTGATGATCGATCGAGCACTGAGTATAATAAAACCATTTCATTTCACCATAACTCAAACATTCATTTATGTTTCATTCCATTGTATAAAATCTCTCAAACATAAATGAAGTTAAGATGGGAGTCATGGAGACAAACCCATAAACAGCACCCAGCCATCTCTGTGACGCATGAGGCATCTATCCACAACATCTGAGGTTAGCTTAGAGGGTTCTCTCCCACAAGGAACACTGTTGAGTTTATGTAGCATGAAGAAGCTATGAACACATTATCCCATCTTTAGGGACACCTATCGTGGCCTATAATTATCATTTCATATATAGCATAAATGATCTTTTCGGAATATACAACAAAAAATTTATTGTTTTACAGCAGAAAAAAATCTAGATACCAAAAATGTAGGGAAAAGGTAGAAATTGCACCCATTACAGTAGTACTAATAGAAGAAGAATATCCTCAAAGCCAAGGCTGAGACCGCCTAATTTTCTAATTCTGAAAGCCACCCAGATTTGACTCCACAGTAGCTACTCTAGCTCTTGGGGGGAAGGGGTCGGCCCCGAAAATCATATTTTCCAGGCCTCAGGAGAAGGATCCGGGAGAGGGGGACGTCTCCTAGGGTGTTCAACCATGGTCGGTCTCGCGTGTGACTAGAGAGCGGGTCGAGGGATGTCAGAGGAGGATATTGAGCTCGAATGTCGCCAAGAGAGGGAGACGAGAGGGCAGGGGGGAACATCGCCAGGAGCCGAGAAGGGATGGGGACGTCTTCTTCAGAGAAGGTGCCCAGAGGGGAACGAGAACGTCGCCGAATGAGAGGTAGGGGGGCCGGGAGGTGGAGGCGGAGGCGGACTAGGAAGGCGGAGGCTAGGAGGAGGAGGTCGGGAGGCGGAGCCTGAGGCTGGGAGGAGGTCGAGGTCGGGGAGCGTAGGAGCACGGGGGGAAGAAATGTGTCGAGGGAGGGAGCCCTAATTTGGGACTAATATTTCTCAAAGGTTAATAAAAACCATGGGTAATACATCTATTTCCCAACGGTTCTCTTAAACCATTGGGAAACCCACCATAAAATAGCATATGCCAACAGTTCTTGTAAACCGTTGGCATAGGTTCTTTTTCCCAACGGGTTTTCTAAACCGTTTGGAACAAAGAGTTGGTATAGGCTCTATTTCTAGTAGTGATTGTTATTCAATACATTATTATTTGGATGGGTATAATAATGATGTGTAATTGATGTAAATAATAAATATAACATGGTAATTATTCTATATATATGATATACCATCCAATTCCACATCATTAAAGAAATGATATTACCGCGCGTTTGTATGTACGGATTAACGTCTCCATGACGTGATGAGATTCATTTCCAAGTCCAACATTCATAGATGATTATAAAAACATATATTAATTATAAGTATGAAATATATGAAATAATAATTCTATTGGAGATATATATATTTATATAAGTATTTATGTACTTACATATATCTTATTCACTTACTTTTGTTCTATACGACATGGAAACAGTAACACTGTTTATGCATACGTACGGACTACGGTCTCCATAAATTTTGTTTTCCATTTCATATATATTTCTATTATAAATATTTATATTCTAAATATATATGATTTATAAATCATTTTTTATCTTCTGGAATTATTTAAATCATGATTTGAGTCATTCAATCAAGAGTAACAAGTTAAAACATGTATGATAAAGAGAGCGACTATTACCTGATATGTTAGTTTAACATGGATATTATTATTAATGGGTTGTATAAAGTCAATAATGGATAATTTATGATATCATAAATATTAATATGGTTCTATTATAATTTAATAACATACTACGATCTTCATACAGGAGTATAAACGTACCCTGAACAAAATGAAAGTGCAAGGTAAGGGGTTTTCATCTCACTACTTATTCTTGTGAGATTCATGCCATATTGCCAATATTACATTTTTTGTGGTGTATGTACTGCCCATAATTTTATTATTTTTTTAATACACATTAATTTATGTGTATTTACATATTCATTGTATGATACTTCTTTCATGGGGTGTATGTTTCGTATGTTACCAAATTGGTACGGGTTAATTTCACAATTTGTTTATTATACGAGGTTGTTTTAACATAATTATCTTCTGGGACATATTTATCATCAATGTCCATGTTTCATAGAATAGTTTTAAAAGGGATTTTTTTCAATGGAATTTTTTTAAAAAAAATCATTTTAAATGTTATAATGATTTATTCTTCTATACCATTCTCTGTAATGTCCATATTTTCAAAATGGTTTTAAGGATTTATTTAAATGGAAATTAATGTTTTAAAATGTTAATTACATTCAAAGGATTCAAAGTGGTATGAGAGACTTTGGTTCAAAAATGTCTTTAAATTTCTTCCTTTCTAAATTTTGCGACTTTTAAATGTTTTTAATAAAAAAGGGATATTTCTCTCATCGATTTTTAGAAAACATTTTCATCTATGTCAACATCCATTGATAGATTTTAAACTTGTTTGAAGTTGATTTATTATGATAAAAATATTCCATATTGTATTGTTGGTTTTGTGATATGTTTGACTATGGATGTGTTATTTTTATACCATTCATGGTTGTTGGTTAAAGTATTGAAATTTTGTATGCATGTTTTAATATGAATGTTTATGTTATGTTTCTGTATTATCGTATGAGGAATGTATTGGGCTTAGTAAGCGACGGGTAGAGCCCGTTATAGCTCCTATATGCATCGGTAGGTCTCATGAGACAAGCTATTGACTTGAAACATGGCCTTGAAAAAATATTATTTGTAGTCTTGGCACAAGGCCTTGAATATGTGGTTATGATAGTCTGGTATTATGCATTCCATCATTATGAAAGTGGTTATTGATATTTAATGTGATTATTCGACTAGTATAATATACATGTGAATAAGTAATTTGGATTATTTCATTTTATTATTTCCATATTATGCTAAAGTTTATGTTTAAATGGATTTTGTTTTAGTTATACATTTCCTTAAATTTTTATGCTTATTTATGAACGTTTCTGTTGTATTGCTTACCCTTACTGAGTGTTTGAGCTCACCCCTTTCTATGTTTTATTTTTCCTAGGATTCTAAGAAGAGTAATGTGATTGATATGCAGGGTTAAGACAAGGGAATAATTTTTTTCATAAATTATTATTTATGTTGTTTTTATGTTATATTGTGTAATGTAAAATTCATGTATGTAATCTATTTTCCAAGATTACTAAACCAATTGGTCCTTTGAGACTTGATTCCTTGTAATCATGCCAACGTATTAAAATAATGCGTCGATACTGGGTATCTGGGGTGGGGGCGTTATAGTTGGTATCAGAGGAAGTTTAGCAATAACCTTGGAAACTAGATTTAGATATACTCTGATTTAAGCACATTACGCTAAGATAGACTTTGAGGATTAGTATAGAAGAACTTCCTATAATTTTGGTACTGTAGAATTTTTTTGAGTTTTCCAAGAAATATATCCATGCCTAGATACGAGCCGGTAGAGGTGGCTTTGGCACAGATGTACATAGGGGTAAAACCCATAATCAACGCTTTTAGCTAAACTCGAACGGGAACTGCTGCACGAAAACTGTCCTTGCTACACTCTTAGTTACGACACTCTCAGGGGATATGCTTAGGATAATTCTTGTTTTCATTACAAACCACTATGAAGGGGTTATGGGTATATATCAACTCAAATAAAACATTTTTGTGATTATGGATTATATCCATAAATTATTCAATTTACGTTAGGTATTTTACATGTTTGGAATTATGAATTGTGATTTATAAACTGACCTACTATATGCCATTGTTTAGAAATGGCTCCCAGTAAAAGGAATGAGAACTCCAGAAATATGTATGATCCAAAGAGTAAGAAGGGTCATATCATTCATGGTATTAAAACCAAATTCATAAGGGAAATAGTTTCCCTTGTATTCTAATCATAAAATGAAATAATATAATATGTTAGTAAGATAAGTAATGAATTCTCTAAGCCCTATGGTTTTGAAGGGAAGCAAGAGAAGAAAAGGATGGTAGAGAGAAAGATGGAAAAAGGGAATATGGGGAAGAAGGATTTTTCCCATATGTGATAAATGTTGAAATAATCACCTTGGTAAATGCTTCAACGAAATGGGAGTTTTTTATAAGTGCGGAGAAAAAGGAAACAATGTAAGTGATTACAAGGGTAAGGAAAAAGTTTCAAATTTATAATGCTTCATCTGCTAGGAGTTGGGAAAATACACGAATCAATGTCCAAATCCTTAGTCTATACCCTATATGTTGATAAGAATCATGTTATGATACTACCAAATATGAAGAGGAATGATTTTGAGTTCTCATGTCATTATTAAAGTATTGTGTCATTTGAGTGTTGTATCAACAATGTACTAGTTAAATGAATTATGGAAATAAATAAGGATTGTAATGCAATACTATTTCATTGGGAATGTGAGATTATATGGATTTGATAATAAGGTAGTAATTTTGGATTAAGATATGGTTGATTTGGATAAATTATATTGGATATTCTTGACTATCACGAAACTAATTAATGGTTTGATTATTTAATGATTGTTTTAATATTCAAAATTTTTAATATAAGGAATATATCCAGTATCATATAAAGGATAAGTGAGCATGATTGTAATCAATAAAGGTTTTATGGTAATTCAGGGTGTCACCGTGTTTTAAAAAAATACACGTTGAAAGTGTTCACATGTTATTACGTGGAAAAAATGATCTTCATTGCGTTTACCTTCATTATAAATTTTGGACTATGAGTTTGGACAGAAGTATTTTGGATAATTCTAGTTTGAGATTATTTTTGGATTGCCCCAAAAAAAGGACAACCTGGAGGTTGTGCGGCAATCCGTCGCATCTGGCAAGGCCGTAAGACTCGAACCCACAAATCGCAGGGCAACAGGGGTGTATGACCTATGACTATACTACGTAATGTACTGGTTTGTATAATTTAGTTTTCTTAAATAGTATAACAAATGAATTATAAATTCATTATTTTTGGAAACCTATACGAATAGGATAAATAGAATATTTTTTTCAAATCATTTGGTGTAAAATATGAGTTTGTGGAAGGAATTAGTTGAAAGATGAAACTCTACTTGTCAATTATGTGTGTGTATATATATATATATATATATTATTTTTTCCCTCTTATTAATGTTTAATTTTATTATCCCAATTTTTTATGTGGGTTTTCCCAAAAAATTATTTTCTATTTTCAACCTTTTATTTTCGAATAACAATTTCAAATTGTGAGGACGCAATTTATTGAAAGAGGGAAGAATGTAACACCCCATTATGTCAACGTATGTTATTTTTTAAAGTAATTCAATAACTTTCACTACACGCACCACCGAGTTCAAGCGCATGACAACTTACCAAAATAGCTGTTCAAAAGCGGTTACAAATAGTATTAACTAATTTTTGAACTTTTTATAATCCTTATAATTTTAGAATACATATTATGAGATTCTTATACATAATATAAGAACAAATACATTTTTTTCAGATAAAAGAAGTATTGTTCAAATTAATGCAATTTCACTGCCTTTTAATGGAGACCCCTTTTTAAATCGAATATTTGAAACTTTTATATATTAAATTTGAAAAATTAAACTTATTCATTATAATTGGGACATAATAATTTAGATTCAATAATTTTTTGATGTTTTTCTGATAACTTTCATATTTGGGTGAATAGTGAAAAAGACTATATTTTAATTGAAACCAACCATTTTAATAAAAAAAGTTATAGTGTTAAATTATACATTTTGATTTTTTGGAAGTATAAATAGATTATAATTTTACCCTTTAATCCAATCCAGGTCATTATACGTAATTTTACATTTAAATTGGACATAAACAAGTGTCAATCATTTGATAGTTATTATTTCTTAAAAATACACCATTTGTTATTAACAATGGGAATTAATATTAAATTAATAAATGAAAATTAAATGTATTGAATTTGGTAAAATAGACATCATTTTTGGATTCAAAATATCAAAATTATCCTAGGGTGAATTTTTTGTATTTTTCTGAAAGCTTTCATTTTTGATAAATAGTGAAAAACACTGAGTTATTGTTTAAAACTAGGTTTTTATTTAAATAAATATTTATTTTATTTATCATTATTTTATGCCAAAATAGATACATAATACCTATATAAATTCAATCTCATTATTTGGAGTTAGTTTATAATAATTTTAGATATATAAAAATAATTCGAACTTTTTACCGTATTTTACCCACCTCCTAGGAGCATTTTCAAATTTACATAAAAGATAATTTAACCGCTTCTGTGAGTTCAATTTCAAAAATCCAAGAGACACAATTAATATCAAGGATTAAAATTTCATTCAATAAGATAAAAATAATTTTGGGTGAATAGTAACTTTTTATTTTTATTTTCCACGGTTAAAGGTAAATATGGTAATTAAAGTTAAGAAGATATTATTATTACCCTAACACATGTACTAATTATATTTGATATGTGTAATTCGACCAAAAACAAAATTAGGAATAAAATATGACTATTTAGATCCAGTTGGATTAGATTAAGACATTTATTGTTATTTTATTCCAAGAAGAGTTAAAAGAGTTAAAACCAATGTTTAATAACTAAACCATTTTAAATAGAAGATTATAAAAAAGATAAATTCGACTATAAATATTTATTAGAAAGATAAAAATATTTACTAAATATGAGTATTTTATTTATAATTTTTAGATATTCAATATTTAAATTTATTAATGAAATAATGATGATGTAGTAATTACCTTATTAATGAATGAATCAAATAAATGGTATTCTAAATTTTGTAATAAATATAATTTAAAATTTTTATGAAATTCAAGAATTTTCTAAGTCCATATGACATGTTTTTATTGATTCAATGTATTTTTATCGAAGTAATCCTACTGTTATTATTTTAATAAAAAACAAATACCAAATAGTGTCAAAATTGTCATAAAATAGTTTTTAAAATAAATATTATATTATTAATTAATATAATGGTCCTAAAAATCTATGGATCGGCCAAAAGACTTATATAATAATATATATGAATTTAGTGAACCAATTGGTGTTCTATTGGTATTATATAGTATGTTTATTAACCATATAGTGTAAGAAAACACGAAGACAAGGTAAAAGATAAATTATTTAACTTATAGTTAAATCTACATGATATGGTTAAAATGGTAACCTAAACGGGTCTAAAAACTATTTGATGAGATTATTTAGACCCATCCCCACCCTATACTTGAAATAAGACAATTTTTATCCATTATAAAAGAAATATTAATTTTTTTATAAAATAATATTTTATGTTTTTTCAAAGGTGTCCCTAACCCCTCTTATAAAAGGGCACTTCCCCTTCTCTCCAATTCACACCTCCAAAGCCATTTCGATCGCCCAAAATCTTCCCAAATACCCTCTCAAATATCCTAACTTCATTCTATAGTCCATCCATTAGTCATAAAGCCAACCTATGGTGCCCGTTTGATCAAATCAAATGGAAGAACTCGAAGAAGAGGTAAATATTCTATCACCTCTTTCAAGTTCCTTCCATCTTCCACTTCCTTTTTCATTGTTGCTTTCATTATAAAATAATAACTCCAGTATCATCCATATACTATGATGTTATTATAAATATGGTACAACTAAATTCATTATTCTATAAATCCTTTTAATAACATGTCACCATACGTGCGTACGTACGACTTACCGTCTCCACGCCGTGGTTTAATTATTATTCAATACATTTTTATTTGGATGGGTATAATAATGAGATGTAATTGATGTAAATAATAAATATAACATGATAATGATTCTATATATATGATATACCATCCAATTCCACATCTTTTAATAAATGATATTGTCGCTCGTGCATACGTACGGATTACCGTCTCCACGACACAATGAGATTCATTTCCAAGTTCATCATTCAAAGACCATTATAAAAATATATATTAATAATAAGTATGTAATATATGACATAATAATTATACTGTAGATATATATATATATATATATAATTATTTATGTACATACATATATCTTATTAACTTACTTCTGTTCAATACGATATGATAACGGAAACAGCCTTTATGCATACGTACGTACTACCGTCTCCATAAATAGTGTTTTCCATTTCATATATATGTATATTATAAATATTTATATTATAAATTTATATGATATATAAATAATGTTTTATATTCTATAATTATTTAAATCATGATCTATGGGATACAATCAAGAGTAACAAGTTAAAACATGTATGAAAAAGAGAGCGATTATTACTTGAAATGATAATTTAACATGGAAATTATTATTAAATGGTAGTATAAAGTCATAAATGAATAATTTATGATATCATAAAAAATAATATGGATCTGGTATAATTTAATAACAAACTACGGTCTTCATAAAGGAGGTAAAACGTACCCTCGACTAAAAGAAAGTGAAATGTAAGGGGTTGTCATCTCACTCTTTATTCTTTTGAGATTCATTCCATATTACCGATGTTACCTTTAGTGTGGTGTATGTACTACCCATAATTTTTTTTGTGATACACATTAATTTATTTGTATTTGAATATTCATTGTATGATACTTCTTTCATGGGGTGTATGTTTCGTATGTTACCAAATTGGTAAGGGTTAATTTCACAATCCTTATATTATCCGTGGTTGTTAATACGTAAGTATCTACTAGGACATATTTACTATCCATGTCCACGATTCATAAAATAGTTTTTAACGGGATTATTTTTAAGGGATTTTTTACTAAAACAACATTTTAATGTTTTAAATATTTATACTTATAATCTATTCTCATTATTCTCCATGTTTTTAAATTTGTTTTAAATATTTATATAAATGAACATGAATGTTTTGAAATGTTAATTTCATTCAATAGTTTCAATGTGGTATGAGACACTTTGATTCAAAAATTTATTTAAATGTTTTCCTTTATAAATTTTGTGACTATTAAATGTTTTCATGAAAAAGGGATATTTCTCTCAAAGTGTTTTACAAATAATTTTCATCTATGTCAACATCCTTTTATGGATTTTAAACTTGTTTGAAGTTGATTTATTATGATAAAAAACTTCCATATTGTATTGAGGGATTTGTGATATGTTTGACTATGGATGTATTATTTTTATACCATTCATGGTATATGGTGTCAGTATTGACATTTCTTATGCTAGTTTTAATATGAATGTTTATGTTATGTATCTACCTTTTTGTATGAGGAAGGTATAGGACTTACTAAGTGACAGGTGGAGAAAGATATAGCTCCTCAATGCATCGGTAGGACTCAGGAGACAAACATGTGTCTTGGAACAACTCCTTGAAAAAATCTAATTTGTAGTCTTGGCACAAGGCCTTGACTATGTGGTTATGATAGTCTGGAATTATGCATTCAATAATTATGAAAGTTGTTATTGATATTGCAATTGATTATTTTACTATTATAATATTGATGTGAATAAGTAATTGGAATTATTTCATTTTATTTTTTCCATATTATGTTGATGTTAATGTTTAAAAGGCTTTTGTTTTAGTTATACATTCCCTTAAATGTGTATGCTTATTTATTAAATTTTTAGATATATTTCTTACCCTTACTGGGCATTTGATCTCACCCCTTTCTATGTGTTATTTTTCCCAGGATTCCAAGAAGTGTATCTTGATTAATATGCAAGGTTATGCCAAGGGAATAATGGCATTCATAAAGCATTATTTATGTTTTTTTGTATGTCATAATGTATAATGTAACATTCACGTATGTAGTATATTTTCCTATACTGCAAAACGGATCGGTTCTCAGAACATGATTCCTTGTAATCATGCCAATGTATTAAAATAATGCAACGACTCTGGGTAACTGGGGTCGGGGCTTTACACGTTAAGTGTTTTTGGTAGAATATATATACAAAATGATCCTTTTGGTGAGGGGAAACAATAATGGACCATAAATTACTATAAATATTTCATTCATTCGTTTCCATATTTACCTATTATATCATATTATTTTTATAAGTTCATATTTTTATTGTTTTCAATGGAAGATAAATGTTATTATGTATTAATTTTTTTACAATATTGATGATGTTGTGAAGGAATCTATACATAAAATCATATTTATCACCCACATCATCCCTAGACCATATTATCCTTCCTATAAAACACATTATGATATTTCCTCCCACACATTTCAATTTATGTGTATCTATGTATTTGTAATATAGATGGTGCCATGATGATGAATTAAAATATAAATCATCTCTATAAATATATTTCTCCCTGGATAATTATGTAATTACATGATGAGAAATATTTATTATGGATCAATGGGATACATGGGAATAAAAATAAATAACGGAATAAAAAATTTTCATGAATCAATAATTAAATACGTATGAAAATAATTAAATTGATGTTATCCATTATTATATTATATAGGATTCTCCTGGAAAAAATGTTTTAAGAAATTATTTTATTTGATTTCATAATAAATAACATGAATGGAGATTAAATATTGGAAATACATTCATAACATGAATATAATTAACTAGATAATTAGTAAAAAAATTAGTATTAATAAAATATAAACACATCAATATTATTCAAAATATACTATTTTAAAATCATTTATTTCATTATAGTTTATACATTATTAACATTATTAGTGTAACATCTAGTGAAAAAAATATATATGAATCATTAAATTATAATTATATTAATAGAAATTTAAATAAATGAATAGTATGAATTTAAAACCAAATCTATGTGCTTCATTAAATAGATTATCTAATATTAAATTATTAGAAATTTATAAAGAAAATTATGAATTGAATATATTAAATAATATTGAGGGATCGAAAATAGAATAGTGTATGATCTATAGAATGAAAACTAAATGGGGGACATGGGAAATGATATCACATTCCTCTATTGATATATATATATATAATAAATAACGTAATAAAATAATATATAAACAATATGAATTCAAGTACAGAGGTGTTTATATACATAATATGTCTACATTAGAAAATATTATATTTTTTTAATTTTTTTAGATTTTTTGACTGAAGTATAAAAAAAACAAAAATAAGAATGAATTTCCAGATTTTATAATTGAAATATACATGTAATAACTTAATAAAATTAAAAATATTATCATTTAATTGTGTAACACTATTTGTATAATTAATTTTCCCATTTTTTTATTCCTAACATTGGTCTATATTCGACAAACATGAATTGATTCATGTATTAAATTATTATAAAACACGAATCATTTAATCTCAATTAAATATTGGAGAACCCTATTAATACACATGAAATAATCCCTATATCATCATATGTGAAAATTTATGAATTACTAGAAACTAAATTTAATCATATTGACATATAAGAATATAAAAACAAAAAAATTCTATGACATATAGCATTTTCATTAAAATAGTTGGGTTACATGTAATATTACCCATTAAATATTTCCCTGATCATGATACATGAATCCATGAAACACTAAAATTCATCATTAATATAGCTTTTTAATGAGATAATTTTATGAATTTTGTTATATTAAATATTGAAAATAAAAAATTTAATTTATATCAGAATAGAATGAATTCCATACTATGAGTAGAACTCAAAAAACAAGTTTTTATGTAGAAAGATAATATATATACACAGATATTATATAAATGTAATTCAATAACTATATAAATCTAATAATGTATGAATTAATCAATAAAATGTAACCAAATCATGTCTTTATTTACAACATTATGATGGTTGAAGACATAGGTATAGAATGATTTCTCATTGAAATTGATTATAAAATAATATAGCGGATAATAATTTCTATAAAAATTAAGTATAAAATTGGAATTCATGTAATAATAAATAGTTAAAAAAATCATTACTCTTAGGTTCTTATTTTTTTAATAATTAAACAAAATGTTTCATTAATTCTTCTCTCATAGGGATAAATCCATATAATGACAAGGGATTTTATTTTTCTTTTTCCCACTTAGATTGAGGGTTATTAGTAATAATATATTCTCCTCCAATATATTTCCCCTTTAGAATACATGAATTTAGATCCCTGTTTCTTTATCCATTACAATTATATTCATTTCAATCATTTCACACTCATAGGTTGAAACATCTTCGTTTTCAAAAATATGGCCCTTTATCTATGTATGTATTGTATATATATTGTCCAAGTTATGTTTTGGGTGGTTTATATAGGTTTTGGGATGATTTTTAGTATTTTTTTGGTCCCCCTATTGTGAACTATGAGTAGAAACCATGAAACAGCTCAAAAAATCTGAGCAAGGTAGATTAGTGGTCACTGTGGAGGCACAAGGATTGACAAATCCATGTTCTTGCCGATGATGAAAATTCCACAATGATAGAGTGGCATAAATCTTAGTTGGCTAATGGTTTGTCTAATTGTGTTATCCAACTACGCTATAGGTGTCTTGGGTAAGTATCCCATACAAGGTTAGCACACAATTTGACTAAACATTCACCCTAACTATGAAACACAGATTTCCAATTTTGAAAATTTTTTATATAATTTTTTAGGCCCTTATCCACTATTCTATCCCATAGTACCCCCATAATAAATATTCATTTTCCTCCCATGGATGGATAGTTTATTTTCTTACATTAAAGAGTGAATCATTGGAAAATAAAAGTGTATTGGATTTCATAATTCATCAAGTTGTCATAATTATTCTTCAATTTCCACAGATATATTATCATACACTACTTGAGAACCATATATCTAATAAAATGTTGAGGATAATAGTTTTTTTGGATTTATTGAATAATTCCTATTTAATTGGTTGATGTGTTCAATATTGGAGGTAATATCTAGAATATCTATGATTTGATTTTTATGTTCTTTTTTCATTCATCATTTACAGTTAATATTGAAAGGTAATTTTCATCTCTATGGATTCTACATATTTATAAATTGGAATCTTACATTAAATGAATTTTTAAATTTATTTGATCTATGAAATTGGTGTGTGATTCTTGATGGTAAACATCATTAGTGATGGGTTTGTGAAATTCTGTAATTTTTACTGTTTTATAGAAAAACTTTATATATATAAAATGAAAATAGTGATTTTAACATTTTTTTTATTATTTGATACATATAGAAAGGTTTGTAGATATCATTTGATGAAATAATGGTTTGAGAAATATTTTTGTTTGGGTATTGAAACACGTGGTCAGTGGGTGTTCATTTACAATAGACATAACTCTATGGAAGGGACATGTTGTATTGGAGAACCCATTTTATTTATAAATTTTGAGGACTTGGTAAATCAAAAATAGAATCATAAAGATTATTTTAAAGACCCGTAATTTCCATGTAATTTTTTTAAAATATATGGAAATTTTACGAGCCCGTGAAAATTTGCAGTGCGTGATTCTGAGGGCTAGAGTGTCTAGAATAAATTTCTGAACTATTATATGGGTACGTTCAGTAAACCTTCAATCAGGATTTCCTATCTTTTGAACCGGTGCTCGGAAGTAAAATCTGAGGGCACCGTTGAACTCGCATCGCCAATATTCACATAAGGAGACTTTCACCTCAACGGCAGTTTGTTGGGGGTGAAAATTTGTTATTGGGTTTTTTGTGAAAGAATATAATTAAAATAAAATTGTGAACATATTTTCTTTTTATTTGAAGAACCAGTTGGAATATTGTGGAGGTGAGACCATATGAGTTTTATCCTCCAAATTAAATACACGATGGTAGGGACCACCCGAGCTAGATAAACTGCATAAATCAATGCTTGGTGGTGGTGACCACCCGAATCCATCATAGTGGGGTGAGGAAACCTCTCAACTCCCTCTTTAATGTGGAATAAACTCTTGAATTATTCCACATTAATTGTTCCAACACACATAATTTTATTATTCCAACAAATGTAATTATTTATTCCAATTTTAAATTGTCCCCATAACTAAAATTGGGGAAACACATTTTATTTTGGGGTGGATATTATTTTGAGATCATTCATTGGAAAAGGGGAGTGCTATTTATGGGTGAAAGCTCTCAAATGAAGAACACCAATGAAGAACATCTTCCACTAAGAATACTCCACTGATGAAGAATGATGACTTTGACTTCTTCCTCTAGACACCCTTCCAGGAAGAACGTCTTCGACTAAGACGATCTGACGCACGAGCCTAGAACTGGAGTTGTGTGGCGGATGAGATAATGGTCGAAAACATCACCTTCTTCCCTCCTCATCGACATCAAAAATACGATCAAGGTAGGGGTTTATTTCTATATGGTTATAACTTGCCATGTTCTTACATTCTAATTATTTTTCGTGATTTTCGAATAGTGATTTACAAGGATTGGGGGGAGGGTTTTTGATTATTTCATTACTCGTTCATGATACTCTTGTTCTTTTTGACCCACTTTCTACAGCTCTAATGCAGAGTGTGAGAGCTGAACTAACATGTTCCATCCTCTATGTAATTCTTGGGATGGATTGTGGTGTTCTTCATGATGGAAGAGGATGGCGACCAACTATGAAGGGGAACGAGAATGGAGGCCATCACCACTGCTGGCCTTGATAAAGGCAACGATGCAAAGGCATCGCTCTACGACCACAGCCATCCGGGATCTGCGACTCTACCTCGGCTGAACAGACTTCGTGGCCTTGTGGGGCCGCCTCGGCCAAACCGCTGATGTGGCCTTGCCAGGCTTCGATGGCCGAACTGCTGGTGTGGCCCCACTACGTCACCCCGACCGAATTGCTTCCACAACATCACCGTGCAACCCGAGCCGAACCACCTCTACGGCCTCGTTGTGCCACCCCAGTCAAACCGCCTCTTGACCCTCGAGACTAAAAGAATAATAACTCACAGAACATGTGTCTGATTGACACGCCGTCTATTGTGTTGAGACCCCAAGGATGTGGAGGTCCTTTGAAATAAATCTATCTGGGATATAGTTTTAGTTGGAGAATCGACCAGTTTCTTGGGGAGCAGACTCTCCCATAGATGAACAAGCATAGTGCAGAAACCCAGTAGTTGGCTATGATGAGAAGAGTGCTCCTAGCGATCATCTGTTCTTCAGCTCCTACCAATCCAACAATGGTCAACTCCTAGTGATCTTGTGTGGGCCATATCTATAGATCCTGTGTGGGTCAGCTCCTAGCGATCCTATGTGGGTCACCTCCTACCAATCATGTGTGGGTTAGAACCAGTGATCATGTGTGGGTTAGCTCTTATCGATCCTGTGTGGGTCAGCTCTAGAGATCATGTGTGTGTCATTTCCTAGAAATCTAGTGTGGGTTAGCTCCAGGGATCCTGTGTGGGTCAACTCATAGCGATCATGTGTGGTTCACCGCCAATGATCATGTGTGGGTCAGCTCCTAGCGATCCTTTATGGGTCAGCTCTAGCGTTCATGTGTGGGTCAGCTCCTAGCAATTCAATGTAGGCTAGTGGAAGAGCCTTTTAATAGACTAAGATGATTTAGTAGTTACATCTAATAATCTCTAATAATATACCAATTTATATTCCAGGTGTGAGATGAGTCTGTACCTCTGTGATTCCTCATGATTGAGATGGATTACATGATAAATTAGGTATATGTATGGGAATATACCTAAGTAGGGTTATATGTTGATTTCATACTTTTTGGTTTATCCTTGGTGGATTTTGTGAGACCATGAGGGTCTCGGGGTCCTTACTGAGAATAATTATACTCACCTTTGCAAGTTCTATTCCCACACCATATTGTGTTGAATGTTGACGATGAAAAACGTTGATCGATGTTGAGAGTACAAGGACTGGATGGTGCTCTGAGGTGGACCATACGGCATGTCGGTATGCAGAGGAGACAGATGGAAGTGGAGTACGGAGGAGGCGATCTACATCTACCGTTCAATACATTCTAGTTGGGATTTTATTCTGGACCCTTTTTTCTTACTGTATTGGCTCTTTTTCCATAGAGTTGACTTGCATTCGTATCTTGTTGTGTGCTTGGTTGCATGTGTTTACAGGTTAAAAAGCCAACGGCATGACAGTTTTTGGGAATATGCCTTTGGTGATTGACCACACTATCATGACACATCAAATTGATTATATTTTTTATGGTTGATTTATAGTTTAGGGAATACCTTAGGACGTCTCTCAAAGAGCGTTGGTGGCTTATAGTGTGTATTCTTAATAAAGATTACTAAAATAAGGGGTGATTTTAAAAACATTTTTATAAAAATAAAATAACTAAAAGAGTTTAATAGTTGATAGAATAAGGTGGAGGATTAAGAATTGTGAGAGAATGAGATCACTTCATGTTCACTACACATCTTGGATAGTTCATTGTTCAGAAAATTTCAAATGGTTTTGTTTATTTCTTTGGTTAAGTGTTGTCAAGATCTTGATTACTCTCTTGCCTCTATAAACATTACACAAAGTAGCAACCCTTGACACAAAAATCGCATTGTGAATGTTTGGAATTCAAGAACAGATTAAAGGTTACCAAATAATACTATTATCTTTGTATGTGTGAGAGAAATAGGATCCATGTGTTGCCCAATCAGAACAACTCATGTTTCCCACTTGAAATTTCTACCCAATCGGTGTTGAAATGATAAGGTGTTCACTTAATTAAACCCAATAAATGATCTCAGAGAAGAATCATGTTTAGATAAGACATAAGTGAAATAATACACAAAAACATTACACAAAACCAATAGTGTATACAGTTTTTTAACTCCCACCCTAGTATGTGTAGCTCCCTAGAAATGATCGTCCACCATTTTGCTGGCCATCGAGAGGAGGAGGAGGCTCGGGTGGAACTCCCTCTTCATCTTGGATTCCCCTATGATGATAGGGGCCTCCATAACACCATGTATGAGGAGAGAACTTCTTTGGGTCTCCAAAATACTAGATCTTTTCCTCCTACTCTAACATGAAAATGAGGAGTCCAATGTTCCATTTTATAGTCAAATGGGAAGGCGGTTCTGAGAACATAGAATTATTAAAACCACTTGGCACAAGTGTTTCGACATACAGAAATCCTTATCATGATTTGGAGAAAATTATAAAGCTGTTTCCCCATTTCGTGTTTTTCTCCATAGAATTTTAGGCTCAAATTGGACACGTATAGCCCAAGATATGGACAAATCCCAACCCTCTACTTTTGAATCCATACAAAATTTGTTGCGCTAGATAGATCAGGTTGGCAAGGAAAACAGATGGCTGAATGTGTCTTGGGTTTCATCATATGAAACTTATCCCTATCAGTTATTGACCAGAAAAGAAAATTTAAGCTTAATTGGATGCACATTATAGTAGAGGTATGCGGATTAATCCACTAGTGTGCTTCGATCCTACGTACTTTGGCCCATTTTTCTTGGACATTATCATGGGCCCTCCAAATCACATTCACCTTAAATGAAAATTTCAAGACAAGTAACATTGTCCATTTTAATAGTGATAAACACAAAATAAATGATTCACACCTGGAATTAAATTTTTTCTTATTTTTGTAACTTACAAGAAAAATTGAGTTTAATAAAATGGTGTAAGGGTGAAAATGACATAGTGAATCATGGTACGATCACACCCCCACACCTAACCATTTTCACTCATGGGAAAAGAATCATATCCAAAAAAATAGTGCCTAAATATATATTCCCAACATCATGAAGATTTATCATTTGAGTAAATTCAATTCACTAATGTAATGTGATCATTGCACAAACCACACTAAGGAGTTCTTCCTAGTGAAAATGGAAAAAGAAGTCTCATAAATCATATCAAAATATAATTTAAAAAGATTCGTGACACCAACATGATCAAGGAATTCAAAACTAAACCATTCTACTAACTCTCTATGTGTGTGTGGGAAAACCATTCCATTCTATTCTTTCCACTTTATATGAAATAAATATAGGTTATTTTAACATTATTCGGTTTTAAATGAATTTTCGCCAAACCCATCCAACATCCTATGCAATAATATATCAATACCCACACACATATGCATTCCCAGAAGTCAAAACATAATCTCGTAACCTAGATATCCCCATATATTTCACTTTTTATCACTCCCCTCATTTTTTTGATTTTTCATTTGGAACAAATCTTACACTCATCTTTCAACCATTGGTTGATCGACACATGACACTAATTTAAATATTTATAACAAGATCAAAGGATAAGGAGGAGTGGCTTTTGACCTTCCCAAGACATAATTTTTTTAGGTCGTACAACAGTTATACATTAGGTACAGATGCATAGGACAATATTATAAAGTAATGAAACATATTTGATATGGAACGAACGAATGAAAATATAATTTAAAGATGAAAAATATTAACATATAATATATTCAAATTTTATTAAGTAGTTAATATTCATACTTCATGGTTTGGTGAAAAAATGTATGAAGATATTAGTGACATAGTTTTCCCAAAAACTACTCACACAAGGGGCAACAATCATCTCAAATGTTTTACATAGGTACGACCATTTATATCATTGATAGAAAACCAATTCACTAAAAAAAGAAAATCACTCCCACATATTAAATTCATACAAATATTCTTTTTATCCTTCGTTATGGTATTTTTAATTTCACCCCTTTATGGTCACCAAATCATCAAACTTCGAAATTGTTGATGGGGAAATTGAAAATACCATAAATAAAGATAAAAAGAGATGAAAGGAAAAAACGATGAATATTCCTAACTAACCCAGGAATTTATCCACCCCCAAAACTAGAATATGCAGTGTCCTCACTTTAATAATAGAGAGGGTGAGAAGGAAAGATAAAACTAGGTCTGTTTGACTGGTATGTTGTATCTTGAAAATGGAGTTCCTCCATTGGGAACTCCGAAAGGGCTTCGTGGAAGTGCTTCAGTCGCTGCCCATTGATAGTGAAGGTCTTCTTGGTTTCATCATTTTGAACATGAACAACAACAAATGGAGATACATTAATAACAGTGTATGGACCAAACCAGCGGGAAAAAATCTTACATAGATGCAACTTCAGCATTGCATTATAAAGGAGGACCATCTTCCCAATTTGGAACTGACGATGATGTATAATACGGTCATGGGAATCTTGTGTTCACTCCATATAAATTCTGGATTTTTCATATGCATCTCTTCTTATTTCCTCCAACTCATGAATCTGTAACTTCCATTGAGAACTTGCACCAGAATGATTAGAATTGCATTGTTTGATGGCTTAGTAGGCCCGGTGCTCAATCTCAATAGTGATGTGACTACTCTTTCAAAACACAAGATGATAGGGTGTCATTATAATGGGAGTTTTGAAATCTATACGGTATTCCCATAATGAATCATCAAGTCTAATAATACAATATTTTCTATTGGGTTGAACCGTTTTTTCATAAATTTGGTTTACCTCTCTATTTGACACCTCATCATGACCATTGGTCTATGGATGATATGTAGTAGAAACTCGATGACTGACCCCATACCTACGCAAAATTTATTGTATTGTTCAGTTGCAGAAATGAGAAACCTGGTCACTGATGATGAACCTAGGTAAACCAAACCTACAAAAGATTTGGGTTCTCAAAAATATGACAACTACCTTATAATCAACATTCCTTGTAGATCGTACCTCTACCCATTTAGATACATAGTAAACTTCCAGAAGAATGTACAAGTTTCCAAAGGAATTGGGAAATCAACCCGTAAATTCAATACCCCAGACATCAAAAATTTCATGAAAGAGAAATGGTTTTTGTGGAATTTCATTTATTTTAGAGACATTCCCCATTTTTTGACAATGAGTAAAAGATTTTAAAAAATCATGTGTATTCCAAAATGTGTTTTCCAAAAGAGACCATAATCAAGGACATTGCGAGCAGTCCGTTGTAGACCAAAGTGTCCCCCACAAGCAAGAGTGTGGTAGAATCTATGTATGGACTGAAACTCACTATCGAGAACACAACGCCGAAGGACTTGATCACTACAAGTGGGCCAAAGGTAGGGGTAATTGAAAATATACCAATGAGACTCATGTATTAGATGACTGACTTGGTTTTTATTTAAATCAGCTAGAATGCAATATGCTACCAAATAATTTACAATTTCATCATACCAAGGAATAACATCACTCATTACAATTTCTCATCCGGAAACATTTCATTTATGGGAATAAAAGGGTTTGATTCAATGTCTGAGGATGGATGTATCCTACTAATATGGTTAGACACCACATTCTCTACTCCTTTTTATCTCTAATTTCTAGATTTAATTCTTGAAGGCGGAGCATTAAATGAATGAGACATGGTTTGGCTTCCTGTTTCATAAGGAGGTACTGATGGGATGCATGGCCTGAGAACACCATGACATTGGACCCCAAAATATATGACCTGAATTTTTCCAAGGAAAAAACAATTGAAAGGAATTATTTTCCAGTTGTGGTGTAGTTTACATTGGCAGGGTCCAATGTATGTGAATCATAGGATATGACATGTGGAACTTGGTTGACCATTTGTGACAAAACTGCCCCAACTGCATTGTTAGAGGCGTCACACATGAGCTCAAATGGTAAATCCAACTGAGGTTCATGGATTACCAGTGTCAAGGTGAGACTCCATTTTAAATTATTAAAAGAATCCTCACATTATTTATCAAAAACAAATAGTTTTTCTTTTCTTGGAGTAATCAGGAGAGGGGGAGTGCAATTTTACTAGTGTCATGAATGAAATGACGTTAACATCCATCATGACCAAGGAAAAATCACACATCCCATATATATCTATGGAATGGAAGGGAATAAATGACATCAAATTATGATTTATATACTTGGATACTATTCCTAGAAAAGAAATTCCCCTAAACTATACCTTATCACACCATGAAATGGCATTTCTCATAATTTAATACAAGATTCTTTTCAATACAGTGACGTAGGACTAAATCAATAATCCTGAATCTTTAATCAAAACAAGATCAATAAAGAGTGAAATCATCCATGAATAATTCCATGAAATTCTCTAGGTAATCTGATAAAATAATAACCATGCATCGTTGGAATGTACCCGGAGCATTGCACAGACCAAATAGCATCCTTCTATAGGCAAATGTTCCAAAGGGGAAAGTGAATGTTGTCTTTTCCTGATCCTCAAGGGAAATATGGATCTGATGGTATCCATAATACCCATCAAGGAAACAATAGTGGGACTTACCCACTAGACTATCTATCATTTGGTCAATGAATGGACAATGTAAATGGTCCTTCCTCATGTGTTGGTTTAGTCAGTGATAGTCTATAGAGACACGACAACTATTCTCAACATGATTTGGAACCAATTCATTGTTTTCATTTTTAATTACTATAAGGCCAGTATTTTTAAGAAATACTTAAACAAGACTGACCCATTGGCTGTCATAGATGGGGTAAATGATTCAAGCAGCCAATAATTTTTTTACCTCATTTTTCAGAACTTCTTGGAGGTTTGGGTTCAGTTGACGTTGTGGATGCCTCACTAGTTTAGCCTCATCATTTAACGAAATATTATTTGTACAAATTGATAGGATAATACCTTAAATTTCAGGAACTATCCACCCCAAATCTTTTTTATACTCCCTTAAAAGTTCAAGAAGTCACAATTCATTCTCAAGAGGGATTGTACTAGCAATGATGACGGGAAACATGTTTCCATTCTCAAGATATGAATATTTTAAATCTTGAGGAAATTGTTTTAGTTCTAATTCAGGTAGATTTAGGATTGATGGGAGTGTGTGTGAGAGGTCACTCATCTTATATAACTACTCAATGGTATCAACCTTGGATAAGGAATGATCTTTTACAATCATAGAAGTATCATCGATGGTCAGTTGATCATCAGTGTTCAAGAAATCAACAATCAATGAACATGCATGACACTTTTCTAGACCACTACAACAATCAATGCATGAATAATTTCCTAGCATTTATCTCAATGAAGAAAACTAAGAAAGGGTGTCAGGGGAAATATAAGTTTTTTTTAGAGGTAGAAAGTACATCAATTGAATTAATAGAGAGAGAATAATGTTTTTCTGAGGGGTGCTTCATGTCATCAAGGATGTTGAAATGGACTATTTCACCTCCGAATTCCATAGATAATGTACCATTGTGGATATTTTTTATGGTTTTGGATGTTTTCATGAATGGTCACCCAAATATAATTGAGGCATGTCCATTCATCCTATCATCCTCCATTTTAAGCACATAAATGTCAGTAGGAAAAATTAAATTTTGGACCCTCACACGAACATCTTATAACACACCAGAGGGGTGCACAGTACTCTGGTTAGCTAGTTTAACAATAATTATAGTGTGATTCAGTTCCCCAACCTTCAATGTAGAGTAAATGGAGTGAGACATCACATTTATAGTGGTACCTAAATTTAGCTTAGAAAAATAAAAATAATACTCCCCTATGGTGCATGGAATTGAGAATGTTCCAGGATCATTGCACATGGTGGGGAGTGATGGCTCTATCAATACTGAAACATTCCTTCCCAAACTCACATTCTCATCTCCATGAAGTCACCTTCGATGTGTACACATCTCCTTTAGAAACATAGTGTACTGTGTAATTTGCATCACAACATCAATTAGTGGGATGTTAACTTGCACATTCTTGAAAATTTCATATATATCCTTATCAAGTTAAGTTTCCTTTTGTTTTCATGGTTGGGTGGCCCTTTGAGGAAATGGAATAGGAATGGTTGGACTAGGTGACTCATCAATTTTCACATTCTTTTCTATAGAAGGAATTATCTCAGGACAAGGTTCTTCAACATTTGGAACATTCTTAAAGGTTGGGATGGAGGTTTCCTCAGGAGGGGATGACTCTAATGGAGGATTAATTTTACATTATAGTTGTTTTCCACTACGAAGGATAATGGAACTAACATTTCTTTTTTCCCAAGGATTAACTATTACTTAAGAGGGATTTTTACCTGATCTGTGACTTTGAATATCACCTATTGAGTTGGCTAGTTAGCGTAATTTGGTTTTGAGTACGTTTATGGTTTCTTGAGTTGTTTGTTGGAATTTAACATTGTTATTAGCCATTTGATTCATTATATCTTATAGGCTAGGCTTGTGTTTTTGAGGGGTTTGTTGGAAAGGCCTTTAAGGTGGTTGAGGGTTTCTAGGTAGTGGTGGTTGATGACTACTTTTCCCTGGTTGGTTCCATTGTTGATGAGGTTGGTTTGAATTCCCCCCTTGCCTATAGTCTTGGTTCTCCTTCCACCTAGGGATGGATGGATAGTAAGGTTCATGCCTAAAGGGATGATTATAGGGGCGACCTTTAAATATTGCCTCACAACTCTCAGATGTTTCCGTCAATTGAAGACATTGGTCAGAGTTGTGGGTGTCAAAAGAACATATACCACAATTGATAGTAGGAGAAGATTGGGATTTCCCTTGGGAAAGTGCAGGTTGTCCAAGAAGGGTACATACCACTTCGTACATTGTGTCCACCTTCTTCTTGAATACAGAACTTTTCACCTCGTGGACACCTCGAATCGGAACAACAGTCCCTGAACCAAATTTTTGTGTGTTTTGAGCCATGTTCTCAATCAGGGATCTTGCAGTAATTGGCGTCTTATCAACTAGTGCACAACCTACAGTAGCATCGATCATATTTCAATCAATAGGGAATAAAACTTCATAAAAATATTGAATTAAAAGTTGATCACTTATTTTGTGGTGTGGGAAACTTCAACATAACCTTTTAAATAATTCCCATTATTCATGTAATGGTTCCCCTTGAGATTGTCTTATCCCACAAATTTATGTCCTTATGGTTTCAATTCAAGAGGATGGGAAATATTTTTCAAGAAAAAGGCGTTTCATGACTCACCAACCACTTATTGGTTAATTAACATAATACAACCAATATTTCATAGTGTCTTCTAATGAAAATGGGAATTCCCTATGCTTTACTTGTTCCTCATCCACATTTGACGGTTTTAATGTTGAACAAAAAGAATGAAATTCTTTTACGTGCTTGTGTGGATCTTCACTAGGAAGTCCATGGAATCTTGGTAATAGATGGATTAAACCAGATTTTTGTTCAATATTGGGAGTCTCGCCTTGAATTTGAATATATTCATGCTGGATATCATCATCAAGTGAGGTTAGTTAGTTTAATGTTGAGTTGTTTTCAGCCATATAATGAAAGTTTATTTCAGTTTTTATTTTGTTTCTAGAAGAAGAATATAAGGATCAAGAAGAGTGTAAATGTTTTGTGTGTCCTCCTTCTATGGGTTCTCTTGTGCGTCTCAGTGTCGCTGACGTAAGATCCTCTCCGGTACATGTTAAAAAGGAGGATAATATCCCTGAATAGAATGTTTCATGCACAAAACCTACATATAAAATGGACCAGAATACAAAAATATAGGTAAAGGTATTGTATAAAATAGATAAATATTCACAAAATATTACAAAAATATTTTCAAAAACACGCACTAAAAACCAAAGCGCACCCTGAAAATGGTTCCAAAATTTGACAGTTTTGTCATGACATATCAAATTGATTATGTTTTTAAGGTTGATTTATAGTTTAGGGAAAACACTAGGTCATTTATCCAGGATTGTTGGCGGCTTATAGTGTGTATTCTTAATAAATATTACTAAAAGAGGGGGTGATTTTGAAAGCATATTTAAGAAAATAACTTAACATAAAGTGTTTAATAGTTGATAGAATAATGTGGAGGATTTATAATTATTATAAAAGTAGATCACATCACGTTCACTACACATCTTGGATACTTCATTGTTCTGAAAATTTCAAATGGTTTTGTTTAATTCTTTGGATAAGGGTTGTCAAGATATTGATTCCCCTCTTGCCTCTATAAATGTTGCATAATATTCCAACCCATGACACAACAATCATTTTGTCATGTTGTGGACTTCATGAAATGATTAAAGGCTACCAAATAATACTAATATCTTTGTATGTGTGAGAGAATGGGCATCCGTGTGTTTCCCAATCGGAACAACTCATGTTTCCCACATGAAATTTCAACCCAATCACTGTTGAAATGAAAAGCGGTTCAGTTAATTAAAACCAGGAAATGGACTCAGAGAAGAAACATGTTTACATAAGACATACGAAAAATAATCCACACACAAATTAACAGTACCAATAGAGTATAATGTTTCTGAATTCCCTCCCATGTATGTGTAGCTCCCTCGAAATGATCGTCCACCGTTTAGCTCACCATCGAGAGGAGGATGAGGCTCGTGTGGAACTCCCTCTTCATCCTTGATTCCCCAATGAGGATAGAGGCCTCCTGAACATAAAGTATGAGGAGAGAACTCAATTGGGTCTCCATAATACCAGAACATTTCCTCCTTGTTGAACTTGCAAATGAGGAGCCCTAGGTGCCATTTTAAAGGAAAATGGGAAGGTGGTTTTGAGGAAACAGAATTATTAAAACCACTTGGAAGAACTGTTTATACCTCTAGAAGGCCTTATATTGATTTGGAGATAATAAAAAAGTTGTATCCCCATGGCTTGGATGTATCGACCGATAGTTTGGAACAATTTGGTCACCTATAGCCTGAGATATGGACAGATCACATCACACCACATTTGAATCCGTGCAGATTTGGTGTGTTGGACCGATTAGGTCGGCAGGCCATCAGATGGACGAATTAGTCTTGGGTGTTTTCATATGAAATGTATAAAAATTAATTTTGGACCAGCCCACAAAATTTAATCTCAATTAGATGCACGGTATAGTTTAATTATGTGGATTAATCCACTGGTGTGCTTGGATGCTGTGCAGTTTGGCCCATTTTTCTTGGACATCATCACAGGCCCTCCAAATCACCTTCACCTTCAATGAAAATTTCAAGACAATTAAAATTGTACTTTTTAATAGGGATAAACACAAAATAAATGATTCCAACATGGAATTCAATTTTTTATTATTTTTGTAATTTACAATAAAATTCAGTTTAATACAATGGTGTAAGGATGAAAATGGAACAGTGAATCATGGTACAATCAATGCTAGTCGCCAACCCCAGGCCTATGGAAGCTGGGCTTGGGGTTAGTCACAGCACAGACCCCTGGGAATGGGTCATGAAGAATTGGATTCATGTGAGTCTGTTCTACCGTATAACATAAGACTCTAAACGTTCTTTTTAACATCAATATTGTTAAGTGTAGTGAGTATTGCTAATAGTTTTGAAAATCCCGTGTTGGTGCGACAGCTGACGTATCCATACAATCAGACCCTGACTTCTGATTATTGACTCAGTACAAGAAAACACTAATTGAGTGTGTTTTTACAAGAGTTTTCTTTGTCATCTCTTGAGTCAGCTCAACATGTATAACTTATTGATAGTGGAACACATGTTTCTTTTCTGGATCCCTCCACACAGATATCCAGCTAGGGTTCTAAGAGTTGTACGCACTGAAAACCCACAACGCGATGAGGCCTCGGTCCAAGGCCCCATTCTTCTAGAGGAATCAGTGGAAGAACCAACTGTATCATTACCCGTTGGGCCACCAATGCCACCAGCCCTAGCAGTAGAGGATGCACGACGCTTGAGCAAGTTGCACGAGTTCCAGCGCCAGAGGCCACCTAGGTTCCAAGGGTAGATGGACCCACTGGTAGCGGAGGATCGACCGGAATCTGTGGTGAGAGTCTTCTAACTGGTAGGGACTCCAGCCGATCTCATGGTAATCCTTGCCGGAAAACTTCTGTAGTTAGTAGCAGGCAGATTGTGGAGCATGATGCTCTAAGTTCACGACGAGATAACAGTTCACCGAGAATACATCGAGAGCCAGTTTCGAGCAGAGTTTATCCCAGCGAATCTTCGCGCAGTGCAAATATAAGAGCTACTTCATCTATAGTAGTGCAACATGACAGTATCTCAGTACATAGTGAGTTTCAATAACTTCTCATGCTACTCTAATGATATAGTGTGGGACACATTATTCAGTGCCCGGACCTTCCAGTCAGTGCTTAGGCGAGAGATCAGGGGTTCGATGAATTCACTCAGCATCCTGATGCCGAAGGGGGTGTTAGAGCGATCCCTCCTAATGGAGAGCTTACTTGCTGAGTAGTCACCAGCAGCGAGACCCACCACAAGACGTCACGTATCAGAGTCTTTCGCATCTGGCAGCAGACACATGCCATAGAGGTCCAAAAGGACTAGACATACCGGGGGATGACCGCAAGATTTAGAGTCAGTTGTGCAGGGGCACCTGAGGTAGACACAAGCATGCCAGGAGCGGGTAGTGTTATGCATGCGGTGGGTAGGGTCACATGGCGCGTGACTGTCTGACCCACCATACAGAGGATCAAAAAACAGTCGAAGAACCGCCCAGGAAAGGATAGAGTTTCGACCGAGGAGGTCCTTAGGGAGTAGTCTGACATAGTAGAGGAGCTTCTCATGCAGTTTCCAGTGGGAAACAATGCGAGATGTTATCGACACCACAACTTGGAGGTCCACACCAACCCCAAGGAGCAGGTCGACAGGGGAGAGATCATAGTCAGGCAGATGAGGCTTACGATCACAGTGCTCTGGAGATGATATGAGGTATGATATGCTTCTACTCCACCTTTGTTGTAGTACTTATAGACACACGTTCTAGTCATTTATTTATCACCACTACCCTTGTTCGGAGCTTAGAGATTTTCATGTAGTCATTTGCTCAATCCTTACGGCTAGAGACTCTTATAGAAGAAGATTTGAGGATTACGCACTACTGTTGGTAGTATGAGATTACTCTAGGAGGCGAGATCTTCGGATGGGATCTCCAAGTAGCAGCATTGAGGCCTTACGACGTCCTATTGATTATTTTCTAGTTATCTATAGTCCATGCCCAGATTGACTGTATTAGGGGCAATTTTTTGCGTGTCCGCATGGATGGGACCAGGTTTTCCTTCACTGACAAGAAAGGAGCCTTTGCAGAATATGGGGACTTACCCAGAGGAGGGTGATGTCGAACACTCATTAGTTGTCTAGCCTTACCCTTAAAGAAATTGATGTGGAGAGTCTGAGTTATCCTATAGTGGTGGACCATTACGCGGTTGTCTTCCCTGATGATGTCGTAGGTCTACTTCCTCACATAGAGGTGAACTTTTACATTGAATTGTACCCTGGGATGACTCTGATACCTACACCAGCGTATTGGATGTCTCTCGTGGAGCTTTGAAAGTTGCGGGTACAGCTGGGGGACTTATAGAGAAAGGGATTCATCTAGTCCAGTTTTTCTCCCTAGGCACCACTGAATTTGTTCACCAAGAAGGAATATGAGAGCTTGAGACTCTTTGTTGACTATCAGCGCCTGTACCAGGTGACTGTGAAAAACAAGTACCCACTCCTGAGGAATGATGACCTATTTGATCAGTTGAAGGGAGCATAGTGGTTTTCTAAGATAGACCTCATGTCATTCTATCATCATCTTAGAGTGCGAGACATGGATGTTCATAATATGACATTCATAATTTGGTATGACCATTATGAGTTTTTGGTTATACCATTTTGCAGGACAAATGCTCTGGAAGGGTTAATGTGACTCATGAATATGATCTTTCAGCCATTCCATGATCGGTTTGTAGTAGTATTCATCTACGAAATTCTGATCTACTCGGCTACTGAGGAGGAGCATGCCTATCATTTTTGAGAAATAATGGACACACTCCGGGACCACCAGCTTAATGGTAGGCTCTCGAAGTACCATTTTTGGATCTGGGAGGTTCAATTTCTGGGACATGTCATATCCGAGGTCGGATTTGCAGTGGATCCAGTGAAGACTGAGGCAGTTATTTTTTCGGAGCCACCCAGTAGTTTGACAGAGGTATAGAGTTTCCTGGGTTTGGTTGGATTGGACTGGAGATTTAGGCAAAACTTATCTAGAGTTATGTCACCATTATCAGTGTCGACGAACAAGGGGAAACCCCTCTTCTGCTCGGAGAGATTCCAAGTGAGTTTTCAGGAGCTGAGGTAGAGGATGACTAGTGCCCCCATATTAAGGCTTTAAGAGGAGGGTATAAGGTACGCAGTCTACTACGGCGCATTAGGGACTGGACATGGATGTGTATTGATGCAGGAGTGTGCAGTTTTTGCATATAGTTCTCGATAACGGAGACATCATGATCAGAATTACTCTACCAATGGCCTATAGTTAGTAGTAGTGGTTCTCACCATGAATATGTGGTGACAATATTTGATGGTAGATCATTTCACAGTCTAATCAGATCACAAGAGTCTAAGGTATATCTTCTCTCATAAGGACCAGAACCTGAAACATCAATGTTGTCTTGAGTTCCTCAAGGGATATGACTTCAATATAGTCTATAATTCTGGGAAGGGGAACATTGTAGTAGATGCACTCAGCTGGAGATCTGGTATATAGCTTCTTGGGGAGGCGACGGAGCAGCAAACCGGTTTGCAGATATCCTACGTGGAACGTGATGGAGTAGTTTTTCTTCAGTATCTTACAGTCACTTATCCACTTTTTCAGGGAGTCAGAGAGGCGCAATGTGGGGATGCTGACTGCGAGACTCGACGTGCTCAGATATCCACAGGACAAGAACGTGATAGATTTTCTGATGGTGGGGATCACATCATCCTCTTAAGAGGATGTACCATTGTACCAGTGTCCCATTAGGAGGATGTGTTTAGTTAGTCCCACACATCCCCTATAGAGGTACATCTAGGAGTGGGGAAGATTTACAGGGATCTTTGATGACAGTAATGGTGGTCGAGAATGAAGAAAGTAGTAGAAGAGTTCGTTTCTCGGTGCCTCACATGTTAGAAGGTGATGGAAGATCATCAGGTACCAGCAATCATGGTTCAGCCTTTAGTGGTCATAGAGTGGAAGTGGGATGGGATATTCATGGACTTCGTGACAGGACATCCACGTACATCCATGGGTCATGACATGATTTGGGTAATCGTCGACTGACTCACCAAGTTGGCCCACTTCATACCGATTAGAGAGAAAGGTTCAGTAGAGAGAAAGGGATGCCTCTATGTGCCGGATGTTGTGCAGTTACATGGAGTAACCTCAATGATTGTCTTAGAATGTGATGCAGGTTTTAATTTCCGGTTGTTGAAGGGGTTGTAGGAGGATTTCAGTATGCATCTTTGTTTGAGCACCACCTTCCATCCTCATACGGATGGTTAGACTGAGTGAACCATTCAGACCCTCGATGACATGATGCGTGCTTGCGTCCTTGACATTGGTCGCAGTTGGGAGGATCACATGCCTTTTTTGGAGTTTTAGTAAAACAACAGTTATCAATCCACCATAGGGATGACACCTTTTGAGGTGTTTTATGGGATACCAAGCAGATCACCCTTGTGTTGGACTGACCAAGGGGTGTCTACATTAGTGGGACCAGAGATGGTACAGGCTACCACAGAGAAGGGGCATATCATCCAAGAGAAGATGATGACTGCACATAGCAGGACAAAGTTGTATGCCAATAAGAGATGAACACCTCTAGAGCTCGAGGATGGTGACCATGTCTTTCTACGAGTCTCACCTCGATGAGGTTTTCAGAGATTTGGAAGAGGCGGAAAGTAATCTCATAGATTTATTGGACCCTTCCAGGTCCTTAGTAGAGTTAGAGAGGTGGCTTACGGCTTAACTCTTCCACCTCAGTTGCACCGAGTGCACAACGTATTCCACGTATACCAACTGAGGAGATATGACCATGAACCTTCCCATGTCGTCGAATACGGAATGCTAAACATCGACGATGGGGAAACAATTACAGAGGTTTCTGTGGAGATTGAGGATTGAAAAGAGTGGGTCCAATATGGGTGGTCGATACCTCTGGTGCGCATTCTTTGGCAGCCCGGGAACCTCAAGAAGAGAACATAGGAGTTGGAGGCTCAGATGCGTGGTCAGTACCCCCATTTGTTTCGTTAGTTTGATTTTTTCCTTACGGGGATGCAAATCCCTAAGGTGGGAAGCATTTAAAGAACAAAAATTTCCATGTAATATTTTTAAATATAAGGGAATTTTACGAAACAGTTAAAATTGACGGTGCATGATTACGAGGCCCGGAGTGCCCGAAATGAATTTACGAACTTTTATTGGGGTATGTTCAGTAAACGTGAGAGTGCACATTTCTAAAATTTGACATGGTGCTCGGAATTGAAATCCAAGGGCACCAATGATCTCCCAACACTAGTATTCACTTAAGGAGAAATTCACCTCGATAGTATTTGGTTGAGGGTGAATGTTAGTTTTTCGGTATTTCGTGATAGAATAAACTAAAAATAGAATTGTTCAAACATTTTATTTTTATTTGAAGCACCCATGTGAATATAATGTAGGTGGGACCAAAAGTGTTTTATCCTCCAAATTGAATACTCGGTGGTGGGGACCACCCGAGCTAGAAAAACCCCCCAATTCAAAGTTTGGTGTTGGGGACCACACTAATCTGTCATAATGGGAGGAGGAAACATCTCAACTCCCTCTTTAATGTAAAGGAGCCTCTGGACTTCTTCTGAATTAATTGTGCCAACAGACATAATTTTATTATTCCAACCAATGTAATTAATTAATCCTATTTGAAATTGTGCAAACAATTAAAATTGGGGAAACACATTTTATATTGGGTTAGATATTCATTTGAAAGAATTTGTTGTAAAAGGGGAGAGCTCTTGGTTGGAGAAATCTCTCAACAAAGAACTCCAATGAAGAACTACTTCAATGAATAATTCTCCACCGACGAAGAACGCCAAATTTGACTTCAACCTCATGAAACCCTTCTTGGAGGAACGTCTTCGACTACGAAAAACTAACTCACGATCCGGGAATTGGCGGTGTGTGGCGGACGATATGAAAGTTGACAACTTCACCTTCTTCCCTCCTCATTGGCATCAACAATCTCATCATGGAGGCAGTTTATTTCTATATGTTTATCACTTTCCATGTTATTCACTTCGAATAATTTTTTTGGGATTTGGGAATAGTGATTGACGATGTTTCTGGTGAGGGTGTTTCATTATTTCATTACTCGTTCATGATTCTCTTGTTCTCATTGAGCCACTGGCTATAGCTGTAATGCAGAAAGTGCAGGAAAAACTAAGCTGGCTTGCCATCTCATTAATTATTGTAATGGATTGTTGTGTTATTTGCGATGGAGGAGGATGGAAACCAACCACGAAGGGGAACAAGAACAACGGCCAACACCACCACCGGCCGCGACGATGCATCGGCGCCGCTCTGCGACCACCGCCATCGCAGATCCGTTGTGCCACCACGGCCGAACCGCCTCCGCAGCCGAGCCGCAGCCGTGCCGGCCGACCCGCCGCGGTGGCCTCGCCACGACCTCGTCGTGCCGCCCCGCCTGAGCCGAGTGGCCGAGCTGAGCCATCATCGCCAAGCTGAACTGAAGATCCACGCCACTGCCATAGTCTGAGCCTCTTACGCAATCCAAGCTGTCATCGTCGTCCGAGCTGCCGCCATCTGGGCCGACCCGTCGATGCCCTTCCGGCAGAACCACCATGTCCGAGCCGCCCCGTAGCCTCACACACTCCATGGCCTTGCGGCCACCCACGGCCCTCAGCAGCGCCTCTCAGCCTATCAAGGTAGAATTAGTGGGTCAGTCCTGGTTGACCCGAACCGGGTTGTCCCTCGTCAGGTCAAGTTGGACCCTGTCCCACTACGACCCATTTACATTCCTTTTTCCATAACATTGGAACTGGATATCCATTTGACGAACTGTCAGTGGAACTATATATATTACAGCGAAACAGTCCATTTATGTTTACCACACTTGAGATCTAGATAAAGTATGGAAACGGTCGGGTTGGATCGAGAACGAATCCAACCAGTCCCTCAGGACTAAAAGTCTAATAACTCACAGACCAGGCGTCTGATTGAGGCATCGTCTATTGTTTTTAGACCCCTATGACGTGGAGGTCATTTGAGATAAATCATCATGGGACATAGTGGTAGTTGTAGAATTGACCAGTCGCTTAGGGAGTGGACTCTTCTAGAGATGATAAAGCCTAGTGCGGAAACCTAGTAGCTGGATGTGATAAGAGGAGTGCTCATAGCTATCCTGGGCGGGTCAGCTCCTAGCGATCCTGTGCGGGTCAGCTCCTAGAGATTCTATTTTGGTCAGTTCTAGTGATCCTGTGTGGGTCATCTCCTAGTGATCTTGTGTGGATCAGCACCAGTGATCCTCTGTGGTTCAGCTCCTAGCGATCTTGTGTGGGTCAGATCCATTGATCCTGTGTGGTTCAGCATGAGCGATCCTGTATGGGTCAGCTCCCGTGATCCTGTGTTGGTCAGCTCCAGCGATCATGTTTGGGTCAGCTCCTAGCGATCCTCTGTGGGTCAGCTCCAGCGATCCACTGTGGGTCATCTCTTAGCCATCTTGTGTGGGTCACCTTCAGTGATCCTGTGTGGGTCATCTCTTATGGATCGTGTGTGGTTCATATCCAGTGATCATGTGTGGTTCATCTCCAAGAGATTCTGTGAATGTTAGAATCATAGCCTCTTAACAGACTATGATGATTTAGTAGTTACATCTAATAATCACTACTATTATACCTAATTATATATCTGGTGTGAGATGATCATGTACCTCTGTGTTTCCTCATGATTTATAGGGATTACTTGATAACTTAAGTATATGTATGGGCATATACCTAAGTAGTATTATCTGTTGATTTCATACTTTTTGGTTCATCCTTGGTGGATTTTTTTAGACCGTAGGGTCTCAGTGTCCCTACTTATTATCCTTATAGTCACCATTTCACTATAGAGACCCAAATCCTGACGTACATGGACATTACATTACTTTTTAGAAATACTTATTATATAACAAAAACAGACACAAAAGGACCATAATAGTTTAGTGTCATTGGAAACTCAGAATATAATCTTCTAATCATGGTGAAAGATCGTCAAAATCTCCCATAAAGATCTTCCCCTTTTTTTCTTACCTAAAACCATTCTTTATATCCTGGGTAAAAGAAAACATAAAATGGGTGAGCTCAAATTCCCAGTAAGGGTAAACATAGTGAACATAAAACAATCCATAAACATTTGAATGAAAAAATAGGAACATAAAATCTAAACATCAAAATCATGAGAAAAGACATGAATCTTGGAACTACCTAAGGAATATATCATAAGGGAACATCAATCATGATAAAATAGCATGGGAATAAAACATGTGATTGTGGAAAAAGATTAATCACATGATATTATTTCCATAGTAGCCAAGGAATTTCTGCCAAGACCATCTTAGTGGACAAAGTCCCTTTTCGAATCGATTTCACTCCTCGTTTCAGTCATGTAACACTGAACCGGATTAACATACCATTCCATACATGTATATCTCATGAGATATAAATCTTTACCCAATGCATTGGAGGGAGTGATAGGTCCCACCCATCTCATAATGAAATCATTCTTACTTGTGCCACAAAATAAACTTAAAACATTCATTATAACCCAAAGAATAAAATGTGTTTCATAAACATCATCCCATAATTTCATAATCCATATAAAACAAATGGATATTTCATCATAAGAAAATTGAACCATGTAAATAATAGAAACATTAACCTTGAAACATACACATTTAAAATAATGTAATCTTAGATGGAAAATGGTTTTTATAAAACATTTTAAAGGAATTCTTGAGGAAAATATCAAATCTTCGTGAAAATCATTTTCTTTTCAAAAAATGCAATGCACATTTAAAATAAAAGTATTTTGTTGAAAATAGCCATAAAATCATGTAGAGTAAGATTCATGAAAATGAGGCATTATGAAACTGTAAAAATCCCTTCATGCCGTATAAGATAAAAATAACATTCTCCTCGTATTTTTTTTCCGGAAAAGTCAAAAAGTACCTTGTATGGAAAACATTAGAAAGATTCCTTCCATACGATGTGGTAAAAGTAAGAAAAGGGTAAAAATGTCTTAAAAATGCATGGAAGGTAGGTAAAAATTTTATGAAAACATTTTTAGAGCATATGGACATGGGTAATAAACATAACCCCCAGTAAATACTTACGTATAAGCAATCTCAGATAAAAATGAGATTTGAAAAATTATCCCTTACCTTAGGAATGATATGCTTCATATGGATCTAAACCTCATGTATACTGACTTAAATAATGTCATTTAGTTATTGAATAATCATATTCATTGTTATGATATCATATATTATTCACTAATGACTTTATATTACCCCTTTTTTGTAAATTCCATGTTAAAGCAGCGTTTTGGGTAAAATCATTTCTTTTATCGTATGTGTTTCATCTTGTCGTTCGTGATATTATTACTTATATCTTGATTTAAATAATTCCAAAATTTTAGACATGATTTATATATAATATATATTCATCATATACATATATATTATAGATCGATAAAATTAATGAAATACACCATTCATGGAGATGGTAGGTTGTACATACGCATGAAGGCTGTTTTTTTTCCTTATTGAATTGAACGAAACTAAATAGATGACATACATATATATATACAAAAATCCAGTATAATTATTTTTTCATATATTTTATTATTATTCATTATATAAGATTTATGATCATTCATGTATGGTTAACCTGGAGAATGAATCTCAACGCGTTGTGGAGACGGTATTCCATACGTATGCACGCGCGGTGATTTCGTTTTCCGTAGGATGGATAGATGGTTAAATAGGGTTGTTTCATACTTATAATAACATATTAATTTATGAGTGATACTGATGTTAGTACTTCATATAGAAACAACTAAATAAGAATAATTATAAGAAGAAATAAAGTTGAAAGAATCGGTAACAACTATTACCTCTTTTTCAACACGCCTTTTTGAAACCTCCTCTTAGGGCACTAATATTGGTCCTTGAAGAAGACCAGAACCTCTAAGATGTTTGTAGGGAAGTGGAGAAGAGAAATTGGTAGGGTTTTTCTAATCTTGAAGGCTCAAAGTGGTGTTAGGAAGAGAGGGAGGAGGTGACTATTATTAAGGGAGGAGAGGGGCACCTTTGGAATAACTAAAAATATTATGTTATTATAAAGTCATATTCGGTTTTTAATAGCCCCAAATTGAGTTATTTCGAATCTAAGGTGGGGATGGGTCTAAATTATCTCATAAAATAGAATTTAGACAAGTTTAGGTTTCTATTTTATCCTTATCATTTAGATATAACTTTATGTTAAATTATTGTTATTTTACTATGTCTTCTTGTTTTCTTACACTACAAGGTTAATAAACTTACTATAACAAGAAAAAAATCCCAAGTTGTTTATTATTAATATATATAACCTTATAAATTTCATTTGGCCGAACCTTAGATTTTTAGGAATAAAATAACAATTAATAATATAATATTTCTTTTAAAAACTATTTTATGTCAATTTTGAAACTATTTGGTAATTGATTTTTGTGAAAATAAAAATAGAATGATTAGTTCAAAAACAGTTAACTAAATAAATACGAACATGTCATATTAACCTTTAAAATTATTTTAATTCATAAAAAGTCTCATATAAAATTTATTTGGGTATTTATAACATTAATTATGTCAATATTTCATTAATAAGATAATTAATGCATCATCATTGTGTCATAAATAAATTAAATTATTTAATGTATAAAAATTATAAATAAAATACCATTATGTATTAAATCTTTTTATCTTTCTAATTAATATTTATAGTTGAATTTATCATATGTATAACCCTATATTAAAAATGAATTAGTTATTAAACATTGATTTTAACTATTTTAACCCTTCTTTAAAAAAATTAATAATAAATGTCATATTCTAATCCAAGTGGGCCTAAATGGTTATATTTTATTCCTAAGGTTGTTTTTGGTCCAATTAAACTTATCTAATAGTATTATTACATATGTTATGGTAATAATAATATCATTTTTACCCTTAATTACCCTATTTGCTTTTAACTGTGTAAAAAAAGTAAAAAGTTACTATTCACAAAAAATTATTTTCATGTCATTGAACCACATTTTAACCTTTTATATTTTTTGATGTCTCTCGTATTTTCAAAATTCCACACACAGAAGCGGTAAAATTATGTGTTATGTGAATTTGAAAATTCTCTTATTAGGTGGGTAAAAGACTGTGAAAAGTTCCATAAAATTTTTATATATCTAAAATTATTATAAAATGAATCCAATGACTTATTTTGAACTTATATATGTATTATGTATCAATTTTTACCTAAAATAAATAATTATTTAAATAAAAAGTCGGATTTTGAATAGTAACCTTGTGTTTTCACTGTTCATCAAAAATTGAATGTTTTCAGAAAAATACCAAAAAAACACCCCAGGCTAATTTCGAAATTTTGATTCCAAAAATGAAGTCCATTTTGAATGATAAAATTTCAAAAAGTGGGTATTTCTATTCATAACGGCAAGTTTATATAACATATCGTTGTTTAGCGAAACTCGGTATTGCGTACAACACACACTATCATGAAGGTCATAATTGCGTGTAATGCAAGCCAAGTCAGAGATGTGTGTTCTGAAAGCTCCTTTTTGTGTAGTGTACAACAGAAGACATTAATAAAATTAAAAAGAATATTTTTTATAAAATCTCGGGGTGTGACATTGTACGCCCCTTAAAATGAATTTCACCCTCGAAATTCTACTCGGTTATAAATGGTTTACTACTCGAAAGATTCTTTAATAGATACCCACATCGTAAAAAGGAATACCAAAACTTTTCTTTAAAAACTAATGTATGAAACATAACGGTTACCCAAATTAACTAATCACTTGGTTTCTATAGAGGAGAACATAGGTGAAAATATGGATATGGAAGAGAAATCTAACCATCTTGTTCTGATGGAGAGTGGTAGAGAACATGGCTATGAAAAAGCCATCAATCCCAAAACCATAAATTTGTGATGGTTTAAGGTACCATCTGATTCATCTGATATAAGAGCACTAGGACATCATTTTTGGTTTTCAATATCATTTCCCTAAAGTTTAAAAGTTTGAATTAGAAGAAATACTTGCTTGATTTTGGTACAATCTCATTGTTGTTTGTGCTTTGAATAATTTCCACTTCATATCATAAAGAAATTAAGATGAATTTGTTATTCGTGAAGTGTTAACAGATCATGTGATAGAATGATGGGTCATTCAATCTATTTCAAACAAAATGTAAGAAAACGTTATCAAATATACATAAGTCCATCAATGTTGAGGTTAATCATATACGATTCCAAAAATGAACTTATACTTCAGATATCATACCGCGTAATAAAATAAAACTAGTTTCTACTAACCAAAGACTTCTTGTAGGCAAGTGGTATGCGATAAAGGCCATTCGCACTTCCGTTGTGGGTTCGATTCCCACAGCCTTGTCCAACACGACGGGTTGTCACCCGTTCTGCAGATTGTCCTTTTTTTTCTAAAAATACAATACTAACTTATATCCAACATAATTGATTCCTATATTTAGGGTTATCCATAATATTTAAGTCCATTCTCATATTATAGTGAAAACGATTACTAGATATTTCATATAACAATCATGTTAATACCATCGTTGATCCCCATATATCATAAGATATGTCTTGTTGGTCACATTCCAAAAATTCAAAGGCATTAATCATGTATTCTCTTGAAAAATGAATACCCATTGAATCTTAGTGAAAACATGAGTGCTGTCAAAAGATAACTCTTTCCATATACCAGAATCCCAGAATTTCTATATACTCAAACCATAATATCACTTTGTCCTTATTTAAGTTATGATATCATAATTACTAACATATTATTTTTCCTTATCTCTTCAATATGCGCATTTCATCTGCTTTCCAAAATTATTTAAACCACTTTTTCATGGTTACCAGTACAATATAATAATTGAAAACCAATACATAGATATTCCAAAATTCTACAATACCATAAATGTGATTCCATGATACTATTTTGAAATCCCATTACATAAACACTTAATCATTACACAACATCATTTTCATACTCAACATCACAAATAGTGATCGCATGAGACTGCCCTTTATCCTTTTTCTTTAAGAAGTTTCTCATGTTGATCATCATTAACCCCTGGATTAGGGCATTTGTTATCATAATGCCCCATTTCATTGCACTGGAAACATTCATGTGTTGGTGGAGAGTTCTCTGTAGTCGTTTCTCTATTCACAACATTAAAAACCATTTTCCCATTAATTTGACAATCAACTGCTTGATGACCTTCTTTTCCACACTTAAAACATTTTCTAGTACCTTTTAGGCAATCTCCACTATGCTTCCACACTTTGAGCCTAAAGAAACATTTATCTTCATTTAACCATTGTTCTGAGATTTATCCTTGAACACTATCTTTCGTTTCTTATAAAAACCATGAGAGGGATATGTAACACCAACTTCCATTTCTACCTTGATAGCACAACGTAAAATTTCTTCATAGCTACTTAAGTCTCTTATAGATAATGCCCTTCGAAGATTTTTTTTAAGCTACTAAAGAATCGATCAACATTACTTTCAGGTTGGATGATAAAGCCAGATGCATACCTTGCAAGCCTTGTAAAATTTGGTTCATATATACCAACAGAATCATCATCCTTTTGCTTTAGTTCAAGAAAATCCTTCTCCATAATTGTTCGAAGAATACGAGGGAAGTACTTATTCAAAAATAAGTTCTTGAACTCATCCCATTCCCTGGACTCAATTTCATCTCTTGGCCTCGTATTCTTGATAAGATTCCACCATTGATCAGCATCACCTTCCAAACGATATACTGCTAAGATATATTTATCATGTTCAGAACATTGAAAAACTGAAAATATCTTTTCAGTGGTACTGATCCATTTTTCAGCAACAAGTGGATCAGAAGACCCACTGAAAGAAGGTGAACGTTTCCTCATGAAGGACTCAATAAAATATTGTTCCCTTCTCTGCTCATTTGAAAGTCCAGAATGATTCATATCTTGTGTAAGTATAGAAATAAGATTTTTCACTCCATCTCCCATAACATTTGTTTGTTCAGGAGGACAATCATTGCATTGTCCATTACATTGATCAACACGGTTCCTTCAGGTTCCAGCCATCGTCTAAAACCCAAAAAGAATAGTGTGAGAGGAAAAAATCATGCTAGGGAAAACAACATAATAAAGGGGGATTACCTTAAATATCTAACATCTTAGGTTTAATTATAAGATCGTTACCATAATTCATGGACTACAACCTGTACTTATACTTATCCTTAGGGACATCCCTAGACACACCATAGAAATATCTCTATGGATCTCACTAAAGTCCTCATATCCTAGTTTTTGAAGGTTGACTAATCCTTTCCTCTGATACCAACTTTAGAGACCCAAAGCTTGACGTACATGTAAATTACATTACTTTAGCGGAATACATAGTACATAACAAAAACAGACACACAAGGACCGTAATACTTGAGTGTCTTTGGAAACTCGGAATATAATCTTCTAATCATTGTGAAACATCTTCAACATATCCCATAAAGATATTCCCCTTCTTTTTCGTCCCTAAAACCGTTCATTATATCCTGGGGAAAAGAAAACATAAAAGGGGTGAGCTCAAATGCCCAGTAAGGGTAAACATAGAGAACTTAAAACAATCCATAAACATTTGAATGAAAAAACATGAACATAAAATCTAAACATCAAAATCTTCAGCAAAGACAAGAATCCTGGAAGTAGGTAAGGCATATATCATAATGGAATATAAATCATGATAAAATAGCATGGGAATAAAACATGTAATTGTGAAAAAACATTAATCAAATTATATGATTTCCATAGTATCCATGGCATTGCTTCCAAGACCATCTTAGTGGACAAAGTCCCTTTCTGAATCAAGTTCACTCCTCGTTTCAGTCCTGTAACACTGAACTGAATTAACATACAGTTCCAGCCATGTATACCTCATGAGATATAAATAATTATATAATTCATTTGAGGGATATGTAGGTCCCACCCATCTCATAATGAAATCATTCTTACTTGTTGTAACAGCCCAAGATTTTATAAAAAATATTCTTTTTAATTTTATTAATGTCTTGTGTTGTACGCTACACCAAAAGGAGCTTGCACAACACGCATCCTTGACTTGCCTTGCATTACACGCAATCGCGACCTTCCTCGATAGCGTGTGTAATACGCAATACCGAGTTTCACTAAACAACCATATGCTATTAAAATATTATTAAAACTAGCCGTTATGAATAGTAATAACCACTTTTTAAAATTCTGTAAATCTTATATTTCAAAATGAACTTCATTTTTGGATTCGGAGTATCGAATTTAGCCTAAGGTGAAATTTTGGTACATTTCAGATAACTTTCATATTCTAATGAATAGTGAAAATTACTAAATTATAATTAAAAACCACTTTTTTAATCGAAATAATTAATAGTGATAAATTATTAATTTGAGTGGTTTTAAAGTATATTTAGAATATATTTTTACAATTTAACACAATGTTGGTCATTGGTTGTAATTTCACATTTAAACCATACATAATCAAGTGTCAATCTTTTGATAGATATTGTTTCATAAAAACACGCTATTTGTTTTAACAGTGGGATTTAATTATAAAAATAATTAATGCAACTTCTATGTTATGAATTTGGTAAAATAGACTTCATTTTTGAATTCAGAATATGAAATATAGCTTAGGATGAAATTTTGACATTGTTCTGAAAAACATCAATTTTTGATGAATAGTGAAACTACTAAGTGGTAGTTAAAAAACTGATTTTTTCATAAAACTTAATTTTACCGCTTCTATGAATGGAATTTAGAAAATCCAAGAGACACGGTTAATATCAAGGACTAAAATGTGGTTCAATGAGATGAAAATAATTTTTGGTGAATAGTAACTTTTTACTTTTTTTTTACCGCGGTTAATAGTAAATAGGGTAACTAAGGGTAAATATGATATTACTATTACCCTAACACATGTCCTAATTCTATTGGACAAGTGTAATTCGACCAAAAACAAACTTAGGAATAAAATATGACCATTTAGGCCCACTTGGATTAGATTAGGACATTTATTATTATTTAATTCAAAGAAGAGTTAAAAGAGTTAAAATCAAAGTTTATTTACTAAAACATTTTTAATATGGGGTTATGCATAAGATAAATTCGATTGTAAATATTCATTAGAAATCTAAAAAGATTTAATACATGATGGTATTTTATTTTTAATTTTTAGAAATCAAATAATTTAATTTAGTTATGACACAAAGATGATGCAGTAATTATCTTGTTAATGAAATATTGACATAATTGATGTTATAAACACCAAAATAAATGTAATTTGAGACTTTTTATGCATTCCACTAATTTTATAGGTTACTATGATATATTAGTGTTGATTTAATCAACTTGGTTCGAACATATAATTCTGTTATGACTTTCACAAAAATCATATATCAAATAGTGTCAAAATTGACACAAAATAGTTTTTAAATCAAATATTATATTATTAATTGTTATTTTATTCCTAAAAATCTAAGGTTCGGCCAAATAACTTAGATAAGGATATATATATTAATAATAAACAATTTGGGGTTCGTTTGGCATGTTATAGTAAGTGTATTAACCATATAGTGTAAGAAAACAAAAAGGCACGGTAAAAGTTAAATTATTTAACTTAGAGTTAAATTTAATTGATAAGGTTAAAATAATAACCTAAACTTGTCAAAATTCTATTGGTTGATAGTATTTCGACCCATCCCCACTTTAGCTTCGAAATAATACCCTTTGGAACCATTATAAACCGATTTTGACATTAATATAAAATAATATTTTGATGTATTCCTAAGGTGCCCCTCTCCTCCCTTATAAAAGGACACCTCCTCCCCCTCCTCCTCACACAAATTTGAGCACTAAATCTCGGCCAACCCCTGCCAATTTCTCCTCTCCACTTACCTAGAAACATCCTAGAGGTTCTGGTCTTCCTCCAAGACCAATTTTAGTGCCCTAAGAGGAGGTCTCAAAGAGGCACTTCAAAGAAGAGGTAATTACCGTTACCAATTCTTTCATCTTTATTTCTTCTTCCACTTCTTCTTCTTAAGTTGTTTCATTATGAAGTAATAACATCAGTATCACAAATATACTGATATGTTATTATAAGTATGAAACAAACCTATTTCACCATCTATCCATCCTACGGAAAATGAAATCACCGCGCGTGCGTACGTACGGAATACCGTCTCCACGCCGTGGTGTAATCTATTTTCCACCACCACCTTTCATGGATGGGTATAATGGTGTAAAGAATAACTATACATAGTTATTACAACATCATATTGATTCTGATATATTGTATAATCCACTCCAATTCAATTCAATATTTATAGAAATGATATCATCGCTCGTGCGTACGTACGGAATACCGTCTCCACGACGCGATGAGATTCATTCTCCATGTTAACCATTTAAGAATGATTATAATGTATATATAAGAAATAATAATGAAATATATGACATTATAATGCTACTGGATTTATGTATATATATACATATGTATGTCATCTACTTACTTCCATTTCAAGACAATAAGGAAAGGAAAACAGCGTTCATGCGTACGTACGGACTACCGTCTCCATGAACGGTGTTTTTCATTTTATTTATCTACCTATTATATATATATATATACTGAATATATATGATATATAAATCATATTTTATATTCTGGAAGTACGTAAATCATGATATATGTAATATTGATGTCAAGAACAACAAGTCAAAACACCTACGATAAATGAAATGATTTTACCCAAAACGCTTCTTTAACATGGAATTTACAAACGAACGGGTAATATAATGTCATAAGTGAACCATATATGATATCATAACAATGAATATGATTCTGTAATAAGTCAATAACATGATTTAAATCATTATACAGGAGGTTCGGACACTTACAAAGCAAATTGGGCCTAAGGTAAGGGAAATATCACAATCTCATTTTTATCTGAGATTGTTTATTCGTAAGTATTTACTGGGGTGTATTTTATCATCCACATCCATGTTACCTCAATATGTAATATTGTTTCCATCCACTTGAAATAGTTTAAATCCAATTTTACCCTTAGGTGAGTTTTTAGTAAAGGATATGAAAGGAATCTTTTGTCGTTTTTTTTTCGTACGAGGTACTTTTTTACTTTTCCCACAAAAGTACGAAGAATGTTTTTTTAACTTATACGGCAAGAATGGATTTTTAAAATATTATTTCCAAGAAGCTTCCTTTACAAGTTTTCATGTTTATTTTTAATCAACTTCTTTTAGTTTAAAGTTGTATGACATGTTAATAAAGGAAAAATGTTTTCGAAAAAGAAAGGATATTTTCCTCAAGAATGGAGTTCAAGTGTTTTATCAAAATTATTTTCCATCTAAGATAATAAAAGGGTTCTGTTTTTATCCCTATTATTACATGGATTTGATTATGTTGTGATGGAAATATTTTTATGAATTCCTTTATCTTATATGAATGGTTTTATGATGTCATGTTGTTTAAGAATTCCATTTTTATTACATGGGTTATGCAATGATGTATGATTTATGATTTTGTGGCACACATAAGAATGGTATCATTATGAGATGGGTGGGACCTATATCTCCCTCCAATGCATTGGGTAAAGATTTTATATCTCATGAGATAGACATGGCTGGAACGGAAGGTTATTTCGGTTCAGTGATACAGGACTGAAACGAGGAGTGAACTCGGTTCAGAAAGGGACTTCGTCCACTAAGATAGTCTTGGCAATGAGTCATGACTAACAAGAAATGATTTTCCATGATTATGTGTGCATGCCACAAAGTTTCAAGTTTTATGTTATGATTATGGGGATCTCATTTTCACTTCTATGATTTATTCCATGTTAAGATATTATGATCTCTTTTGCAGGTTTTGATTTTCAAAAAGATATGATATGATTTTTATTTCCTTTATTTGCCCTTGCTGAGCATTTGAGCTCACCCTTTTATGTTTTCTTTTCCCCAGGATATAAATAAAGGTTTAGGTATAAAAAAAAAGAAGAATATCTTTATGGGAGATATTGAAGATCTTTCACCACGATTAGAAGATTACGTTCCGAGTTTCCAAAGACACTAAACTATTACGATCCTTGTGTGTTTGTTTTTGTTATGTACCAAGTATTCCGCAAATGTAATGTAATGTCAATGTACGTCAAGCTTAGGGTCTCTACACTTGTGACACAAAATAATCTTAAAACATTAATCATAACCCAAAGACTCAAATGGGTTACATAAACATCATCCCATCATTTCATAATCCATATAAAAAAATGGACATTTCATCATAAGAGAAGAAAACCATGTAAATCATAGAGACATTAAACTCGAAACATAAACATATGAAATAATGTAAACATAGATGGAATTTTTTTTTGAAAAAACATTTGAAATGAATTCTTGAGGAAAATATCCTTTCTTCGTCAAAATCATTTTCTTTTCAAAAAATTCCATGCACTTTTAAAATAAAAGTATTTTGATGAAAATAGTCATAAAATCATGTACTGTAAGCTTCATGAAAATGAGGTGTTATGAAACCATAAAAATCCATTCACACCATATAAGTTAAAAATAACATTCTCCTAGTATTATTTCGGAAAAGTCAAAAAGTACCTCTTATGGTAAACAAAAGAAAGAATCCTTCCATACGATGTGGTAAAAGTAAGAAAAGGGTAAAAATTTCTTAAACATACATGGAAGGAAGGTAAACATTTTATGAAATTTTTTTGAGAGGATATGGACATGGGTAATAAACATAACCCATAGTAAATACTTACATATAAGCAATCTCAGATAAAAAAGATATTTGCACAATTATCCCCTACCTTAGGTCTGATATGCTTCGTATGGATTTGAACCTCCTTTATAATGATTTAAATAATTTCATTGACTTATTACATAATTATATACATTGTTATGATATCATATAGGTTTCACTTATGACTTTATATTACCCGTTCTTTTGTAAATTCCATGTTAAAGCAGCGTTTTTGATAAAATCATTTCATTTATCGTATGTGTTTCGACTTGTCATTCTTAATATTATTACTTATATCCTGATTTACATAATTCCATAATGTAAAAATGATTTATATATAATATATATTCATCATATACAAATATATTATAGATCGATAAAAGAAATGAAATACACCATTCATGGAGATGGTAGGCCGTACGTACGCATGAACGCTATTTTCGTTTCCTTATTGAATTGAACAAAACTAAATAGATGATATACACATATATATATATATATATATATATATGCAGTAGCATTATTAATTCATATATTTAATTATAATTCATTATATAAACTTTATGATCATTCATGTATGGTTAACATGGTGAATGAATGTCATCGCGTTGTGGAGACGGTATTCTATACGTACGCTTGCGTGATGATTTTGTTTTCCGTAGGATGGATAGATGACGAAATAGGGTTGTTTAATACATATAATAATGTATCCGTATGTGAGTGATACTGATGTTATTACATCATGATTAAACAACTAAATAAGAAGAAGTATAAGAAGAAATAAATTTGAAAGAATCGGTAACAGATATTACCTCTTCTTTCGACACTCCTTTTTAAAACCTCCTCTTAGGGCACTAATAATGGTCTTTGAAGAATACCGGAACCTCTAGGATGTTTCTAGGGAAGTGGATAAGAGAAATTGGCAGGGGTTGGCTGAGTCTAAAGGCTCAATGTGGTGTGAGGAAGAGATGGAGGAGGTTCCCTTTTATAAGGGAGGAGAGGGGCACCTTTGGAATAACTAAAACTATTATTTTATTATAAAGTCATATTCGGTTTTTAATAGCTCCAAATTGAGTTTCTTCGAATCTAAGGTGTGTATGGGTCGTAATCCTCTCGTACAATAGAATTTAGACAAGTTTAGTTATCTATTTTATCCTTATCATTTAGATTTAATTTTAAGTAAAATAATTGTTCTTTTACCATGTCTTCTAGTTTTCTTAAACTATAATGTTCATAAACATACTATAACAAGACAAAAGAACCCAAAGTTGTTTATTATTAATATATATAACATTATCTAAGTCAGTTGGATGATCCTTACATTTTTAGGAATAAAATAACAAATAATAATATAATATTTGTTTTAAAAACTATTTTATTTCAATTTTGTCACTTTTTGGTAATTGATTTTTGTGAAAATCATAACAGAATTATTAGTTCAAAAAAAGTTAACTAAATAAATAATAACATGTCATAGTATCCAATAAAATTAGTGGAATTCATAAAACGTCTGAAATTTCGTATATTTGGGTATTTATAACATCAATTATGTCAATATTTCATTAATAAGATAATTACTGCATCATCATTGTGACATTAATAAATTAAATTATTTAATGACTAAAAATAATAAATAAAGTACCATTATGTAGGAAATCTCTTTAAATTTCTAATTAATATTCATAGTCGAATTTATCTTATGTATAACCCTATATTAAAAATGATTTAGTTATTAAACATTGATTTTAACTATTTTAACCCTTCTTTAAATAAATTATTAATAAATATCCTAATCGAATCCATGTGGGCTTAAATGGTCATATTTTATTCTTAAGGTTGTTTTAGGTCGAATTAAACTTATCCAATAGAATTAGGACATGTTTTAGGGTAATAATAATGTCATTCTTACCCTTAATTACCCTATTTACTTTTAACTGTAATAAAAAAGTAAAAAGTTACTATTCACAAATAATTATTTTCATCTCATTGAACCACATTTTAGTCCTTGATATTAACCGTGTCTCTTGGATTTTCTAAAGTCCACTCACAGAAGGGGTATAATTAAGTTTTATGTGAATTTGCAAATTCTCCTAGGAGGTGGGTAAAAGATGATGAGAAGTTCTATAAAATTTTTTTATATCTAAAATTATTATAAAATGACTCCAATGACTTAAATTGAACTTATATTGGTATTATGAATCAATTATTACCTAAAATAAAATTAAATAAAATAAAAAATTATATGAATAAAAATTCGGTTTTTGAATAGTAACCCAGTGTTTTCACTATTCATCAAAAAATTGAAATGTTTCAGAAAAATACCAAAAATTCACCATAGGCTAATTTCAATATTCTGAATCCAAAAATGTAGTCCATTTTTAATGATAAAATTTCAAAAAATGGGTATTACTATTCATAATGGCTAGTTTATATAGCATATCGTTGTTTAGTGAAACTCGGTATTGCGTACAACACACGCTATCGTGGAAGGTCGTGATTGCGTGTAATGCAAGCCAAGTCAGGGATGCATGTTGTGAAAGCTCCTTTTTGTGTAGCATACAACACAAGAAATTAATTAAATTAAAAATAATATTTTTCATAAAATATCGGGGTGTTACATTCACGGGCTATGCCCTCACCTTGTTGTCTTGGATGTAGACAATAGACACCGTTCATTGATGTTGAGAGTACTAGTACTAGATTATGCTCAGAGGTGGACCATACAACGTGTCGGTATGCAGATGAGATGGAGCGATGTGGAGTATTGAGGAGGTGATCTTTACCTACCCTTTATGTAGAAACCTCAATTAATCACCCATTATCTGTGTTTCTCATTCTTCAGTTGTATTGTATTTCAAATGTACTTGTACTTTCCATTTAGGATTGTATTTTGGCCACTTTTGGCATACTTTATATATTATTTTTCTATACAATTAACTTGCATTCATATCATTTTGTGTTCTTGGTTGCGTGTGTTTACAGGTTATAAATGAAATGCCCTCCTAGTTTTTGGAAATATGGCTTTGGTGGTAATCGCCATCCCCTGACCTATGGAAGGTAGGGTTGCGTTTAGTCACGTCATGGGCCCTGGGAAATGGGTTGTGAATAGTATGTAAATATTATCTATGAATATATGTGACGATGTCTGTGTGTTATGGAATCATGGAATAGAGTTTACAAAATAAAAATGATACATGTTTTAAATTGTTATTTTATTGTTTCCCATTAATAGTGTTTTTTTATATAAAATATTTTAAATTGTTTAATATAATTTATATAAATGTGTGGACATGTTTCCTCATAATGTATTGAGTTGGATTGAAATTTGGGAAATCATAAATATATTATATTGACCCATTTCTTTGGCACTGTTGTGCATTTTCAAATTTCATCTATCAAGATATAGGAAACGAAATTGTATCCATGTTCTTTAATTGATGCCTCTTGATACCTTTGTTTGGGAATGACTATTTAGATATTGGAGATGGTTGTGAAACTCCAATTTGTGTCTATGGTGTATATGTTTTTTTTCTTTTGGATCCTTTGGTCATGTCACATTTTTTCCATTTATATTATGATATTTTCATTAGGTTTGGTTTTTTTGGATTAAACATCTATACTAATGAATCCTAGATAGGATTTCATGTTAATGGATTCATTAATTTTTTAACCATTAAATGGAAAATAATCCACAAATTATTCATGAGGTCATATTCATATGCTCTATCCTTTTTTCTTGGGGATATCACATAAGGCCAAGTAATGTTCCACTAGCTCATTTGATGGAAATATGTGATTAGTGGGAAGTTTATCATTATATTCAATACATGGGTATCAGTTGTATAATAAAAGAGTTTGGTTGATAACAATGACTCGTAATGTCAATAAATAATATATATAGAATAAAAAAGCATCACTAACCAATTTATTCAGACTATTATGTTACTGAGGAGTTTGGGTACATGATTATTTTGAGACACTTTATGGTGTTTTCACCTTTTCATTACAGGTGTAGTTTATAAGAATATAATGACATGAATTCATAGAATTGGATTAACACTCGGAGTGTATATTTAAAAATTTATTAATGATATTTGTTTGGTTAAATATTTATAATTTTTATCATAGGTAAAGATGGATTGATTTTTCAATATCATTGAAGGGTTTCCAAAATTTGTTTTAAAATTAAAATTGTGGGATTTTTTAAATCCTTCGTCTAATATTTGTGATGTGGTGAATTTGAAAATTCTAACCCTGATATTTCTAGAGTGTGTTAATAAATTGTTTTGTTTTTTTATAATAAATTGGACTTGGTAGGTGTCATAGGAAACAACTAGTTGAGGATGCTGATAATATTTTTTTCAAAAGAGACACATATGATCCAATATATTGTTAAATGTAGATTCCATTATTTTGAAGACATAGATAGAGGGAAACAAAAATATGAACCATTTAATGGGAATCATTTTGTTCATTTCCAAAATTACAATCCACCCATATTTCAGGGTGATTTAGATACTGAAAAGTAGTCATATAGATTAATTGGAATAATCAAATCATTGATATATGTTCCACACCAGTTGATGTTAATGTTGTTTTGTGAATTATATAATAGAGGACATAATATGCTAGTATTGGTATATAGACGTTTTTGCAATGTTGGACCCATTCAATAAATGTTTACATATTGAATAGTTAATCTACAAATAATTATATCATCATAATTATAAAATACATAGAATAATGAAATTATTATGATTTATGTAGGATAGTATCTCAGGAATAGATTATACTGTTATATTTATGAATATAGTTCTCTTTCTATTTTATGTTTTTATAAGGGCACCCATGACGGAACACATAATTGAATCAGGGATAAAACCTAAAATTCATTCAATAATTGATTTTCATTATATAAAATACTATACATAGATTGTTGATATATATAATATGGAAGAAAGGGAAATATCAAGAAACATGGTTATAGGAAGCACGTTTATTCTTATAAGAACAGGTGGGAACTAAAATTGTGAAACAATAAGAGGAGGTGGTATATCCCAAAATCAGTCCGTGGGAATAGTCAACATGAAACCATGACCAAAGATTAAGACATGATGTTTTAATCATGGCTATTTTTAACATGTGTAAAAATATTATATAGTACAACCTAGCGAATATAAAAATTTCAACTATATGGGATATCTTCAATAATATTGTCTCAGTTCCCAAATGATGGGCATTAAAGACACATCCCATGCTTCTCAAGCATCATTTTTGATTATTGGACGAGTTTTGTATATTATTTATCCTCAGAAGAATTGAACAAAACATGGTGATTTTAGGAATACCATGGCACCTAATACGGTGAAATAACATCAAGGAAATAGAGAGAATACATTATTGAGTATGAAATTGAATAGGATGAGTAAGTGTTCAGGGATGATAATTTGATACCTTAGATGGTGAGAGGTATTAATATTTTGAATTCTACAATTATGAAAACATTGTTCGATATAGGAATATCCCATTCGTTTAATTCTTCTCTTATTATTTATATGTTGCGTATACATATTGAGATGATGCCTTCTATTTTAAACTCTAAATGCCTTTTGGAAAATGAGAGTTTCAAGCATCCCAGTGTGCGGCGTGTATGATAACAATCATTGGGACTAAGATGGTATGAGATTAATCTATAATATAGTTTGAAGTCAATAACTATAGATTAAGAATATATTGGATGGTGAACATTCAATCCCATATTCATTGTTAAACATTGAATGTGAGATTCAAATCACATATGTTGTTAGGCTTCTGTTAAATGGTGATTTGGAAGTGGATTAAAATAAATCACGAACCTTGGTACTTGTGGTTAGAACTACATATTACTAGTTGATATCATTTTCATTTTCATTTGTATATGATATATGGAAAGGATATTTCCCACTTGTAGTCATATAGTTTCTTGATGTTTTTATAGAATATATCCATTGGTCTCCACCCATTAGAGATGTACAGTTTTGAATGATGTCCTACCAGGGAAAATTACTATGTTGTTTCCTTATTATTTGATTAAACGATCAGAGTTGAGAAAATGGTAGGATAAGTTGGATGAGTTGGAATGTAAAGGGTTCATCTAACTGAGCACATCTCTCGTTATAGCACTAGTTAATTTTGTAATTAATGGATATGGAACTCATAAATATTATGATGATTATCATAAGGTTAAAAAAGTTATGATAATGATTTGGTATCCACTAAAATGAATTGAATAATAGTTTGATGAATTTATGATATCTGAGTGGTTCATTAAAATTATCTTTCATTTATGATATCACAAATTACAAGTTTGGAAGCTTGATGTTCCAAAGATAGATTCTATATATTGATACACCCATTATGAGTATTGTGTTCTATGAATAATGTGGATTATGTGGAACACTTGGTGGAAAATTTGGTTATCTTGTGTAAGAATAATTTATTATCCATGTTATCAAATTGTTACTTCTAGACAGAAGAGGTTAATTTCCATAACCAAATCATTTCTATAAAAAGATAATGTATTGATCCTAAAAATATAAAAAACCAATATTTATTTTAAACCCCTAAATAATTTATTTTAAAAACATATATTCGTTATCATGGTGGGATAATAAAAGTGTTTTTCAGTGAATTTTCATGTTTGGAATCATCAATGACATCATTGATGAAGAAATATGTTCCATTACTATCGAACAATGTATGTCATATGTCATTTAACATGCTTAACATTATAATTATATTAGAACCTAAAGGTATTCTACCTATCTATGGATATGTCCATGTAGTCTTTTGTGATTCAAAAAGACCAGTATTGGGATATATTCTTATTAAAGAAGAAAATAGTGTTTCACATTGTTCACGACAGTTATAGTTTCATGAAGAAGAAAGCCCAACATACTATTTGGAAGTATCTGATGTAGTCCATGATTTTCTGAATTTTAATCAATATCATTTTGGCGACAAATTTATGGGTTTTACACATCATAATAGTCATAAAAAAGTTTTTTCACAAAGAGATATTATTATTTGGAAATAAAGATTTATGGAAGACCTTCAAATTTTCAAATTCATCTGGAATTATACATCAATTAAATGAAATTCAATGGAATATTCAATAAGAATGAAGTCATATACACATTTGGATAACAAATACATAGAATAGTGGCTATTAATTTTGGTCATATATCACATGCACCAGGATTGTAATGACCAGGGTGTGTGGCAGTTTCCATCCCATATTATTTTGTTCATAATTTGGTTCAGAATGTGAAATAATATCAACTGTCCTATTTAGAATGTGTTGTTACGATGTAAAAAATTAATTGTTGGTAGACCCTTGAGGGGTGGTACCTGATTGATTGTTTATTTTTGTATGTTAATATCCAATAATTGCACCATTTTCATTTAAGGAACATATTATTTGTTCTTTACACTATTTGAAATATTATATTCATCCAGTAATTAAAAAGTGGTAGAATATCATCAATAAATGTTGGGGGGGGGGGTTGTCATAAAACAGGAAGTGGAAGATTATTTTTCATGATACCTCACCCGTTTTCATGTCATATCATAATACTAGTGACCAGAAGGCATGTTAGTATTTTATTATTCCTATGTTTAAATGGGAGAATATATCAATATATTTTGTCAAAAGTTTACCCAGATCGCTTGAGAAACATGATTACAATTGGGAAATTGTGGATTAAGTAACGATGATAGATCATTTTATCCCTATTCAAGAATTCCTTACATTAGTGGGCATGTCCAAAATCTATATTTGTGAATTTTTCAAGTGGTATGGTGTTTCAATATCAAATTAATTTTATAGATACCCTAGGGATACATCACATTTTTTTAAATCCTTATAAAAAGACATCTTGAATTTAATTAATATGACCATGAAATATCACCATGAATAGGATAGACTATCATTAATGAAAAATAAATCATTAGAAGTCATTATTAGGGCTTCTGTAATGGATTTTTCTGGTTTATAGAAAAGAATTTACCATTACTATAGTTATCATACAACAAGAGTTATCATATCATTATACATATTGATAAAATTTAAGCATTTCATGTGTAACACCCCAGACCACGAATCCACTAAAATAGAGCCCCAATCTAGGTTTCCACATAAACATAAGCATGCCTCAGTGTGTGGAAAAGATTAATGACATGCACTGTGGGTCTACTAGATCACATGGGAATACTATACCCTCATTACTAGATTAATCCATAATTGTATGAAAATGAAATATAAGAAACAATAACCAATCAACCTGATTAGTCACAACCAACCATTTCTAAGAATTGTACAAGTCAATTACAAATAGGTAATTAATTCCTTTCATATTTACATTTCCATCTTGAATAAATTCCAAAATAAACACATGCCAGAAAATACCAAAAATTGTCTTTAATAAAAATATAAAACCTTATCCATACATGAATAAAGATCAACTCAACTCCCCAAAATTGGGTCGTTTCCCTTATCATGACCAAAAACCATGAAATCTCATTGGGTAAGCAATTTCAGTTAAAGATGGTGTGAGTAAAAATCATTATTCCACCACTAATGGAGTCTAATAAATATTAAATGTCAACAGATAAAGAATTCATGTAATAAGTAAATGATAATATAAAAATGTTATCTCAGAATCCATTAGATACCATTCATTACCTAAACAATTTCTAACATTTTTACAATTTTCATCATTTTTACCATCTTCCTTAATTGATCTGTTTTCATTACATGTTCCATGGGTTAGGAATTTACAAAAATTAAATAAGTGTCTACATCATTGAATCATATTTCACAAGGGAATGAGTCATGTCCCTATCTCACTAGGGGTAAATATATCCCAAAAAATAAATCCCTATAACCTTGAAGCCTTAGTATTTGTGGTCTATCGAACGAAATCATTAGGTAAATATACCATTCATTCCCTTGCATAACCTATGTATTTTGGGTGGAGTTTAGAGCTTCTGTCTAACTTGAATTACGAGTGTAAAACCTCAATTAAATACCTCACACTACCATACAAAATGAAAATTATTATTATTTCCATTCACCACACACATACCATATCACATTCTATATTCAATAAATTAATTATAACTACCAAATTCCAAAAAATAAACATGGGAATTAATATTATTACATAACCCATTAACATATATTACATTTACATTACATATCCAATTTATCCCATTTCCAATTCTTATTCATAACTCACAAATCATATTATATAATTATTACGCATTATCCCATTTATTATATTCTAAAATTACTATGGGTTTATATATTTATCCCTTTCAATATTCTATATAATGGAACCAATATATGAATTCCATGTATAATTTGTATACCATTTTTCCCATTCACATTAATACAGTTAACCCATTTATCATATTTAACCATCCGTATTCATTATATCTATTAACACTTCAATGAACTCACAATCCATGAGCCATTCACCCATTCCCATTTACATGTATTAACCCAACTAGCACATTTATCATTCATAATCTTAGACCATCATCCAATTAATATTTTACATGTTAGAGCTCATATAACCCAATATAATTTTTTCAAACATCCCCTTATTCTATTATCCATGTATAGAAAATATATACATAGTAATCTTTCAATACAAATTATTGAAACAACATTTTCATCGGGGTTGCATTTTATCACACATCAATTCCATGTTTAATGTTACCAATTTCAAGGTTCTGATATGTTGATGCACCCCACGTGCTGCCCTAAACCAATCTAATAACACTCCTTGAATCCCATGGGGATCATGAAAGGTTCAATTCAGAATTTAGGGATCCATTTAAAAAAATGACTAAAAAATCACAACAAGATGGAACCAATAACACAATCAAAAATTCACAAATGGAAATGATTACTATGTGATAAAACATATAGACTACCTTTATAAAATATTATAATGAACAGAATCCTAATCATGTCCTTTGATCCTAATTCAAGGACACCTTAAAGAATAAACCTAAAATCCACCATAGAAAATGGTTTTGGGGATTCAGAAGAAGATAACCACAAATAAAAGTCATAATCTGGAAAAGAGGAGAAAGATGAAGCTTATACATACTCTATGTATTGATATATAACCAATGGAACTTTAAATTAACTTTAAATGAGGGATATCGATCAATGGAGGATCTAGAGGATTAGATTCTTCACTATTGATGGAGGTAGGATAAATGGGAGAAAAATCGGGTGGGGACATAAAAATCCAGAGAGGTAAAAACAGAAATTTTTTTAACTTTTTAATGGGGTGCACAGTTTGTCCACACAATTTTCAAAACCTTGTTCAAACCATGAACATGATAATTTATAAAGGAGTATGGGGCATACAGTAACCTATAGAGGCCTGCATGGTTCGACAAAACTTATGCCAACCATGTCGAATTCCTTTATCCACGCCCACACAGTTTTTCCACTCCCTTGCATGATTTTACATAAGCATGTGTCATCCTCCTAGCGAACCCAGTTTGGGAGAAATATTTATAATAACGATTCACCAACCATGGAACATGAAAAAATGGAAATTCTACAATTTCATTAATTTTAGGAACCACTATATCACCCTTGAACCTCTTTATACCACTTGTAAACATTCCATCAACAAAAATTATGTAATTTAAACAAAACAATTAAACAAGGACGTACCTCCATGGATTCTGGTATCATAAATCCTCCTCACCATATAATAGGGCATCCTTGATCTTCACTCCATTGAATCACTATAATTATGAATAATAGATATTAGGACTTAGTGCCTTCACATCTGACTCTCCTTCCCATGTTTCCTATTGACCATTACAACACAACCAAAAACACTATCTAAATTAAAACTCATTCCCCATGATAAATTCTATATATTATCCATTATATAAATCATTTTCTCCTCAATGGAAACGTAATACACCATATCAAAATCCTATATGTAGATCTCATCAGATGGTTCATGGTGATACCTCCAAATCTACGACATAAGAAATACATTGTGCACACCATAGTACAACTGTGGTAGATCCAATAATTATGGAACATGTCTGATCATCTCAAAATTCTCAAATGCGCCAAAAATCTTGGTTCCAGCATGCGTTTATTCTAAATAAAATTTTGACCCATCCATGGAGATAACTAAAGAAACATGAAATCACCAACAGAAAATTCAAGAGTAATATTATTCTGATATTCCCAAGTAATTTTCATACTAAGAGTTATTTACATACATTTTAGGATCACCCAAATTTATTATGTTTTCTCCTATAGTTGACCCACCCCAAATAACCCTGATTCCCCAACATCCATCAAACACAATAGATTCTATAAATGTCTACCATAGAGTGACTCAAATGGTTCCATCTGAATCGTATCCAGGTAACAATTGTTGGGGGAATACTCGAGAAACACCAAATTCATCTCCGATGATATAAAAAATCATTGAAAGAATATATCAATATATAATCTTGTACCTGATTTATATTCTCCAACTAAACATATATCTATGGGTGGAATTCTATAAAAAGAATCACATGGGAACCAATATCCCCCGATAGTCCCTTCCACAACCTGATGTAAAATAAGGATCACGATCTAAATTTTTCATTCTTAATACTCCATTCAACTACACTATCTATCGAACATTTATCTCAACAAAATGGTCTACATTGAATGTCTCTATATATAGTATAAAATATTCCACCTTAGAAAATTTATCCACTACCATCTAAATCTAATATTTCTTCTATGGAATCCCCAAATGACCTACCAAGTATTCTGTTGTCACATATTTCAAATTCCAATTTGGAATTGGAAATGGATACAATAAACCAACCATCCACTGAGGCTCAACCTTAAAATATCTGTAGGATTGGACTATTTCCATGATACTTGTAACATATTTCTTTATTCTATTCAAAAATTAATACTTATGATGTTCATGATACATTTTAGTCAAACAAGTTTTCACTTCCCACTTTGAGGCATGAAACTGATGCATCAACTCTTCTTGTATACATGAATGTACAACCACATATCCATAAGAAAAAATCCCATCATCACAAAAATCCTTAATAGATGGTGAAACCACACCTTTTATACATTCATTAATAATAAAACACCATGAATCCTAAAATTGACTCTCCTTGACTCATATCAAAATCATGGACTCAATTGGTAAAGATGAAAGGGTTGGATGTTGTGTCCATCATGTACCTCTAGATGAATTTTGGAATACAAATCCATCATTATCCACTCAAATATTTACTACTTAACATCCTAACTATGAAATTTCTGACTCAAATAATCTACATAAAATATCACTTCCCATTGTGTAATCTATCTCAAATTCAAAAAAAACATATAATCAACCAATATCCACTAGAAAAATATTTAAATCACACTAATAGAAAATGTAATTAATAATTTTATTCTCAATATGAATCATGAACTAATCTTTCATAATGTAATTAATTTGACACCTTGACTAATAAACCATCGTAGCTCACTCGATACCATGAGTGGGGTAATTTCAATCACAATTCATCAACTATAATTAACCGTACAGTATAACCCAAAAATCATGCTTAAATACCACCCAAATACCTATACCAGATGCATCTAAATATATGTTATTCTATTTAACCATCTATGGTATGAGTAAAATTACCTAGTTATTAAACATCATAGTCAACTCCTTGAAATAATTCTCACATTCCCCACACCACTAAAATATAATTCCATTCTTTGTAAAACCTTAATGTTGTACTGACATATGTGAAAAGTCTCTAATAAACCTTTGATAGTATCCCTATAAACATAGATAACATTGGATATCAAAAAATTATCTGGAAACTCCCACGATACCATATCCTACACTTTATATTTTTCAACTAACACACCCTCATATAAGATTATGTCCCCCATGAAATGCACTTTATCAATCTAGACATGATTGTTTGATATCTTGAGGTATATTCTATTCTCTCTTAGATTAATGATGCTTATGAAAAGATTTTTTGAATGATCATCATAGTTTTTATATTACTCCAATAGTTCATCAAAAAAAATTTAAAAACTTTTCTAGATAATGATGAATGATTTTTTTCCTTAGATGCATGAACATTGTGTGCAAATTGGTCAATATGAATTTTATCACACAAAAATCAAATAATCAATACCTACTCGTGAAGGATTTTCATTTAATATAATAAATACTCACCCTTAGCTGTTGATACCAATATCTCAGATATATTTTACAAAACACATAAGCACCTATTATCTACCCAAAAAGAACACCAGCATATGTAATAGGGTATCTACTCTTAACTGTCATCTGATTCACCTTCCAATAATCAACACATAGACTCAATGATCCATCGAATTTATTGGAAAATAAAATTGGTGATACCCTAAGTTATATAATAGGATTAATAAACCCTATATTATCCAACTCATCTAACAGATTCTTAAGCTCATAGATCTCTATAGATGCCATTCTATATAAAAGAATGGAAATTATTTCATAAACTAGTAGCAACTATTTATTTAACTCAACATTTCCCTTGGGTGATAACCACATGATGACTTGATGAAAAAAATTCCTTGAACCAATGCACTCTTGTTGTAATAACATTATGATAACCTCATCTATCAAAAGGAATAAGAAAAGCTACATAGGATGTGATTTCACCCAACTACTTACGACTCAAGCCGACACAACATACATTAGCATCCATTTCACACTGATAGACATAAGTGTCCCCCTAGAGATATGTTAATTTTATCCTATGATAGTAACCATCAATGCGGTCTTGGTACAAAACCATGAAATCCATACCCAATATCAAAACAAAACATGACATTGCAATCATGAGAAAATCCCACAGAATATAGTACCCAACAACCTCCAGAGACAACCCTTACATTATATGATATTCAATTTTCACAACACTAATTATTTATAGATTTATGTAACCCAACATTGATGTTCCAATTCTATGTCCAACACAACTAAAAACTGAAAAAACAAAAAAACAATATGAGGATACAATAGAAAATAAACCATATGAAATCATGGAAACAACAAGGATTGTACCTAGGATAATCAATAGTCCATCCTCTCCATCTCCGGGTGTGGACAGAACAATGTGAATCATAAGAAACCCTTCTCTATGGGCTTTGACACGAGTTTTTAGTGCCTTACTAACACTACTGATACATTCACTCTCACCTTGGAGTACCACGTCAACTGCCTCTAACATTATGACTCGTAGAACTCATTTTGCCTAAAACATATGAGGTAATCGACCCTTTCCTACACTCAACTTCAACCTTGATCATAAATCAATTATCATCAGAATAAGGATTCTATGTAACCACATCCCACGTTTCATCCTACCACACAATCAACATTTAACTAGCGTTCAAGTACACAAACTGATCATGTGGTCGATCCTTCCAAACAGATTAAAGAACACCTAATCAACTCCCAAAGGGTATTATACTCTCTTATGGCAACTCTACATACTTCCACCCTATTGGAAACTCCATAAATGATGCTTACTACCCTAGAAGGCCACACCACTCATCCATCTATCTAGTAAATATAGTCCATTACCAAAAGTCCGCTTTAGGATCCCTTATGTAATAATTTCATTATGCACTAACTCGAAAAACCACCTCATATGGAAGATATTCAACTGGGACCTGATCTCATGTCTAATCCATTCATGAAAATATTTCAACATAGTTTCCACACCCCCTTCCAATGCTAGAACAAATAATTTCAGGTTGGTGAAATGACTAGAATAGTTAATTAAAAATATAACCCAATAGTTCATAATCATGAATTCCACAGCCTTCTCCAACATCAAGATTTTTGCGTATAACTATTCATGATACATTTCATTGAAATCATTCCATAACATTCCTTCAGTCTGGTCAATCTAAACCATGATTTCCAACCAATGATTATCTTGACCACATAAAATAGAGTCCACCAACTTTCCTCTCATCTCAAATGAAGTATCAAAATATTCAAGAATCATCTAGATATATTCATTCTAGATCTCAACTATCTCTAAATGACCCTCTCTAGCAGAGGTCGAATGGTGTTAGATTTGGAACTCTATAGTAATCTCAAACATGCTCATAACGACCCTACCTAGTTCTATGTTCATCATCTACAAAAAATGGGTTATGTTCACCAAAACAGTTATATTTTCTATTAACCTGAATCACCATGTGTTCTAGTTCCACTACTCGAGGATCAGTATTAGAAACATCCTATTATCACCCTACCAACACACATATTTGTGGTTGAATTTATCAATAATTGCAAATATGATATATTAGAACACATAACATTAAGAGTTCACATTCCATATCAAATAAGGCCCTCTACTAGTCACAAATAACCCATTCGTCCAACATTATCCAAATATATATCATCATTTCTTAGATCTCTACCATTTGTCAGCCTACAATGGGTAATGTTCAACCTGGGTAAATCAAACTACATAATTACAAATAATAATTTTGACACTATTTATAAACAATTTCTACCTTCAAAATAATCCACAAACTTATTATGGTTGATTTCTGTCTTTAAGGCTCACTACAAAAAACATTTTACTGTATTCACAACTTATTATAACCAACATTTTAATTCATTTAAACCCCTTCTATTATGCAATAATAGTTAATAATTATTTAATATTTTTCCTTTTATGCATTCAAATAATTATTTTTAGACTCTGTATCCTCTATATTTTTCAATGAAGTAAAATTAATTCAATCATTCACATCCAACACACCTATAATGTGCGTGCCTATCATGATGAATTCCCCTAATATATTTAGGATACTAACATGATGCATGAAATCACAATCATGTGCCATTCCATACATGATAAAAATATCATAAATCTATAACATTACACAATATGTGCCTCACAACAAAATTAAATATCATTCTAATATAACAACAGACAATAAAAAAACAATTAACACCTCAGGAACATGGGTTTACCCTCATACATTAGTCAGATACTCCCATGTTGGAGCTCATTCGCAAGGCACAAAACATCCCAATCACCCATCTACCATACCAAATAATAATTCCATAGAAAATAACTTAGTCCAGATCCACTATGTATCATCCATGGCCTAGAATCCACTAAACTAGTGCCCTAAGCCATGTATTATTAACACATTTAAATGATCCCCTATTTCACAAGAAAGATCCAACATATTCAACCCATATACTATTCGTAATACATTTGTCCCTTTAATATTAATATTATTTGCCTATTTATCGTTTATAAGAATCCCTATTTATTATCCCATTTAAAAAATCCTTCAAATCATAAACCTTCACCCATTCAGAGTTTCCCATTTACATGACATCAATAATCTATCCCTATTGTCATTTATAAGTGTTAGACCCTCAACCAAATTCCCTTTTACATTTCATAGAACATATTACCCATTAACATTTGATCAAAAAAACCTTATACCACTATATACTTCTAGAAAAATCTAGAGATAATCCCCTTTCAATTAAAATTATCATATAAACATGCTCATCGTAGTTTACTTTATCAAATGTAAATTCCATGATCGACATTACCAATAACAAGGATCGGGAATGTCGGGGCACCCTTTGAGGGACCTAAATCAAACTAATAATCATACATGAATCTAATTTAGCTCATAGGTGGTACAAATCATCATTTAGAAAACCATTTTACCAAATCTCACTAATGAAATCATACTCACAACAATATTGAACAAATAAAACAAATAGACATGAAAAAATTTATATAAAAACAATTGGATATGAATTGTATACAACATACCTCGAATATGATGATGAATTCTCTCCTAATCAAGACCGTAAATATGTATTCAAATAACCCATAAATCATGAAACTAAAATTCACTGATGAGATGGGGATTTAGGGATTTAGAAGAAGATAACTACATAAAAAATCACTAATCCTAAAAACTGAATCAAAAAGAAATTTTGACAAATCCGGAGCTCTTATCTACAACCAATGGTGCTCCAAACATCCAATAAACTAGTTGGATTGGTACATGGTTGATAATTTTAGTTTTTTTTCATCATTAGGGATATATTTAAGGGAATGTGGTTAAAAACCAGATGGGAACATATAAATCATTAGAGGGAAAAAGTCAAAATTTTTCTTTTTTTAATGGGGAGCACATTTCATATGGACAATTTTCCAAACCATGCACAATCCACTGTCAATGGTAGGTCGGTTTACATGGTTACCTAGGAATACCTTCCTTGAATGAAAAAAGTATTCCCCAAACATGTGTAATTTCTCTTTCTTGGCCCATATGGTTTGTCCTTCCGCCTTACACAGTTTTACATAACCTTACACACACCTCATTGCTTGCACAATTTTTGTCAAATGATTATAATAACCATGCCCCAATAATGAAGAATGCATGTAATGGAAATTATCCATTATATTTTATGTCTAGAACCCTCATAACACCCCTGAACCGCCTCATATATTGGGTAAATATTTTGTGAATATAAATTAATGCATTTAAAACAAAAAATTAATCACGGAAAAACCTCCATGATGTTCGGGATCTAATAGAATGGGAATACGTTTCTTTCTCAACATATTTAGTAGTAAATAGGTGAGACATAATTGGTTGGACCCATCCATGTGTAGGAGACAATTAAAACGATTTAGTTGATCATAAAAAAAATTATACATCAAATGGTTTTCATAAATCATTTTGTAGTTCATCGTTAAAACCCATTGTTGTTTAATGTGAGTGGACAATATTTATTTAATCTCTCAATGGATTTGGAATCAACATTTATGAATATAGGTAATGTCAAATTCCGGATATATAGGAATATTCGAGATATATGAATTATTTTCTAATGTGGAACATTAGATTTATTTTGAAAAGATATTTATTTTAGTGAATAATGACTTTTATACATATTAGCTGAAGAAGTATCAACCAGATTCGAACCATGTGATTTTATGGGAACAGGTTGACCTAGATCCAGATTCTATATTGGTTCATGATTATATATGTATTGTTGATAGTAAATAGAATATATTTCATTACACAAGTATCAGTCTAATGTGGTATTTATGGACACAATGACATATTCAAGAAGAGAATTTGGAGCATGAAAAGGTAATGTTGAACTAATGGACCAAAATATTCCAATGAAGTAAGGGCTTTGTACACCCTAAGACATAAATACAAATACTTGGGAGTATATATCACACATTGATTTAGGCACAAGGTCCTTTATTTACATATTTTATTTTTATATAATAACTATGTGATATTTCATGAGGTTTGGGGATGTTTCTTCATGATTTTGAGGAGTCATGGATATTCAAAATTTGTTTTATGTTATTTGAAACCAGGAATCTCTTCATGGAAATTGCGTAAGGGAAGATGATATATGTTCTAATCGATGTGACCCGAGATTTGTTATTTATGTTTTTGTTTCTTTATAAATTTTCATAAATGTTTGAGAGGTAGGTGGATTCCCTCTCTCGTCAACTCATTTATAAGATGATGGTTTTGTTGAAATGAATGATTTAAGTAATTTTAATTGTGATATTCATGTGTGGATCTATATGGTAGACCTCTTTATAGATATTATTGTAAAATGGAAAAAGTCAAAAGGTTTTTTGGGAACCCAATTTTTATGATAAATTTAAAATAATGATCTTAAATTTTTCTATATTGAAAATATACTTAATGTTTTTTAATAAAAAAATTAATATTTTAAATGGTATTGTATATGTTTTTTCATAAATTGTTGATTTGTGTACATGTTTATATGACATGATAACATAGAAGGTGTGTGTGAAATTAAGGAACCTAATATTTTTTATTTTGTGATGACATGGATGATCGATGAGATAATTTTCTTAAGTATTGAATTTTCACATGGACATGCATGTGTGTAAGTGTGGGATTTATTTTGGTGTCATGGAAAAGGTATTAAAAATTGGATTTGATGAAGGTTTTAATGAGTTTTTTATAGTTTTCCATGAAAACTATTTTGGTTTTGTCATAAAATATTTGAAATTGTTTATTTTTTTGTATAAATTAGATAAAATTATTTTCATTAGTGGAATTAATTGGGTAGTCATAGGGGAAATTTTACTGAGTTTAGACTCCACCATTTCATGGTAAAGGTTTTGAATTTTCAGATGTAATCGATCCAGACATTACAAAAAAAATTTATCAATGTTATTTAGTTATTATACATGTTAACTTGTGATGGGAATGTGTATTTGGATATCAGCGATGATTGGGATTCATGGGTTAGTGTCTATGATGACATTATGATTTTTTAGTTCCATTATTTATTTCACATTTTTTATTATCTATACAATGATATTGTCTTTTGGTTTTAAGTTTTTATTTCATAAAATTTCATTATTCATGTATCATAGAGATGGTTTGGTCTTTGGGATTATCTTATTTTAGATATTATATCATTAAAGAGAAAATCATCCCCAGTGTTTTTTGTGGACCATGGAATTATTTCCATCCTTTTGTGTCTTGGTGATGTTACCCAAGTACAAGTAAAATTCCACCATGTCTTCCAAGTCTAATGGGTCAGGGTAATTATGTTTCAAATGTTCCATTCATCTAGTTTATTAATGAGCATACCATATCATTACGATAATATATAGATGGAATATTAATTTCACATCGAACCTCATGAATTTTTACCTCATAGACTATGACCATCATTTGTGGGTTGAATATAAATATCTATAATGAATTTAAAAAATTTATCCATATGAACATTATTAAATCATGACATGTCAACTGAATTAATAATATTATAGTAGGTGATTAAAATAATAATTGTTATTTTTCATCCTCACCATACCACTATAATTATTCCCAAACATGTTCATTATATAAATAGTATTGGTTTATAGTGATTTGGTAGCCAATTCATGGTAATGTGGAATGATTCCAAAATATGATAAAAAATGCCCAAGGGTTAGTTTATTATACCATGAATATATATTTATTCCTTTTTAATGACTGTTAAATGGACACATGGGGTTTCTAATTCATTATAGGCACCATTTTTTAAATTCAAAAGTATCTCATCCGCATGTTTGATCATGGAGTTCCAATTTTCCAAATATTTGGTTACCAAAAAAGGAAGTCCATCGTATATCATGAATTTTTTTGGATGAATTTAATTTGAACACATGATTTCACAAACACTCATTAAAAATGTAATTCTTTTTCATATAAAAATTGACTAGAATAAAAAATTGTTAATGAAAATACATAATTGTTCAAACATTATAAATTATTCCAAAATTGTCCAAAAACATCAAGATATGAGAAATTCCTCTTTTTAGTACCTTATAGTGGAATTAGTATCATAAAATACAAATAAAATAGGAATAAATTTTTTTATTCAATTCATTTACACATAGAATATTCCCCTAGAAAATATATTCAAATCATTCAAAAGTAAATGGTATAGTTCTGACATAAAATATTGATGACATAATGATAGAACTATGAAATCATTCATAACAAAATTATAATTTTTCAAACATGACTTATTGTGTACATATAATTTATTTTGTAGTTCTAGAGTAACAAAATTCATTTTAAACATACGATGTTGTTGTTGATTCAAAAAAATGAGAAATGATAGAATCTATTGAAAACATATAATTATTAAAAAAATTATATACCAATAAAATTTATGTTTATTCAAATAGGTTTTCTTATAACTTATCCATTCCTTATGGTTTTATGTTTTGAATATCACAAAAAAGCTATCTTAATTTTTACCTTTTTCTTATGTTCTGTTTTTTTCATAAGATATGCCATTTTCTATTTTCATATACTTAGAGATGAAATATTACAATTTTCCAATCCGTTATACATATAGATGTATCATTACGATTTTATATTCTGTTATACTTACAGATGTATCATTACGATTTTCCATTCTATTAGATTTACAGACATTTTATACCATCTTTATGATATAGAATCCGATGTATAAGTGATACCGTCTTTTTGGTATCGATTCTAGTGTATAAGTGATACCGAATTTATTATAATGAATCATGTGTATAATTGATACCATATTTATGATACATATTCTGATTTATAAGTGATATCGTCTTTATGATACCAAATCCTGTGTATATGTGATTCTGATTTTATGATTCGGATTCCAGAACAAATGAGATACTAGTCACACAGTCCAATTTATTTTTGATTAATGAATCATTTTTATTGATAATGTTTTTCTTAAGAATATATTTTTCTTAATAATGTTAGAGTTGATTAATTTATCATTCAAATATTATCGGATTCCAATATTTTCTTACATAACGCCTATATTTAACATAACATCATTTATGTTACATGAAATGATGTCATACTATCTATTACAAACAAACCGTTGTATGTTTGACACGTGTCCAGGTCCCTCCGAAATTTTATGGAATATATGATTGTTGGAGTGGAGCCGACCATTTGGAAGATTTTCCTATAAATACAAGTCCATTTGAATGAGAAATATATGATGTATAGAGTTGATGAACATGACTCATGTGAAAAAGATGTGATGAAATTTCTAGAGAGATAGGCTCATTAAACTCTTAGTGCCTCATGCGGATGTCGTGAACAACTTGTTCGGCTGTAAACAAAATCTTATGACTTGCTTTGTGCAGACTCCAATTGTGATGATTGTGGGCTTTGGGGTGTGTAATACAGAGGATCTATTTTCATTCTAAATAGAGGGCTTGCGGAGATAGGAAGACAGATACCAATCATTGGATTGTGGGCATACATGGGTTTGGGTGAGAGAAACATTATTGAAAGTATAAATCTAGGAAAATTTATCCACGGTTTTTGGATACACTTCTTATTAGGTTAAAATAATCATGTTGTTACTTTTTTTCTATTTCACGTTTGTTTTCCGCTGTAATCTTATCTTTATTAAAAATATAAATTATAAATTTCTTATACATTCTAATTTCATTACTCTGATTATATTATATATTCCATATGCTTTAAGCTATAATCATTCATTTAAGAAAATCATGCAAATGATTTTACATTAAGGATGTAATGTTTAAAAAAAGGGTTCTTTTAGAGATGTTGTGTATGTTCATTTATCTTTGCTAAAAAATGTTAAATATTCCAAAAGAATTTTTGAATAATACAATTCACCCCCTCTTGTATTTTGAGAATCTACATTCATTATTTCAGTCCTACAATTGGAATCAAAGGATGTCCCTAAAATTCTTATATCCAAATATAAGTTTTCTTGCTCATGGTTTCTTTTTTTATTTGATTATAAACATTTAAATCTAATAATTTATGTTCAAGTAAATTCATTTTAGTACAGTAGGCATTAAAATTGGATCTCTAGATATTCTCAATCCTACTAGACCACTAGTATTTTATAGAAATGACATTGATTATTCGAGAGATAGAATGAAGACCTTGCTGATAAACACAGGATTAGACAACTACATTTTGTTAACAGCAGATTATAATATTCTTGGTAAGGAACATAGATCCTTTACTATTCTATAAAATTTGGAATACCAGCTAAACCATAAGGTATGTAAAATGTTTCTTTCTTCTATTTCTAGAAATATATATAGCCAAATTTCATCATGTGAAGCTACAAATAGTATTTAGAAGAATGTTGAAGTAACTCACTTTGGTACATCCAATGTAATCAAAACTAGAAGAGCTATGCTCAGAGCTGAGTATCATGGTTTTTTATTTCCTTATGGATAACCCATATGTAAGGTATAACAAATATTCATTACAATTGTAAACAAATTACAATCAATTGGTGATAAAGGATTTTATGATGAAACTCTTGTAGACAAGATTATAAAAATAATACCTAAATAATGGGAATCTAAGAGAACTACTGTAGATAAAAATAGAAAAGATACATTGATTTATCTTGATGAACTGTTTGGAACCCTTCTTCAACATGAAACCAGATTAAAGAGATATGATGATAATATTTAGAAGAAGAATGAAAATGGAGGTGTTGTTTTACAACTAATTCAAATCAAATGAAAGTCAAGAATCCTAATAGTGTTACAAGATCTAAATATAAGAAAGTTGTTGTTCATTCTGAATCTAGTGAAAGTGAAACATTTGAAAATGAGTTAGCCAATCTTTCTTAGAGGATGAAAAAGATTGATGGGAAGAAGAACATTCAATATTGATGCATGATGAAAGATGGAAAAGATAAGAAAGATAGAGAAGTGACTTGCTATGAAGGTAGAAGAACATCTCATATCAGATCTGATTGTCCCTCACATAAGAAAAGATAGAAGATGGAATGGAATTATGAGAGATAAAAGATGAATTTATACAGATCAAAGCATAATAAAATCCTAAAAGCCAATGGAACTTGGATTTCCAGTGGTGGATATTCATCTAACGAATTTTCAGACTATGAATCTTCTGAGAAGAAGAATATTGGTTTAACAGCCTGAGCTCTATTTCAAAATCAATGTCTTATGGATAATGTATGGACTGATGAATCCTTAACCAATATGGATTTGAGTGAAAATTTTCCTGATAATGATTATTCTACAAATGAATAATATTCTTCATCAGATAATGATAATGATTTTACTTCCTATGTGAAAGTTTCTAGGTTTGCTATGTTTCTAGAGAGAATAAATTGTAATGTTTTTAAGAAACATTGAATGGAAAATTCAAGAGAATTTATTTTAAAAAAAGAAATTTTGGATCTTTGCAATGATCTTGGTAATAAAAATGATGTTTTAGAAAATTGTTTTAATAATCTTGAGGATGTAAATTCTGAGAAGGATATTCTTTCTAAATATCTTAATGTTTTTTTCTGAAAAATATCTTTTAGAGGATAAACATAACTCTATGTATATTATTATAGAGGAAATAATTTATTCCTAAGACTAATGTCAGAAATTGTTTCCATGATGAAACTTCATGAATATTTTACTTCTGGTAAGGATTGTTTTGACAAAATGTATTCTCAAATATTACCTCATGTTAATAATGAAGGTTTAGGTTATTCTCATGAAAAAAATAATTTTATAAAAAATTATTTTGTTCTTCCAAGTGCTCCTTTTTGTATTAAATACCAATTTAGTGGGAATTGGAATAAGAAGTATTCTTTAAAAAATGATCAATCTGTTGGGTTTCATATAGGCTACTTTTCTAAACAAAAGTGGATACCCAAAATTTTGTTATCTAACAATTCCGATTCCAAGAATGTTTGGATTCTGAAAACCTAACTCTTTATTTTCTTGTTAATTATGGTAGTACCAACAACATTTGGTACATGGATAGTGGATGTTCCTGACACATGATTGGTAACAATGTTTATTTTAAAATTATTTTAAAGACTAAACGTGAAAAAATAACCATTGGAGATAACTCTCACAGAGAAATTGTCGGTATATGTATCATTATTCTTCTTGGAAAATCATTAATTTAAAATTTTTTATTTGTTAAATTTCATACGAATAATCTCATTAGAATATGTCAGTTATGTGAAGAAGTATACCTTGTGAATTTTAGGAATGACATGTTCTTAGTACAAAATTCAATGGATGAATTTATTATCTCATCCCATAGTCAAGATAATGTATACACACTAAACCAAGAAGACTATAGAAGTCATTATATTCCTTTCCTATGTGAAATTAAAGATCAATATTGGCTTTCGCATAGATTACTAGTACATTGTAACTTAAATAATCATAGTAAACATTCTATGAATGATCTTGTTAAGGATCTACCGAATCTTAAGATTGAATCTTCAAAAATATATGATCCTTGTCAATATGTAAAGAAACATAAATCTAGCATTAAATCTATATGTGAAGTTTCAACATCTAGTGCCTTATAGTTAGTGCACATGGACTTATATGGTCCAACAAAAACTGGATGTATTTGAGTTAAATACTATGTGTTTGTCTTAGTTGATATCTACACTAGATTTACGTGGGTCTATTTTCTCGCAAAAAAAAATTGAAACTTTTTCATATTAAAAAGTTTTCAGAAATCATGTTATGAATGAGAAAAACCTTCCATTAATAACTATTCATAGTGATCATGTACGAGAATTTCAAATTTCTGATTTTAAACATTTTGTAGTAAAAAATGTATTACTCAAAAATTTTTAGCTCCATGAACTCATCATAATAATTGTGTAGTTGAAAGAAGAAATTTTATTCTTCAAGAGATGACTAGAAGCATATTGAGTGAATAATCTATAGCTAAAAATATTTGAGCAGAAGCTTCAAGTACTTCCGGTTATACTATAAATCAGTTTTAATTAGAACCTTTCTTAATATAACACCTTATGAGTTATGGACTAGCCAAAAAATGAAAGTATCTTACATTAAAGTTTTTGGTTGCAAGGGATTTTTGTAAACACCAATGATAACTTACATAAATTTGAAACCAAATCTGATGAACGAATTTTCTTAGGCTACTCCACAAACTCTAAGGCATATAGAGTTTTCAATAAAAACACTTACACTATGTAAGAAACAATATATGTTAATTTTGATGGAAATGATCCTTTTGTTTTAAAAAAATGAACTTATTCCTGATATATTTTCTAATTCTGATCACCATCTTTAGATAGATGAAAATTCAGAGAAGTATAATGTTCATGAAAATGTTTCGGGAACATTTACTCCTGATGATTTTCTACCCTATTTTGATGATCAAGTATTTCAAAACCCATGTCACCTGTTACTTATAAATCATCCCCATGATAATATCATTGAAAATGCTAATCCACTAGTAAGAACTATAAATTATTTAAGGAATTTAGTGGAACATGTTTGTTATTTCTATCAATTTGAACCAAAGTCACCTGAAAAATCCTTGAGTGATGATTATTGGATAGAGGCAACACTATATGAACTCAACAAATTCGTAAGGAATCGGGTTTGGACCATGGTTAAAATACCTAAGGAAACTTTTGTTATTATAATAAAATGGGTTTTTAGAAACAAATGCAATGACAATGGAGTTATTGTTTGAAATAAAGAAATATTAGTGTCCAAAGGATATAACAAAAAAATAATGAATAGACTATGAAGAAACATATGCTCCTGTAGAAAGACTTGAATATATTCATATTATTTTTTCCTTTGCAGAATTATTTAATTTCATACATTATCAAATTGATGTAAAGTATTCTTTCCTTAATGGTTATGTATTGGAGGAAGTCTATATAGATCAACCCCAGTCTTTGAAGATACAAAATATCCTAATCATGTTTATAAACTTACCAAAGCTCTGTATAGACCTAAACAAGCCCCCAGTTCTTGGTATGATAGACTTTCAGGATTTTTACTTCAAAATAATTATGTTAAGGGAACTTCTGATCTAACCCCATTTATTAAGAAAAATAATAAATATGTTTTGATTTTCCATGTTTATGTTTATGATATCATCTTTGGATAAACTCAACAATCCTTATCTAAATCCTTTGTGAATCTTATGAAATCTGAGCTTGAGATGAGTATGATGGGTGAGTTAACCTTTTTTCATGGTTTTCAAATTTCTCAAAAACCAGAGGGAACAAATATATCTCAACATAATTATATCAATGATATTCTTAAGAAGTTAGGGTATTATAATGCTAAGAGTATAAGTACTTCTATCAGATCCTCTAATACTCTTGATATTGATGAAGCAGGGAAACATGTGCATCAAACATCCTATAAATGGATGATAGGAAGTTTAAATTACTTAATATCTATTCAACTTGAAATAATGTTCTCAGTATGATTTTATGTAAGATTCTATTAAAATCATAAAGAATCTCATTTAAAGGCATTGAAAATAATTTCTCTCTAATTAAAGAAAACACTAGATTTTGGACTTTTTTATTCCTCTAGAAATTATTTTGAACTAAAATGTTTTTTAGATGCTGAATTCGGAGGTTATAAATTGGATAGAAAAAATACAACCCAAATTTATCATTTATAAGGTGATTTATTAGTTTTTTGGTCATGTAAAAAACAACATTCTATATAACATTCAACTACTAAAGCTTAATTTGTAGTAGTTGAAAGTTGTTGTGCTCAAGAGTTCTGGATGGAACACACACTCACTGAATATGGTGATAATTTTAGTAAGAATCACATAATCAATGATAACATAAGTGCCATTTCCCTAAGTAAAAACCATGAACATCACTCTCATGTAAAGCACGATATTAGACATCATGTTCTTAGGGATCACACAATTAAAAGATATATTATTCATCAATTCATCGGAACAGAAGAATAATTTTCTGATATTTTTACAAAACCATTATCTTCTAATAGATTTGGACACATTAAAACAATCATAGGTATGATCATTGTAAGGTAATCATTTATATCAACTTCTTGTTTAAATCATCTCCTAACATTAAATTACTCCTTATTTCTGGGGGAGTATATATTTTTCCACTTTCCCTAAGTGTTTTCTTCATATTAACATATTATCATTCCTTAGGGTTATTTTTCGGTCTTAAATTTTTACCCCTCTTCGTTTATTTGGAGAATTTGGTATTGGAACTTTTGGAATTGGAAATTTTGGAATTGGAAATTTCAGTATTGGAAATTTAGGTTTTGATATCCGGTAATCCAAAACTTATATGAAAATTCTTATAATACCTAAAAACATCGTAGAGTATTCCAAAAGGTAAATTTTCTTACCGCTTATTTTTTTATCATATGTTTCAATTGTTGGTATTAAAAAATTTTCAAAAAAAATTTACATTACTACAAAAGATCAGAATTCATATTTCCTATATCCATCCTCAACCATTAGATCATGTCAGGTTATTTTCAGCCATTTGATTATCTTATGGATGGTGAATAGTTATAGATAAGCCTATATAAGGGTTGCCTCATTTATAATTGTCGAACCATTATTACTGATCTCAGTGTCAAAGTTATGTTTTCCATCAAAGTTTTCATTCTGATTATTTTTTCTACTTTATACTGAATGACTCTTGAATCTTCAGCATATTAGATGCTTATTACCAATGAAATAAAGGACTGGTCAATCATTAGGTAAAAGATGGTATGCCTAACCTTCTATGAAAAATAAGACCCCCTTATCTGTAATGTGATAAGATCTAATGGATGAGAAAGTGTTTGGGTGGATAAGGAGAAGAGTCGGGATCCAGTTTTCCCTGGCCTGGTTATTCGTTTCTACAAATCCATTAATTTCTTTCAAAAGGACGGTAATGATATGTTTAAGATCAAATGTTATGATAAGACTTGTACAGTTATTTATAAGAAGGCATTGAATGTTCTCAACATACCCTATGATGGGGAAGCTATTCTATGCTCTCAAAAAATCTATGAGAAAGAAGGTTCATTGGAGAAAATCAAGGATTTGGATTTTCTTGGTCTTAGATATGTTAAGAATTAAAATTTTATGAATCATACAACAAATCCCAAGATGGTAACTCTTTGGAATCAAGGCCTACTTATCCAAAGAAAAGAAGATAAGGACACTCTAAATTTATGTGATATCTTTCTTTTAGACTTTGTATTTAACTTTAGGATGGTTAACATGGTTATGTATATCTTCCACACAATCCAGGGAATAAAATTTGAATCCATCAGATCACAAATTCTTATGTATCAAGCAACTATCTCCAAGATAATTTTTATGTGCCTTTAATAACTGAACGTCCCTTGACAATCAGTCTCAAAGAGTTTTTAGATTTTTTTTCTCAGTGATGACACTCTATATATGATGAAGATAGAGTTTTTATAAGAATTGAAAACTTTTGAAGAAATGGTTGACTAGAACAAGGGAGATGTTCTGGAATCATCATAATTAGTACCAAAGAAATGAAAACCTGATGAAACAGGCTTGGAAGTACCAGTTCTGGATGTCCCGGTATCAGCTCATCCTCCTGAAATGAAACCAAAATCCAATTTTGATGCAAGAGTTGAAAATTGGAAAGAAATGGAAGCTACTACAATGGAAGTAGACCCTTATTTTGGATTAAATCATGCAGAGCATAAGGCCTTGAAAATAAAGAAAGATGAATATCTTGATAAAGAAAATAATGAAAAAAAGTTTTATAAGAAATCATTGTAAGCACATGATTTTATATATTTTATTAAAAAATGTAGAAAATATGTATCAAGAAGTTCAAGAAACTCAAGTCATTCATAATAAGTCAGCTGTCACTCTATAAATCCATAAAGCCAAGAAATTTCTATCATTACTAGAATCTGTTCATGAAATAGAAGATGAGATAGTTCAAGAAGAATATGATGAAATTATATGGGAAGCCAACTAATATATTTTAACTCTTTCATGTTTAGTATCTAAATATATTTCAGAAGAACAAGTTGAAGATCAATTTGATGAATAATTTGGGGAAAAAGAAAAAGTGGAGGAAGATGTACATGTTGAAGAAGAACAACATGTTTTAATTGAAGTGGATGAAGAAGAGAGGGAATATGTTGATCATCAAGATGGTGAAGAAGAAGAGTTTTCAAGAGGAAGAAGATGAATATGTAGATGATAATTTTATCCAAGTATTGGATGAACAATCTCTAGTTTGAAATCCTGTCAATGGTAAGAGTGTTTTGGTTCCCAGATCCGAAAAGGAAACACCTCATAAGTACTCTAAGAGAAAAGAAAAATGAATTTCCATAACTCCAAGAGGAGCTCATAAAGAAAAATACATTTCAGGTTATGAATCCTCATCGTCTGTTGGACATGGAATTTCGAAGATATCATTAATAAAGTTATTTAGATCTATTCATGTTCATGAAAATATCGATTCCCGGAGTCTAATTATGCAAGAAACTATAAATCAAGAGACTAAATTAATAAATATGCTTATGGAAATGGTGGTCAAGAAAGATGTTGTCTTTAGTAATCTGTTGATTGATTACAAAGCATAGATGGTGACTTGTAAGAAAGTCATTAACCATACCAAAACAATCAACGAAGAGCCAAGACAGTTCGGTGACTTCATGGATTCAACAAATAGAGCTTTCAATAATTGTGAAACCAAGTTCAAAGAATTCATGGAATAAATATCTTAGAAATCTAGTGAACTCAATTCCATTCTCCGATCTGTAAGCAGTGAGAAGGAAGTCAGAGCTGAAATAGAGAGAATGGTGGTTGCTCAAGAAGAAATAACCTTATCATTAGAAAAGAAAAATAAGTATCAGGAGATCTTGATGAAAAAGATTTAGGAAGATCATAAGTATATGAAGATACATAAATACTTGATAAAGAAAATGTTTTATGAGAAGATGAATGATAGATGATTTTTTTCTTACATTCTAATGTTTTGTTGTAATCGAAACAATATTTTCAAAATTTCCTTAAGATACATTGTTCATATATTTATTTTGTTTTGGAATATATGATTGCATAACCATACAGGTGAATATTATACTTCTCCCTTCCATTTCCACCTTTTGAAAATAACAAAGGGAGAATATTTATTTAATAAGAAGAATTTAATGAAGATCACTATAGACAAAAATCTATTAAGGGAGAGTATGGTAAGAAAGGGTAATGGCCAAGTATAGGAGAGTTTTATTTTTAGAATGGTTGTTTATCTAAGGGGGTGATTTTATTTAATGAAAACCATAAAATAAAGATCATGAATACGATCATTGGGAACCATAACCTAAGAGGGAGATAGTCATATTCATCAGAAATCTCAATCAATAGGGGTGATATGTTTTTTCATACTTGTTTATCAATGTCAATATAGTATTCTATAGAAAATATATTTCTACTTTCCAAAAAGGTAGAGATTGCTGAGTCAATAAGGATTTCTTATGACTTATCCATTCTATTATACTTAGAGATGTAACATTACAATTTACCATTCTGTTATACTTACAGATGTAACATTACGATTTTCCATTCTGTTATACTTACAGATGAGTCACTACGATTTTCCATTCTATTAGATATACAGATTTTTCATACCATATTTATGATACTGAATCCGGTGTATAAGTGATACCGTCTTTATGATATCAATTCTTTTGTATAAGTGACAAAACCTTTATGATACTGAATCCAGTGTATAAGTGACATTGTCTTTATTATACCGATTCAGATGTATGATTGATACCATTTTTATTATACTGAATCCGGTTTATATGTGATTTTGATTTAATGATTTCGATTCCGGAACAAATGAGATACCGATTTCACAATCTGATTTACATTTCCATAATGAATCTGTTTTCTTGATAATTTTATTATTAAGAATATTTTTTTCTTAAAAACTATAGACTTTTTTAGTGTATCATTCCAATATTATCAGATTCCAGGTTTTTCTTACATAACACCAATCATTAACATAACATCGTTTTTGTTACTTGAAACGATGTCGTAAAATCTTTTACAAACTAATTGTTGTATGTTTGACATGTGTCCAGGTCCCTTCAAAATTCAAGGAAAATATGACCGTTGAAGTGGAGCTGACTATTGGGAAGATTTTCATATAAATACACGTCCATTTGAATGAGAAATATATGATGTATAGAGTCGATGGACTTGAAAATTGTGAAAAAGCGGCGATGCGATTTCTAGTGGTAGATACGCTTTAAACTCTTTGGCCTTCATGCAGATGTCATAAACAACTTGTTCGGGTGTGAACAACTTTTTTAGACTTTCTTTGTGCAGACTCTGATTATGCTTATCGTGGGATTCCGGGTTCGAAAAATAGTGGTTCTGATTTTGTTCTAAATTAGGGGATTGCAGGGATAATAAGATTGATACTAATATTGTGATTAAGTTCTTACCTGGGTTTGAGTGAGACAGAATTTCTTGAAAGTATAAATCAAGGAACATTTATCCAAGGTTGTTGGATACCCTTCTCTTTGGGTTAAAAGTATCATGTTGTTACTTGTTTTCATGTTTACAATTTTTTATTTCTGATGTTATCTTATCTTTGTTAAAGATATAAATTATACCTTTCAAAATCATTCAAATTATGTTATTCTAATTATATTACATATTGAATACTCTATAAGGTATAATCATTCATTTAAGAAAATCTTTCTTAAGTATTTATCTTATGGTTGTAAAGTTTAAGAAAAGGTTTTTTTAGAGGTGTTGTGTATGTTAATTTATCATTGTTAAAATAACATTGAATGATCCAAAAGAATTTTTATAGAATAAAATTCACCCCTACTATATTTTGAGCATCTACAATCATCATTTCGATCATATAATTTAACTTGACTCTATGGAAATTATAATTACTTTTTTGTCATGGTTTTATGGTATTGTCTTTATAATAATATTTTAATTTCTAAATGTTATATATATTAGTAAAAATTCCTAATTTCTTTATTTTAGGCATATGAAGAAAAAAATCATTTCTAAGACATATTTAATTTTAATATATACTATTTTTAATGAAAATAAAATAAACAAAGATAAAATGATTGATATTGTATTATCAATAAGGAATAAAATAAAAAATGTAATTAATATGTTTAAAAAATTATTTTTAGAACTATGAATGATCCCAAATTTCATTCCAATATTAAAGTAGTAAGAGTGTTCAAATTTTACCCTCCCATTATGAGTTAACAAAATATCATTGGTCCAGAAACCTCCCAAAATATATCTATTGTTTAATGTAGAACACATGAATGTTAACTATACATTATGATAATAGTAATTTCATTATAAAAAATTTATAGAAAAAAATATTTGAAACTTTTAATATGATTGAAAGTAAACTAGTGTTCTTAAAATGCCTAATAATATCTCTATATTCCTTGAAAGATATTTTATTAAAAATTACATTTCTATGTAATATGAATTTATAAATTATGATACATGTAATTAATAATGATAAAATATATGTGATATGAATAATATTATATTACCATTTAATTGGAAAATTATACAAATATAAATGATAATGTTTAGTATTCAATTAAAAGTAGTTTTCATTAAAAAAATTATCATTATATCAAAAAAATTTATTTAAAAGTAATGTTTCTGAAATTAATTATTTTAATATGAGAAAATATAATTAATTTTCAGAGTAAACATTGTAATATTATTTAAATTGTATTTTTTTGGTTTTTTACAAATATAATTATTTTTTTATGAATTGTGAAACATTCCATTTATAAAAATATCATTAGTTTAATGAAATTATTAGAATTTAAGAATGAATTTGAAAAAAATTAATTTATTTTCTATGAATAAATATTCAATTTATATGTGAATGTATAATTTTAAAAGCATTTTTTTAATTTATAAACCCATGTTCAAAAATTAGAGCAAATATAATATTTAGTCAAAATATTTTTTTAATGGATTATACATTATTCAATAAAAAATAATTTTTACCACTTCAATAAATTTTAAAATGTAATATTTATTTTAATATTTAAATAAATAGCTAAAAATAATATAGTAATTACTATTTTAATTTTTGGTCATATAGGAAAATATTTCATATGTGAAATCTAGTTACCAAAACTAAATAAAAATTAGTTAATGTATTAAATCAATTATTAAAGGTTATTTAACATGATTAAAACTTCTGTGGGAATGTTTGGTTAAGGAATTTTAATTCCTTATCCCTTCCACTTTCCCATATTTAATAATTTCTGTGCATATTTCCATTAGAGTAACTTACCATTATTGAAAAAATTTGAGTATTTACGAAAAAGGAATCCCTTTTAACATAGAAAAATGTATCCCCTCAAATCACTCCAACATACACTAAAAACATTTTATTTAAACAAAAATCCTACTCAAAACTCTTAGAATTTAATACCCATTAAATGTAGTTTTGGGATTGTTGAAATAGCATACCTCAACGTATTAACCCCTTTGTGAAATAGGTAATCCAAGAAGTGAGGTGTAAATTTAAATGATCTAATTTTCTTTGTACATATTTTTTCTATCATTTAACTATTTAATAATAAAATTAAATGATAAATACCTATATTAATCAATTATTTTATTATTATTTTCATTCAATCGGTAATAATACACTCATTTTTTACAATGGTACATGAATGTGTGAATCATGTGTAGTACATATTATTGCATCTATTATTTAATGTGTTTCATTTTCCGTCACTTCCAAACAATGATATTCGAAAAGGGAAATAAAAAATAATAATTACCATATTTACAAAATCATTATAATTCAATATTAATAAACCATATTACACTATTTTCTCATACTATTGAAAAGGAAACCATTAACCGTTTATATTTGTAGGATACATACACAATGAAACTATTTATTTTTGTTTTTCGTTTCATAACTGAAATACATTGATGAAGATTTAGAGGGTATAAAAGAATAAATATTATTTTTATGATATAATATTAGTAATGGTGTTAAAAATATGTGATCCTAATGATGATATGATCATAAAATAATTATCATTAATTAAATCATCTAAAATAAGGTAACTTAGAGGAAAATGATCCCTTAATTCTATATAGTGAAATTTGGTAAATTATATACATATCCTTCATCAGTTTAATTATGATATATAACACTAATTAAAATTAAATATAAAAAAATTTCTAGTATAATTATATTATATCAAAACCATATCAACGTCACCTATTAATCAATGAATGTTTATGGTTGGGTCTGTAGAACCACATACACGAACAATAAAATTCATTTATATATGTGATCACTATGAGAACACACACATAAATATATTTATATATATTTTTATTATAATATAATTTTACCTAAATACTATTATTTAAGTCTATATGAATATTTAACAATTTACATAATAAAGAACAATATTTATATTATTTTACACATAAGCATGGTCATTATTGATTTTAACCCCATGGATCGGGAAAAAAACTAAAATGGGATGAAATGATTGAATTATTAATTATCATGGATTTTTTATATTATTATCTTTATATATCTAATACTGATGGAAATTTGAAAAAGAGTAGAATTCAACCCCATGTTTACTAAACTATTTCAAAATGATAATGATTACTTAAACTCGGTGGCAAAAATATGTGACAAATATTGAATATATATACAAATAAAACGAATAAAAATTTTTATGGTGATGAATATGTTTCATGGTATTATATTTAGTTAACATAATGTAATTATTAATTACCTTTGGTATTGGTATAAAATGAACCTGGACCATAGTATGGGTTTTCATCACAAATCACTCTTTTTGATACATATTTGATATTATAATCATAATTTCGTTAATGTGGTGTAAAATTTATTATATTATATATCTTATCTTGAATTATTATTTTAAATTCTTATATATTATGTTCAATTATTTTCCCTATCATTAAATTGGTTTTGAATAAAATTAAAAACAATCTGAAATGGCCCTTTTTATCAAAAAATAAATCATTTAGGACTGTTTTTGTTTTCAACATGTTTCTATATTTATGTTATATCGTAATCATTTTTTCATTGTATTTAATATAATAATTATTTTTAGTCATTTCTATTATTATTGATTCAATTGGTTCACCAGTATAAATTATATTTGTTAAGTCATATTTCAATAATTATGTTGTGATAGTTATCTTGAAAATATTTCATGTAAGTTGTGTACATTACACTATTTATCTTTATTGAATAAAATTATCCAATTTATATATATATATATATAAACGCATACTACATACACCCCTAGAAAACTATTTCTCACATCATGGTATATTCTTCTCATAAGAATTATTGACATGCATTGTATTATTTAAATGAATGATATTGTTTCCTAAATTTTGTGTTTATTACATGATAGGTTTCTTGGAATCTAATAAACAATTTAATGATAATTTATCTACCTATGTGGGTAAATCTATAATTTCATACATAACAAAATTTTTCACACGTTATATAATATAATTTTTTAACAAAGATATTTTTCATGATATAATAATGGATTCTCCTTTATGAATAATTTTTTTTCCTCTCCACATTTCTATGAAATATAACATTTATCTACTTAAATCCCTAATACAAGTTATTATTTTTAAAATTAATGCTTCTAATTTGTTTAAAATTCACCATCATTAAATTTAAAAATATTTTCTAGTAATCCTTCATCAATTTCACTTACATTTCGCCTTTTTCATTTTCAAAATTATTTACCATAATAGTTCTTATGTTTTAATATTTATACTCTAATATTTTTAAATATTTTTTAAAATTAGATAATTGATGAAAAGAATTTATTTCTAAATCCCTTTCATGGGTGGAATAGTCCAGGTATTTTCTATAAGTTTATATTTAATCTATGTCATCATAATTATCTGTTTCCACTGTTACAATGTGGTTATGTTACATTTCAGCCATAAAATATCTTTCAAACGATAAGTTATCAAAATTTTTCACTTTTTATTTTCATTTGTAAAATTAATAGCATTACATATTTTATTATTCAAATATGAATTATTCTTTGAAAGACAACAATATATTGATTGAAAATAAACCAATTTACCAAGATGGGTTATGGTCATGTATTTATTAATATTAATACAAATAATATTATTGAAATTATTTATTATTGTAGAAAACTAATGAATTATGATTATTTATTAATATTTTATATTCTTTATTGTATGAAAAATAATGTACCGATTCAATTAAATATTTCTCATTGAATTGTTTTAATGGTCTTTTAAGTCTTAATGTGATTTAATTTGACTTGATTACGTGATATATAGGGTTGTATTTATTTATCCCCTCAGTTCATCAATTGGTATCATGAGAGAAAAAACCTAGGTTTTGGTGTGTACCACTTCCCATATAAATATAGTTTCATGGATGAAGGACTTGAAAAAATTGTTTTTATTTCAAAAATTATTCATTCCATCTATATGAGATCAGTATATTAATTTATTTTAATTAATTTATCATGATCTTTTTTCTTGTTGATTGTTGGATTGTTCAGATCATTTTTCCGTGCCATATATTTCAAAACATAAATATTTTTTTACATCATCAGTAATATGTTTACCTTATTTTTTTTTGAGCTCGACCTTTTATTTTTTCCGATTCCTAAGGATATGAAGTGAAAATGTACTCGTGGAATATCTATATATATAGGACATGTGAAAAAATATTAGGGATATATTTATCAATCATTATGGATTAAATAGTTTATTATTTTGTGGGAACAACATCAGTTAGTTTAGAAATACATTTGATCAATTAGTACGAAATATAAATATTCATAAGAACCTATATAATGAAATATTTTCAATATTACATGTAATTATGGGATGTATCTGTTCAATTATTTATATTTTTCATCAAAGAAACAATGTAAAATATGGTTTTATGGAATATGAATTATGGGTGTAGTCTGGGACATAACAGTAAGTATCAGAGTAGTGTTTAGATACAGTATGATATTAGGATGTGTTTTGATCATTATTTAATGGTTGATAAGTTATGGTTTACCATAGAATTAAGGTAATTGGTAATACATTGTTATAAGTATATGGTGTAATCATAATGTAGACATTCACATGTTATTTTGTGATTAGGGCTATGAAACCATAATGAAAATACTGGGTTTGAGTGTATGTAAATGAAAAATTGATAATGGTTCTATAAAGTCTTCACAGTGTGGATTTCCATAAAATTACATCCTTATATTGATAATATTATTTTCATTTAGTTGAGGAAAAAATGGAACTACATTGAATCACCTGAATTGTGGTTGGAATAAATTTGACTTGATAATCACTATGGTTCATGTGGGATGGGACTAATATCTTTCATCTAGATGCACACACTTAGTGGATAATAATATTTCAATCACACAATCTTTGTGAACCATGATGAATGATGTAAAAAAATTTACATTGGATGACTTGTTATCAAAAAGAAGAATGATAATTATGTATTTAATAATGATATTTATTTATGAAACCAAAATAATCATATGATAAAAATGAATGTTTCATTTTTTAAGACACCATCAAATTGTTGTTTTCATATTTAAATATGATATTTTTTTACATCAAATTATTTATGATTTAGTTTAAAAGGGTAATATAGATTATTCTAATTCTAATGAACCTGACCCTAGTATCCAGAGTTAATTGTTAAATTATTAAATTGTGGTAAGAAAAAAGTAATGTCATCATAATGGACCGAATAATTTATTACTATTAATAAATTATATAAAAGTCTGAATACCATGTTAAAATATGACACATAATATATAATATAGAATTTTAATTGGAAATTCCATTATTTCCCTTAGTATATCCCTGCATATTAATCAAAACCGTCTTCCTGGTATTTTAGGGAAAATAAATCAAAATAACGGGGCGATATCTGATAGTTAGTATATGTATATTTATGATGGAAGATATCATGATTAATGAATTATTATTAAGATTGAAAAGAAAAGCATTGATGAACAATCAATTAAAATAATAATTTTTCATAATATGGTTGGTATATAATATGATAAAATATCTTCATATAAATAATCACATGAGGCTGGACATTATCCATGCATGTTTTATTTAATTTCATAGTCATATGGATATTAAAATTGGATCTCATAAAATTGGAATGATTAATTTCATGAATCATTATCATAATGTTAATAATATTCATAATATTTTTTGTTACTATTTGTAAAAACACATTTACATTATATATATTACATGTATTATGATTCCTATTGATGCAACATGGGGATATCTATTACCATCCCACATCTATCACATAATTTTCAAATGGAGTCCTCCTATGAATGGGGTGAATCTTAAACAACGTAATCATTCATATTGAATGAATTACGTATGAAACTTTAATATGTTCTCTAATAAAATAGAAATTATCAAAATCTATCCATTTTAATATTGTGAAAGATAATAAAACTATAAATCCTAGTAAAAATGGAACATAATAAATCCAAAGAAAATATATTGATGACAATAATACAATACATCCTTAGTCAATCATATGTAAAATGAATGGTTAATGACATTGATGAATTGAAATTCCCTAAAACATTCATTAAAAACATTCTTCATGAAATATAACTTTTCATATTGAAAATTAAGAATGATAAATAACAAAAAATTAATATATAATAAATTTAGTTAAAAATAACTATTGAAATTTTTAATATAATACATACTAAAATTAGTGGAAATGCTGGTATAAAATATCATACACTTCATAAATTTTAAAATAATATATAATTGAATCTTAGTCAATGTGGTTGGTTTAGTCCAATGATAAATAACATATATCACTGATTAATCTTGTGTTATATCATCTCGTGAGATTATATAACCAAAAAATAAAAACATATGTATCTATAACTCAAATATGGTATATTTTAAACTCTATTTCTCCTTTATGGTATTTATTAGACTCTCCAAAGGATATTCACACTATTACTTTCCCTTTTATTGTATTATAATTTCAACTCTAAGGAATAACACAAACATTTCAATGTAATCATTAACTAATATATTCATTAAATCCATGATGATATCAGTGAAATTAGTAAAACATAATAGAATCAATATATATTCAAAGATCCAATACATTGCATTGGATGTTGTTTTTGTTATATCATCCTTATTGAACCTCAAATGATGATATATAGAAATAATTTAAATCAATGAATATTACTGATATCTGAAAAGTCAGTCAAAAATTTATTAATATGGATTATATGATACTTTTTATTGATTGTGATATTTATTAGTTTTTAAAAATCAATGATGAATTTCATAGATATGTAATTCATCCTAATAAAATTAATTGAGGCACTTCATGGTGACATGAAAAGCTAAAAAATAACATTACATTATTATATTGGAGTTTATTTTTCAATTCCTATAACTCAATCTATTCAATTATATAGGTATTAATTGATATAGGTTTACCACAATGTATGATTCCTATTGAGAAATAAATATCGTGATTGGGCATAAAAATATGCATGTATTCTTAAAAATAATGACCAAAATTAAAAAAAATCATATCATTAGTGAAATTTTTCTCCGCGGCCATCTAAGATAAAAAACCTGTTTTTAAGAAATTATGAAAATATGATCATTATAATTTATATAATATTATTTTCTATAAAATCACACCAATATAAGAACATAGGTTAGACTAGAGTACAAAACATTAATTCCCAACCATATAAATTTATGTGAGATTTATGTATATATGTCCATTCAATAACTCGGATAAAATTAAATTAATCTATGGGAAGAATAACAATATTTTCATGAAACACATTCCCATAAACATAATTTGTATAGAAATTATACACTTGAGATATGATCGTCATATCGTTAGGGGAATTGAATTCAAATTCAATATTTGATCATTAAGAATTAGAATTGAAATCCATAGAGACTAATCCTGATATAAAAGAATTTATACCACTATGATATAATAAGATATTCCAGTATTTTCTTATAATTGTTTTCACCACGTGTTTAGGATTCCATTTGAAATTCATGGCTAAAAACAAAATTGTTATAATGATTTTAATCCATCATTGATATGAGGTATTAATAATTAAAAATAATTCATATTATCTATAAACAATGACACCTTATTTATAATATATAAAATAATAAAATAAAAATAAGTCATTAATGGTCCCCATCTATTTGAATACATTATGGTGATTCCAAATGAGATTGTGAATTTCAAAAACATATCCCCCATGAGTGTCAAACCCGATGTTCGTAAATAAAAATTTTCATACACTAAATGATTATCATGTCAAATAAAAATGAAAACATTTCAAAGATACAACCAATTGGGTCAAAATTGCTTGAGAAACATCCACTTTTATAGTGTAGCAACTTGTGTACATTCTTGGACACCACTTTCTTTATCCTTCCCCAAATCTACAGGGGATTTTCATTAAAATTTGGCTTATACCATGACTATAAAATGTATTTTTCAAATTCATGTCTCCATTGGATGACTAAAAAATTACTTTGATACAAACTATAGATACCTTCACTATTCAATCATAGATATTTTTTTCTTAATATATGATTATTTATTATACGACTTACTGATTACTTATAGAATCATATATAATTGTTTCCATTAGATATTTGGACTTTTAAACAACTATTTATAAGTTAACTACATCATCTCCAACTATATACTATATAACTAGATCCTTCTATCGACATATAAACCCTAATATCATTCGTCATAACATTTAGAAATGAAACATAATAACATGTGAGATTAGACATTTGGTAATGTTTAATGAGGTAGATGATGAAAAATAATGAGAATATTGGTATAAAAAATTGAGAATAACATTCCAAATAAATTACAAATACAGTATATAAAAAATTGTTAATTGATCAAATTTATCATGGTATTTAATAATACATGAATTATAATTACATCAATATACTAATTCCATCAGGAACTAAAATCAGAACAATACATATATTATTTTCATAGAAATAATCATATAAAATTGTTTGTCCATACTACCTAACAACAAATTCAATGAATTATTGACATGGTTTAACCACACATGTACAAACGTGGGCTTGAAATAACCTCCTCTATACCGTTTTATTGGTTTGGGATAAAATCCAATTTTAACACCCTGACTCGACTCACCATTAAGATGGTGGTTGTACAGGTGGTCACATAACTTCAAGAGAATATCCTAGAACTCCAGAGGCTACATAATAGCAGAGAAGGCCCTTTTTTGTCTATGGGGGAGAATATTCCCTCATAGGTAATAGATAATATTACAGTGGAAGTAAACAACAACAAATAGGAAGTAGCGGGAGCATGAAAATAATCATATTGCATCAAAAGCAATGTAAATAATCCAACTCACTGATAATAACCAAATTAATAACAACACAGAAAAATTACACGCCATGAAGTCATTCCAAACTGAATGTAAAGGAAATAGAACTCAAACACCCAGTCAACTAAAATAAAAGACACAAGTTGCAACTACATCATGAGAAATTCCCAGCCCTCTGCCCCAGTCTCCATTCTAAGTAGTAATGAACAGTCAAGCATCAGAAGCAGCATGCTATCCTTCGTCAATACCTGTCATCATGTAATCTACTCAGGCGTCGACAATGCCCATGCAAGGTACATGATAAAATCCCAATAGGCCAGAAGCCATGGTGTCTAAACCTTTCCATTTCATGCAAAAATAAAAAATCAGTGTGCCATTAAAAACCATTTCAAATAAATTAATTACAGTGCAATGAAATAAATAAGTCATCCCGGATCCCAAACACACCCTTCCCTGGTGACCTGCTTCAGTCTATGTCGGAAGTTTGAAAGGGTAAATGTCAGCAGAAATGCATGAACACCCACACACACATAGACAGACACATAGAAGGATATATATATATATATATATATATAACCAAAAAATCATGGTAAAACTAGGAAAAATTATACTCCAAGATTGTGCTTTAACTTGGGGTCCATGTCCAGTGTCAACCAGGCACACTTCCACATATTAGGAAAAACATCTCAACTCTCAAGAGACTCAATTTTCAATAACACAATCCTTAAGTGCATCATTATTTAAGGTTCAAGATGAGAGTTGGAGTCTGAGCCCATCTCGAAGATATCACTATGGAACATCCGTCAATTAATCCAATGCCACTGAGCTCGTCCTATGTAATCTTCCCAAATACCAAGTATCTCCCGAGGCATGGCTTTACCCTGAGTCCGTCCTGATCTTATAAAAAGGGGTTAATTGTCTTCTGAGGCTGGCTTACACACATTTCCAATGGATCTTTCCCGATGGCCCCTTTTGGAACCGGTATCACTCAAAAGTATTATAATGTCCGGGTAAGTCTCGGTCCGACAAAGCTAACGACACCCCCCAGCACATAGAGGTAACCCATCAGGAATAGAGGTTCTAAGAAAGGCCAAAAATATGGGAACCACCCCCTTTCCCTACCATATATTTAATGAATGTATTAACAATAGTAGATTTCACATAATCATCATATATGATTGTATCTTGATAACATACCAGATACACTAGCATCACAAGGCATAAATCTAGCAGTATAGCATAACAAATTGCAATGAAATTTACATATTATATAAACCTTAGTGGATAATGCACATTAAAATAATAATCAGTACTTCATAAAAATATACAAGACAATATACATATCAGATCAATCTCAATGGATAATGCATATATAAATAATAAGCAGTTAAACATATCAAGTTCCAATGATCTAACAATTCATGTTTTTGGTCAAAGAAACTATTTATTATATTTAATAACAATATAATGGGGCTTTGCAGAACATGAAATTAACTAAACAATAAAACCAGTTAATATAAGATTACACCGACCATGTCGGCATGCCCAAAGAGGTTTCTATCATTGTTTCAATAATTCAAACTACTATTTATTTAATTTTGAAATAATAAAAAGGGGCTTCTCATTACATGTTGTTAATTAAATATAAGCCCAAATAACGAAAAAAGATACACTGACCTCATCGGAACACCCAAAGGGGAGGCCCAATTTGTTTCTACCATTCAAACAAATTATTTTAAGATGATTAAGCCTGCAACAATTAGGAATAACATTAATGTAATTAAAATAGGTAAAATTGCAGAAAGCTGGTTGGCACCGACTAGCGCAACAATGGAACATTTTTATAATTCGCAATGAAACATAGGGAAAGCGAGTGGGAACTTTACATTTTAGTCATAGAGGAATCTATGATCCGCGGTGGGCTTTGATTTGACCTAAAATGGATAAAAACAAAGGATTTTAGAAAATCCCCCAAAATAGTGTAAAAATATTCCGCGACGAACTACGTGCAGGTTACTCAACAAAAATGCATGATTAAAAATTTTCAAGGTTAGACATTCCCTAGAGTTTATTGCGCACGTAATGGTGATGGAATCAGATGTCAGACTAAGGAGCAGCGACCTCCCGAAGGGTCTACTTGTTGGTGTGATGGGATTGAGGGGTTCGATGTGATCAGTGGGAGATGGAGAAAAGAGAGGAAAATAAGACAAGAGAGAAAATATACAAAATAAATGGAAAATAAAAATAACAAAAAAATAAAACATAAGAAAAAAATTATATAAAACAAAATAATGGAAAGGAAAATTATAAAAAAATTTAAAAACAGGGATGTCCAATTTGAAATATTTTCATTTTTCCCAAATCAACCTCTATATTTTATTTCAGAATTTCGTTTTATCTTTTCATTATTTATTTTATATATTCTTTAAATTATATTTTACTTTTTTTCAATCGTTAATTAATTATTTAAAACCGGAACACCACGCAAATGAACTATGAGACATTTTTTATGAAACGTATTCAAATACTTAAATTAAATAAAATGTTGCCCATAACCCGCATCGTGGTGCACAGGAATGCCCCCCAGGTCGCTTAATTAATTAGAATATAAATAAGTAAAAATGGGTTGTACCTGATTAAGGGCAGGATGTTACAACCTCCCCTCGTTAGGACAACTCATCCACGAATTTCCCTTATGAGGGTTGTAGAACATCACAAAGAAGAGTTCTTGCCACTTAGCACGTACATCCTTCTCTCGCTTCCAGTTCTCATCCTGAAGGCGTCTATGTTGCCACAACACCTAGTCTAGTGGGACTGACATGCCTCCATGTACTTTCATGCTATGGTCGAAGATACGAATCAGATGCTCCCCAAATGATACATCATCATCGAGCTCGATGTCGTCAGGGGCAAAAGAATGAGATGGGTCTAGATGATATTGTCGAAGTTGAGATACATGGAAATCATTGCGCATGACATTGTACCCTTGAGGTAGTAGTAACATATAGGCTATCAGACCAACTCTCTCCTCTATCTCAAAGGGACTGACGTATCTCAGTGATAACTTCCCCTACCTCCGGATCCACCAATGATCCAATCTTAGAGAAACACGCAAAAATACTTGATGTCCCACCTCGAACTCCAGTGGTCTTTGTTGGCGATTGATATATGACTTTTTCCTGGACTAGGATGTATTCATAAGCTTCTGAATCAGCTGAAATTTCTTTGAAGTCTCCGGAATGATATGTGGACCAAACAGAGCTGCCTCATCTGATTCGAGCAAGCATAAAGGAAAATGACATGGTCTACCCTAGAGAGCATCGTACGGAGCAATTTAAATTTTCTCCGGGAAGATTTTATTATAGGTAAACTCAACAAAAGGTAAATGATTCTCCCAGGAACATCCAAAATCAAGGATACATGCCCATAATATATCCTCTAACACTCGTATTATTATCTTGGACTACCCATCGGTCTGATGCTGATATGTAGTAATCAAAATTACCTGTGAGCATAAAGCCTTTTCAAACCCTTTCCTGAACCATGAAGTGATGCAAGCATCCTTTTCTAGGACAATAGAACTAGGTACACCATGAAGTCGTTAAATTTCATGGATATGCAGCCTTCCCAAATCATCAATCGTAATGGTCTCTCAGATAGGTAAGAAGTGCACAACCATGTTCAGCCTATCAACAATCACTCATACTACATAACTTCATTGAAGAGATCATAGAAAGCCTATAACATAATCCATGGTGATTTAATTCTATTTCCATTCAGGTAAGGATAAAGGCTGTAGGATTCCAACTGGTTGCTAGTTCTCTGCCTTCACCTATTGGAAGGTGGAACATTGAGTGATGAAACCTAATATCTTCTTTTTCATACCAGGCCACCAATACTATCGACACATGTCTCTGTACATATTGGTCAGCCTAGGGTGAACTTCCCAAATGGTGGTGTGAGATTCCTTCATCAGCTCTTCCCACATACCTGATGGTACCCATACACGGCCGCTGTAAAGGACTATTTTACTAACATCAATAACCCAACCAGAACGTGGGTACCCTCCTGGAACAGTTTCCCTCAAAATGAGTACCTTGGGATTAGTCAGCTATTTCATGTTGACTTCCTCAATAAGAGAGTATGTCACTATAAGAGCTGTTAGAACATTTTTTCCAATCAACTCCAAAACCACTAGATACATCTCTAAAAACAAGGCCATCATCTACCACTCACTACTGGATACCTACATGGCATGTGTCTATGACATGCTTCTTAAAGCATCCACAAAATCATTACACATACCAGTGGAATAAGAAAGATCAAATTCTAATGACTTCAAGTATTCTAACTGAATTCATTTCCTTACGTTTAATTGTCATTTAGTGGAGATATATTTAATGATTTTATGATTTGTGTAAATAAAAAATATCTCACCCAAAAAATACTTTCTCTAACAGCATGTTGAATGATCCATAGCTTCCAACTCAAGGTCATGGGTAGAATAGTTCTTCTAGTGAGGTCTCAGCAGGCAGTATCCAAAAGCCACGACTCGATCACCCTACATCAAAACTGCACCCAGTCCGATTCCTTAAGAATCAAAATAAATTGTATAACTATTAACAGGTTCAGGAAGAATAATTATTGGGGAAGAGGCCAGTCTTCCTTTTAATTTCGAAAAGGACATTTCACTAGTTTCGGACCAGATGAATTGCACATCTTTCATAATCAGGGCCGTAAGAGGAACTGATAAGTGAGAGAAATCCTGGATGAATCGCCATTAATATCCAGCATGCCCTAAGAAACTGCATATGTCAAAGACACTTTTGGGCTACTCCCATTAAACCATGACACTCACTATTTCTGGGTCAACAGATACCCCTACTTCAGATATAATATGATTCAAGAAGTGTACCTTATCAATCCAAAAGTGGAATTTTATGAGCTTATCGTATAGATTATGAACTCTCATTTTACTCAGCAGTATCTCAAGATGAGTTGTCTATTCATGTATAGAACATGAATTCACTAAGATGTTATCCATGAAGACTACCTCCAGTGACTCCTAATACGGATGAAAATATCAGTTCATCCGAGCCATAAAGACAATCGGTACATTCATGAGGCCGAATGGCATAACCAGATAATTGTACAAGCCATACCTGCATCAGAATGTTGTATGTGGTATGTAATATTTCCACACATGCACCTAGGGATATCCCGACCTCATATCAATCTTGGAAAAAACAGTTGCTCCCCAATGCTGGTCAAATGTATCATCATACGAGGCAATGGATATCGCTTCTTTACCGTGAGATGGTTGAATTGACGATAAACCACACATAACGTTAGGGTATCATCTGCCTTCTTAGAAAATAGGACAGGTGAACCCCACAGGGGTATACTAGGTCTGATGAAACCCTTATCCAAGATGCCTCCAAGATGCTTTTTGAGTTATTGTAGCTCTATTGGTGCCATCCTATATGGAGGAACAGACAATGGTGCCACACCTGGAACATGGTCGATATTGAAATCCACATGTCTCATAAGAATTAAGCCAGAGAAATCATCAAGGAAGACGTCCACGAAATGATCCACCACTAGAAGGAAATAAACATGTTGTGTTCCCTGATCACTCATGAAGAGAGTTTCCAACTGAGCGGTCAGTCTACCCAGCCCTGCATATTTAGGCTTAGCTGAGTCGGCCTGCAGATCACATTCTCCTTTGAGAAGATATGTGTCACCCTCAGGTGGTGTGAAGGACACTCAATGATGATAGCAATCCATTTGTACACGATAAAGGGAATTTCTGTTCATACCAAGGATGACTTCAATTCCAGACACATCGAGGATATAGAAATTTCAAACAAAATCGTACAAGCCTATATCAAGGGGGAACTCTTCACACTAGTGTATACCCTCTTTCCTAACCCCAATAGGAGTGTCGAGAGACATGACACCGCACTGATTCTCAATTGGAAAACCACGACTCTCAACAACAGTAATAGATATAAAGGAGTTTGATGAACCAGTATCAAAAAGAGGTGAAACTAATGTAGGGGATACTAGGATAGTACCTCTCACTGTAGATGGTCTAGGACTCTATTCCTCTGGTGCTGATTGCACTACGTACATCGGACCTGAGCCACGAAACTGATACACTGCATGGTTGGTTTGAGCAGGTCCACAATGCTGACACTAGCAGTCTAGAACTTGATTTCCTTTACCACAACCTCCACCATTACCTCTGCTTGATCGACCTATGGAAAAATAACTTCCATCCACTTTGGAGTCACATATCTTATACCTAAAGGAGGTGCAGGTGTAGATCCTCTACCACTAGAAGCTGAAGATAAGGAATGACAAAAATGTTAATGGTGACCCATCCTTCCTCAAGATCGGCACTCCTTTAGATCCCTCGTGCACTACGAATTCTTCTGACCATCCCTACCGGACTGATAAGAAGTGGCAGAGCTATCCAGACGTGCTGTTTGACTAGGATTTTTCCCATGTACACTTTCAAAATAGCGTTTCTTACAGCCAGAAGAGCCATCACCCTGTCTCGGAACTGAACTACCCTTGCTCACTAGTTCTTCTTCCTGGACATTTCGAACTTAGATTAGATAATGGTTCATGATCTCTGTAACAGTGGTAAAATGGATGATGATCACCTGTGAGCAAATAGTATACTCATTTTCATCCTCAAAACTCCTCGTAGTAGTTTGAAAATCTTCAGTCAGAGATGGTAAAAAATTCTGAAGTTCATTGAAATGAGGTTAATACACTAGTACAGTCACAAATCCCTGGTGGAGATGTAGGAACTCCCGTGAACGATCATCTCATAGAGTCTATGGAAAAAAATTGATTTTAGAAAGCTGCTTGGAAATCATTGTAAGACATTCCACTAGTCTTCTCAGCCTGAGAAACAACATCACACCAGCGTTAAGTGAAGTCTTGGAGTAGGTAGATTGTATGTTTGACCCTTCTCTTTGGAAGTGTCTCAATGTGGTCAAAGATAGACCTTATAGCTTCTATCCACAACTCTGCAGCATGAGGGACGCCACTCCCTAATAAAGTGGGAGGGTGCCTCTGTAGAAAGTCTCCTGTAAGGTCTACCATAAATGGGGCAGGTCTAGGAATATTTTGAAAGGACTGCAAAAACCTAAAAAGAATATCCCTAAACTAAGTGACAGAGTCCCTTGGAATATTGAAAAAAGTTTGTGCCACTGGAGGCTCTACGAGAGGAACCACCAGAGGTTTAGGACCCACTATCTCTGAAATGCACTCATTACCACTATCCTGAGGCACAACACGAAGATGTTGCGGAAATATTTGTCTTCAACAGCTAACACACATCTTATTAATGGAATAAAGAAGGGGAGAAAACAAGTAAGGAACAAAAATGTTTAGGTACATAGCCTACCTCTAAGCACTAAATAATTGACATCCCGCCTCAAAGTCTTGGTTTTACGATGGAAGAGACAACAAAAAAGGATTACTAAAAAAGTTCTAATGTCCGCTCCTCGATTAGGTTAGGCTAATATCTAATAGGCTATCACAACATCATATTCAAAAAACTATCATTTCAAAATTTCACCACTATGTACAACATCACTCACATGGAAATAGAAAAACTCATACTAAATGTAGATATGGAATGGAAATATGCATGGTATTTAAATCCTATATAGCCTATTATGATGCAAGGAAGGTATTTCCCATGTATCATCGGACTACAATGGTAATCCCATTATCTCAACAATACCTACCCAATAACAACACAATACAAGTGATTCACTCAATGGTGTAATCTTATCAACATTTACTGGAATAATCAATAATTGTAATCCCAACCCATGAATTTGGGTTTCCCCTGCACATGGGTTAGCTACCTCCCTGCACATGGTACCTTCCAAATCCCTATATCCTAGTCTCCTGTCTTACCCAAATAATAAGACAAAAGGAAAAAAATCACCTTTTATACCACTTTGTAATGCCCCGACCTGGCTCACCTCTAAGATGGTGGACGGACCGTTGTTCACATAACCTTAATCGCTTCTCCCTGAATGCCTAAGGCTGCTGACTAGCAGTGAGGGTTCTATTTGTGTCCATGGGGGTGACTATTCCCTCATAGGTAATAGATAATATCATAGCAGAAGTAAATAAAAACAAATTGGAATTAGTGGAAGCATGTAAATAAACAAACTACAGTAGAAGAAATGTAAATTATTCAATATAATAATAATAACAAAATGCGGAATCTCATGGAAAGATGACATTCCATGATGTAATTATAAACTAAATGTACGGAAAACAGAACTCAAACACATAGTCCACTTAAAGAAATGACACAAGAAGCAACTACATCGCGAGCAAGGCCTGGTCTTCTGCCCCAGTCTCCATCCTAGGCAATAATGAACAATCATGCATCAGAAGCAGCACACTTCCCTTTGTCAATATCTGCATGCATCTAATCTACTATTGTGTCAATGATGCCCGAGCTGGGTGGGATATAAAATCCCAGTAGTCTGGTACCCACGATGAATAAACGTTTCAATTTCGTGCAAAAATAAAAATCCAGTGTGCCATTACATAACCATTTTAAATAAATTAATTACAGTGTAATGAAATAAATAAGACTTCCCAGTTACCAAACAACACCCATTCCGGGTCACCTACTTCAGCCTAAGATGGTAGTCTGAAAGGGTCTCAGTCATCAAAAATGAACGAACATGCATATATATATACATATATATATATATATATAAACCCAGAAAGCATGATAAAACCAGGAAAAAGATTACCCCAAACATGTGCTTTAACATGGGGTTCATGTCCTGTGTCAACCAGACACACTTCCACATATCATGGAAATAACTCAATTCTCAAAAGTCTCAATTAGCAATAACATAAACCTTAAGGGCATCATTATTTAAAGATCAAGTTGAGATTTGGAGTCTGATCCCATCTCGTTGGTATCGCTATAGAACATCCTTCAATTTATCCCATGCAACTAAGCCCAACCAAGGCCATCTATAGAAAGACCAAGTATCACATGAGGCACGGCTATACTATGAGTCTGTACCGATCTCAAAAAAAGGGGTCGAGTGTCATCAAAGGCTAGCTTAGCAAAATTTCTAATGGATCTGTCCCGATGGTCCCTTTTGGAACTTGTATCACTCAAAAGTATTAGAATGTTGTGGGAAGTCTCAGTCTGGAAAATCCATTGACACCCCCCCCCCCGGAAAATCGAGGCAACCCGTCAGGAATAGAGGATCTAAGTGTGGTACTTATTTTGAGACCCTCTCCCATTCCCCACCCTGATGATTATTAATGTTTTCACAGCATCATATATGACATAATCCGCATATAAGGTTGCATCATGAAAACAAACTAGATACACCCACTTCACAAGGCATATATCTAACAGTGTATCATAAAACTTGAGGGAAATATATATATCATTTCAAACTCAGTGGATAATGCACATTTTAATGATAAGAAGTTCAAAGTAACAACTTACATGACAATAGACATATCATATCAATCTCAGCAGACAATGAACATATAAATAATAATCAGTTCATCATAAAATCTTCCAATAATCCAACAATTCATGTTCATGGTCAAAGAAACTATTTATTAAATTTAATTTCAATAAAAATGGTATTCAAAACACATGAAATTAATTAAACAAATAAAAACAGCTAACAGAACATTAACCCAACATTTTTGGCACTCCCCAAGATTTGTCTTACTTTTTTTCATCAATTCAAACAAATATTTATTTAATTATAAAATAATAAAAAGGGGATAAGAAATACATACAATTAATTAAATATAAGCCCGACTGACAGAAAAAGATACATCGACCTCGTCGGCACAACCAAAGGGGTTTCCAAACTTGTTTCAACCAGTCAAAAAAATTAATTTAAGATGAATAAAGTTTCAACAATTAGGGAAACTGATAGAGTAATTAAATTGGGGAATATTGCACAAAGCCTATATGAACCGACAAACGACACAACGACTTGTTTTTATAAATCATAATGAAATAGAGGGGAAGTGAGTATGAACCATAACTTTTAGTTATATATGACTCTTTGATCCGTGGTGGGCTTTGATATGAACTAAAACAGATGAAAATGAATGATTTTTTTAAAACACCAAAATAGGGTAAAAATATTCCACGACAAACTGTACACAGATTACTCAACCAAAATGCACGATTCCAAATGTGCAAGGTTGGCCTTTCCCTAAGGTTTACTATGTACCTAACTGTGAAGGAATCAGACATCGGACGGTGGTGTAACAACCTTAATAAGGGGTTATTGGTTGGTGTGACGTTATTGACGGGTGTGATGTGATGAGTGGGATGGGGAGAGGGGAGATGAAGAAATGACAATAGAAAAGAAAGAAAAAGAAAGGAAAAGATAAATAAGAGAAAAATAAAACATAAGGAAAAAAGGAAATAAAAAAATATAAAATAGAACAATGTAATGGAAATGAAAATAAAAAATAATAATTAAAAATGGGAATCCCACATTTCAATTATTTTCATTTTTTCCGTAACCACCTCTTTATTTAATTTCAGAATTTCATTTTATCATTTATTTATTTATTTTAAATTTTATTTAAATCACTTATTAATATTTTATAATAATTTATTAATTATTTAAAACCCGATCATCGTGCCAAAGCGTGACGTGACATTTTTCATGAAACATCTCCAAATATTTAAATTAAATAAAAAGCTACGCAGGACTCGCAGCAAGGTGTGCAGGCATGCACCCCGGTTTCCTTAATTAATTAGACTGAAAATAAGTAAAAATGGTCCTTACTTGATTAAATCCAAGATGTTACACCACTGTATCCTCTTTTTTCAGTATTTGTAAAACCTCAATTTTACCCCTATTTTCAAGATTGGGAAAACCTCCCATGTACCCTTCGAGCTGATAGAAATTTAATCATCTCACAAATCATTGGGGGGATATATAACTCAAGTACTAAACATCAGTTAAGGGAAATCATACATATGTTAGATATAGTATTTTAAAATCTACATCATATAAATTCAAAAAAAAAATATTTTAAATACATTTCATCATATCCTATCCCATGGAAATAAAATGGGTTTCATAGTTATTTAACAGTTTCATATTAGTATAACCCTTGAAAATTATTGTTTTTTATAAAAATGTAGTAAAAATTTCCATAAAACATTAAGACAAATAATATTAATTATACCATTGGATTATACACCAAATATAGAATAATATAAATCAAGAGATTATTCATTTTTGAATAGAAATTCCATTAAAATATCTTTAGAACATTCTTGAGGAAAATATATTTTCCACATTGAAATACCTAATTTAAAATTAAAAAAAAATTACAAATATTAAATTTTTAATAACCTTTGAAATGAATCCACTAGGCTTAAAAAATAATTTCCAATGAATTGGGGATTAATTATGGTGGTAATTTCTATACATGTCATATGAGTTTGAAAAATTAATTACTTTCGACCTTTTATAAATAAGATAAAAATTTCATCATTTAAAAATTATAGGAACATTATATTTGTATAGAAAATTAAAAATAATAAAATTGGAATAAGTTCTTTTAATTTTTACAATATCAATAAATCCTTGAAAACATTTTTATAAAATATGGTCATTTAAGAGAATGGGTTTGTGACAATGTAGAGAAATAATGTGCGATTTCCTTCAAAATAATCCTTCATGAACATGAGTATATAAAAAGAGTAAAATAAAGTAAAAATATACTATTTCAATAAATAAACATAATAGAATAAAAATTACATGTTTCTTAGGATAGAGATTTTAGTATTTTATCTTCACAAGCATAATAATAGACAATATAGATAAACAGTGGGATTGTATCATAAAAAAATTACAACCTCAGTAAATTTTGAACCATATGATCCATTAAAAGGAACCTTATAATTATATTAATATCCCTTAATTTAAATAATATTAATTTTAAAGTAAATTTATTGTAAGTATATGCACAAGAAAAATAAATAGGTGGTGAGTATGACATACACCCATAGAATTAAAAGTGGGAGGAAAGTCCTTTACCTTAAACCTCACATCATTCATATTATTTTTAAAATGGTTGAAATATATATATATATATGTGTATATATATATATATTATTAATACATTAAATAAAAATGAAATTATATATAATTAATTATATTATCTACTTATATAATTTGACCTCCAGTTTTAAAAAAATAACTATAAAATATGCGTTCAACATTATAACTATATTGTTTACCATTCATGTTTTGGCTTGGTGGTTTATCTTTTAAAATTTATTATGGTTGAATAAAATCTATAATATTAATTATGATATTAATATCATATAAATTCATCGTATAAATTTTTATATTGATCCATTAACATAAATATAGAAAATTGAATTGCACTGTTAATATAGATGGCATGTAGAATATATGAATGATTACTATTTCAAATTTTTGTATATTGGAATGAACGAATAGTAAATTAAAAATAAACTATAAGTAATAACTTTTTTTTACCATATATATAATATAAATCAATTTAAAACATAATTATAACCATCCGAGATAAAATAATATGTAAATTGTATCATATCACTTCATAGAGTTCGTAGTCCACACATATGTGTGAACGACCTTAACATATTAAAATGGATTGTAGGGTAATAAGATAAGCTGGATATTATTATTCAGTAATTATAATTATGGACTAAATATCATATATATTATTTATATTTTTCATTATATATATACGTCAGATGTGTCGATTAAAGAAAAATTACATCATTTTGTGAGGTTCTACTATTCTATACACATGATGGACGATTTCATTTCCCATTTGATAGAAGAGGAGGTGTATATTTTTTATTACATTAATATATAAAATAATAGTTTATGGAAGATACGAGTATTATTAATTAATCATTTTTGATGAATATTTTAATGTTGTTGAAGATGAAAAAATATGAAGACGTATTGTTAAGTGTAAGAACCCATATTTTCATTTCAGGTATGGATCTTGCTTTCGGTTTGTTTTTGAGGAAAAATATGAAAAAGAGATTTTCCATGTAAACACTGTATAACATCCTATATAAATAATGAATATCAATTTTTCATATTTATTAATATTTATGAATTTAAAAATAATTTTTCTTTAATGGGGATTCTATTTTAGATGGTATACCTAATACACAAAAATATGTTTATTTGAAATCTTCTGTTTCAAAAAATGTTGAGATATACTAAAAATAATAATACAATATTATAATTTTAAATGATATTTGAAGCATAACCATTATAATGGAGAGAATAAATAGAATTAACTTCAATTTGATTACACATGTTTATTAAATATTTTTATATTTACCCAATAAAAGATAATGGATTAAAATATGAATGAATCCATTTTGAAGCACAAATACTATAATATTCATTAAACTACCGATTTTACACCTTTTGATGGAGAACCATTTTTAAATCTATTTTTTTTACTTTTACATGTTTTATTTTAAAAAATATAATTCATTCATATACTGAGGACATCAAAATTTAATTTGGATAAAAATTTTGTATTTTTCTAATAATGTACATTTGTTAATAAATAGTGAAAAATACTGGAATTTATTTCAAAACTTCCTTTTAATATATATTTTTTATATTTTTATATTCTTATTATTATTTTTTTAATGTGTGATTGAATTCTATTTTAACCAGTTAATCCAATTATGGTCATAGAATGTAATTTCACATTGAAATTGGTAACAAAAAAGTGTCAATCTTTTGATAGATATTATTTCTAAAAAACAAACTTTTTGGTTTTGACATTGGAAATTAATTTTAAATTAAACATTGAAAGATATATGTTTTGAATTTGGTTAAATAGATATCATTTTTTAATTTGGAATATCAAATATTCTTTTGGAGAAATTTTTTAATTTTTTGGAAAATGTTAAATTTTTTATGAAGAGTGAAAAACACTATATAATAGTTACAAAATTGAATTTTTCATTTAAATGAAAATTTTCTACTACGGTGAATTTAATTTAAAAAAATATTGTATACACGGTTGTCATCTGTATGAAATATTTGGTTCAATAGGATGAAATTATGTTTTTAATAGTAACTTTTTATTTTTATTTACCTCGGTTAAATTTAAATAGGGTAATTCAAGTTAAAAATAATATTATAATAATATAAAATTTCTTTAACAGTTGTCCTAAAAATATTGGATGAGTAATATCCGAACATGAAAATACATGTAGGAGACTTTTTGCCATTGAATGTTAGTTGGATAAGATAATGACATTAATAACTTTTTTTATGTAAAATTAAAAATATCATAAACATGAATCTTTTTACTAAAAGAATAATTATTTGTGGTTATATAAGTGATCTCTTAGACTATAAATATTCTTTTGAAATATAAACATATTTCATACATCATCATATTTTATTTATAATTTTTAGACATTCAATTAATAAATTTAATTATGAGACAGTGGGGATAAAATAATTTATTTATTAATAAAGGATTCAAATAAATGATATTATAAATATTTAAATAAATTTATTTTAAACCTTTTTATGAAATCAACTATTTTTATATATTTTTATGGCTTGTTATATTTGAATTAATGATGGGTGTTTGAAATAATCAAGTTTGTTTGGATTTTTTAAAAAGTCATGAAATGAATAGTATTACAATTGACATAAAAGAGTTTTAAAATAAATTAATTATCTTTTTAAATGATAAAATATTCATAGAAATATAAAATTCATAAAAATTTCATATGTAATGTATAAAATGTCATTAATGATCCATTTTGGGTCTCTTGGAATTTTATAGTAAATATATTAACCATATAGTATGAATATATAACAGGACATGGTAAAAGCTATAGAAGTTGAAAAATGGTAAAATAAGAAATATAAGTATTAAAAAATATAAAAAACCAATAAAATACTTATTTTATGATTTTATTTAGTCTTATATGCACCTTATATTTGAATTAAATATGTTTTGGTCCTTTTGAAACCGAAAATAATTTTATAATAAAATAATATTTTTCAAAAATCCTAAAGAGAACCTCCTTTCCCTTATAAAAGGACATCACATCTATCCCATTAAACACACATCTCAAGTAGCTTTGATTGCACAAACAATAAAAAAAATAAGATCCAACGATACCATTATTCCCCTTATAATTTTTATATTTGGACGAAGGCACTTCAATGAAGCCTTTTGGTTCAAACCATATGGTGTTATCCGATTTAAAGGTAACACATTCCCTCGAGTTCTCTTCTTTTATTTTAATTATTCACTTCCTATACTCTTATTATTCATTGTTTACATAAGAACATCAGTACCCGCAATATAATATGTTGTTGTTATGAATCTTTTTCAAACTACACATACACCCACCTCCATCTAATGGACTCGAACATACTGTTCGTGTATACGATGAACTGTTGCCTCACGAAATGATGATTGTTCAATTTTCTCCTACCACCTGTCATGGTGGAAATTATGATTACAATTTATTTATATGTGATATATTTTATATTTATATTTTCTATATTATTCTGTATTTTTCATTTATAGCACACCTTTATTGTTATCATAATGGGTAAATATGATAATTTCATTTGAGGAAGTGCGGTCTACCGCCCCCTCAAAGTTATATGACTCGATCATACCATACATGGAACATATAAAAAATGGTGTTAATGAAAATATGTAATGTATATAAAATATCTTATTATAATTTAATTATGAAATACATATCTATCATTATAATTTAATTCCATTAAATATTAAAAAGAAATGAAAGTAGCATTCATGATTACATAAAGCTTACCGTCTCAATGAACGGTGAATTTCATTTCTAATTTCCAAATGATATGGAATATTATAAATAAATATATAATAGATATATAAGATATATAAATAATTAATATCATTCTATATATAAATGACCTTTGGCCACATGGAGAAATTGTAATTCTATCAAGTTCATTTTTTACTCAAATTCCGAACTTCGAAAAAATGTACATTATTAAATAAAATAATTAACTAATTTTTATTGCAATGTAATAAGTGATATAAAATAATTAATAAACCAGAAAAATGTTTTGATGAAATTGGAAATTAACATATGTTTATTATTCCGGAATAACAAGGAACATACAAGACAATTTGGACTCGAGGTAAGTGGTTTTCCTCTCACTATTTATTCTCGTGAGATTCATGATATATTTTCCACTATTTCCTTTTCTATTGTGTATGTAAATCCAATGATTTTATTATTTTCTAATATACATTAATTTATGTGTATTGTAATCTTCATTGTATGATCTTTATTTCATGGGGTGTTTGTTTTTATGCTACCAAATCGGTAAGGGAAGTTTTTAACCCAATTTCCATTCTTTGGGTTAATCTTCTAATTAATAATTATGTCATGCTATGATTATGTGTGGAATCAGTATTTATTTATTTATGTTTTAATTTATACTACTTTTTTTTTGGATATTCTTCTTATTCACATAATCTCCCAATTGATAATTTATATCTTCATTTATACAGTCTTTGTAAGTTAACTTTTCACCATTCTATTTTAGTTAATGACATCATTTATGTTAGGTATTTTAAATTTCTTTTCCCTTATATTAGGATATGGTATTATATATCCATATTATGCTACATTTTATGTCCATGTGATGAGATTCCCTTTCTCTCTTATCAACTCACTTTTGGAATTTTATAACGACACTGTCAGTCTGTCGAATTTCTATAAGAGAATTTCTTAACACAATTTCATTTATTTGGGTTAAACATATACATCCTGATTATGTCATGCTATGAATATGTGTGAATAATCTATGAATTTTTTACACCAAATATCCACCTATATTGGGAGTATTCTATGTTTTCACAAATAATTATGTCATTGTTTTTTCCTTAGTCTAAGGAAATGATCTTCGCAAGGGAATTTTTCTTAATTTACATTCCCTTGAGAACTACTTGTTATTATACACACATTAACTTTTATATGGTGTATATACTTCCCCTTTAAATATTATATCATGACTATACTTATAAACATGTTATTATACGCATTGATTAATTTTATTTCAGAATTATCTGTATTCATGCATCTCTTTTTTGGTTAGGAACACATTAACTAAAATATCGTTTTAATTGTCTTAATGATTTATTATTATAAATCATTCTCACAAACTTCCATGTTTTAAAATTTGTTTTATGTATTTTCTTATATGGTCATTAATTTTTTGAAATAGACATTTCATTCAAGATATTCAACGTGGTATGGGACACTATGATTTAAAAAATCATTATTAAATGTTTTAAATTGTTTTGAAAATGGTTTTATAGAGTATTTATTATGTCAATATATTTAAATGATATTTGGTGATTGTAATTTGGAAATATAATCTTTTGGTTATTCATGTATTATGTGTTATGAATATATTATTTTCATTGAACATTGTTTATGTATACGGGTGGTTCCATGATTAACCTATGGAGGGTGAGCCAGAAATAGCTCTCCAAAGCATTGGATAACATGGCAGAGGTAATTGTTAATGTTTCTCTTAAGAGATTTAGGGAATATAATATGATAGGAATTATAAACGCACCTCCCTTTGAAGCTGTGATAGCTACTATGTAAGTATGTTATGCACGCCACTTGTTAGATTTATGGTTAAGGATTTCAATTTTTTATTCCTAAATCTTATGATTTTGTGTGGTATGTTAATAATTGAAATAAAAGATTTCATTGAATTGTATATATTAATGGACTAATGTTTTCTTTCCTTTTTTTATAACCCTTAGTGATTATTTTTCTCATCACATGTTTTCGAAATTTTTATCAAAATATATAAGTAAGGTTTTCTGAATGTCGAATTGAAGTTGATTTTTATCAATAAAATAACGCATGCTTTATTTTAAGAGTTTTTATTTTATTAAAGAAATGTATACTAACTAGAAGTGTCTACTTTTTAATAATTAATATATAATGTAATAGTTATGACCTAACATTCTAAAACTCTAAACCTGAAACGATTCACAATGTAAATTCTTTATTTAACTCAAGATTATGTAATGTTTAAGTCTAGGTCCTTGTATTTGGTTTCAAAGATTAGTTTAGACAACTTTAGTGATTAGGAGTTTTTATTATACTCATGGTTAGTCCCTATGTATATTTTTTCAGTTTAATCCTTGTTTTATAATTATTTTAAATTGTGTAAATTCGGTTGAAAATGGAAGGAGGAGGACCTCAAATGACATTCTTATCTATTCCGGATGTCTTTCATACAATAATTTAGCAAATTCATGTTCGGAAGACCCCGAAACATTTTATAACATACAACTCACTTGCAAGAAATGTTTTGAGATTTCAAACACCTCCGCTATAACTCGGTACCATTATAGATCTTGGGTTTTATTTAATCAAATCATATTTTCTCAATATTCTCATATTTTTAAAAAAGTTTAATATTTTCAAGGAATTTTCAAATATTGTACCTTAAAACAAGATTTGGAAGCATATTATGATTTTGAAAAAGGTGCTGAAAAAGGAAACTCTTGCACAAACTATTTTTTTTCTTTTAAATTATTCTCTTTTTGCAAATACTTATGGTTTATTAAAAGGACCATTGATTAAATGTTTCATCTAAAAATTGGTTTGACTATTAAATAGAATGAAATATTTATCAGATGTTTGGAAATTATTTTTCATACTTGATTATTTTACAGAACTATTTTTTTGAACACCCATATGATCCATTTTGTACGATGTGTATTTGGATAATGGAAGAAGATGAATTTGAAAGATCTCTAAATCATTGTTATAATGCATGGACCATTTATCAAAGTGAAAAAGATGGTGTTGAAAATAGGTGGACACTATGATAAAGGTATCATGTTCGTTCTTTTAGAATATTTTATTTTATAGTGGTAAAAAAAGTTCAATATAAGTAAGACTTCATGAATTAAGATATTGAGGTCATTATGAGTTGGGATGAAATTGGGATGCATAAGACAACAATTGAGGATAAATCATGTTATTATTATTTTTGAAGAGTTTATCACATTTTTGGAATGTTATAAATTTAAATAGTTTTTGAAAAAGGACAACACACAGACTGTCTGACGACCCATCGCATCAAAAAAAGCTACAGGAATCAAACCCACAACCAATGTGTGATTGGTATTTATCACCTATCACTAGACTATATGAAGTCTCTGGTTGGTATGAATTATTCGTTTTAGTTAAATGATTTAATTGGTCAATAATAATTTGATTTTTTTTTTCTTATATTTTATAAAATGTATATCCTTAGTATAGGAAAATTATTTGAGGATTAAATAATAAAGGCTGTTTTGGAAGAAGTTTTCTCTTTTTGGAAACTATTTGCCTAAAAAAATAGAATACATTGATATTTCAATTGAGGAGTAAAGGAATAATTTAATTTTTTAAGAATATATATTTTTATTACAAACTTATGATGATTTGGTTTATTTATTTAAATGACTAACCTATCATAATGAGTATTTGATTTGGTTAATTACACTTAAGTACATAACATTAAGAGTATATTATATTATTTGGGGATAAATGTTACGATTTACTGTGGAATACTATGTGATCAAATCCTTCTGAATTTTGGGTTTCTGACTTAGTTTGGATTACATTAATGAATTTTATGGACATTTCTCTATTGAATTATCTTTTTTTGAGATTTGGGAATTGTTTATTCAATTTTGATGATTTAGAGTATTATTTATTTTTTATAAATTATTATCCTTTCTGAGGATTATCTGATCTTGTACTAACCATTTTGGTTTTGGTTATGTCTAAAGAGAGGGAAAATATATGGTTCATCTTTGGTGGATTATGTGATTATCTAGAATTTCATTCTAGTGCTTCAGGTGTGACCAAGTTATCTTGATTACTAATCATTTGGAGAAATGATGAGTTTTTGGTAGAAACTTACTAAAGGATGAAACACTACTTGAAAATTAAATATATTTCCTAATATCCTTAGTCAATATCATAAATAAATTTTCCAAATTTATGAAATTGAAAATAAAAAAATGATGTTCTTTTACATATCATAATGGGAAACCAATGATCGTGTAACCCATCAAAATATTGTGGTTTTCTTATTTTTATCATTATCCGTGTCATGTTTTCTATCACTTTCCATCAGAACTTGATAGTTTTTTTCTCTTCCACATTCATGATTTCATGGAATTTTATTATTGGTTATCTCGGGTGACCATTTTACTTTTCAGTCAATCTTTTAAAGTGATTGTTTTATTGACCATTTTATTGATGTGATGATTTTAATGAAAATTCTGTGCCAAATTTTAAAATTGCGAGGATGCATTTTCCAAAATGGGGAAGGATGTAACAACCCAGGTTAATAAAGAATATGAAATTTTCATATTTATTACTATTTTTGAATTAAATATTAATTTTACATCAAAGGGGATGATATGTTCGGTGGCGTACCTAATACGAAACAACGAGTTTCATTGAAATCTTACGTTTCACCCAACATTGAATTATACTAAAAAATTATAAATTAATATTTATATTTAAAACAGCAGTTAACACATAGCCTTTATGTTGGTGAAAATGAACACAACTATCTACAATAATATTACACATGTTTATAAAATATTTTTACATTTACCCAATAAAATATAGTGGCTTAAAATGTGAATGAATCCAATTTTAAGCATAAATATTATAATATTCATTAAAATATAGATTTACTGCCTTTTGATGGAGAACCCTTTTAAAATCTAGTTTTTGTCAATTTTACATGTTCTGTTTCAAAAAATAAAATTCTTCTTTAGACTCAGAACATCAAAATTTAATTTGGATGAAATTTTGGTATTTTTCTGATACTGATCATTTTTTAATGAATATTGAAAAATACGGCATTTTAATTCAAAACTACTTTTTAATCTAATTTATTATTATAGTAATATTTTCAATTATTGGTTTTAAAGTATAATTGTATTATATATTTACCATTTAATATATTTTTGGTCATTGGATGTAATTTCAAATTGAAATTGGATATAAAAAAATGTTAGCTTTTGAAAGATATTATTTCTTAAAAACACACTTTTTTGTATTGGGAGTAGAAATTATTTTTAAATTAATTAATGAAAAATATTTTTGTTGAATTTTTTAAAATATATATCATTTTTTAATTTTTTATATCAAAATTAACCTTGGTTGAATTTTTATTATTTTTTTGAAAACATTAAATTTTTTATGAATAGTGAAAAGTACTACATAGTAGTTAAAAACGAACCTTTACATATAAATTAAAAGTTACCACATTATTGAATTTAATTAATAAATTATTACATAAATGGTTGTAATCAGTATGAAAAGTGTGGTTCAATAGTTTGTTGATATTTTTTAATAGTAACTTTGGATTTTTATTTACCAAGTTTTAAGGTAAATAGGGTAATTCAAGGTAAAAATAATATTATAATAATATAAAATTACCATCACATTTGTCCTAACCTTATTGGATTAGTAATGGACGACCAAGATAATCCTTGGGGGAGACCTTTGGCCTTTGAAATCTAGGTGGGTATGATTATGAAATTAATAACTTTTTTTATTTAAAAATAAAAAATATCATAAACATGAATCATTTTACAAAAACAATTTTCATATGGAGTTATAAAAGTTATATCTTAGAATATAAATATTTTATGGAAATATAAAAATATTTCCTACATCATGGTATTTGATTTATAATTTTTAGACATTATATATATAAATTTAATTATGACATAGTGGTGATGTAGTAATTTCTTTATTAATAAAGGATTCAAATAAATGATATTATAAATATTAAAATAAATTAATTTTGAACCTTTTTCTTCCATCCAAGAATCTTATAGATTATTATGACTTGTTATATTTTTAGTAATGGTGGTTTTTTGAAATAATCATTTATTATTGTATTATTTAATTTAGACTAATATACACGTTATATTATAATTAAATATGTTTGGGACCTTTTGAAACCATATATTATTTTATAATAAATTAAAATTTTCAAACATTCCTAAAGAGCCCCTCCTCTCCCTTATAAAAGGACATCACCTCTAACCCATTAAACACACCTCTCAAGCCCATTTTATCATCCAAATTCGGCCCAAATAAGATTCAAATATCCCTCTATTCCATCTAGAATCTTTATGTTAGCCAGAAGACACTTCAAGGAAGCCTTTAGGTTCAAAACAAAGGGAGTTGCCTAATTTAAAGGTAAAATCTTCCATCAAATTCTCGTCTTTTATATTACTTCATCACTCCCTATAATCTTTTTATTATTTGATTACATTAAAAAATTAGTATCATAAATATACTAGGATTTTTTTTATGAGAAGTATTGAAACTACACGTTCACACTCTTTCATTTAATGGATGTAGATATACTATTTCTGTCTATGTCGAACAGCTGCCTCACGAAATAATGATTGTTCAATTATCATCTACAGCCTCTCATGGTGGCCATTATGATGGATCTGTATTTATATGTGATATATGTTATATTTATATGTTCTCAATGATCTTGTATTTTTCATTTATAGCACACATTTATGGTTTCCATAATTGATAAATACGATAATTTCATTTGATGAAGTTCAGACTACTTCCCCCTCAATGTGATATGAATCATTCATACCAAACATGGAACATTTAAATGATGGTGTTAATGAAATTCTATAAAATAAATAAAATACTATATTATATATGAATTGTAATATATATATGTATCGTTATGTTTACATTCCAATAAATATCAAAAAAATGAAAGTAGCATTCATGCGTACGTACAACTTATTGTCTCCATGAACGATGCATTTTTTTCTTATCTTAAATATGATATTGACTATTATAAATACATATATACAGGATATATATGATATATATTATATCTAAATAATTAATATCATTCTAGAGATAAAGGAATTTTGACCACATGGAAAAACTGTAATTATAAAAACTTCATTTTTAATTCAAATTCCAATAATCGACAAAATGTATGATATGAACTCAAATTATTAACTAATTGTTATTGAATGTTATTAAGTGATATAAAAGAAATAATTTTTTTAAAAATGTTATAAATCATGTATAAATAAAATTAAGGTTATTATTATGGAAGAACAAATAACATACTAGACATGTTGGACTCGAGGTAAGGGGTTTTCATCTCACTACTTATTCTCGTGAGATTCATGCTATATTTGCCACTATTTACTTCTTTATGGTGTATATAATTCCCATTATATAATTATTATATTTAATTGAAAAAAAATTATTTTCATTTACATTTTCATTGTATGATACTTCTTTCATGAGGTGTATGTTTCTTAAGTTACCAAATCGGTAAGGGAACTTTTTTACTCAATTCCCATTCGTTGTGTTAATCTTATAATTCATAATAATGTCATTCTATGATTATGTGTGGAATCACTGTTTATTTATTTATGTTGTAATTTACACTCCCCTTTGTGTTGATATACTATTAATACACATAATCTCACAATTGATAAATTCCAACGTCATTTATACGATCATTATAATGGAACTTTTCACCCTTCTCTTTTAGTTAAAGACTTCTTTTATGTTATTTCATTAAAATTACCATTTTATTATGTTGGGATATGTTCTTCTATATCCTTATTTATGTAAATTTTATGTCCATTTCACGAGAGACCCTTTTCACTCTCATCAGCTCATTTTTTTAGTTTTAATGTGATGTCGTTATACTATCAAATTTCTGTAAGATAACATCATAACCCAATTTCAATTCTTTGGGTTAAACTTCTACTTCTTGATAATGTCAAGCTATTAATATGTCATAATGAACTCTGATTGTTTTACACTTAATATCTACTTATATTGGGTTTATTTTTATCTGTCACATATAATTATGCAATTGATTTGTCCTTAATCTAAGGATATGATCTTTGCAAGGGGATTTGTCTCAATTTACATTCCATTGAGACTTATTTGTTTCTATACACCAATTCACATTTATATGGTGTATATACTTCCCTTTGACATATTATATCATGAATCATTTAATTCTCATTATAGTATATGCTTTGATTAATGTTATTACACACTTATTTGTATTCAAGTATCTCTCTTTTGGTTAGGAACTCTTTAACTAAAATATCGTTTTAAATATTTTAATGATTTATTCATCAAAATATTTCACATTAATTTCCATATTTGAAAAATGGTTTTAAGGATTTACATATATGGAAATGAATGTTTAAAATTTAAATTTCTTTCAAAATATTTAAAGTGGTATTGGATACATTGATATAAAAATATATTTATTAAATGTTTTAAATGGGTTTGAAAATGATTTGATAGAGCATTGATTATGACAATATCTTGAATTGATATATTGTTATTTAAATGTGGAAATTTAATATTTCTTTTATACTTGTTTTATGTGTTAATAATACGTCACTATTATCAAGTATTGTCTGCGTATATAGGTGGTTCAGTGAAAACCCTTGGGCAGGTGACCCTGAGATAGCCCTCCAATGCATTGGGTAAAGTGTGGGTGGTAAACATTAATGTTTCTCCTAAGAGATTTAGGGAATATATTGTGATGGGTATTCAAAATGTCACTCCCTATGTAGTTGTGATAGATATAACGTAAGTATGTTGAGGATTCCACAAGTTACCTTTATGATTTATGATTTCCATTTGTTATTCATAAATCTTATTGTTTTTTGGGGTAAGATAAATATTGAAATGTATGATTTCATTGGTTTTTTGTTTTCATGGAGTAATGGTTCCTTTCCTTGTTTTATAACCCTTTCTAAATTTCTTATGCTCATTCCCAGTTTTTGAAATGTTTTTTCATAGGATATAAGGAAGGGTAAAAGAATTGAAGTATTCCAGAAGATTTTTTTTCAATAAAATAAATCTAGTTTTCTATTAAGAGTGTTTATTTTTTGAAAAAAATGGATACTGAGTAGAAGTGTATACTTTGTAAAAATTGATATGTAATGTAATAGTTATGTCCTAATTCACTAAAACTCTAAACCTGAAAAGATACTCAATGTGAATTATTTATTTAACTCAATATTTTGTAATGGTTAAGGCTGGGTCATTATACACTATGTACTTATGATTACATGCTATATACCAGGTAGGTGCGTACAGCTATGTACTAGCCGTGTAAAGGCTGTGTACATGGCTGTGTGATGACCTGGAAGACCGATTATGTTAGTGTCTTGTTCAAGATACCACACAGTGTGTACATTTAGTGAACACACTATGTCGTTTTATTTTTAATGTACATATCATTGTGGGGTCACATATTATGCCCGTAAAATCCTTTTTCTTCCCATGGTTTGAACATGGAGATATTAAATAACTGACGATATTTGACCCCCTCCTGATTCATCATCTGAGACCTGATTGAGACTTCATCGGGTTCATTAGAATCCCATCGGTGGGTTATCCATTTCCCCAGATCCTCTCTATCTATTTATTCCTCTCTCATGGGTTATTAAAGGTTGTATTTTTTTACCTTTTTAATATCTACTCCATTTTAGGTCGATTCACTAGCCGATGATCATATATATCGATTGTGAAACATCGAGGTAGGTGGGTTGTGCCTTTCGTTCTTCATATAGAGATTATATGTTCTAAAATTTATGCAGTCGCATGGTTGGGGTATTTCTTGATCAGGAATTTAACCATGTTATTACCTTCTATGGTATTATTGATTATAAATTGGTTATTTCTTAGGTGTAAGTTTGAAAAACTTCTTTATAGAACACCCAATGGGTGTGTTTCCCTTGGTTGACTATTTAAGACCGTTTGCTCTAGAATGTCTATTAGGAGTACATTATTTTCCCTGACTTGGATTATTAGGATGGCGTTCCAAGATTATATGAAATTCATGTGTTATGATTTTTGAAATTTTAGACATGTAGTAGATATAGATCACATGTGCTGCTTTGATATGATATGCGCGATGTATTTTCAATTGAACGTGAGAGCCATGGGCCCTCAAAAATGTTGGGGTTTCCATGTTTATTTACATACGACTGTGAGAGACTTTGTGTAGATAATTTCCAAGGGGTAAGGACCATGAGAGCTACCCAAGTGGTTGTTTATGATGGTTATGTTAATCTAGGGGTATTGACTGTGAGAGCTACCCAGTTGGCTTTCCATGACATGATTTATTAAAATGGAGTTCATAGATTATATGTAATAAGATGTGCTTAGGAGTAGGTAACCCGTGTACATAGAAATGCCATGTCACCCAGAATATTTTAATTTTTATATTTTATTAATTTTTACACTTGACTTGATTTTACCATCGGTTGACACAAATGTATTGCACTATGATCATTGATATCATTGTGGTTATATTTTGTCACTACCCAATGAGATGAGGGTATTCCATCCCATGCATCATATTAGCACTATTTAGAAATGACATGCCATTTTGGGAGGATTAATGACTACATTGTGTTGTGATATATGTTGTCATATATATGCATAATATTCTGATAAACTCTAGGATATAATAACATCTATTTTTATCGTATATTAGTATATTTAATGTTTCATTGGATGGATGATAATATTTGGTCCCTGAGGTGTTATGGTCCCTCTTCTATCAGAATTTGGTGGATCATTTTGATCTTTAATTGAAGTCTGTCATGTTATGATATGAATAAGGATGGAAATATTTTATTAGCGATTGTATGAGCGCTCAACGATTGGAATGTGGTATGAATTGGCCAAAATGTTATGTTTTAAGGGTCCCAGAGATGATTTGGAGGCTTACAGTCCTAAAACCCAAAAAGCACAATGAGTTGTATTATGAACACACGCAACGTGTTCTCCTATTCTAAAAAACGATATTTCCTAAGTTTATTCCATGTACCATCTGTACAATCCATGTTGTTGATGAAAGTGTAACTAATTGTGTGAGCAGGCACACGTGGTTGATACGTGTTTGGTGGTAGATGCCAAGTACTAAGAGTTCTTATCATGCTATAAAAGGAAATGTATCTGACTGTGAGACTAATGACATGGGTGGATGAAACATAGGTTGTAGACATTATGTCTATCTTATACATTCCATGTTGTGATTTACTGTGTACCAGGTCGTGTAACTAATGACACATGTTGATTATATTATCAGAACACATTGTGTCTAGGGTGAACTCACATTGTATTTTTAAACCAGGAGAGATTTGTTCAGTTCTAGTAGTGTATGAAATTTGGGCAGGAGTGAATAGTCAAGTACCGATCGAGTCTCAGGAGGAACACACAAGATGTTTGGGTGTTACATGAGCAGGTTGACAGGGGTACATGAACAAGTTAAAAACTCATGGGAACATATCGTGTAGTGGTTCTACACACTGTGTAATACTATTTTATAAAAAATGATTGATTTATTCTCTTGTTCCTTTATTGAACATCCATGTTTCAGTCCTTGATAATCATGAATGGCGTTGTGCGCTTGACCATAGAGATTCATGCCACCATGAGGTCCTCTACTAGTATCCCATCTACATGGCAATGATCAGACATAAGAAATGGTAGCTCAGGGACTACTAGTTGATCCTCCCATTGTTCCCATAATCTCACCTGCTTTTATACCAGATGTAGGTGATGTTGTACAATACCGTGAAAGCATTATAAGGATGACACATACTTTTTAGGGAGTACCACATTATACCTCGACTATGGAAGAGTTGACATGGGTGTTCCATTAGTAGCATCCTCACACATTTTTAATGTATTGAGGACCACATGCTGCAGAGTAATGGTTATAGGCCATGTATTTTTTCTAAGAGAATCTATAGACGCCTCCGGAGAGGAAGGTGATGCTCACGACATACATTCTATATGATTCCTCCAAAATATTTTGGGATGTTATCTCAATGGAGAGACATCATAATGATATAGATATGTAATCATTTCAAAGGAACTTCTATGATTACTTATTCCCTAAGACATTGAGGGCTGACCATGCCCAAGAGCTCTTCTATTTGGATTGGGGAACTTTTGATGTGTTGTATTATTCTTCTAATTTTACGGAGCTTCATAATTTTACACCAATTTTGGGAGGTGATGAGTTTTGTTTGGATAGATTATTTGAGGATGGTCTCAGGTACAAAATCCATTAAAGTTGAATGTTTTCATGATGAATTCAGTGACTATTATAGTAAATAAGGTGCTGATTACCAAGCGCAATTTGAGGTACTTAGGAGTTGCAAGCTATGGCAGTTCAGAATTAATTTTTGGTACTCTTTAGACCGATAGATGGAAGTGCCAAATGGATTTTTCCTGGGATGTTTATTCAGGTATCCAAATGAAGTTCTACCACTATGGAATAGTGGGAACATGATACCACATTCCCCAAGAGTTCCATTAGAGTTCGAATCATGCAGAAATAAGGGATATATTCAATGTTGTTTCATGTTTTATCACCTGTAGCTTGTGACATGGGATCTTTTATGACTCCATGTTCATGAGAAAAACCACTAGTTTCTCCTCAGACAGGGGACAACAGTTTTATAAGTCGTTTTTGTAGAGGAGGTGGTTGGGGCCATGGTATCCAAGTAGAAGGTATTCAACGATAGTAGGACGGGCCAGCTCAGGGTAGTCAAGTAGAGTCACAAGTCCGCAGTTTAGGTCAGACTTTTACAATGGAATATACCCAACATGATAATGATCACATACCCTCTTTATTATAGAGTTATGATTCTAGTTGACTATGATTTAGATCATGATCTTCTTGATATTTGATATTCCCATAGATTTATATTTGATGTTGTTGTGGAGAGCCTTGGGATCTTCATATTTACTTCGAATGATGTTATTATGCAAGAATATCTTTTGGGGTTACTATTTCGTGTGTACATTAGTTTATGGAGTACCCTCTTGCGGGTGATGAGAGTCACATCTTGTGGTACCTCTATGTCATAGAGATGACAGGAATATATTCCATTCTTGGAATGGACCTGTTTGTCTAATTTCATGCCTTTTTTGACTTTTATCGTTGTAGGGTGACAGTCACATCACTTGAGGGTGGGTGTTTTCTACATGAGGGAAAATGGGATCTATAGGAGAGAAGATCTAGAACCGAGGATCTTGGGTTGAGAGTAATTATATCCCATACTTCTCATTTATATCAAGATGGACCGGGGACTTCACATATTGATTTTCCCCGGTGGTGGATAATTTAGGGGATGCCTTTCTAGACTAATTTTTAGTATTACCTTCAGAGAGAGAGTTATATTTCTCTATTTAGATTATTCCATGAGAGGAATCAGTGTCCGTTACACTTAATAGGATGGCTACACCATAGTTATAGGAGCCCAAGAAGCAGTTGTAGGAGTTGTAGGAAAAGGGTTTCATCTGACTCAGTACTTCTCCTTAGTGTTCACCTTTTTTTGTGTGAAGAAGGTGGATGATATCCACAGTATTTTTATCAAATATTAGATGCTACACCATTTTTTGGTCATGAACCGATATCCCTTTACCTGGATTGGTGATATCTTGGATCAATATTAAGGATATAAAGTGTTCTCAAAGATTTACATGAGATCTGGTTATCATCAGTTACACATTAAACCATCAAATATACATATTCCATCATTTCGGTGTAGCTATGATCTATACGAGAATTTTTTTATGTTGTTTGGTCTCATGAATGGGCCTGTAGTTTTCATAGCATTGATGAACTGAGTGTTCGATCATTACATGGATTATTTTGTGGTATTATTCATGGATGATATATTCTCATAGATGACATGACTATGAAATCCATATTAAAATCATTCCCAGAACACTAAAGGAGAATCTATTATATAATATTCCCTAAAAATTAATATATTGGATGGTTCATATACATGTCGTGGGTCATGTCATATCGGATACATGAGTATCAGTAGACCAATATAATGTGAGAATGGTAGTTTCATAAGACCAGCCTTAGAACGTCTTTGAGGTACAATGATTTCTAGGGTTTTATAGTAACTACATCATCTTTATTCAGGAATTTTCACACTTAGTAGAACCATAGATGGGCTTGACTAAGAAGGGTGAAAAGTAATTTTGGACAGATTCATATGATTTAACATTTCACGAGATGAATGAGAGACTAAATTGAGCACTCAATATGATTTTTTCAAAGCTAGAAAAGAGTTACACCATTTACTTTGATTCATCATGTATTAAGCTATGATTAGTTCTTATACAGGTAATAGGAGTCGTTGTGTATGGGTCTTAGTAGTTGATGACACGTGAGAGAAATTACACAATGCACGATCTTGAGATGGATACAGGTTTACATGATTTTTGAGTTTGGAGACTTTATCTTTTGGTATATAAATATTTGGTATACATTTACCACAAAATACTGAATTATATATTTACTCATTGAGATATAAATATAAGACAATGGATGTGGGTTGAGTACCTTCAGACTTTTGAATTTTATCTTTCGTACAAACCTGGGAATGGAAATTTAGTGGCTGGTGCATTGAGTAGGAGGACTTAGATACACATAGTTCAAGAAGAGAGTAGTGAGTTACAAATTATGGATATATTTTCTGACATTAATTTGAAGGTTCTTGATAAATAGGGGATGATGTTTATATCATCTATATATATTACTTATACTATACTAGATCGAGTGAGAATGAGGCAGCTATCTGATTCTGATGTCCTAGTCCTATGGGAGAGTGTGTTAGGATACGACCCTACTCCTGGGTGCATAGTAGGTGATGATGAGGTTTTTCATGTTCATGGGAATGTATAGGTGTAAACATACATCAGTGAGGTGTTGATGCGATATTTTCATTCCTCAGTTTGGGGAGTTCATATTGTTGTCACCATGATGTATTGAGATCTACATAATTAGTACTAGTTTCCAGGAACGAATAGGTATATAAATGGGTTTGTTAGGAGTTGTTACACTTATCAGTAGGTTATAGAAGATCATCAACTACCAAAAGATATTTTAAAAATGATTCACATTCCCGAGTGCAAGTGGAATGATGTCGTGATGAATTTCATGACGGGGTTTCCATGGTCGGCCATAGGAAAAACATTTTATGAGTTTTTGATGATAGACTCATGAAAGATGTACATTTTCTAAAGATCAAGGAAACCTTCATTGTTTATGAGATTGGAAATTTGTAAATATGATAGATTCTACATTTTCAAGGGTTTCCACACTCTATTGTATCAGATAGAGTCACCTGGTTTACTTCTCATGAATCACATAGAATACATTGGGATTTTGTTACACATGTACGTCTATTTAAAACATACCATCCCTAGATAGATGGAGAGCCTGAGAACACAATTCATGTTTGGGAAGACATGCTCGACCATGCATCCTAGATTTCAGGGGCACCTGGGAGAGAAACAAAACCCTAGTGTAGTTTTCCTATAATAATTGTTTTCTAAAAATGATTCAAATATGAACATTATGAGTCTTTGTACGGTAGGACATGCCGATCACCCCTATGTTTGATGGAGGTAGAAGAGGTAGCTAAGATGGGATCTCGTCATGTCCAGGAGACCACTGAGTAGTTAGATTTGATTCGGAAGAAGATGGTTGCTATACTATCTCGCTAGAAATCTTATGTTGATCAATGGAGAAAACCTCCAATGTTTGAGGTTCAAGATCAGGTTTTCATATGTGCCACACCGAGGTTGGTACATAAGAGGATTATGAGACAAGACATGCATTCACCAAGATACGTCGGTTCTATAGAGGTTTAGGAGGGATTCAGGTAGGTTTCCTATCAGATGATGTTACCTTATAGGTATCAAGATATACATGATGTCTTTCATGTTTATTAGCCAAAAAGTACTTTTATGATACATCTATGGTTCTCCAACACAAGGAGGTTCAGTTGGAGGTGGACACATCCTTCAAGGAACACCCAATATAGATTTTGGATCGATACATGATGGTTCTACATTTCTGTTCTATTCCTCTGGTATAGGTGATATGGTAGTACATGTGAGTAAAGGACGAGGCTTGGGAGAGGGTGGTTGATGTATGATAACAGTGGCCAGATTTGTTTGAAGCTTCTTCTTCACCAACCCTAGAATGTGAATTCAAGGATGAATTTCATTAATGGGGGAAGTTTGTATGAACCTGAATCTTCTTTTTTGGTATGGATATTGATTTCATGTTGATTTGTGGAAGAAGAAAGAAATGGGAATTTTCTATGTACACATCATATACTTATGAGTACATGTCATGTACCCAGTTTCGGCGTACAACCGTGTATTGGTCGTGTAACAACTGAGTACATGGCCATGTGATGACCTAGAAGACCTCTTAAATTGGTGGATGGTTAAGGCTACTACATAACATGTATATTTAATGAACACACCATGTAGTTTTATTTTTTAACAAATATATAAGATATGGTCCACATCTTATTCTCATTAATATATACTTCTTCCTTTGGTTCAAATAGGTGAGCGATGAAACAACCAACGAAATCTAAACCCCTCCCGATTCTCTGTCTGATCCCCGATTGAGTCATCGTCCAGTGCATTGTAATACCAGCGATGAGTTCTCAATTCCAATAGAACATTTCTTACTAATTATTCTTCTCTCATGGTTTATTCTACATTGAATTTTTTTCAACATTTTATAGATCCACACCATTTTAGGGCGATTCAAGGACATACATTCAAGTATACGGATCAGGAGATATCAATGTAGATTATTTGTGTCTTTCATTTTTCATATTTGTATTATATATTCTAAAAGTTATGAATACCCATTATTGGGGTATTACAGGATTTGAAATTTAACCTTGTTACTACCTTATGTGTTTTTATTGATTATTAAGGGGTTGTTTCTTATGCATAAGGGTGGATACCTTGTTTATGGGACACCCCATGGGAGTGTTTCCCCTGTTTGAATATTTATGACCATTTGGTAAGGAATTATTGTTTTGAGTACCTTGTATTCCATGCCATTGTTGATTAAGATGGATTTGATTGAATATTTAAAATTCTTGTGGTATGCTTTGTGAATTTTTATCCATATAGTATTTATAAATTACATGTAATACTTTGATATGATATGAAAACCATTTTTCCAATGGACTATGAGAGCCTTGGACTAGGAAAATAGTTGGGGTGTCCATGATTATTTAGATAGGAACAAGAGATCCATGGTGTACATATTAACCCATGGGTATAGACCATGGGAGCTAACTAGGTGGTTGTTTATTATTTGTTATGATATATTAACCTAGGGATAATGACCATGATAGAATCCAGAATGGTCGTTTAGGATTTGTTTTTTTCTATGATGTCCTAGGGTTATTGACCATGAGATATTCCTAGGATTTCATTTTTAAATGATAAATGCTATGTAAAACCAAATGTGTTTTCACCATGAGTGATTCTTAGAGGGTCATTGTTTAATGAGTTGGTTTTGTGTTAAAATAAATGGATGGACTATGATTTGTTTCCTAGAGGATTGTTATTAATGATTTAATGATTCTGAAGTGTTTTCCATGAAAAAGCACAAGATTGGACATAGTATTACATGACTTCTTAGATGGTATTATTAGACATATATTTTGTTACTAATACATTTGGGGATATATTGATTTGTATAGATCCTGCGATTCCATGTATTTAAGGATGAAATAAATGTATATTAAAGTAATTGTGAACTGTATGACTGTTTACTTTTGATTACTTCTTTTTTTATTGCTTCATTTATACATTACACCTGCTATATATATTCACTAATAGTTAGGAATAGCTCTTTTGGTGGTTGCCTTCTGGGATTCGTCTCACATCATATTTGGGTCACGTTTTGGACCCAAATAGAGTATATGGTTGCAATTATTGATAAGGGAAGGTGAAATTATTCATCAGGTAAATTATTTTTTTGGAGCGGGAAAGCACAAGACAATGTAGAGGATTGCGATGATGTTGGGGTAAAATTGTTTTTCTATACATTTGTTCTATATTGTATTTTCTAGTATTGTGACTTTTTTAGAAGCTTTCATACACACATGTTTCATGTATCATTTATATATATGCTCCAGTTGTTTTATTACTATAATTCTTCTATTGTTTACTTATGTTGTATGGTAATACTGCTTCCGCTGTTGTTCACTATTTTTTTATGTGTATACTCTGCCAATGAGGGCATAGTTTCCCCATTACCACTCCTTGGACCTCCCTACATGTCATAAGCCTCTAGAATTATGGGAAATGCACTTGAGGTTATGTAACCAAACAGGTTCAGGGATCCTTTGGGCTATACCCAGATCTGGGACATTACATTAAGAACAATACAACATCTTCATAGAACCAATTTATGTATATATATAAATCCTTCCTAGGATGATTTTTTAAACAATCTAGGGACACTAAATCATAGGTTTGGATATAAATAAGGTATTTTAGTAGGGATTGGATCAAACAAGATGCCTTTTTATTTTGTACAAATAATTAGAGGCAGTTCCCTTTTATAAGTGATAATAATGGGGAATTATTAAAATGTTGAATACTAATAAATAATTGAAATTAAATCTCATTAAAATTCCCTAAAAATTGATAAATATTTAATTTGATTGATTATATGGTTAATAAGTACCTAAAAAATAATAAATACACATTTTTTATGAATTTTATTTCCATAACAACTATTTTTTCTTACCTTTACCATTTTTGTTTTCATCATGGTAATTAGTTTTGTTTTTAGCAATGTAATTAAAGGTTTCTTCCGGAATTTTTTTTTCATCTTAGATATAGTTTAAAAAAAATATTTATAATTACAAAATCAATTTTATTAAAAAAAAATCTTATGTCCGTGTATAATTAATTTTAACATAATAACATCAATTTATAACACCATATAATGACCACAAAACTAATGATTAATTGTAAATCATTTTAATATTTGTTATGAAAAAATATATTCACCATATTACTTAATATTAATTATTGTGATTTCAAATACAGAATCCATTTATTCTATTTTAATTCATATAAGTAGAAAATTTTATTTAATATTAAACAAACAATCGCGATGCATTCATTTTTTTCCAGAGAAAATGTTTTCTCAACTATAAAAATATTTACTTCAAAATTTTACATAAAATTAAATACACTGAGCTAAAATAGATTAATATGAACATTAATAAACTACATATACTTTTATAACAATATTAAATAAAATGTAACTTTTTAAATTCATTGGATGAAAAGAAAATTTCGAATAAAAATATTTATTTTTCTTTATTCATCAAAAAATTAATCATTTATAAAAATTATGAATAATTCAATGAAATATAATTTTAATTTTTGATTTTAAAAATGATGTTCATGTTTTCAAATAAATTAATTATATGAGAAAATATTAATTTTAATGTTTTTTATAAAACATGATGAAACCTATTTTTAGAAAAAAAAGTTATAAGTATAAAATTGGATTTATACTTATCGTAGGACAATAAAAAATATTATATTTTTTCTAAAGTGATTTATTTAGAAAAAAAATTAGTGTGGTAAATGGTTTTTATTTTTATATATTTTCAACTGATATCAAATGAATTCATTTCATACACATTGAAACATATATTTTTATATTATAGTTTTTACTATTCATACCCTCAAATTTGATATGACACGAACACCTCCCTGCAATGATATCCCACCTCAGATGGAAATGAAGAAAGGTCGATAACGACCCTCATGTCCCACCTCTAGAAGGCCTTGTGGTGGAGACTAGAAACATGGGTTCACATTCTGACAATATGGGATGAATTTCTCATTTCAGGAAAATATGATTTGGATATATGATAGTTCGTCCCATTAAAATCCATGACACACACACACACACACATAAATATATAAGAAAACAAAAATCTATTCCACATGAATGTTTAAAATAAAACTGTTACAGGTGAAATATTACTCCATTGTATATACCAGAAGTAAGAAAATCAGCAACTCAACAATTGCCCCAATGTCTAAGCTAGTAACTCCAATCATAGTCCACACAGTCCTCATGGAAACCAGAAATATGTTTTATATATTTAGGGTGATAATGCAAGTATAGTCTGTAGAAAAAACATTTGTCTCTCATGCACATGTTATAGGAATCCTATTAATACCCCTACAAGAAAACATCAGAACCAAATAGGGCCTATCAAGGTATACTAGTTATCACATTCTCACCAAGGCATTCTCACCATGTAATGCATGTCATCTTAAGTAATATAGTATGAACATTGATGATTTGGGTACCCCATACCACTTATCACTTTTTAGCTACTATTTATTAATAGAAAACATCGTCACCCTTCCACCTCTTCCGAAAGAATGACATCACATCCCACCCACAAAATCATGTGCCAAAAACCACATCACATCCTGCCCGCATTAACCTGGTCCCCACAACCACTCCTCGTACAATCACCTAGGACATGAGACAAATCACATCCCATCATGAAGACACCTGGGAAAAAAAATCTCCCACACAAATCTGGGCCTCACAAAACAGAACATTCCTGAAGAATCATGTGTTATCATAACCTTGAAAAGGGTGCTGAGAAGAGCGGGTGGCCAACAATCCATCCTTCCACTGTGATGTTGGAGAAATACACCCACCCCCATGATGATGTAGGTGTTCTAAACATTGTGATCAAATAGGCTGGGGTTCATATAGAAATCACATATGAAAAAATAAAAGTATATATGTATATTCCAAATAGTCATTCCAATCTATGGGTTCATAAAAAAACAGACAACTCACAACACTGCCAACTTTTCTGCTACCCCTAAATGCACAACAACACACATCATGCCACAACCTCCGTTCAATTTCAAACTAAATTAGTTATCCATTACCATTCATTATTCAGAACACTTTTATTCAATCAATAAACCAAAACAACCCAATATAGTTCCAAACATTATTAACCAATTATTTATTCTCTTATTCCACAACTATTCAGAAACTAACTGACACACTACGCCACATGAAACTCAACACTATGTCACCACAAAGCCTGATCTTATCCCTAATGCGCGTTGCATTTCAAAAATTCAAATATCAAACACTCTCTCAACCTAAGATTCCATTACATGGTCTGGCTGATGTATCATCTATAAAGATCGTCCACCACACCATGAAAACCAACTTAAAAACAAAAATTTGATTCACAGACATACTACATCACAAACCAGAGCATATCCACGCATCAAAATATTTCCACTTATCATCACATCATCCACGCACACCTAACCACACTATCCCACACAACACAACACCCCACATTCCATTGAATAACATAATTCCAGGTTTAATGAGGCATCCCTTATTAAAATATATTTGTTAATTAATGTGTTTTCACTAAAATGGGATTATCATGGGGAATATGTTTATTATACATGTGTTCTTGAATAAAAAATTTCGATATATAGGTATTCAAAATGAATCAACAAACGTTAAATTTGTTTAGTGTTAAAAAAATGCACAACCAATGACAATAATATTTAGTGGAAATTTTAATCTATATATATAAAAACATCAAAATCAATATTAATTCTATAAAAATCATGTGAAAAAACCCCATTTCCCCTCAAATTATATTAATCGATTCCTTATCTCCAATTTTGTTCGCATGACCATAATAAAAAGGTGAGGAAAATTAAACCCCCCCCCCCCACAAATTGGAAAAGTAATGATTAACGAAGGAATATGAACTTTATGGGGGGGGGGGTTGACACTATTCAAATAAAAACACATCATGTAATGGATATTCGATCACCTATCTCACAAGATCTATATTCACCCGAGGACACCACGACCCAAAAACATCAACATAGACTTAATAGAACCACATTGGAACCAAGGGACAACATCTTCCATGACATGAAAAGAATAAATAGAGAAAAAAGAGAGATCAACCAAAAAGAAACTGAAAAAAATGGGGAAGAACCAACATTATATTGGAGATAGGTGGCTATAGATCAAATGATAGAATGTAGGAATCGATCCATAACAAAGGAATCCTCAATATACCAAAAGTAATCATTGTGTCACCAATATTCAACGGTGTTTCACATAAGATCTGGGGTTTTATAAACTGAATGGTATGAAAAACATTTAAAACCATACAAAAATGGGGAATTACATTTCATATAATCCCCTTTCACACCATGAAATTACTTTAGGTCGATATTCGCTAAAAAACAATCACATCATATATTTATTTTATTTTTTCAGGCCCCAATCTATTTCACGCCATGAATATTCCATTTTAATCCATGTATTAGAGTTCATGGAATGTAATATAGTTACACTGTGTGAAATATTCCTTTTTCCACCCTTTAGCAATCCAAATTATCCAAACTCATATCGAGACTCCTATGAGAATATCCAATGGTAAAACATGCAATGTAGCATACTGTGAATGAAAAAACAATTATATTAGATACCTCTCAAAGGAATCTCACACTTGAGAATCCAAAAAAATTCCCATAAAATGGTTTTGAACATCCACCCCATGTGATACCACTCACGGGTCTTATCAAACCTCAAATGATAACACTAGCCAAACACGACTACCTAAATAGCTATAAAGCACACTAAAAATCCACAAATCCTCTCTTTTCACACAACCAGGCTACAAAATCACCATAGAACAACAATATAAACCTTTATGAAAAAAACAACCACAACAACAAACAAACTACTCTGTCCCAAACACACGAATCATGGAATTATTTCCTCTATGTCAAGATAATATCTTATATGGGATGACCTAACATGACTGCATGGTTTTAATAACCTCAATTTAAATGCATTATGATTAGGACTCTGGTATTCCCCATTTTAAAATTTTAGTACATTATCACACATTCCACCACACACTTCTCAACCAATTGGAAAACAACTCATTTTATAAAACGATGTTCAAACATTAAATTTAAAAACAAAATAGAACAAACTGATACTCAAATGAACTATGTGTTCTGGGAACACATCCTCATTTATTTCTCCCTAGTACTCTCATCTAGGATACCATGCCTCCACAACCCCATAAATAGAGGAATGGTCTGTCCACACAACACCTTCACTCTATGTTCCTGGATCTCTACCTGCCGCTCCACATAAATCGTATCATCCTCAATATCCAACTCTCTCCAATAAAGGACATGGGATTCACCATTAAGATACTAAGGAGGTAGATAGGTAGGTAAAATTTCATGTATCCTCTCCAACAGTTGTAGAAGCACCAACAAGTATTCCACCTCACCAACACGCCCCAACACCTCAATGGATCCAAGGGCCTCCACCTAGGATCATCATAAAACTTATTCTGATCAAACACCACTTTCATCCTCTCAAAATGGAGCTAATCCTTCTCAGTCATGATCTTTACTATCTTAGGACAAAGAAAAGTAGTCTCCCCAACCTCCATCCAACACAATTTAAAATGACACATTATTCAATTCAAATGTGAAAATAGATCCATTCCAATGTAAGAGTGATAATAATTATTAAAATAAAAATCTACTATGGACAATTGTCATTCCCAAGATCTAGAAAATTACAAGACACATGACCGAAACATATCATATAGAATCTGGATTTTCCGGTATGTCTTCACATCTATTTGAGGGTAGAAGGTAGTGTTGAGTCATAAGTAGTTTCCAATAACATGTTTCAATCCCCTTTAGACTCGTGAGGTAAAAAACGTGTATTTATCTAAATAAATGTACCTTGTAACTCTATTCCCTTACACCACATCTTCCATGTGCAACATGGGTAATGCATCCACTTCAACACAGTCCTTAATTGCTATGAAGTGTGCCAATTTCGTCAACTGATCCACCACTACCCAGATTGCATTATAGTCTCCCTGATACCGGATAAGCTCTATGTCGAAATCCATTGAGATTTCGTACCACTTTTACTTGGTGACATGCAATGGTTTAGTCAAACCACCAAGAATACATTTCTTGACCGAGACCCACTATAAGACAATACATATTTCCAAAAACTATGTTACAGTTTGCCTCATCCATGGCCATCAGAACTGCATTCTCAAGATAAAGTACATCATAGAATTATTAGGTTGTACCGGTAATAGTGATATATAAAATAAAGAAGGACTCCCTTTTGCATCGACAACATAAAAATAACTTTACACAGAACATTATCTAATTATGGGAATCCTCCAACCATCCCTCAAACGAGTCTCCATGGCCAACACGATCACATGACACCTCTATCGCTGAGTCTCACGACTAATACTCCTCTACATAATGAATCATATAATTCTACACTTTTATATAAAAAACATCTAAAACCATCAAATATTATATATATTTGATAGGCTTCCAACTCCACCATCTCTTTCCAAGAATCTCCATACCCTCAAACAACCTCATTATATAACATCATTCTAGAAACAATAGCCACAACAATACCCTTTATTTAGGTGTAAGAAATATCAATATCATAAACCTTAAAAAACACCATCCAAATAAATTGTCGTAGGATAAGATCACACTTGGAGAAGATATACCTCATGATATTGTGATCTGTGATGACCAGAAAGCGCTCCCCAAGGAGGTAATGCCTCTAGATCATCAGTGAAAACCTGAAATATTCTAACTCCAGATCATGGTGGGAATAGTTACGCTCATGGGGTCATAACTTCTTTTTCCATTATGATATCAATTCCTATTAATACATTGAAAAATATCCCAATCCATTCCAAGATGCATCCCATAACAGCTCAAACATCACCACTTCCTTTGGAAACATAATCATAGGAGCACTGACCAACATCCCATTCAAATAGCCGAACGATATCTGACACTGGTCACTCAACAAAACATCATGATCCTTACATGTATAATATGTCACAATGGTAGAAACTATATAGAAATAAGGTATATAACTATGATAATAGCCTATGACACCAAGAAAACTACAAGCCCATGCGACCTTCATGGGTACTTGATAAAAAAACAACTTCAACATATTAAAAATTATATTATTAAATATCTATTAATGATAAATATATATATATTACATAAAATATATTATTTAATTATGACCTATTATTAAAAATTTGTTGATAATTTGATGGTTAAATCATATTTCCTATAATATCTACATTACTTTTTTGTCTTTTTCCTGATTTTTTTGGAAATCTTAAATTTCCCATGTATAAAGAGAATCCATAATTTTAACCATTATATAAATATAAAATATATTAATTATAAATGTATTTAGAGTAATCCATTAATATTTGTGATATAAAATGAAATACAATATTTATGGAGGTGGTAGACCATACATACACATGACTCTATTTAGGTTTTCATGATAAATTAAAAGAAAGAAAGGTAAAAATATATTACATTAATAGAATAATTTATTTTCATATACATAACATAAGATTAGTAAACAATTTCATTATTAACATCCCTATATAACCTATATAATTAATTAATCACATAACTTCACTAGGTTTTAGTCCTCCGTACACAAGAATGACACTTTTGTATTCTGCAAAGAATGGAATGTAAGAAGTTATATGTGATATAATTATTATAGAAGTATAATAATTTCTTAAATATCATATCAAATTATTAATCTTTAATTATATACTTCCATTATAGGTTGAAATGGTAAAATTAATAACATCTATTCATGAGGCGGTAATCCCCCACACACAATAATAATGATTCTGTAACTAATTTGATGGAAGATGATATGGATATACATTACTAAGTAATAATAATAACATATTCATATGTGGTAGATACTAGTGATAATATATTTTAATTATGAACACAAAAATGACATTTAATAATGATTATTTAAAATAAATAGTATGATGATGTTATTTACCATCTCTTATAAGAACCTGCATTGGATCTCCTTACAAATACATTTTGGTTGGTTTTTTTAGCGTGAAAATAATCACTATAACATGTGTAATGATTTATAGAAGGGATTTTGTGAGGGTTTACTTGATATAAAGGGATTATGAGTTTTGAATAATAGGATATATGATATGTCATTTATAAATGGGGAAAGGATACCACATGGAAACTATTTAGAAATTTCACAAAAGAGTCCAAAATGATAATTCCATTAACATGAAAAAACCATAAAAATGACCCTAAATTCTATATATTGAATAATATTACTGATGTTGTGAAAATACATAGGATATATAAATATTTTAATGTCAACCATACCCTAATCATTTTAGTCTAACTTCTTGGTAAACCACATATCACCATTAACATGGTAATTAATTCTTATAGTTTCCATTATTCATTATGGGAACGAATTAAATTGGCCATATTAGATAATAATGAATATGATTATTCCAAATATAGAATCCATTTTTCCTAATTAAAATCATATATGGTTGATAATATAATTTAAAATTAACCTCATATACATGATAAGAATGTAGTTATCCAAATTAAAAAATGTTCAACAACCTAAAATTATTTTATTTGAAAATTAAATATAAAATTTATTACAATTTAATAAATTGGATTGATATATATATATATATATATATATATATATCATAACAAATTTAACATTTTAGACCAAATTAATTATATTTTATCTTGTAAATTATTTGAAAGAGAGGAATTTTTTTTAATAAAAACCTTTATTTTCTTATTTTCACTAAAACATTTATATCTTTATTTAATTATAAAAAATTCACTTCAATATTTTTTTTAAATTGTTATTTTCAAATAAGGTTTATTATGAAAAATAAATTTTCTAAAAATGAAAATTTTACTTTTTAAAAACCCAACACCATATGATCATATCAAATGAGAACCATAAAGGCTTCCCAAATATCACATTTGACATGGTGTAAATCATGACCCTTTGATCATATCCATGGTAACCTAAGATGAGTAGTGAGTATGCCACATTAATGGTCAAACCAACATTTCATTGATCTCATCCATTGTGTCCCCCTAGGGAACTAGTATCCCTCTTGGATAGGCATGTAATAATCACGATTTTCCTGTCTAGGGAATTCTATAAAGAATCAATGTCCCATACCTTCGGTATTTAACATCCATAAATTTTTTTATTCATAACTAATGATGAGTCCATCCTAGGAATCCTTAAATTTAGACCGATGTGTCACCCTAGGAGTGAATGTATGGTTTTGCTATCGAGAAACTATTCAATTTTAATAAGGAATTATAATTACAACATTGAAATCATGTTTAAAAATACATTTAATTATCAGAAAAAAGTATATTAATAAATCCTAAGTAATTAACACATGTAAAAACATGTAAAAATATTTTTACATTTAAAATGTAGTTATTACAAAGGAAATAATAAATCTCAAATGGTGGCTTAATTTTTTTATATCATTGGTGTTTTTGTCTGTTATGTAATGTCACACAAAGAGGGGTGGCTCCAATAAAAGTGATCAACCAATGATGAAGATTCACCATTAGATAGTATCACATTAATACTAAACATCCAATAATTATAATTATATATAATTTATGGATTTTAAACTAGAGGTGTCATGTATGAAGAAAAACAATAGATAATATAAATAAGATGCATCCTCTGGAAAAAAATTCAGATGTCCCTCCATAGGTTGGTAGATGACCATACATTGGTTGTAAATGATTGTTTTTTACCTAAATAATAGATACCTAAAAAAAATTCCTAGAAATTAGGTTATATGATCATGTACCAAAATAGAATTAATGCTGATGAGATAAACAAGATAAATATAAAAAATAAGTGGAGATCATAATGAGATGGATCCAATGAGACAAATGGTGGCTCAATTAGATGTTGGATTGAGAAGATATAAAAAATAAAAGAATGGTATTGAGGATGAGAGATAATGTGGTGAATTATGTTTTGGGTGAGAAATAAGGGACAAATGATTATTTAATCACACGATATTTACAATAAAACCATTATTTTACTAATTATTAATAGTGATAATGTTTGGGATGTGTGATTAGAGAATCCAAACATGATCTATGTGCCTACTATGGAATAAGGAAAACCCACACTAGTGAATGCAACCTGGTTTGACTAATCATCCACAACAAATGGAAACCCCCCCTGATAAATGGTATTCTTTAAATTTGTGGGATTTTATCATGGGGTTCATAGTGTTAATAATCCATGAGGCCTCATATAGAGAAATTTATTACCTACCATTGTTTATCCAATCCATAGAGTCCAGCTAGTAAATTATTTACTTATTATGTGGCTCAAATGCTTCTTAAAAAATAAATTTGTAAGATTTTTTAAACCCTATACTCCCAAAAAACCACTGTGATATAAGTAGGAATTAAAATCTAATCAAAACCAGTGAATTACACTTGAAAATATAGGTTATATAACATAAGGAATAGTTGTGACATTACAACCACATATTAATAAAAGATCACATCCCTGATTTAATCTTCCGAGGGTGGTATAATGTACTCTGGGGAATTTTCCAGCCAAAGAGAACATATATCATCTTCTTACTCTACGGCATCATCCTTTACAAAGTGATGATACCATATAACCTAGACTAAAGGATCTAACCATTATCAGAGGGACTTCATGCTCCATTCAATGATACATCATGGATTCTCCCCAAAAGATCAAATACCTCAATATATATATCATTATAAATAAGTGAATGCAATGGATAAGAGTAATAATGTATAAGATGTGATAAATTTTAGATTTCGTGCATGGACTAACACCTCTAGGGTAAATCCAACATATTAGATTTCGACCAAAGACTCTACATGATCTCAAAATTTCAACTACAATGTAGTTATAGATTTCCCTATATCTGAATCTGTCTATGATGAAAAATAGGGGAATATAAAAGATTTACCCGAGGTCACCACTAAAATTCCAGAGATTAATGGAGCCAATTAGTATTAGGGTTCTTTTATATTGACCTTTAGCCATACATTTTTTAATTATCTTTACTCTCTTTTAAGTCTACTAAATTAGATGATGTCTCTGATGTGATGCCTCACTTCCCTCTAACCAACAAAATGATGAATGAGACAAACTACCATATTGGGCCTCATAGTGATACTTCTTAATCATATCCGAAAAGGTGATGTTATAGTTAAACTCATAAATATGTATATGTTTTAACCATGCATCTCTGAAATCACTGATGTATAATGGGAGCATTCCCTCTAACACTTGTATCATTCATTCAGATTTTCCATCATTATGGGGGTGATATTCTATACTAAGGAGAACATGTGAAAACAATTATTTTTTTAACCCTTTCCCAAACCATAATGTAAAAATGAATCATATAATGATATTATAGAGAAGGGAACACTATGAAGGCATAAAATATCTTGAATATAAATCCTTTGTGATAATCCACTAATATGGGATCTCATATATGTAGAAAGTGTGATACATTTTTAAACCTACCGATGATCTCCCATACTAAATCACAACCTCATTGTGATCTATCAAAACTACACAAAAAATACATAGGGTCATCATTACATTTCAATAATGAAATATATAGAGACTATAGAAGTCTATCTGGTATCTAGTACACTTTCTCCACCTGATGATAGGTGGAACACCTCAGGATAAAACCTACACTATGACACTTCATACCCAATAACAACTTATAGTGATGTTAATCTATGTCAATAATCGTAATATCAAGGATGTACTAAACAAAAATATTTTTGATATTCTCACATCAAATTTCATTTTACATCTGAATTAAACTAGTTACACCGATCAATTAGAAGAGCCGAATTATCATCAACAACCTAATGAAGAAATGGGTTCTCAACTAGGACACTCTCTAGATGGAATAAAATGTATGTATCTGAAATATATCTCATATGAAGAAATAATATACTTTATGTTTTCCCTATTAATGCTTCTATAATAAAATTTAGATGACACTCCAGAACCATAATGTTTATCCTAGAAAATAGGTCCATCGCCTTCCACTAACTTTTGTACTCGTTGATGGATTTTTTCTATGTTTTTTGGTTTGTACATAATCCAATTCATTTACACATTTGTGTATTAGAATTCATAATGTGAAATTACATATGATACTATACCAACGCATACTATCGATGATTCATGTCATGTTATGTAGAAATATATTTCATACTTCTATTATCGGTGTGAACAATTAGTATCCCCTCAATATGTAGTGCATTCATCATCTTTAAGCCATAACAAAAAATTCTAGCTCATGGATATTCATTTTGTAATTATGATCATGAAGTCTTAACTATATTTCATTGTACACCCCAACCAAATATTCTTACATCATATCTTCTCCTATACCAATTCATGATACATCTTAATAAATTTTAATTATTCATCCTAACTCTAGACAAATAATGATAAGCACAAAATTCAGTTTCACATTCAACTCATGAATGGTTATCTTGAAATCATATAACAACAAGAGAACTAAACACATCATAGTTTGATATGTAAGAGGTGATTCTAGGCATGAGATGTCAGGAATAAGTCAATATAAATAATAATACAACCATAATAACCAATGTATATTTAATATAGTCATGGGTTGAACATAAGAAAGATCAAATCCCACCTTCATTGGCCCAACATATACCATATCCATTGAAATTATATTTCACATTAACTTATCTATATTGGTCCAAAAGTTGATTATTTTATGTGTAGAATATATATGATAATCCCTTAGTGTATTCATCATGATCTCCATATTTTTTTTATGGTTATGTATAGTGTCATAATAAACCATGGTATCTTCTTTGAGGACTACCAAAACAAAATATAGTTATGGGTGGAATAACAAATTAACTAGAACAATTAAAATTGTTTCCAAGATTCTAAGTGAGAATGGAATAAGTTGAGACTCATACAAGCCATATCTAATCTGAAACACATTATGTTGTATGTCGGATGGTCTCAAATAAAACTAGTGGTAGCCCAAAAAATCAATCTTGGATAAAACATTAAATCCTTTGATATGATCGAAGAGTTCACCAATAGGAGGAAGGGGACAACAATTATTAATCATATGTTGTCTCAACAATATATAATCCATGAAAACTGGAGTGTAACATCCTTCCTCTTAGAGAAAATTATAGTTGTACCATATTGAGGTAATCGGTCATACAAAATCCTTATATGAAAAACATTCAAACTATTTCTCGAGTTATTAGAGCTTAGTGGGTGTCATAATATAATGTGGAGTGGACACTAGTACCACTATAGGCCCTAGATCGATGGTGAATTACAGCACTCTCATAAGAGGTAACCTATGTATGTCTTCAAGGAATAAATTACTAAAATGATCTAATATAAGTGGGAATTTTTTGTTTTTTATTCTTAAATATTTCATAATGATACTAGCCAAATGGTTTCCCATATGCTCATACCATTATACTATGGTATAGTTCAACTATGGGAGACCTCACATTCCTAGATATTAAGATATTTTTTAACCTCATGTTATGTAAAATACACCCTTCAGTAGAAAATATTATCAGGATCATGAAACTGCACTAGCCAATACATACTGAGAATGATGTCAATGTATTTATTCTTGATGAAATTATTTTTGATAGAAAGAGTTATCAGAACATATAATGAGGAAATTAACTCATCTTTAAAATACTCTATAATCGAATTCCTACTACTGTTTCTACAGTCATAACGAAACTGATGTACTTTATTTCTATGAATAAACATTGAATAAAGGAAATATAAATAAAATAGTGTGAATAATATGTATCAAATAAAGATTAATCTAATGTAGTGGATATTGGAATAGCACCTCAGAGTGTAGAAGGACATGTACACTGCTCCAGGATAGTGTGAAACACTACATAGATGTGGTACGATCTACGGCCCTGGGATGCAACCTTACTACACTTTTTAAGCCCAATATACAAGGGTTTCACCTCTAATGTATGATTACCATGACCACATCAACCACTTTGGCCTCTTTAGAAGATAGTAGAGTACCTACTTGCATGGAATATTTCTAAAAAAACTATTCCTAAATGTAGTTTTGTCATAGATCCCTTATAAATAAGCATTGGATGGAATGTCCAGTAGAAGAACTGTTGAATAACAATCCTACAGAAATCTAGACACTCAATTGGGTTTCACATAAGCTGAGTTTTCATATATAATGTCGTAACAGAATATTGAAACACAGCCTAAATTTTTATTCTTGTAATATAGATGGAACATCCCCTATGGGAAACTTAAAAACAATGTTTCCATCCTTTAGTTGAACCATATCCCTAACTTATTACTGAACCAACTTGGATCACATTTCAAGAATACCTTATGTTTTTCTCAGTTAGAAGGGTATAATTCACTATATCTGAAATGGTGGTTAATGAAAAAAATTCACATGTTATAGGAAGTAATATGAAATGCCCAACTCAAATCATATCGTAGTCGCCAATTATTTATTAGTTAGTTTTAGCGAAAAAAATACAAAATTTGGTGAAAAGATATGAATACTCCATCATGGAAATGATTCCCCCCTTGAGGTATATAAAATAAATACCATGTTATGTTCTCAATGATAGGGGATAAAAGTTGGAAAAGAAGTGTTTTATGAAAGTCCTACAAATCCAAACAATGATAGTGGAAATCCTTAGTGATAACATCCCACCATCAATTGACGACATGATGAGAATAATGGTGGAAATATTGAAATTATTATCTATAGGTTTTTCAATATTGATAATGATAAATTATATTTCCCCTATCCATGAAAAAATTACCTGGGGAACCCAATAAAATTTCATAGGATGATGACATGGGAATTCTCACATTAATTTTGCCATTGTAGAGGAATGGTCATGATGTTACTTGTACATTATCCATAAATCAAAAGATTATATATGATAATTGGGAATCAAAACCTAATTCGGGAGGATCAGGAGGTGGTTCCTCTAGTGAAACTATAGTAGATAATTCTACTTGCTCTGGGCCCATAACCTTTGGAAAATGTTCATCTCCACCCACATGGTGGACATCAAGGGGATTTTTTGGTGGTGTGGCTATTAAATTTCGAAATAAATTCTTCAGATAATATTTTGAATCATATATGATCAAATATAATTGAAAATTACCAAAATAAGGCCTTTCTAAAATGAGTCACCACTCTCTTTATACCAATTAAGATATGTATTTTTGATAAGAGGAGTAAAAATAGATCAGAAGAGACACATTTAACATCCCAGTACTATGGACGAGTAATGGAAAAGGTATCAAATTAGGATATATGGGTTCCTTTATATGGTGTCTCCTTTTCAAGGTATAGAGGAAAACACCGATTACATTACGATTCGAATGCACATTTAGTTTTAAAATTTACATTTAAATATTTATATTAAATTATTTTCATAGTTATTTATATTAATAAAAATATCATTGCCTTTTCAGATGTGTCACCAATACTAATTTATAAAGACCCATAGAAATTATAAATTGTAATTGGTAAGTAAAATACATTTGGAATGACCTATATTTCTGTTATTATGATGTATAAGTTTAATAATAATGATTTAAGTGAATGAGCTACCACTAATAATTTATAAAATTACATGATTCCTATATTTAAATTCAAATTGTTCAATAAAATAATCTAATGCTTCGTCACATAATCCCGGAAGTTCGTGGTTGAAACTTGGAATAATTGGTTAATTAAGATTCTATTATCAATATATATGGAAAAACAATTTAGATTGAATCATACAGATTAATTATGAAAATTATGTTATCCCTTCAATGGATGTTCAAAAAATTTATATATCATAATCATGGAAGTCAAAACTATCATAAGACACAAGAAATTCATTAACTAATATAACTATGGAATTAAATAATTTATGAAATGTAAAGACTTACATTATTAATAAGATGAAACATATTTAACCTCCATCCCATAAAAGGACAATGTAATATTTTAAATCCATAAAAATAATACCATCCATAATGAAATCAAAAATTATGTGTGTCATAAGAAATAGAAATCAAGAAAACTGTAAGAGGTAAAAACCATTAACAACAACATACATTCCTATGTAATGTGGGTATCCCATATTTGTGGTACAACTAATCACAGCGACTAAATCATTACCACATCTCAATAAATATTAGTATCATGTAAGAATTCAATATTGTATGCTAAAATAAATGGGTATTTGATACCACATTGTAGTCTTCCAACCCAAAATTCACTACGTGGTACACTGAGAAGATTTGTCACATGACATCAAGCATAACTCCCAAAATTGTAGAGGATCATGACTAGTAGCGATGGTCTATTATGATATATTCGCGAGAAAATTTTATCATATTTATAGTAATCCAAAATTTTATATATAATGATAAGCTTCAGAAAAAAATGAAATTAGTAGACGAATAATAACAATCCTTATAAATGAATAGGTTGAAGGTAAATAACTATCATATAAAAAAATAATGATCATGCCATTATTGAATACAATAAGGGATGTTCAGAAGATATATATTGTAAAATCATATTCTACCTGAAAAATAAAAGGAAAAATAAAGACCAAAATTTTATCCATTTTCATAACAAGCATTTCCATTTTCCTCTAGTCTCAAAGATCATAAAACTAATGAATAAAAGTAAAACATCAGATGTTGTCTACTTCCCTTGGTATATAATTTCATACATGTATTCTAATCAGGTATAATTAGAGTCACAAAAATGGTGTGAGATAAACTCACCAGGCCACAGCCGATAGTGTTTAAGAAATTCATTCTCGATAAATAAACCGATGAGGGTGAAGGTACATAATACGTTTATGGATGTATGATAAATAAACACAATAAACCTTGTTACTATTGGGATACCCAATCTACATTACCTACTTCATAATAAACAGATATCTCAGAACCAAAGACAACATTTAAATAATCAATATTGATGTAATAATGGTTTATCAAAATATAGTTTCAGGAATGGACCCAAAACAATCATTTTATCTCTCTTAGAAGATGCATAATTTAATTTAAAAAAATTGGTCATATATAGAAGGGATTTTAAAAATGATAATAAGAGGTATCCTTGAATCATCCATGGAGAAACAAAGAGATGAATCCATTTATCTCACCTAGAGAACATCAAATAACAAACATTATATGAGTCAATACATGACGAGTCGGAATTTAATCCCATCTATTATAGACAGAATTTCCCATCCAATGTATCTCATTTGGGGACTAAATATTTATCATGGAATGGTATGAACATCTATCCACTATGTTCATCCATGGAAATTTCCCAATAGAAATTCAATTTCTCATATGTAGTTATGTAATTCACCCAATGAGCCTATCTAAGTCATTATATAAATAAGAAAAGTATCACCCCCACTATATTTAAAATACTTAACATGTTATACATATAAAGAAATATGAAACCATCAAAATAATAATTAAATTAGGTCTCCTATATATCACATGAATTTTTATGGAGGAGTGGTTTAGTAATGAAGAAAATCTACCATTTCAAAATATAATTTTTACCATAATACATTAATCATTGCTGGTCGGAGTGGATAATCAATAGGGGGTGAGTTGAGTTCCAATTAAAATTTCTGTTCAAAAATATTTCTCCTAAAATCCCCCAAATTAAAAACAAAGTTAAACTATAGTGAATTTATATAGATTATAAATGTTCAATTAGTTTCTCAAAGAGTGATTATGTCTCAGTTAATTTAATCTCAAGATTAAATTGACTTTTTAAATTGATTTACTAATTTACAATAAATATAAAAAATTTCTAATTTAACTATTAAAGTATCTTTAAAATAATTTTGTTTTTCAAAGTAACACCAGTGGAATAAATAAATATATTACTTATAGACATAAATTAAAATACACAACAGAGTTAACCAAGAGGATCAGTCTAAAGCCGAGACTTAGTCCTATCAAAAATTTATATAAATTGATCCACAACCTGGATCGGTGTTAACAAAAGTGAACACACTCTCCAGGTACAAAGACCTCTACCACAGTTCTTCGTGTGATACAAACAACAGCTCACAAATATCCAGGTCTTACTTGACTTATACCACAATCCATAGTGGGAAACAAAAGAGTTATAGAGTTTGAATGAGGATTTGAGAATTCTCCAGCATAGAACATGAGACAATGTGTGTGTAAGATAAACAAGGTACACACACTTCTTGGAATGTAACTGAAATAATCACTAAGATAAGTATGACTGAGTTTAGAAATTCTTTAGTGATTAGCAGTGCAGCTCTGGACTCGGTTGGTTGGTCAGAAAAACATCTGAATCCTTCTCTGGTTTCTTGTTCAGAAAACAGAGTGTCGTTTTCTTCCTTGGTTCTAGGTTCATCTTATCAGCCCGAGTGCGTGAAGTGTCTGTTATTTTAGTTCTTCACTCAGGATTCAGCTTGTGTTCTCCTCAATAATAAGTTTCTTTGTGTTTGTCCAGGATTCTTGGAGTATGGATGTAGACTAGTGAAAAAAGCTCCATAATTCCTTGTTGTTCAGCTCTTGTCTCTTTCACCCTTCATCTGTCTTCTTAGTGCCTTGATTGTCTCTCTTTCATAAAAATCTGTACTGCATGATCTTTTCCCTTCCCTTTATAGCTTTAAACTTCAGAAGAAAAGAATAATTACTTTTAGCATGGGTAATAGGTACGGTTCCCTGACATGGAAACAGAGATCATTAATTAACATTAACTGCATTAAAAGCATCAAATGTAAATGTTAGCTTAATAAATAAATAGTATGAAGAGTATAGGGTTTGACTAGTTGGTCAATCATTAGTAGCTCGTGTTGGTAAATGTGTTTGGTGGACTTTGTGTCGCAAGGGCTTCCATCAGTAGCTCTTTTGAACTTGCATCGGTAGCTCTATATACTGGTGACTTAGTTCCATCAGTAGCTCTTGATCCATCAGTAGCTGTTTCTCCATCCGTAGCTGTTGCATCATTGGTAGATCCATGTATCAGAAGCTGTTTGTAAAGACCCGTAAAATTCAAGGAAATTTATTTCTTAATTTTCTTTGAAAATTTTACAAGAATGCAGTTTCTGTCGGCGCCTGATTCCGAGGCCCAGTGTGCCCGGAATCATTTTCCGAATTTTGGCTCGGGTACGTTCAGTGAACGGACGAGCGAGTTTTTCTAACTTTTGAATCGGTGTCCGGAATCGAATTCTGAGAGCACTGATGAAATCACAGTGCCGGTATTCGCTTAGAAACGCCTCTTCCGGAGTTGCGTTTGCTCGGGTGTGGTTTTTAATTTTTGGGCTTAAAGTTAAGAAATAAAATAATTTTTCGACAACTTAATTTTATTTCACTTAAGCCACTTGGAAGCCACTTGAAGCCACATAAAGGCGGCTTGAACTGAGTTGAACCGGATAGGATTTATCCAGAAATATCCTACCCCCTTTGTAGGATATTTGTGAGGTGGGGCCCACACGAGCCCCGCCGTTTCTTTCCGCTATGTAACGCACCCGCGAAAACCTGTCATTATGAAAGTCAACTGACGCGTTTTCTAAATTCTTAACAGACCATTTAATTGGGCAGTTTATTTCGTAAATTAAATGAGTTTTTTCTTTCGTTGAATTTATTCAACGAATTGATGGGTCGTCACTTACCCTTTTTCGTGTGTTGTCATAATAATAAAATAAGACCAACCTTTTTATTTTGGAGGATTACTCGTTGAGAAATGATCCTTGAACCTTCAGCCTCCTTCGCGAAGAACGCGAAGAACGCGAAGAACATCGAAACTGGAAATCGACGATGCGATGCCGTGATCCGCGACGCCGACAACGTTCTTCTGCGACATCTCTTCCTCCGCGACGGATCTTCGATCGGCTGCTTGAGGTAAGAGTCTCGGAACTTCCTTTTTATCTCCTTCGTGGTTCTTAACCAAAACACGGATTTAATTAATTAAATTAAAACTGTTGTTTCATGGTGCGTTGAGTTCACCGACTCTACGCCGTGTTCCGTGACGACGCGACGCCCTTCCGCGACGACGCGACAATCTCCACCTTCCGCGACGAGTAATTTTCGCGAAGAACCCTCACGCGCGACGTCCAGCGTGGTATGGATTTTATGATTTGGAATACCCCTCTTTATATTCCCGTGATCGTTCTTTAAAAATTAAAGAACCGGAATCAAAGAAACAATTTTATTTTATTAAATTTTTTGGTTCATGTGTTGAACATTTTATGTTCTCCCGGTTGTTTATCTCTAACGCGGAGGGTGCGGGCCAAATGAACACGGCCCGACGACCCTCTGTTGTTCTTCATTTTGTGCGGATTTGGCGGGCGACGACGGAACGTGCCGCAACGGATGTTTGATGATCCCCCAGTGAAGAACGAGTCCCGGGAGGAGCAATGGCACAGACGGGAAGAGAATCGGAACACCGGAGCGATCCCGGTGGCCCGCGGAACTCACCGGCGGCGCTGGCTGCCGGGAGCGGCGGCGCCCCGGCGCGCCGCCGGACAGGTCGTCGCGGCTTCAGCCGCGGCGGCGGCGGCACCCGCGGACCCACGGCCGTGCGGGTCCGGTGCCCTCGGACGCGGCTGAAGCCGCGTCCATGACACAGCGCGGCCCCACGCGGGGGGCCGCGTCACCACTAGGCCGCGGGGGCGGCACCCCGCGCGCCTCGCCCGTTCGGCCGCTCGGCCGAACCGGGCCAGGCCGGTCCGACCGGCCGGGCCACGCCCTGGCCGGACCGGACCAGGTCGACCCGGTTCGGACGACTCCCGGGGGGGGGGGGGGGGGTCGGCCCGGGTCGGCCCGGGCCCGTACCCCCCGTCTTCAGACAGTTTTCGTTCAAATGCCCGTATCTTGGGCTACGGGCATCCAAACGATTCGCCGTCAGCGGCAACCCGATCCTTGGATCGAGGCGGTCGTTTCGGTATACTATACTCAAGGTGCACCATCCTTTTCGGGAGCCTACATGGTTAAAACTCCATAGTTAAGCGTGCTTGGCCTAGAGTGATCAGGATGGGTGACCTCCTGGGAAGTTTCCCAGGGTGGGTGTGAGACGGAAAGGCCAATAAATAACAGACCGTGCGTCCGATTGACGCGCTGTCTGTTTTGTTGAATTCCTCTAAGTGAGACGGATATTTTGAAGTACTCCGCTCGAGGTTTGGATGCTGACGGAGTGCGGCCGGGTTGGATCGCACCGAAATCCAACCGGGCCCGTGGAACGGAAAAGCGGATATCTTTCAGACCAGACGTCCGTTTGACGAACCGTCAGCAGAGTTGGTGATCACGTTGAAAAATAGTCCCTATGAGTATACCCTATTAGTGTTCGGGGGTATTGTTGAGTTACGGCCGGATTGGTTCTCACACGAAACCAACCTGGCCCCTGGGAGGAAAAGGCTAATAACTCACAGACCGGGCGTCCGATTGACGCTCCATCTTTTGCGTTGAGACCCCTATGACGAGGTGGTCCTTTGAGATACTTCATTTCAGTAATTTTTTATACTTGGAGTATCGACCAGTAGCTCGTGGAGCGGACCCTCCCAGAGACGAGCGGGCAGAGCACGGAGACCGTGTAGCTGACTGAGACCCGACGACTGCTGATCGAACGACTCGGTGTGTTACAGAGGTGCACTTGGTTGTAGCGGCAGACCCACGATAGAGGTGCACATGGTTGTAGCGGAACATGGGAGCGCTTGGTTGTAGCGACAGACCCACGACAGAAGTGCGCTTGGTTGTCGCGGCACATGGGAGCGCTTGGTTGTAGCGGCAGACCCACGACAGAGGTGCACTTGGTTGTAGCGGCACATGGGAGCGCATGGTTGTAGCGGCAGACCCACGACAGAGGTGCGCTTGGTTGTAGTGGAACATGGGAGCGCTTGGTTGTAGCGGCAGACCCACGACAGTGGTGCGCTTGGTTGTAGCGGCACATGGGAGCGCTTGGTGGTAGCGGCTGGCCCGCAGTACTCGATAGGTGGAGTACTATGGCAGTCTTAAGTTAGTGAGCAGTACTTCGGAGTTGTGACAAGACCACTGTACACTCCAGAGACGGAGCTCTTCCATAGTTACGGTTTCGATGATGAAAATCCTTGTTTGAGCTGAGACTTTTGACCTTGTGTTTTCCTCGTGATTGAGATGGGTTACTTGATAACTTAGGTATATGTATGGGCATATATCTAAGTAGAGGTTATCTGTTGATATCTTCTTGTGGTTATCCTTGTTGGTTTTAGTGAGACCTTGAGGGTATCGGGGTCCCTACTGAGTATCGTTATACTCACCCCTGCAAGGGCTATGCCCGCACAACGTTGTGTTGGTTGCAGACGACAGACAACATTGATCGTGGCTGAGGATTGCAGAGCAGGACGGTACCTGGAGGTGGACCACTAGGCGGGACGTACTCGGAGCGGTCAGGTGGACTCGAGGAGCAGTGGAGGCTATTTGTACCCACCCTTCAGGTGGGATTTCCAGAGGACGACTCGACGATGCAGTTTTCCCTTTTTAGTTGCTGTTTTTCTTTTCAGTTGTACTTTACAGTTGGGCTTGTATTTCCAGACCCTTTTTACTTTCAGCACAGCTTGTACAGTTTTTACATAGTGTTTACTTTCCGCTTTCTTACTCTGTGGTACTTGTTTACTTTTCAAAGGTAGTGCCTTCCCTTTTTGTTGGGATTTACGCCTTGGTGCTAGTCGCCAGCCCCTGGCCTGTGGAAGGCGGGCTTGGGGTATTCATGGCAAGGGCCCCGAGGGCGGGTCGTGACAAATTGGTATCAGAGGTGGTCGGTTCTACCGCAGACTCTGATCTTTCTTCTATGTGAAGCAATAGTGTTTAGCATATTGAGTGTTGTTATCAGTCCAGGGAGTCTAGTGTTGGTGCGGCGGCCGACGTATCCGTACACCAGGACCCTGACTTCCAATTTCTGACTTAATACACGAAGACACTGATTGCGTGTGTGTTCCCAGCTGTTTTAAAAGTCAGCTCAAACCAGGTCATCTCACCAGGTTCTTATCGTTTGACCGTATCACGTTGTTTCTTTCAGGATGCCTCCCCGTGGACGACCAGCTAGGGTTCTGAGGGTTGAGCGTGGCGATAGCCCGCCAATCGACGAGGCCTCGGTGCGGGGCCCCTTGACAGTTGAGGCACCGACAGTACCTCTACCCACCGAGCCACCGATGCTTCCAGCCACTGACGATGCACGTCGCTTGAGCGCACTGCACGAGTTCTAGTGCCAGAGGTCACCTAGGTTCCGGGGAGAGACGGACCCGCAGGCGGCTAAGGATTGGCTGGAGGCTGTGGTAGGAGTTTTCAGGCTAGTGAGGATACCAGCAGACCTACCGGTGGCCGACTCCACGACTCAAGCCCAGTTGTGAGGGGGGAGCTGGGGTGGAGTCAGAGCCAGGCGTGCCGAGAGTTGGAAGTGTTACTCTTGTGGAGGGATTGGTCACATGGCTCGTGACTGTCCGACCCACCATGCTGATGATCAGCAATTAAGTGAAGAACCTTCCAGGCGGCCATGACAGAGGAGCTGGCCGTGTAGCTGGAGGTGGACGACGCTTCGGGGAGTTGCCACCACCACCACCAGAAGGTCCACCCCGACCGCACGGAGTTGGTGGACATGGGAGAGCTCAGCTTCAGGCAACTGAGGCCTTCGATTTTGGAGCTCTGGGAGCAGTTGGACAGGAGCAGAACTAGTGGATACGTCTTTTGTACTTCTAGTTCCTTGTTGCTGTTGTGTAGCGTCCTTGTAATATGAGCGGAAATAATAAAAGACGCTTACCTTTGTGATGTTTCCTTCCTGTCCTCTTTTTCGTTGTTACTAAGAGGTTCCAGTTTAGACTGTTGACTTGACCCTCACTTGTGGGACATCTACTGGAGGAGACCCAGTTACCACACACTGATGCCGACAGTGTGACTCAACCCTTGAGTCGAGAGTAACGGTTGGATATCTTGGTAGTAGCGTCGAGGCATTACGACGTCATCCTTGGTATGTATTAGTACCATCCATGTCGGTATTGACTGTATTAGGCAAAAGAATGTGGTTCATCCCGGGGATGGGACCAAATTTCTCTTATCGGCAAAGAAGAAATCTTGCAGCTCTTGTGGGACCTGAGATGGTCCAGGTCATCCAGGGGCGGATGAGTACAGCTCAGAGCCGGCATAATTCATATGCTGACAGGAGGCGGAGGCCACTAGAGTTCGAGGATGGCGACCACGTCTTCTTGCGGGTCTCACCTCGACGTGGTTTACGGAGATTTGGTCGTGGCGGACTGTTTTCTCCACGCTACATCGGGCCTTTCTAGGTCCTTAGTAGGATTGGCGAGGTGGCTTATCGCCTGGCTCTGCCACCTCAGTTGCACCGGGTGCACGACGTCTTCCACGTATCTCATCTGAGAAGAAACGTGCAAGACCCAACACATATCTTTGACCATGGGGAGCTGGTCTATGATGATGGGGCGACGTTTTCGGAGGTCCCAGTGGAGATTGAGGATCGAAAGGAGCAGGTCCTACATGGATGATCGATTCCTCTAGTGCGCTTCAGATAGTAGCACGAGAACCTCCAAGAGAGCACTTGGGAGCAGGAGGATCAGATGCGTGCTCAGTACCTCCTTTGTATCCCTAGTTTGTGGTGAAGCTTTACGGGGACGTAAAGCCCTGTGGTGGGAGTAATGTAAAGACCCTCAAAATTCAAGGAAATTGTTTTCTTAATTTTCTTTGGAATTTTACAAAAATGCAGTTTCTGACGACGCCTGATTCCGAGGCCCGGTGTGCCCGGAATCATTTTCCAAAGTTTGGCTCGGGTACGTTCAGTGAACGGACGAGCGAGTTTTTCTAACTTTTGAATCGGTGCCCGGAATTGAATTCTGAGAGGACCGATGAAATCGCAGAGCCGGTATTCTCTTAGAAACGCCTCTTCTGGAGTTGCGTTTTCTCGGGTGTGGTTTTTAATTTTCGGGCTTAAAGTTAAGAAATAAAATAATTTTTCGACAACTTTATTTTATTTCACTTAAGCCACTTGGAAGCCACTTGAAGCCACTTAAAGGTGGATTGAACTGAGTTGAACCGGATAGGATGCTATCCAGAAATATCCTACCACCTTTGTAGAATATTTGTGAGTTGGGGCCCGCATGACCCCCTCCGTTTCATTCCGCTAAGTAACGCACCCACGAAAACCCATCATTATGAAAGTCAACTGACACGTTTTCTAAATTCTTAACAGACCATTTAATTGGGCGGTTTATTTCGTAAATTAAACGATCTCTTTCTTTCGTTGAATTAATTCAACGAATTGATGGGTCGTTACATACCCTTTTTCGTGTGTTGGCATAATAATAAAATAAGACCAACCTTTTTCTTTTGGAGGATTACTCGTTGAGAAAGGATCCTTGAACCTTCAGCCTCCTTCGCGAAAAACACGAAGAACGCAAAGAACGCCGAACCCGAAAATCGACGACACGACGTTGTGATCCGCGATGCCGAAAACGTTCATCTGCGATGTCTCTTCCTCCGCGACGGATCTTCAATCAGCTGCTTGATGTAAGTGTCTCGGACCTTCCTTTTTATCTTCTTCGTGGTTCTTAACCAAAACACGGATTTAATTAATTAAATTAAAACTGTTGTTTCATGGTGCGTTGAGTTCGCCGACTCAACGCCGTGTTCCGCGACGACGCGACGCCCTTCCGCGATGACGCGACGATCTCCACCTTCCGCGACGAGTAATTTCCCCGAAGAACGCTCACGCGCGATGTCCAGCGAGGTAGGGATTTTATGATTTGGAATACCCCTCTTTATATTCCTGTGATCGTTCTTTAAAAACTAAAGAACCGGAATCAAAGAAAAAATTTTATTTTATTAAAATTTTTGGTTCATGTGTTGAACATTTTATATTCTCCCGGTTGTTTATCTCTAACACAGAGGGTGCGGGCCAAACGAACACGGCCCGATGACCCTCCGCCGTTCTTCATTTTGTGCGGATTTGGCGGGCGATGAAGGAACGTGCCGCAATGGATGTTTGATGATCCCGCAGTGAAGAACGAGTCCCGGGAGGAGCAATGGCGTAGACGGGAAGAGAATCGGACCACCGGAGCGATCCCGGGGGCCCGCGGAACTCGCCTGCGGCGCGGGTCGCCGGGGAGGCGGCGCCGGCAGCCGGGAGCGGCGGCGCCCCGGCGCGCCGCCGGACAGGCCGCCCCGGCCAAAGCCGCGGCGGCGGCGGACCCGGCGGCCGCGCGGGTCCGGTGCCCTCGGACGTGGCTGAAGCCGCGTCCATGACACAGCGAGGCCCCACCCGGGGGGCCGCGGCACCACCAGGCCGCGGGGGCGGCACCCCGCGCACCTCGGTTGTTCGGGCGCTCGGCCGAATCGGGCCTGGCCGGACCGGACCGGGTCGGGTCGACCCGGTTCGGCCGACTCCCGGGGGGGGGGGGGGTCGGGCCGGGTCGGCCCGGGCCCGTACCCCCCGTCTTCGGACGGTTTTCGTTCAAATGCCCGTATCTTGGGCTATGGGCCTCCAAACGATTCGCCGTCAGTGGCAACACGGTCCTTGGATCGAGACAGTTGTTTCGGTATACTATACTCAAGGTGCCGCTTCCTTTTCGGGAGCCTACGTGGTTAAAACTCCATAGTTAAGCGTGCTTGGCCTAGAGTAGTGATCAGGATGGGTGACCTCCTGGGAAGTTTTTCAGGGTGGGTGTGAGACAGAAAGGCCAATAAATAACAGACCGGGCGTCCGATTGACGCGCCATCTGTTTCGTTGAATTTCTCTAAGTGAGACAGATCTTTTGACTTACTCCGCTCGAGGTTTGGATGCCGACGGAGTGCGGCCGGGTTGGATCGCACCGAAATCCAACCGGGCCCCTGGAACGGAAAAGCTGATATCTTTCAGAACAGACGTCCGTTTTACGAACCGTCAACGGCGTTGTTGATCACGTTGAAAAACGGTCCCTATGAGTATACCCTATGAGTGTTCGAGGTATAGTTGAGTTACGGCCGGATTGGTTCGCACACGAAACCAACCGGGCCCCTGGGACGAAAAGGCTAATAACTCACAGACCGGGCGTCCGATTGACATGCCGTCTGTTGCGTTGAGACCCCTATGACGAGGTGGTCCTTTGAGATACTTCCTTGCGGGAATTTGTGATACTTGGATTATCGACCAGTAGCTCATGGAGCGGACCCTCCCGAAGACGAGCGGGCGGAGCACGGAGACCGTGTAGCTGACTGAGACCCGACGACTACTGATCGAACGACTCGGTGTGTTATAGAGGTGCGCTTGGTTGTAGCGGCAGACCCACGATAGAGGTGCACTTGGTTTTAGCGGCACATGGGAGCGCATGGTTGTAGCGGCAGACCCATGACAGAAGTGCGCTTGGTTGTAGCGGCACATGGGAGCGCTTGGTTGTAGCGGCAGACCCACGACAGAGGTGCGCTTGGTTGTAGCGGCACATGGGAGCGCTTGGTGGTAGTGGCTGGCCCGCAATACTCGATAGGTGGAGTACTACAGCAGTCTTAAGTTAGTGAGCAGTACCTCAGAGTTGTGACAGGACCACCGTACACTCCAGAGACGGAGCTCTTCAGCAGTTACGGTTTCGATGATGAAAATCCTGGTTTGAGCTGAGACTTTTGACCTTGTGTTTGCCTCATGATTGAGATGGGTTACTTGATAACTTAGGTATATGTATGGGCATATATCTAAGTAGAGGTTATCTTTTGAGATCTTCTTGTGGTTATCCTTGTTGTTTTTAGTGAGACCTTGAGGGTCTCAGGGTCCCTACTGAGTATCGTTATACTCAACCCTGCACGGGCTATGCCCGCACTACGTTGTGTTGGTTGCAGACGATGGACAACATTGATCGTGGCTGAGGCTTGCAGAGCAGGACGGTACCTGGAGGTGGACCACTGGGCGGGACGTACTCGGAGCGGTCAGGTGGACCCGAGGAGCAGTGGAGGCTATCTGTACCCACCCTTTAGGTGGGATTTCCAGAGGACGGCTCGACGCTACAGTTTTCCCTTTTTAGTTGCTGTTTTTCTTTTCAGTTGTACTTTACAGTTGGGCTTGTATTTCCGGCCCCTTTTTACTTTCAGCACATCTTGTACAGTTTTTACTTAGTGTTTACTTTTCTCTTGCTTACTCTATGGTGCTTGTTTACTTTTCAAAGGCAATGCCTTCCCTTTTTGTTGGGATTTACGCCTTGGTGCTAGTCGCCAGCCCCTGGCCTATGGAAGGCGGGATTGGGGTAGTCACGGAACGGCCCCCGAGGGCAGGTCGTGACACTGTTCGCACTCGTATCAGTAGACTTATATTATCAACATACTTCTATAGGTAGCTATCTGTGAACTGGTTCTATATGTAGACTTCCGTCTATCGGTAGCTGTGGTTTGTTTGTCTGTCGATAGCTCTGGTTATCGGTGATTGTCGGTACTCGTATCTGCAGGCTCTCTATTGGTAACTACTGGTAGACATGCATGTCGTTAGCTCTAGTCTATTTTTTTGGTGGTAGCTCTGGTTATCGGTGATTTTTGTGTATCGGTGACTCTGTTTATCAGTAGACAAAGTCTATCGGTAAACTATGTACCAGTAGATCTTTATCAGTAGCTAAACGTAGATCAGTGACTTATACATATCTGTTTTTATGAAAAACACAGCCGATTGGGTTAGAATTAATTTAGAACTCATATAAACATGGATAAACAAAGATTAATATAATCCAGAGATTATTTTAATATTATTATCATCTTTATTATAGAATCTCATTGGGTTGGAATTAATTGGGATTATCAGAGTATATGAAAGCATGATTGGGATTGTCAAAGTATATGAAAGCATGAATGGGATTATTAAAATAGGTGAGGGAAACAATCTCCCCCTTTTTGATAATCACAACTTATAATATTATAGTTTTAAAATTGTGAGAAATTGTATCGGAGGATATATAATTAAGTTCAATTTTCTCAGAGAAAACAGTAGGTTATAGAACATAAGTTATGAGAGGTGAAATTAAATGTGATAGTATCAGAGATAAAAGAAAATGCAATGATATCAGAGGTAATAGTTTGAGGTATCATATAATTAAATGAAATGGTATCAAAGGATGGATGTAAAAGCACGAGTATTAGAGGGGAAAAGCATGATAGCTCTTCCTTATAGACGTTAAAAAAATTTCTCCCCCACTGATACTTTCTCCCCATTATTTATTCTCCCTTTAAGACTTCTCCCCCTGGGTGAATATTTCTCCTCCTTAATATCCCTGAAGAACATTTCTCCCCCTTTGTGATAATCAAAAAGTGGGAAATAACAAAGTGAGTCACTTGTATTAAATGGAACAACAAAGAATACATAGAGAGAAAAAAAATACAAGGATACCTATCAAACATCATAGCCACTTGATCAATCCATATCCTAAATGTGAGATTTTCCTTTTGGGTCAGAAGAGGATTCAGGTGGAGAGGATGCTGGTGAAGGCTTAGGAATTCTGAAAATGACCACAGGAGGCTGAGCAACTGACATTGATCCTGGCCTATATTGGGTAGTCCTTTGAGTGATCATAGGAGCGAGGTTTCGAATTGCTTGTGCATGAGTCATTTGAACTGGAGAAGTAGCAGAGCCAGAGTCAGGCAAAGCAGGAGGTACAATTACCGGTCTAGCATCAACATGCAGGAATGGTAGCAACAGATTTCTGAAATACATGCTTATTCCTCCTCCTATCTCCATGGAAAATATGAAGTCATCCTTGTTCTCCATAAACTTCTCTAATGCTAGAGTAAATTCCCTTATCTTTCTAACTTGTTCTCTGAAGGATTGACTGAAAAGAGGCAACTGTAATATTTTCTATTAGAAGCTTGAATTGACTGGTCATTTAATTCTTTGTGTAAATATTTTGGAAATAAGAGTCCACATTAACTTTCACTTCTTTTTTAGAGGTAGAAGCTTCTATCATGTATTCTTGGACTATGTTCATTATTTCTCTAGCTGAATCTCTAGTATAAAGAACCACTCTGCTCAGTTCAGATTATTCCACAAAGCCACTAGTTGAAGCTGAACCAAGCTCCTCGTTTATCATAGCTCAAATTAGATTCAAATCTATTAATGGTTTAGAAGAAATAGAACCAACAGAGAAGTTTATTATTTCCTAGAAGTTCGTGTTCAACCCACTGATAATATTTTGAACTTGAGAATCCTGGGTTTTAACATGCTCTTTCATGGAAGTTTTAAAACATTCGAACACTGAAACCATCTGGCATACAACACATTTCATATAAGCTAAGTCCTTATCAGTTTGGGATTTTGAGCTCCTGTAAGAGTCTAAAGAAACAACAAATTCTTTTAGAGCTTCAAGATCGGCTTCTAGTCTAGAAACTTTAGCATTTCAGTTTTTAATTTCTTCCACTATCTCACCCATACTGGTTGATAAATTACAATCAATAGAAAGATCAAATGATTTTCCCAACATAGCCATCTCTTCAGAAAAACTGGGCTTCATATCAGCAACTGAGGCACTGAAATATTCTTTCAGCTCATCCTCGAAGGATTCAATATCAATCTTGGTAACCAAATCAGCAGATGAAACATCAAAAGATACTTTTTGAGTGGCTAAACTGACCACAAAGTCAGTCATAAGCGATTGAATTGAAGATACTAGAGAAACTTCCAACTTTTTTATCTCTTCCACAAAGCTATCTATATGATTTTTCGTTAAAGTATCCAGGTGATGCATTCTGACCACATCTTCAGGCAACAATTTAGATTCAATATTATAGACAATATTTGGTATATTGTGATATGCCTCATTATCTGAATCTGGATAGACTAAACCATAGAATACAAATCCTAGGTCTTCTTCCCAGCTTCAAATCTAGCAGCCACTATAACACTTCCAATATTGGTTTGATGCTCCTTATCAATGGGTGCATAGTCAAGTAAAAAAACAAAATTCTTAGAAGCATTCTAATCAGGTCATTCATCCTGAGGAGAATCTTCCACTATAAATTCTTTCTCTACAATAGATGGAGAGTCTTCCAAAATAGGAAAGGGTATGTAAATTTAATTTGAATCCTTAGTAGGCACTAAATATTCTCCAATCATTGGACTAAGGATCAAATCGGCTGACGGAGATGCTTCACTCTCATGAACATCTTCTTCATTTTCTACAGCAGCCTCTTAAACAGCCTCTTCAACAGCCTCTAAAGAAGGTTATTTCTTATCTGATTTATGTTGATCAAGATTTTCATGAGCTAGACTGGGAGGTATGTCAGGGTATCCAGCTTCATCAGCATAAGACACTTCCTCTTCTGAATCATCACTGTATTCTAGATTCTCTTCATTAGATCCCAGAAATGGATCCCTCACATCCTTAGGTCTTGAAGGATGATTTACAGGATTAAATTTGTCATAAATCTTCTGGTCATCACTGACCCATTCTCCTATCCAAGGGTTCCAATTTATCCTCATGTATTTGCAGACTGTGGATGTAATACAAAAGTTATTCATAACTACTACTGTCTCATATTGAGACTCGAAAACCCCTTTTACTTTGATCATCAAAGAAGTCAATTTAGCAAATAGAAATGCATTTGTCATTGATTTTGGTCTTGTCATATCTTCCATTTGGATCATCAACAATATTCCAAAATTCACCTTTACACAATATCTTAAGAGGTGCAAGGGATAGATATTATGATATCTCAAATTGGAAAAATCTCCTCTCCTTGGTGTCAATACATGTTGAACAAATTTGAAAAAAAATCTATTCTCTCCATCCATTTCTGCATCAACTACTTGTCTTTGACTTCCATCGCCAGTTAGCTCTTCCAAAGCAGTCTCATAAACAAAAATTTCACTAGTAGTTGGCATGGATCTCCAGAAATATCTAGATACACCTTCATGTGGAACATTTAATCACTCAGCCCACTCAACAGATGAAAATGAAATCTCCTTTCCATTCACAAAAGAGGTTAATCGATTATCATTTTCAGATTTTTCAATGGTTACAAACTCATAAAATTGTTTCACTAATTTTGGAATTTAGGTACCCTTGTTGTTCTAAAAACACTCTACCAATTTTAATCTTAATTTACTTCATGCACTATGGACTTTCTAGGCAGCAACCATTCTATGCACACCACATTTTCAAACATAATGACTCTATTCTGCAGATGAGGATTCACTGGTCATCTTCCTGACCTAGTTATAGCAACACTACCACTTTCTTCTTGCTCTGACTTCTACTTCTTTGATTTAGGCTCATCAGAAACATATCTATCAGAAGGGTGTTTGGTTTTTTCCATCTCAGATTCTAAGGATTTAGGGTTATCTAAGGATTTTGAAGCTAAGGTTTGAGAGTAAAGGTTTGAAGCTCAGGGGATTGAGAAGTAGCTAGGACTTTGTTTTTATCATTTAGGAATCATAAACTAAATAAATAAAATTAAATAACAAAAAAAACGATTCAGATTCTGGTGGCAGACAGAAGTTTAAAACATCGCACTATCAGTAGGGTCTATCAGTGAAAATTACTATCAGTGAGGTTACATCGATGAGGATTCATATCGGCGAGAGTTTCACATCGGTGAGAATTTTACATTGGTGAGAATTTCACATCAGTGAGGATTCACATTGGTGAGAATTATGCATCTGTGAGAATAACTACCGATTGTGGTTAAACATATCTAACTGGTGAATAATGTAACTTAACCTATCTGAACTCAAAGGTTTAGTGAAGATGTCAGCTAATTGATGTTTAGTTCCTATAAAATCAAGAGTGATATAACCTTTTTGATAATGATCTCTCACGAAATGGAGCCTTACATCAATGTGTTTGGTTTTAGAGTGAGACACATGGTTCTTCGAGATATTAATTTCACTAGTGTGGTCACAGTTGATAGAAATGTGCTTAAAGACATATCCATAGTGAAAAGAGTGTGTTTCATCCACACAATTTGTGCACAGAAACTACCAGAAGCTATATACTCTACTTTGGCAGTGGACAATGCTACAAAATTCTGTTTTTTTACTACACCACGATACTAAGGATTTTCCCAATAAATCACATGTTCCTGATGTGCTTTTTCTATCCAACTTGAAACCAGAAAACTCAGCATCTGAATAAGTTATTAACTCAAAGGACTATCCTTTTGTGTAAAATAAACCTTATATTACATTATGCTTAAGGTACTTAAAAATTCATTTAATAGAAAGTAAATGAGATTCATTTTGATTGGATTGAAATCTTGCACACATACACACACTAAACATAATATCTGGTTGACTAGCAGTAAGGTAAAGTAAGCTTCCAATCACACCTCTATAATTGGTTTGATCCACTGGTTTCCTAGTTTCATCTACATAAAATTTATATACTATACTCAAAGGAGTATCACTTTACTTAATATTATCCAAACAAAAACGTTTTAAAATATCCTTTGTATATTTACTTTGATTAAAAATAATACCATTTTGATTTTGAAACACATAAAATCCAAGAAAATATTTATGTTCTCCCATTAATCTCATTTCAAATTCATTTTTCGAACTCATTGAAAAATCAGTACATAAAGAATGTTTATAAGATCAAAAAATAATATCATCAACATAGATTTGTACTATTAAAACATCTTTAGAAATTTTTTTCATAAAAAGAGTTGGATTAGCTTAATCCCTTTAGTAAAACATTTTGAGATATGAATATTACTAAGTCTATCATACCAAGCTCATAGAGCTTGTTTTAAACCATATAATGCTTTAGAAAGTTTAAAAACGCGATTTGGAAAATGATGATTAATAATCCAGGTGGTTGTTCAACAAAAACATTTTCAATTATAAAAGCATTTAGAAAAGCACTCTTGACATCCATTTGATATAAATTGAAATTCATATGAGCAGCATATGCAAGTAAGATCCTAATGGCTTCTAATATGGATACAGTTGAAATGGTTTACTCACATTCTATACCTTCCACTTGACTATATCCTTGTGCAACTAGTCTAGCTTTGTTTCTATCTATGTTTCCAGATTCATCAACTTTGTTTCTAAAAACCCATTTATTGCCTATTGTCAAAGTGTCCTTAGGTATGTCAACTAATTCCCAAACATTGTTTCTTTACAATTGATTTAACTCTTCTTGCATATCCATTACCAAAAATTCATCATTAATAGCATCATTGATATTTTTAGGTTCTAGCTGTGAAAGAAAATCTTGATGTTCAACCAGGTTTCTTAGAGAAGCTCTAGTTTGTGTCCCTCTATCAAGATTACCAACAACAGCATCTAAAGGATGCATCTTTATAATCCTTGTTGATCTATTAAAGGTAGGACTAGAAATTTCAGGTTCATCTATAGGTTCGGGTTCAACCGAAGAAGATTTTGGAATATTTCTAGAATTGTATGTTTTTATAGAAGGTTCATTATATTTTTCATTAAGGTCTAGAACACTCAAATCTTCTTCAAGATTTTCAAGAGAGGTATTAGGATCATGTCAATCAGTTTCATCAAACAAGATGTGAACATATTCTTCCACACACTTGGTTCTTTTATTAAAAACTTTATAGGCTTTTCTAGATAATGAATAACCAAAGAAGATTCCCTCATAACTTTTAGAAGCAAACATGTCCAGATTATCCATTGTATTATAAATAAAAAATTGATTCCAAAGACTCTAAAGTAACTTACTTTAGGTTTTATATTATTCCACAACTCATATGGGGTCTTCTTAAGAATTGTTCTAATTAAAATTCTATTAATAATATAAAAAGTTGTATTCACAGCTTCAGTCAAAAAGTAAATAGGCAGGTCATATTTATTAAGCATGGTTCTAGCTATTTCTTGCAGGGTTCAATTCCTTCTTTCTACTACATCATTCTGCTGAGGTGTCCTAGGAGAAGAAAAATTATGATTATATCCATTATGTGAGCAATAAGATTCAAATTAATGATTTTCAACTCACAGCCAAGATAACTTCTCAGAGTTTTAATGTTTAGTCCACTATGATTTTCTACAGATTTGGAGTATTGAATAAAGTAATAACAAGCTTCACTTTTGTGAGCTAAGAAGTATACCCAAGTATATCTAGAAAATTAAACTACTAAAACATAGACATAGTGCATCCCATATAAACTAGAAACTCTTGATGGTCCAAACATGTCCATGTGAACCAACTGAAGAGGTTGAGAAGTTGAAACTTCTTTCTTTGATTTAAAAGAAACTTTATATTGCTTTTCCTTTTGACAGGGATTACAAACATTGTCATTTGGGAATTTAAGCTTAGGTAGGTCTCTATCTATGTTTTTTCTAGTCAATGTCTAATTGAATGTATGTTGTAGTGTCCTAATCTTCTATTCCAATGCCAAGATTCTTTATTAATAGCATTTAAACAAGTAACATTTCATTTGGATAAAGAATTTAAATCAATAGCATAAACATTTTCATTTCTTAAAGCAGAAAATAACAAAACATTCTTAGAGTTAAAAACATTACAAGAATCATTTTCAAATTTCACATTAAAGACATCATCACATAATTGAGAAATACTTATCAGGTTTTAATTAAGTCCATCAACAAATAAAACTTTAGAAATTAAAATTGAATCAGTGTTACCAATCTGGCCTAGGCTGATGATTTTTCCTTTAGAGTTATCACCAAAGGTAACATGACCTCCATAAACCATGAATAAGCTTTTGAAGCATGAGTAATCTCCAAAAATATGTCTTGATCATCTACTATCCATGTACCATTCCGTTTTGTGAGAACTCTTCAAACAGGTTTCCAACTAAACAGATTTAGATAGAAAATGATTTTGGTACCCAGATCTTCTTGGGTCCAGAATGGTTAGCAATAAAAGATTTAGGTACCCATATTTGTCTTATGGGTTTCATATAATTTACAGAATCCATATATTTTGAAAGATAATCTTTATTTTACATATAAACATATGAATAACTAGTTGATAAATAGGAATTTCCAGAACTGAAATAAGCAAAATTATGTCCAGACTAAGAGATAAATCGAGTTTTTGTCTACTGTCTCTATCCAGGTTGGTATCCAAAACCAGTAGTGTATTTAGGTGCAACTTGCTTACCTAAAATTTGAGTAAGGATATCTTTTCCCTTTGTGAACTTTTCCAAGTCCTTTATAAGTTGATCATTAGGAATTTTCAGTTCTTTATTTTCCTTTAACAGTTGATAATTCTTTTTTTCTATATCAAATTCAGATTTAATATTCGTAGTAAGAGCATGTTGTTTCTTTAGTGACTTATATTTTTCATTAAGTTCATTAAATGTTTCTTCCGGCATATTACAATACTAAAACAGTTCAGCCTTATATATATTTCCATCATTGTCTGAATCACTGTTAGTTCCAGAATAATAATCATTCAGCATAGGGGAAACTGGTACCTCAGAGGTATTGGTCATGAAGCACATGTTGACATAATTCTCTTCAGAATCGGAAACATCATATTCACTTGTGCTGTCCTATGAAACACTCCAAGTATCTTTCATATATTTCTTGTAGTTCATGCCCTTATAATCATATTTCTTCTTGAATTTTAATTTTGGACAATCATCCTAGATTTGTCCGTTCCTTTTGCATTCATAGAAGACCACTTCATCATTCTTGTCAGCTTTCATTCAATCCTTCTTTCAATGACCCTTATTGTCATACATTCCTTTGTAGTTAGATTTTCTGAAGAATTTCTTCTTCCTATATAACTTCTTGAATCTCATGGTTATTTTAGCCATCTCAGCATCACTGTCAGAGCTTGAATCTTCACTTGTTGAACTTTCAGTTTATATTTTCATTTTCTCCTTGTCTTTACTCTTAGTGGAAATAGACATGAAAGCTATAGAATTTCTTTTAGGTTCATCGTCTTCCTCCTTTTTCACCATGAGTTCTTCCTCAAATATCAGTAGTTTACCAATAATTTCTTTTAGAGGAAGTTCCCCAATGTCACATGACTCTCTGATTGAAACATAAGTACCCCTCCATCGGTCTAGCAGACATCTCAAGATTCTCATGATTTGTTCCTTTGCTGGAATAACCTTTCTAAGTGAACTCATTGTATTGACTATCTCATTGAACCTGAGATACATGTCATAAAGAGGTTCACCAATTTTTTTTAAAATTATCACATTTAATAGTATAAGTATTCAATCTCATTTCCTTAACATTGGTTGTTACTTCATGAGAAACACCCAAAGTATCCCAAATTTCATAAGCAGTTTTACAAATAGAAATTCTATTGAAATCCTAATCTATTAAAACACAGTACAGGGCATTCATGGCTTTACAATTATTACTGTAAGTAGTCATTGTAGGTTCATCCCAAGTAGTTCTTTCTGTTTCTGGAAATTTTATATTTTGACTCTATAGGAGTCCAAATATCAAAACCCATACTCTCTAAATGAACATTAATTTTAAGAATCCATAGATCATAGTTTGTGACATTAAATAAAGGTGGTTGGTTAGTAGCAGCACCCTCTAGTATATTGTCCACAATTAGATTTTATAAAATAATTTTAACGAGACAAAATTTATAATTAAAAAAAATTTAAGATCATTAAAGATGTAACTAAAATCGCAGTTGAAAACCAGAGTATTTCAAAAATCCATTAACCAAAATAATCCTTCGATACCAAATGTTGGTCAGAGTGGATACACAAGAGGCGGGTAAATTGAGTTCCAATTAAAATTTATGTTCAAAAAAATTTCTCTTAAAATCCCCCAAATTAAAAACAAAGTTAAATTGTAGTGAATTTATATAGATTATAAATGTTCAATTAGATTCTCAAAGAGTGATAAGGTCTCAGTTAATTTAATCTCAAGATTAAATTGTCTTTTGAAACTGATTTACTGATTTACAATAAATATAAACACTTACTAATTTAACTATCAAAGTAGCTTTAAAATAATTTTTTATTTCAAAGTAACAGCAGTGGAATAAATAAATATATTACTTATATACTAAAATTAAAATTCACAGTAGAGTTAACCAATAGGTTTAGTCTCAAGACGAGATCTAGTCCTCTCAACAATTTATATAAATTGATCCACACCCTGGATCAGGTTTAGCAATAGTGAACATACTTTCCAGGTACAAAGACATCTGCCACAGTTTTTCGTGGGAAAGAAAAAATAGCTCACAGTTGTCCAGGTCTTACTCGACCTCTCCCACTATCCAAAGTGGGAAAAAAAGAGTTATAGATTTTGAATGAGGATTTGAGAATCCTCCATCTTAGCACATGAGACAATGAGTGGGTTAGATAAAAATGGTACACAAACAACTCAGAATATAAATGAAAGAATCTCTAAGATAAGTATGACTGAGTTTATAAATGCTTTAGTGATTAGCAGTGAAGCTCTCGACTCATATGGTAGGTTAGAAAAACTTCTGAGTCCTTCTCTGGTTTCTTGATCAGAAAAAAGAGTGTCGTTTTCTTCCTTGGTTCCAGGTTTATCTTATCAGCCCGAGTGCATGAAGTGTCTGTTGTTTTAGTTCTTCACTCATGATGCAGCTTATGTTCTCCTCATGAACAAGTTTCTTCTCTTATGTCCAGGATTCTTGGAGTATGGATGTAGACTAGTGAAAAATGCTCCACATTTGAATGTTTTTCTTCTCTATTCTCTTTCACCCTTCTTGTGTCTTCTTAGTGCCTTTATTCTCTCTCTTTCACAAAAATCTATACTGAACGATCTTTTTCCTTCCCTTTATAGCTTTCAACTTCAGTAGAAAAGAATAATTACTTTTATCATGGGTACTATGTATGGTTCCCTAACATGGAAACAGAGATAATAAAATAACATTAACTGTATTTAAAACATCAAATGTAACCGTTATCTTAATAATGAAATAGTATGAATAGTATAGGGTGTGAATGGTAGGTCAATCATTATTAGCTTGTGTTGGTAAACGTGTATGGTGGACTTTGTGTCACAGGGCCTTCCATCGGTAGCTCTTTTGAACATTCATCGGTATCATTATATACCGGTGACTTGGTTCCATATTTAGCTCTTGATCCATCAGTAGCCGTTTCTCCATTGGTACCTCCTTGTATCTGTAGCTGTTCACACTCATATATGTAGACTTATACTATCAGCAGACTTCTATCGGTAGCTATTTGTGAACTGGTTCTAGCGATAGACTTCTATCTATCTTTAGTTCTGGTCTATTTGTCTGTCTGTAGCTCTGGTTCTCGGTGACTGTCTGTACTCGTATTAGAAGGCTCTCTATCGGTAACTACTGGTAGGCATGCAAGTCGGTATCTGTAGTCTGTTTGTCTATCAGTAGCTCTAGTTATTAGTGAATTTTATGTGTTAGTGACTCTGTCTATCGGTAGACTAAGTCTATCGGTAGACTGAGTAACGGTAGCTCTTTATAAGTAGCTAAATGCAGAACAGTGACTTACACTTATCTGTTTTTATGCAAAACAAAACAGATTGGGTTACAATTACTTCAAAACTCATATAAACATGGATAAACAATGATTAACATATTCTAGAGATTATTTTAATATTATTATCATCTTGAATAAATAATCTCATTGGATTGGAATTAATTGGGATTATCAAAGTATATGAAAGCATTATTGGGATTATCAAAGTATATGAAAGCATGATTGGGATTATCAAAACAGGTGAGGACAACAATCATGTTTGGGAATTGTTTTAATTAATGAAAAACCTGACATGGAATGAATCCCAATGGACTAACTCATGGAAAATATTGTCTAAATAATTTGAATTTTAATATGTATTTATTATATGGGAAAACACACTCTAAGATTTTTGTTTTGATTTCAAATATAGCATGAGGATTTTAAGACATTAAAGAAGTTTGCACCCATACAGATGGTTCATGTCAAGGATATCATCCAACGATATTAAATTTACATTATCTATAACCATATGAATATTTAAAAGCAATTTATTAAAATTATATATACTTCTTGGAGGAGAAATAGGATGATTACAACATAGATGAAAATATTAAAATATATTAATTTGATGTGACAATATGGAATATAGATAGACAACCAAACATAGGTTGGAAGATGGAACCTCATACAATTTCAGGCTTTTATTGAAATTGGAACTAAAGAAATAACAAAAAAAATTACATAACAATTGAACATATGTGTACAAATCCATATAAAGTACAAAATTGTAACATACTAGATCCAGGTGCATCCTGAAGGTTCCTCGATCCTGATTGGTCACATAACCTCAAGAAAATTTCCCCAAACTCTAGAGGCAAACGACTAGTAGTGAGGTCCAAGGTGTGGCAATAGGGAATCTATTCCCTCATTTGAGGAGTGTACCAAACGAAAACAAAATTGTTAAAAATAGAAGAAGCAATAATAAAATACAATAGAAGTAAACATCGGATGATTGATACTAATAAAAAAATGGGGAATATATATATATATATATATAAATGATTCATGACACGTGTCAAGGAATGTAACTGAACAAGCAACAATTTTTTAAAAAAAAATATTGAACAAATGTATAGAAAAGTAAGAAAACTCCTACATCATCACATGTGTCATCTTGGTTATGTGCTCTCCAGATCCAACAATAATCATGTACATGATGAAGATGGGTTCTTCCCTTATCTATACTTGCTTCCATATAATAATTTTCAGTGAAAGAAATTACCATATAGGGTTTGAGATCAATATCTATAGTCATCCACCAAAAGATTTGTGCCTAACAATCAGTGGACGTATATAGTGGGTAATATGTATAAATGAAGTAATAAACTAGGATTTACTCAAAAATATATAGTCCAATAGTTTTAAATTAAATTCATTTTATTGTATTTCATACTTTTAATCAGGAAATCTCAGTATCTAGCATATTCTCTATATCCCCATGTTTAATAGTAATAAAATAGATGTCCTTGAAGACCATCTAAAAAATCATGTAAGACTGAGTCCATGCCTGTGCGATGGCTATGTAGACTCATCACAACAATTCAATCACTCATAAATTACCCTATGGAAATGCTCTCACAGTCTAATATATTCAGTTTAATAGAACATCAATTCATTAAATCATGGCCCTCTAGGAAGCTATCATGGTCTAACCCCTTTGGTCTATCATAGCACTAATCATTTAAGAACGACCACATCATAATCTCTCATGTTCAATACCCCTTGGTCAAAATAACATATAAAAATGACATACATCCTCCTAGGTTGATCTCACTATCAATACCCATGGGTCAATATCAACACTGAGGCTCTCACGGTCCTGTGTAAATAAAAATGGAAATCCCCATGGGTTTCCTGGTCCAAGGCTCTCATGGTACATTGGAAAAACATCGCACACATCATCTCAAAGTAGCACAAGTAATCTATATCTACTACATGAATAAACATTCACAACACATACAACATGAATTTCTTATAATCAATCAACTCCATCTTAATCATCCATTTCATGGGAAAAAATGTATGCCTAATAGGAATTCTACACCAAATTGACATAAAAAGTCAATCAAGGGAAAACACAACCATGTGGTTTCTCGTAAAAAATGTATCTAAACTTATGCCAAAGAAAAAACCCCTTAAAATAGGTAAAACCATTACAAGAATGAAGTAGGGTTAAATTTCAAAACATTCAGTAACCCCCACTTTGGTATTTGAAACTTTTATCACAAAAAATCCAAAGATAAAAATTAAAGGAAAAAACACCTACCTCGATGTGTCACGATCGATATCCTTGAACATTGGAATTTAATAAGACTAAAAAGGTGTAGATATAAAAAAATGAGAAAAAAATCAACATAGAATAACCAAATAGTGAACAAGAATTAAGAAGAAAGGATATAGGGGATTCGATAACTCGCCTGTGGGATTCCAACGCACCCAGTAGTGTCTCAATCATAACTCAGATGGATAATTGTGAGGAGATTAGAGTTCTTCATCCCTTCTATCAAGCTCCTTTACGAACCATAGGGAGATGAAGACATATCTGGACATTATACATGAATCTGCTCTATTATATCAATTAAAAAGAAAACTACATTACGTGTTCAATAAAACTACACGCCGTGTAGTATCCTTAATCGACCCCAACTTAATCGGTCTTCTAGGTCACCAAATGCCCATGTACTCGGCTATTACATGGAAAATTATTGAATATACACTGAAAATTAGTACACTGATTGTACTTAGTAGTATAAAATGAGTACATAGAAATATCTCTTGTCTTCCTTTTTACTCAAAAACATCCTTAAATCATGATCTGTAAATGAAATTATGTTAAAGATTCTTGAAAACATATCCCTTCAAAAAATGTGTCCCCAAATATACATTCCAATGGTGGTGATGAAAAATCTGCGAACAAGTCCAACCATTGTGATCACACATCGGCCTCTCTCTCCCAAGTCTTATCCTATACTCACATTGGCTAAATTAGAGCCTATAACAAAGGAACATACCATCCATAGATAACCATCGTGATGTGATCCAAAATCCATATTGGGTGCCCTTGGAAGGATGAATCCACCTCCAACTCAGCCTCCTCACATTGAAAAATACAAGACGAGTCTAAAAAGTATTGTTGTAGATGAATAACATGAAATATGTCATGCATAGCCATATACCTCAAATCTAACTGAAACCAATTGGAATCCTTCCAGACTAATTCTAAAACCACAAATTGTCTGGCGTATCATAGTGAATTCTCCCCCTTTCTCCTAATCAACCTTAGTCCCATCCTCAATGTGACATGCATGAAAACCTGATCTCCAAACTCAAACTCTAGAGGTCATATCCATTTATCCGCTTAATATTTGTGATGATATTTTGCATTGCCCATCATCTTCTTAATGAAATCTACATGTTCAGTGGTCTCCTAGACAAGACAAGGTCCCAACAAAACTTCCTCCTAAACCTCAAGCCATCATATGGGTGATCGTGATGTCCTATCATTCAAATCCTCATAATTTTCTATTTCAATCTTTTCTTAAAAACTATTATTGTAGGAATAATCCACTAGGGCTCCATGTCACTCCCAAGAGCCCCCAAAATCTAGGACGCATGGGAGAATAATTTCCACCAAAACATGAAACACACGCTCTGATTGGTCATCTATCTAGGGTTGGTATTTTGTACTCAGTAGTACCTGTGTTCCCAAAGCCCTCTATAGCCCCTTCTAGATGCGAGAAGTAAACTGGTCATCCCTGTCTGAAATGATAGAGTTCAGAACCTGATAAAAATGTATAATCTCTTTAATGTATAACTATCCATTCTCATAAACACTTAAGATTTCATTGATTAGCAATAAATGTGAATCCTTTGCGAGTCTATAAAAAACAACCCATTCATCAACAATTACTCTGGGAGACCTTGGTAAACCCATCAAAAAATCCATCATAAAACCATTTAACATCCACTAAAAAATGGGTAAATGTTGTAATGGTCATACTTGTCCCTGATATTACACCTTAACATTTTGACAGGTGGAGCATCTCATAAAAAACAAGGTACATTTATTTTTTCATTCATGGCCACCAATACTAATGATGTAGATCTCGATAAATATGGGTGACGACATAATAAACTACAAATACATTTGCATATAAATCTCACAACATCTCTTCACATATTTTTACTAACACACATACATGTGCATGAAATTTATAACCTCATTTTCACCAATTTTCCACCCAGGAGTAGGGTCCTTGCCAGACAAACTCTCCTACTAGACAAGGTCTTCAGAATATGATAGCTTCCTCATTCACACTCGATTTATTAGTGTTGAGGTAAAATCTATATAAGAAATAAAAATATACATCTATCTATCATGAACCACCAAATTCTTCCCAATGAAAAAATTCTTAATATTAAACTCACTACTAGCCTCTTGAGATTCTTGAATATGAGTACTCCACCTCAATGCATCTACTAATGGGTTTCACTATCCATCCATGTAGGAAAAATAAATATCAGAAAATAGAAGGTAATCAACCCACATTCTCTATCTCAAATTCATATCAAACTGTGGAAATATAAACTTGAGGAATTTTTTGGATTGTACACCAAAAATTATCTCCAAACAAAAAATGTCTCCAACAGTGAAAAGCATGCACAAGTACAGATATCTCGAGACCATGCGTCAGGTAATTCCTCCAACCTGGCCTTAACTGCCAAGAACCATACGCAATGAATCCTTGTTTTTGTATATGATCTTCTCCTAGCCAGATTGCTGATGCATCATAGTAAATGATGTAACTCATGACTGACTCTAAATAAATTTGTATCGTTGCTGAATTCAGTCTCTATTTCAGATCATTAATGGATGAATTCAACGATTCTCTCAACAAGTACATTGAAAACTTCTTAGTCTGTCATGTCAATTGTACTGCTAAGAAAGAAAATTCGTAAATAATGTGACTGTAGTAACCAGACATCACCAAAAAACTATGTACCTCAAATACATTATTTGGATGCTCCTAGGAAACTACCACTATCACATTCACTAAGTCTATTAAAACTCCTTTCTCTAAGATGACATGACGCATGAATTGAATTTGGTCCATCCAAAATTGGAATTTTTATAGAATAGAAAATAAGTAATGCTCTCTCAGTGTACTCAAAACAATTTAATGATCGGTGGAATGGTTGAGTAGATTGTGAGAGAACACAAATGCATCATCTACTAAGACTACCATAAAACAATCCAAGTATGGATGGAACACCCGGTTCATCAGTGCAATGAAAACTTACGTCATGTTTATGAGACTTATCAACATAACCAAATATTTGTATTGACAATACATGCTCCAAAGGCTGTAAGAGTTATATTTGATGGTCTAATGCACACATGATGATAACTGAATATCAATTCAATATTCAAGAAAACTCAGGATCCTCGATGCTCGTCAAAGTGATCATTAATCCTTTTCATGGTATATCAGCTATTGACCATAGACTGGTTCAACTTTCGATATTCCACACAATGTCTGAGGGTACCATATTCCTTCATTTCTAAATGTAAAGACGAACCCTAAATAGAATTACAAGTTTAGATGAAATGTTTTACCTAAAATTCATTTTAGTAATTCTTAAGCTCATGTAACTCTGTTGTAGCCATCCTATAACAAGGATGAGATGCCAGTTCATCTCTTGGAACAAGATCAATAGATAAATCATCCTCTCTATATAGAGGTAAACCTAAAAATTCATCTGAATGTCATATCTAAAACAATCCCCAACTAGATTAAATTCTATCTGTGATTTCCCCTTGTCATCCAGATATAAAATAGCAATTTGGGTTGTAATTCCTCCAAACCCATGATACTCGGGACTAGCTCTTCTCGTTTGGAGATCCCATTCTCCATTGTGTAGAAATGACCCACCCTCCCATGATTTGAAACTCACACTATGGTGATAGAAGTCATGAAAGGCCTGAAAGGAGACCAACCACCCCATTCTTGGAATGACATCAAATCCTCTCATCTCTATGATATAGATATCCCATAATAAGTGACACAAAAACCTCAAGAGGGAACACCTTGAAATGATGTACACTATACTTACTATTCCCAAACATAGTGTCTAGCATAATAACATCGTCACATGTAAAGATGCATAGCCCAATTCTCTCCATAATGGTGATAGAAATAGAACAATTGGAAGCCTCTGTATCAAAAAAGAGCTGAAGGTAAAACTATGGAAACTATATTCATACCTCTAATTGCAGAAGTTATGGGATCCTTCTCATGTTTGGTATGTTCCTTCGTAAAATTATGACCTTGACCAAAACCCTACGACCCAGACTAACTACTCTATGTTTGTCCACACTAATGTCACAGAAAACCTACTACCTAGCTACCAAGACCATGACAACCTCCATGTCCTGAACAACTTAATGAACTCCAATTTTTTTTGAGTAGAAATTGATGGTCCTTCTCATGAATACAGAGTAATAACAGATCCCCTATCACTAGATTCTAGTGATAATAACCAAAAAAAACATTGAATATTAATTATATTTTGATAAGATCAGCAGTCAAATGGGTCTCTCCATAACTGAGTTATCGTGTTACCACACATCCCACACTAGTATCATCCAACATTGATACCTGAAGATACATCCATACTACTATAATCACAATGCAAAGGCTCATTACAATGCTTCCATCAATCAGTCGAATGAGTAGGAGCCATGAATGCTAAACTACCCATGATGAAATCTACCAACTCCCATATATTGCCCTTGGTCATCATTGGCTGATTTATTGTAGAACTCACTTAAGTCATATTGAAAACATTCACCTATGATCTGATGAGATAGCTAAGACCAACCTCAAATCACCTAGTCAAATATAACTCCTCAACTGCCAAAATAGATGAAAAGTGCTAAAGTAAAGTAAAAGGAGATGAACAAAACATCACGGAAAGAGCGCCCTGTAGTAATGCATGAACTCTAAGGCTCGATCGATCCTCAATGTCACATGGTAGAAGTAATAATAGATGGTCCTATATAACTCTTCCCAAATCATATCCCTGTGAAGTCCTTCCTGTGAAATACCATCCCACCATATCATGTTGGAATCATGTATAATGTAAGTCGTGATTTTCACCCTCCTCTTAGGTGGCGTCTCTAGAGGCACAAAGATAGAAAAAATGGCCTCTAACCATGAATCTTCATCCTTTGGTGCTCCACCCCATGTGAAAGTGGGAGGATTCTACTGCTTGAACACACGTGTCAACTCTTCCACAGTAGGGGCCGAATATGGTGCTCCCAAATAAGTCATCATCCTCCTCATAAATCCTTTACAAAACTATTCATCATCACCTATGACATATATAGCAGTTGGTTCCAAGATTGAAATGTGGGAAGGATAAACTTGTAGTCCCTGATCTCCCATTTTCAGTGTATGATCAATGTTTCTGATTCATTCGTCGGGGAGATCACATCTGTCACATTTAGGGGACGTCATCATGGCTCTGTTTCCCATTATTCTTGCTTTCCAAAGGTGGGCGAAATTAGCTCCTTATTCAAGGATGTCTGCTCCTTGATCCAAATGAGATGATGGGAGGTTGTTTCTTCCTTCAGTGGATTCATCCTCGAAACTCATCACCTAGTTCGGGTCTCCCTTATAGATTTAATACTTTTTTCATGAAACTCTTCCCAGTACCATGGTTCTATGGATTCCGGTTAATTACACTTCTTCTGTCAAGACATTCCAAGGAGTACGATCAGAGAAGCAACCTATAGTTGGGGGAGTAGTCATGTTGAGGCATCACTGGCATGTCTGGATGCTAGGGAATTGGTGTGTCTATATTTTCCCCTTATCATAGGGCTTCTCGAGGTCACAGAAGCCTGAGGCATCCCACATCGGGCATGGGGAATCAAATTCATATTCATGTATCTGAGGTATTCTTCAGCTTACCATGTTGGACATAGGGTATGACGCAATTTTATCATCCTGCGAAGATGGATCAGAATGATCAGAACACTAATTGAGGTGGATCAGATTGAGGAACCCCCTTGAGGGAACACTGATATTGGGGCCAAAGCATGGGTGGCTTCCCGAATGTTGTGAAGGGGAATGGGGTGGAATGATTTCATCGGGATGTGGAGGCCTGGGTATGAATCAGGATGGACGATGGTTTTTTGGGCTTGGTCCTCAAATAGACTTCCTACATACCATGCCTTGACATGGATCAAAGACCACTTAGTTCAAACTGGATGCCAGTGAACCGACATGAACATGTTCCTTGGTCCAGGTAGGTGTTAGGATTGAACCTCGTGGAGGCTTCTTGTGTACCATGCCTTGACATGGATCAAAGTCCCCATAGTTCGGGATGTTTTTTATCGGAGAACCGACGTGAAGATGGACTTGGGGTCTGATGGGTGAAGGGAATGATCCTTATAGAGGCTTCCTAAATACCATTCCTTGACATGGATCAAAGTCCCAGTAGTTCGAGAAGGGTTTTGTTAGAGAATCGACGTGAAGGGGAACCCGGGTGTCCATTGGTGGTGGGCTTGAACCTCGTGAGGCTTCCTACGTACCATGCCTTGACATGGATTAAATTCCACATAGTTCAGAATTGTGTGTGTTGGATGTCCGACATGAAAAAGGACCTTTTTCCAATGGGTGTTGAATTGAACCTCATGAAGGCTTCCTACGTACCATGCCTTGACATGGATCAAAGTCCACGTAGTTCAGAATGGTGTGGGGGCTATTTAACCGACATGAAGAGGTGTTGGGGAAACTGGATGGTGGGGTCACAACGGCTTACCGTTGGATTGGGATGTAGTTTAACATCATGCGGGACAGGGGCATTTCAGAGGACCAATGTGAATATGGACCTTGGTCCTGGTGGTTGGTGGGATTGAACCTCGGGGACGCTTCCTACACACCATGCCTTGACATGGATCAAAGTCCTCGTAGTTCAGTTATACAGTTTAAAGTCATGCGGGATGGGGGCATGTCATAGGATCGACGTGAATACAGACCTTGGTCCTAGTGGATGGTGGGAATAAACCTCGTGGAGGCTTCCTATGTACCATTCCTTGACATGGATCAAAGTCCTTGTATTTCGGTTATACATTTTGACATCATGCGGGATTGGGGCACTTGGGGTTTACGCTCTGAGGCAGCCCTGGGTGTGTCATGGTCGGTACTTACTCTAAACACACGTGAGTCATGATCGGTGTTAGAAACAAGAGGTAACAGGGACATGATGATCACGTCGCGAAGGGTGAGTCTGTGGGAAGCGAATATGGGCTTACGCATTGGGCGGCCCATGGTGCCGTGACTTAATCCAAGATGGAGGCCAAAGGGCGACAAAGCACAGAGGGAGTGGGTAAGTATGGAGGTGCATGGGTGCTACCTCATGCATGAAAGGCTAGGTGATTACATCAAGGAGGTGGCCCTTCCCCACAGACAAACACCGCTCCCATAAGGAGGATATCATCACTTGTGGAGACCAGGGGGCGTAGAGAATGTCCAAAGTGGGGGCACCCCGTGTGAAAGGCATGGGGTGATGTCACAGTATAACCTCGTGTGTTAAGGATGAGTGTCTGTGGAAGTTTAACATCCCCCAACTCAAACAAGGTGGGATTCCTCCCCACACCTAGGAATTACATGACCAGTACCCTTTTCTCATTGTGGGAGGAAAGGTACCAGCAATTCCATACTGAATGGGGTCACATAGCGAACCATCGAGGGGTCCACGTTAGAGTGCCTATGTGTAGAATCATAGGTGATGCAATGCCACGGGCGGTGTCATCCAGGGGACTTTGAAATCACATCGTGCGATCCTGGAGGGTTGCACATGAAAAGTAATTTCCAGAAGAGGGGTCCATAGGTGGGGGAATTGTGGATTTAGGTCGCTCGACTTGGTGGAGGGATCTTGTGAAGAGGTGTGATTCGCAAAAATGGTTGTCGTAGCCTTACCATGGGGCGGAGTTTAAAATGGTATGTGATTCGCAAAGTGGATGGGGTTTCTTGTAGCACTACCTCACGGATCATAGGAGCCTTGCGAAGCGACGTGTCGTCATGTAATGTTCATCACAAAGTATAGTGACCCATCCTTGGCATTAAAATCACATGTATGTGAAGGGAGTTTCGCCAAGAATAAACGCTCTGTGACAACCTGGGTCCCCTTGTGGATCCCCTTCCTTGACAAATTCCTTTAGGCTTCGTGAAAGGCATCCCTCTTAGAAGAGGAGATCGAAACGAGACAATGTGAAGGCAACTCACGATGTAAAAATACCCCGCATTTCTCATGATTCACAAAGCGAAGGGTGCTTCGCGATTTGGGAGCTAGGAAACAAAAGGATGGATTCTCCGTCCTTTGGGCTCAGGGGGAGTCTGGTATTTATAAGCAAGAGATGCCGCAGAGCAGAGCTGACGCAACGTGAAGAGGGCTTCAGTTTCTTTGAGGCTGGTCGTGATCTTCAAGGGCATTGGCAGAGCATACAGCCTCTGTTTCTTCGGGGCGGGCTTACGAACTTCAGCGGTGCTCGCAGAGCATACTGCCTCCCTTGCTTCGCTGCGGGCTTGCCAACGTCTGGGGCATTCGCAGAGCATACCACCTCCTTTGCTTCGTGGCGGGCTCGTGAACATCAGGGGCGTTCACGAAGCGTACCATCTCCTTCGCTTCGCGGTGGGCTCCGCGTCGTGGCTTCGTGAGGCCGGTTGTGGGGCCTCATTTTTTCGTCTTTTCATCCAATCTTTTGGCGCCAAAAAATTAACCCCCTCAGACTTGGTGCTGCCGAGGGATCAAGGGTTGAAGTCTGAGGGAAATCACCAAAATCAATGGTCGTTCGCGATGCTCACTCACGAAGAGGGTACGCGAGGAAGAAAGGGGCCGCATGGGCCAGACGCTCTATGAATATCCGTGCGGACTGGAACTGTTGTGATGTGTCTAAAGGCCACCACCTATACAAATAGCATAAATATATCTTTTTTCCTTTACCATCTCCGCGATTTTGTCTTTTTGCTCTCTCGATTTGCGAAGCTCCACGTACTCCGCGCCTGCTCTCAGTGAATCGATCTTCGCGGCGAACCACATGTCTCTGAATCCGCGATAGTGCAATGCATACGTGTTCTTGCAGGCTGAGGATAGGCTCTGTGACTTGGATTTGCGAATGAGCTCCGCAAACTAGCTCCTCGAATGAGCTGCACAAACAAGCTTCGCGAGCCGACCTGAAATTTTTCCGAGTTCTGAATCCCAATGGTGCATCAGGAAGCTACACTGGGGGTGCTCACAGATGCGCATAGGGGGAGGATATGGAAAATTTTCTGGGCCTAGGAGAGTGAGTCCGTAGACACTCGGACCATAATTCATTGATTGAGCTGTTGTCGGAGATCCAGAATTATTACCCGATGTTCAAGTGGTTTTCATTGTATGGATTAGGGCTGAGGGATAACATCGTCATTCCTGAGGCTAGTAGAGACGAACCATCTTGCTGGTTCAGAAGCACGGTATGCCAGCATCAATGGTTCAGGGCTATCGATGGTCATGCTCGGGAGGACTTCACACCTGTCACCGTTGACTACCTGTACAACCACCCGAACAATGTTGATGGGAATCCATTACATCTTGAGACGTCCCCTCCCATGTATCGCACAATACTGAATGCATCCTTGAGGGATTTGAAGAAAGGGTGGTCTGGTGAGTGGGACCTATACTAGGGCAGCAACATCACAAATGACTGCACTTGGCCCTACTGGGTTGGTGGCTCATGCTTGGAGTTTGGAGCTGAGATAATGAGAGTGGGTTTGTATGAGGCGGAAAGGGCCCCCCAATTCCTCATTTATCATCCTAAACAACTGATTCTGGAGCTGTTGAGCAGATGTTCATCTAGGACAAACACTTTCACCTACACCAAGTGGTGGTTGGAATCGTTCTGTGGGATTTCAATTAGATATCAGGGGTCCTGATCTTGGGGGCTGTGTATGATGAGTACCACCCCATCATGAGTGCGTGGGAGGATCCAGAGATGTTGCTGCGACTGACGCTGGAACTGATGGGACTGGTCCCCAGAGATGATAATGAAGCGGTGAGGGATGTCCACTTTAAGAAGTGGTTCAATTAGTTCCTGGCCTTCTCGATGGATCAAGAGTTTCCCCCTAGGCCTAGAAAATTCCCAAAGGGGGATCAACGGGGCAAGGAGATCTTGTATTGGTGGCTCTTGGAGGACATCCAATGGATGACCTGGGGTTTCAGTGTCAATACTGAGCTGCAGCCAATAGTCAGACTGGCGGTGTTTATCGCGGCCCTTATCTGTGGTTGGATCCTACCAGTGAGGGATACCAACATGGGGGTGCGTCAAAGCTCATTCATCATTGCATCCATGCTGGCCACAGGAGGGAAGTTCAATCTGGGGATTCAAATGCTCGCCAGATTTTAGAAGATGCTACAACATGTTAGCAAGGGTACGAATCCACCGAGGATATGTGGGTTCTTCCATCTTATGAATGGGTGGATCGCGGCGCACATCATGGGGTTTTACGAATATCTGAACACCATCTTGCCTCTGTGGTCAAACTTCCACCCATCTATTCTGAATGTTGTGGGGACCATTCCAACCAAATTAACCATACCATTGGTACTAAACTGGGTGTGGGAGGAGAACATGTTTAATTTCCACCCATTTCCATTACTGACGGTGGTACTCACCGATCATGGTTAGGGGACGAAAGAGCATCGGGCCTATCTCCTGGCCTACCGAGGTGGAGTCTTGGGGGCATGGGTGGACCACGAGCCTCATTGCGAGCCGTATACCCCACACTGGTTTAAAAGGAAATTCAGGTGCCTGCAGCGGCTGACCCTGCTGATTTACTGGGAGGTGCGCCATGAGGATCACTGGTGTGTGATGAGGAAATAGTGGCTCATGATCACATAGGAAAACGGGAAAATGTGAAATTCATTGCCTTTGCCAACTTCCACCTTTGGACTAGTGAAGGAGTATTCCATAAGCTGTGAGTCAGCATATCTGGGAGAAATGATAAAGAATCCAACTATTCGAGCCTGTGATGGTGGGCCTCCCCTATCCTAAGGATGGGGTCAGAGGGCAGCAAGGGCCTCTCTTGGTTGCGGGGATGTCATGGCGACGAGACCTACACCAACTGAGGGTGATCAAGTGGCGGCGAATCCAACATCAGTAGTGGACCTAGTGGTTGTAGGGGAGCAGATCCATCCGGAGGGGCAGCCAGTGAGGTGATTCCATAGGATATCCACTCAGGGTCCGGGGAAACGTCTGTACTATATCGACATGCCAGAGAATGTTGTCTTCCTAGAGGCCTGGGACATTTGGGATGTCAACCGGCAGTTCCTTGGCCTTCCCGAGATGTTGAAATACCCGAACCGTATCGGGATGGATTTTTCGGGTATAGGCCCTATCCGGGCCGGTTTCGCAGTGTCTCTGGGGGAGGTGGAGAGATATTTGGCAGATCTGGAGGACTTTTTGCATTCCAGTGTTGCCCCACGTCCAATGACAGACTAGGTGAGGGTACTATTAGTCTAGACGTTTCCCCCACAACTGTCGGCCACTATGCTGAGAGAGCTCTTCCCCCTACTGGAAGAATTAGACAAATCCATTGGGGCGGACGAGGCCGGTGGAGGGAGCCTGTTGGAGGAAGGCGAAGTCAGTGATCAAGATTTGGGTCTCAACGATTTTGCGGAGGCTCTCGAGGTAACATCCCATGTATCTTTATTCGGGGTATGATATCATTTTATAATGGATTTCATACCAAAATCTGAACTGTGTAGGAGGACCTTGTGCATAGAACTCATTCTCGCCCCTCGGTTGGTGATGATGTAGGACCCTCAGAACCCGCACCTGTGGCCGCATCCATTTCTATGTCTGGAGGGGTAATGACACCCAAGGTGGCTTATCTATAGTCTCTGGACCTTCCGACAGTATACGGAGGGCCACACATTGGGGTCCAGTCAACATCAACTCAAGTGCAATACCAGGAGTTCAATATCTGTAAGTCATCTTCACTTAATTCATTATTGCCGCATATTGATCGTGCCAATTGTCGTCCATGCCCTTCTCTATTATGTACAGTTTTTTGACTGTCATGGGCTGCTGTGGTGAGGTTGGTTAGGATTTCTGGTGGCGCCCCTCTCAGTGTCATTCTAGTAATAATGGATATTGTTACCCAGCCGACCCTAGAAGAAGCTCCCCCCCATCATTGGTGGGACCACAAGCAGGGTCGTGCCTGAGGTCATTGAGGTGGGGTCCGATGATGAGGATCTGTCGGTCAACGCAAGTCCCGACGCGTCTGATCCAACATCAGATGTCGTGCCTAATCCCATGGCAGATGTAGATCCTGCTGAAGACTTCATGAGGGCGTACCCTGCATACGAGCCTGCCAACTGCGTGGAGTGGGACGAGATGGCCTCTGATGAAGAGGACATCGACATTGTCCACCGCCGATCATGGAAGTTGATCATTCACTTTATCAAAAAATACCCCCTAGCCACTATGGATGGATGAGATGGATAGACTTCGCTCGCATATTTGTGAACTATGTGTTGGGGGAGTGGATTCCCAGTGCTCTCATATGCTCATCCAAGATCTTATGGTAGAGAAGATTCGGGAGTATGATCGCGGCGTCAGCGTGGGAATGAAGCAGAGGAAGGCGATGAACAAAAAAGATGATCTGGGAGGCTGAAGATGAGATCCGATGGCTACAAATCTGGGCGGATGAGCACTCGTCCTCTCTTAATGCACAATTAGAGCAGTTCTAGCAATTGAAGGCCAAACTAGCAGAGGTGGTAGATCATTTAAGGCAATCTTCAAAAGAAATGGCAGTCATTCAGGATGACATAGTGCGGGCCCAAACTGAAGGTGATGAATTGTGTACCATCACTTCTGAGGAGGAACGAGAGTTGAGCCGGCGGTAGAAACTCTTGGATGCCACAAGTCGAATGGTGGCATAACTACAACTCAATTTTGACAAGGTCAAACTGTCCATGGGAGGAATAAAACCTCGAGTACTGTAAGGATAACAAACTCTCAAACATACTTTCATGATTTGATTTATTTGATGATGTATCATGCATTAGTCTCATTATTGAGGTTGGATTCATACATTTCTGTTATATTCGTGAAATGTCTAATGGTCATCCCCTAAGCTTACATAGGTCGAGCCCAATGTGAGGAACAAGAGGTGACCACCATGCTATTCCATCTAAACATAATGCATCGACCAAGATTTGGGTATCCAGGGTTTAAGAAACCAATCCAGATCTTCCAGGAAGACATGGGAGAGGTCCGATTAGAGTATTAGGACCTTAGAACTATTATTGATCCATTATTATGATGTTCTCTGGTGTACACGCGGGGTAATTCCAGCGGCGTTGGGATTAGTTTGAACATAGGGAAGTGGAAGGTCTGAATCACAATACCCAAATTTCGGAACACTATGGGGGTGGCGTGACAATAAATGATAACTATTTACCATGTTCGAAAGACAGTATCCTTGTTTCATTATCCTGAAATGGGGATAAAAAATTAGGTCCAACCGTTGACCATGTTCAAAACACATGGACTAAATCAAAATGTTACCCATTAGTCTTCCTGAAGATTGTCCCCTGATAATAGATGGGCCATAGGCCGAGCATCCATAATTTTTGGGGTTTCCTCGAGTAATGAAAGGGGACGAGGGTCTGAATAAGGGGGGAACAAAATGCGTGGAATGTAGAGTGATGGTTTGTTTGAACAGAATCCAACACTCTTGAGGTTACGAAATCGTGGTGGAAGCACACTTGATGGCGCATCGGTCAAATCATGGATCATCCTTTCTTTCATACAGAGCCTCTCTGGCGAGGGAGTCGTCACTTCCCAATGTCATCTTGGGGAATCCCGAACTTGTTTGGGGAAAAATTGCAGTTACATGGATCCCCACGAGGGGTCAGGCCAGGAGTCTGGAAATGGGGAGGAACAAGAATTTACAATTCCTGGGGCTGGACCCTGGGCGAAATACCAGGGTGTCTCTACGTATCCCATAAGGATGGGAATCAAGCCACATGAAGTTCTGGAGGCACAGTTTAACGTCATGCGAGATGATGAGAAGTATGGCTATTCCGGTACACATCCTACCAAAAATACTAAGCCCACACAATTCATGCTCGGTGTGGGAAACAAGAAGTAGTTGTGGGACATTCCCGACACATGAAGGGACATGGTGGGGTAAAGGGACACTCGGTAAATTCCGGCCCAATGATGCTGACATATACATGTAGCTCACTTAGATGCGCCAAGAGATAAAGCTGAGTATGTTGGAATTCCTCATGAAAATGAGGAATTGGAAATGTGTGATTCATGACGCTCAAAATTTGGATCACAATTATGGAGGTGTGACGATGGAGTATAAATGATTCCCATCGCGGAAACTCAGCTTCCATATCGTGTGTGCCTGGAATGGGGAAAGACAAATTAGGGTCGACCATTGACCATGTTCAAAAAACGGGACCTGTCGCAGATGTTGTCCGGGATCCTTAGGGACGTTGGCCCGAAATGGTTGGAGATCCCTTAGGCCCATAATCTATGGAGATCCCTTAAGCCCAGCATCCATGTCGTCTGAGGGTCCTTAGGGATGTGTAAGTGGATGAGGATCCAAATGGTGAGCACACTACGCTTGGTCATGGAACAATGAGAATGTCTCCATGGAAACTCCACACTTCGGGATCATTGTCAAAACACATATGAATACGTTAATGATACATATTAGATAGAGGGAGTTGAGTCTCTTCTAATAGGTAGATCTTAGTTTAGGGTCGTAGAGTTTGGAAAATGGATGAGAGGAAACATAGGAGGCACATGGTGGGGTAACTCAAATATCCGAAGTGAATGAGAACCAGGGGTTCCAACTACCATGTGTTCCCGAGGAGAGATTTTAGGTCTAGGGACCAAAAACAAGAGTTGAGTTGGGCCTGAATCAAAGTGTAATGGTGTTTCGATGTACCCCATGGGGATGGGGATAAAGCTCAATGTATTTCTTGAAAGGGTTTTAGATTAAGGTCGTAAAACTCAGACCATGGATGGGATTAATCAAAGGAGGTACGGGGTGGGGTAACTCATATATTCGACTTGAATGGGAACCAGGGGTTCCGACCACCACGTGTTCTCGAGGAGACGTTTTAGGTCTAGGGACAAAAAATGAGAGTTGAGCTGGGCCTGAAGCAAAGTGCAAAGGCGTTCCTGCGTACCCCATTGGGATGGGGATCAAGATTCATGTAGTTCTTGAAAGGGTCTTAGTTTAAGGTCTTATAACTAGGACCATGGACGGGATGAAACATAAGAAGAACGCAGGTGGGTGGTTACAACACCCAACGTGAATGAGGACATAAACCCTACATACCATGTGTTGTCTAAGGAAGTTCTTGAGTCGGGGGACCGAACAAGAATGTTAGGATGGTCCCATGGGGAAGTGCCTGGGCACTCCTACGTATCTCATGAGGATGAGAATGAAACCATATATAGTTCTTGAAAGGTGTAATGGCACAGTAAGGTACCAGTGAAAAGTATGAATGTGGTGCGTAGGTCTATCCCTCGCACCAAGAGAACCAGTATTTGATAAATCATGTTTTTCCTTTAAGGTGAGTTTTTTTTTGTGAAGTGACATGCCTAGGGTAGCAGGCCCTGGCGTCGCCATAAGAATCAAGCCATAGTAGGAATTGAAAAATGACATGGGGTATGACCAATACCCAACGTGATGTCCTCTGTGATTAGGTCATCACAATGCAGTGCCATTTTTCGTCGTGTGGCCAAGATGATAATGCCACAGTTTAGGGTCATGTGATAGGACGAAGCATGAATTTTAATGCCATGCAGCACAGATTTAGTATAGACGATTCTATTTGAGTAATGTTTAAGGTGCCGTGTAACATAACCGACATGAATAGGGACATGATACCACATCACACCATACGTAATTCTGAGAAATAAATATTGGGACAAGGGGCTCAAATAGGGGTTAGAGTGAAAGGGGCAAGATAAAATAGCTCCCAGCTAAACTGGACCCGAAAACGAGACGTCCTGGTGGTCCTATGTATCCCATAAGTGTAGGAATCAAGCCATACGTAGTTCTAGGGGGTTCCTTTTAATTTCATGCTAGACAACATACAATTTAATGTCATGCGGGACAAGAAACATGAGGTTTAATTTTTACAACGGGGTGCGCGTGGTGCGGCTCTGGAAAACCCACTGTGAATGAGGACAAAATCCCACACCACGCCACGCAGCCCCATAGTCAAAGTCCCAAAGACAGGATAGAGAATAAAAATTAGTTGAACTCATGCTAGTCCCATAGACAAGGAATATGGGCATTCCTATGTATCCCAACAGGATGGAAATCAAGCCGTACGTAGTTCTGGGGAGATCTTAGTATATGGTCTTAGAGCTCAAACCATGGATGGATGACAGATTTCTAAATAAGTGTAGAACTCACCCTGACCCCTAACCCCACATGAGTCAAACTCAGTGTGGGAAACAAGGTAGGAAGATTTATTTTACATTACCTGGAATGTCCATCAAAGGGAAATCAGTGTAGAGCCCTAAAGGATGGTATTACCGCAGAATTGTTAACTGAACATGAAGATGCACACTAAGGAATAGTACCAAGAGTATCGACGTTCTACTTGGAAATGATGAGGTGGAGAAGGATATGAATCATGTAATTGACACTTTGGGCTTAATGGAGTTGGCGTGGAGATAGAGGATAACTGTTAACCGTGGTATAAAAATAGTATCTATATCGCATTAGCCTAAATTGGGAACAACATGAGCATCTACTTCTGAGCATATTCGCAGTGTGGGATTTGTATAATTATTTTGTCCGAAACCGTTGGGGGTGTTGGCCCGTAACTGTAGAATATCCCATAGGCGTGCTATCCAAGCCATTCATGGGGGTCCCTTTGGGTGTGAAAGGTGATGAAAGCCCTAATGAAGGGGAACATGAAGCCTGAAAAATGGCTAAAAACATGTCCCAGCCGAACCCCGCATTCCAGGTACTAAACCGGAGTACCCTTAGGCACATTTATGAACTTCTGAAAAGGGTCGATGGGGAATCTCTAGAGGGAGAGGTACATGGGATGGTCATTACCAGCATGACGTGAGGGAGGTCATAATCCCATATCATCCCATATATTCCCCTTTTTGAGGAAGGGAAGGCCAAGGGGCCAGGGTGAAATGTAGATTTCTGGGAGGTGGGGTAGGACCCGATGCCTAGACATTCGGGTGGTCCTACATATCCCATAAGGATGGGAATCAATCCACGTGTAATTATAAAAATTCAATTTAATGTCATGCAGTACGTGGAGGGAAATATGATTCCCTAAACAAGGGAGGTGTATTGTACAGAGAATAAACTGTCATGAATGAGGACATAATCCCACACCACATACACTCCCATAAAAGAGGACCTGGGCCAAGGGACCAAATGGCAAAGGGGACTGATTGTTGGGAATCAGTCAGGAAGGCCTAACTGACTCACATTTTAATTTCTTACAATGAGGACGAGGGTCGAGGTTCCCTAAAAGTCCAAGGGTCCTTAGGCTGGGCCTCGGTCATTGGGGCCTGACCAACTTGAGGTTTAATGTCTTGCAGTAAAGATGAGGGTCTGGGGCCCTAAATGGACAAGGTGCATGAGGCTGGGCCTTAGTCAAGGTGGCCTAACCAGTTTGATGTTTAACGTCATACAATGAGGATGAGGAGAGGTGGAAGATACCCAAGATAAGGTAGGTGTACGTCACGGAGAATAACCCAATGCGAATGAGGACATAATCCCACACCACACCATACTCTCCATGTAAGAATTTGGGCTAGGTCCTATGAAGGCCATGGGGTCTGAGGCTGGGCCTCAGTCAGGAAGGCTTGACCAGCTTGCAGTTTAACGTATTGCAGTGAGGAAAAGGGTCGGAGTCCTGAGAAGGCCAAGGGGCCTAAGGCTGGGCCTCAGTCACGGAGGCCTGCCAAGCTTGCAGTTTAACATCTTGCAGTGAGGCCGAGGGCCGGGGGCCTGGGAAGGCCAAGGGGCCTGAGGCTGGGCCTCGGTCTGGGAGGCCTGACAAGCTTGTAGTTTAATGTCTTGCAGTGCAGATGAGGGAAATGGGTAAGGTCTCATCCGGAGATATGTATAGAACGATGAGTAACCCGACATGAATGAAGACATAATCCAACACCATGGCGTATAATACTATCAGAGAGAACCTAGGCCGGGGGCCCAAAAGGCAAAGGGGCATTAGACTGGCATCGCCTAAGGGGAGTTCATAGCATAGATATGATGGGGCATAACGAACCAATACACACGATGTTTGGGAAATCTTGGGGTGGTCCTAACGATTCGGGACAACTGTTGACCATGTTCAAAACACGTCAACCCTATAATGACCTGAAATGGGAGAAACAAATGAGCATCGACCGCTGTCCACATTCGAAACGTGAGACTTGTATCAGATTTTTGCTTGACATCCTTGAGGGTGTTGGCCCAAAGTGGTAAGAGGTCCCTTAGGAATATAATACATACCATTCCGGGGCCCTTTTAGAAAGGTAATTTGAATGAATCCCAGTCATAGAGTGGGTGAAGCATAGCTATACCCACCTACGAAATAGGCGAACTTCTCCAGGGAGAGGGATGCACAACCAGATCAAGGAAATATCGACGTGACTTGGGGAAAAAATATACCCCCTTCTATATGTCTTGACCTGAGGGGAATATTATGGCGTTTGTCTTGGGCCAAGAGACAAAATGTTCATGAATTCCTACGTATCCCATGAGGATTGGAATCAATCTATACGTAGTTCATGAAGGTCTTGTAGTATAAAATCATGTAGGGAGGATGAGGTAGGATAGAAGAACATGAGTAGCCACATGGTGTGACCATTATAATCCTCGTATTAGTGGGGCTAAGGAAGCTTATTCCACATCATTCAAGGACCCTCCGAAGAGACTCTAACCAGTGGGATAGTCAAAGAGAAGATCTCAGAGCTGTGCTCAAGGTAAGGAATCTTAGTGTTCCTACGTATCCCATGAGGATGGGAATAAATCCATACATAATACTTAAGATGCAGTTTGATATCATGAAGGATGATGCGCATTTTAAAGTCATGTAGGACTGAACAGTTTAAGTTCATGCAGGACCATCATGTAGTTTAGGGTTATGCGGTACCGTCAAGTTTAAGGTCATGCTGGACCATACAGTTTATGGACGTGCAGGACCATATAGTTTAAGGTCGTAAAGGACCATATTGTTTAAGGTCATGCAGGACCGAAGGGGCTCATGCAATGTATTTCTTGAGGAACATGGCATTGATGGAAGGAGTTATGCTCTCACCATCCATGCTCACCAATGAGTATGATCAATTAGAGTAAACCTTGTGAATAATGTATGTTCCCTCTGATTTGGGCACCAACGTGGGTGATTTTTATCCAGGGAACATTGGTGCTCAGAGGGCCAACACCATGTCACCTTGCAGAAAAGAGTCGAGGCGAACCTTCTTGTTAATGCACTAGCTATCTCATTCTGATGCCTTTCTAGATTGTGCAGGCTCGGAGCTTACTCTCATCAAGTTCTTCTAATTCAGCTAGACAGATTTCGACCACCTTATCTGGAACCTGCTGGTTTAAACTATAGTGCGTAATGATGGCAGCTAAATCTTGATGGGCAGGACGACCTCAGCCCCATACCCTAGTGAATATGGAGTAACCTGGGATGAATTGCGAGTCATCGTCTGGTAATCCCAGAGAGCGTTGGGGAGCTTTTCCAGCCAACTCTTCTTGTTCTGACCAACCATTTTATGTAAAATTTTAGAGATGGTTTTGTTGAATGCCTAGATCTATCCATTTTCTTGTGCATGATAGCGAGAGGTATGGTTCGAACTGATATTTTACTTGGCGTACAATCACTTTAGCTCAGCTGCTCAGATGTTTGTTCCATTATCGGTGAGAACGACATGAGTTACTCTGAATCGATATATGATGTTTGGTCTCACAAAATAGACAATGGTTGAGCCTGGACTTCCTCGAGTGGGACTATCTCTACCCATTTGGATAAGAAATACCTAGCGGTTAGGATGAACCTGCACTGGCGGGCTTCCATTGGTGGGTACAGCCCCACGACATCGAGCCCCCACCCCGGGAAGGGCTAAGAGTACATGCTGGAGTGGAGCGGTTATGGAGGAGATGCAAGATATTAGCATGAACATTTCATGCATGACATCTCTTGGTGAACTTGATACAATCATGGATCATAGAGGGCCAGAAGTACCCCAGTCTCCAGATCTGATGGGACAGCTTCAACCCAGCCAGGTGGGCCCCATTGGAACCGACATGAACCTCTTGCATGTCCTGAGAAATCTCAAATACTTGAATGAAACAGAGGAGAACACCATCGAAACCACACTTATAGAGGATCTCATCATGACTGGGACCACTCTGGAGGGTAAAATGCAGTGCGCGACGTTGGATTTGCTCGTGCTCAGCCTGATCATCTGGGAGGCAACCATTTTGGAGACACTCGACAAAAGGTGATCTCCGGTCGGGAGTCGTCTCAACCATTGCAACTAAAGAAACTAGGGCTCCTTATGTGGAGGATCCGACGATAAGATGTCTTACACATGGGCTATCGTCATCATCTGAGATGATGGGTGAAATGACTCTTCGGTGTGCCACATGTATAATCAGATCATCTTACTCGGGTTCTGCAAGTGACACAAGTAAACCAGCCAAGGCGTCCGCTTGACCATTCTGTGAATAAGGGACAATGGTAACCTCTATTGGAGAAGGGAACTTGGCCATTAGATGGTGGGTAAACTCCAAAAATGGCATGAACTTTGTCTTCTTAAAAAAAAGTCGCCATTTACCTTCTTGATGACTAGTTCATAATCCCCTTTCACGTGCAAATGGGGCACATCGATCTCAAGTGCCAGCTCGAGGCCAGTGATGAGAGCCTGATACTCTGCCTCATTGTTGGTGTAGCCTTCTGACAACATGAATGAGTATGAAAAAACGGCTTGTGCCAGAGTGATGAAGATGATACCTAGACCCACTCTGTTGAGCTTGGGATCATTGAGCCTCCTACTGGTGGGGCTCCGAGAGGCACCGTCGAAGTGCATCTGCCAATATGAGATGACATGATTGACTGAGAGGATTTCCTAATCAGGAAAATATATGTCCATGGATTGATCCACGGGGGTTGTATGGGTAGGTAAGAATTATGTCAATGCCTTCCCCTTGATAGCCTTCTAAGTCACAAACCTGATGTCAAACTGCTAGAGAATTACCGCCCACCGCGCTAGCTGGCCAGTCAACATGGGCAGTTCAGGATGTACATCAGTGGGTCTACCCGAGAGACCAACTATAACTCATGGTGTTGTAGGTAATGTCCCAAATTTTGTATGGAAAACACGAGTGAAAGGAAACTCTTTTCGATGGGGGAGTATCTGGTCTACGTATCAAGGAGCATGCGGCTGAGGTAGTAGAGTCTGTTCTCTTTCACCCAATTGATCTTCTGGGCGAGAAGGGTGCCGAGAGACCATTCCAGGGAGGTCACATAAAGGAAAATCAGATTTTCGGTGATGGGCGGCATTAATAATGGAGGTTGGAGCAGATACGGCTTGATTTACTCAATAGAGGTTTGGCACTCTTCTTCCCATTCATAGGCAGATCCTTTCTTCATGATCCTGGAAAAGGACTTACACTTTCCATCCAGATTCGCAAAGAATCAGCGTATATAGGATAAGTGGCCTTGAAGTCCTCGAAGAACCAAAATATTACTCGGGGGAGGAATCTGGATGATGGATTTGACCTTCCCAGGGTCGACCTCGATGCCCCGATATCTGACAACAAAGCCGATAAACTTCTCAGAAGTGACCCACAAGGCACACTTCAATGGGTTCATCTTCAAGTGTCGGCAATAGAGGAAGATGAATACTTTCTCAATGTCTTTGAGATGGTCTTGGGGAAGGTGTAATTTGACCACCATATCGTCAACATAGCACTCCACCAATGTTCTGAGAATTGGCTTGAATATGCGGTGTATGTCCCGCTAATAGTTGGATCCTGCATTTTTCAGGCCTATGGGCATATCCTGGTAACAGAAAGTACCTTGGGGGCCCTGAGAGCAGTGGACTTCACGTCTTCGGGGGCCATCCAGATCTGGTTGTACCCAAAATACGCATCCATGATGGAGAGGGCTAGGAACCTTGCCGTAGTATCAATCAACAACTCTGTCACTGGGGGTGGAAAATCAACCATCAAACAGTGGTGGTTGAGACCTTGAAAGTCGATATAGACTCAGATATTCCCTTTCTTCTTCCTAACTGGCATAATGATGGCCAGCCACTTGGGGTACTAGACCTACTTGATGAATTTGGATTTGATAAGCTTTACATCTTCGGCCTCAACCATGGAACCTTGAGAAGGGTGCATCTTTCTGGGAGGCTTCTTGAACCCGTGATGGTTTGTCGGGAGGCCAAGGCTGGGGAAGGCTACCTGGGGATCTAGTCCATGCATCTCGCCATAACACCAAGTGAAGACATCACGGTGTTTCTTAAGGATGTTCTTGTATCGCTGCTGCTCCTCAAGGGACATGGAGGCACTGATCAATGTGGGCCTCAGATCTGCCTCACTACCAAGGTTCACTTGTACCATTTCATTGACCATGGTAGAGGAACCTTCATCAAAGGGAGGGGGAGAATCATTTATATCCTCTTCTCTACTTGTGGAGGGATATTCTGCAGGGGGAGTTGTCTCTATGCCACCAGACACTGATGGGAGGCAGGTTCCAGCATGAGTGTCATTGGTCATCATACTAGGAAATTCATGCGCCACAGAGACCATAGCAATGAAGGCAGTTGATCCAATCCTATCTGGTCTTCGACGAATGGGGTCGGGCTTGATGAAATCAAAGAAGTAGTGGTGTGTCGTATTGAGCCAGTAAATTCCATCTCGACGAAACAGACACATATGACGTACCGTCATTTCCATGAGCCTGACTTCCCAATACTGTATAGGGGTAGGAGGTTCTGATATCACCCGATCCTAGTTGGTGTAGGGGTACGAGGTGATTTTTCACTGTCACTTTGACCAAGGCATATGCCTTCCTCTTACTTGCAAAACGAAAAATCATTGCCCCGTGTCTGGGGTCGTGGCATCCTACTGAAGGATCCGGAAGATGTATGCATCATCCAGACCTGCCCATGGATCAATTTTGACAGTGGCAGGTTCAATCACGCTTGACAGGATCTGCTTATCCTTGCTCTTGTAATAGTCAACATCCAGATAGTGGGATTTATAAGAGGAAAAAGGAGACACATCTCCTTGGAGCATGCCTACTCTACCATTGAGGGAATATTTGAGAAATTGGTGATATGATGAAGGGACCACATCATTAAGGTGGAGCCATGGCCTACCCATCGATTCATTGTACGCCGTGTCATGGGTGACAACCATGAATTTAGTACTGGAAACAAGGCCACCGAATTGGGTCTCCAAATGGATCTTCCTGACTTGGGATTAATCTGTCCTATAATATTGCTAGATTATGAGGTTGGAGGGTGTTAGATCATCCTCAGACAACCCCAGCTTCCGCAGTATCCGAGTCGGGATTAGGTTAATCATAAAGCCCATGTCAACAAGATAGTGGCAGACTTCTACACCATTGAGCTAACCGGTTATGCATAGTGGATGAATGTGACCTTGTATGGTTGGGTCTTCGTCTTCACTAGATAATGAGAGAACCTCCTGGCATTTAGAATTCTCAGTTGCCTCATCGTGGAAGGCTTCTGCAGCTACTACCTCTGTCTCAAACTAGAGGGGGATCCTTATAGCCTCGACGAGCGCCTCATGCATGTCTGATGATAGGAGAAGAGCCTCGAGGATAAAAAGACTCATTGGGATGCTAGAATTGTGACTAATAACATCATACTCCTGTTCCAGGTGCGAAATACCATTTACAGGAGGCCGCTCTGCGATTGGAGGCATGATGGGCTGCGCCGGCTGGACCAGAGGCTGGCTAGTGCTAGGTATACCCCATTGCTCACTAGTCGATTACTGAAGCGTATCTACCAGATCAGAACCATACAGCCGAGATCTGCCTCTAATATGGATATACTAGCGATGGTATGGATGAGGTTTCTCGTCCTGATCTATTAGCACAAATAGCGGCGGATGTAGGGTAGAGGACGCCAGTTGAGGAAGTTGCGCGTGCTGATCTCTGCATTGGTCCTACTGTCTGGTCATAGTGGCGTGCACGAACCTAGCTGAAAGCACCATCTAACAAGCCTTGACGACCCATGTGGCCACGGTTCCGCCAACGTTGATGTCAGCTGGGGATGTTGGGGAGGTTCGTCTGGAGTTCCCCCTCACCAGGGGTCTTATAGAATTTACCAACTACACGATATTAACCCAAGTGTACCCCAAGCTGTCGCTCAAAGAATCATCCACCACCATGCAGATTCTGAGAGGTATCCCTATCTTAGGGGGAATGAAGTCACCGAGAGTGCGGGATGACGACGACATAAGTGGAGCGTGTTTCTTCTTATTGTGCCACCGATGCATGCTCTTATGGGAAGAGGCTGACTGAGATGAAGATGCCGAGGTGCTGGATGTATCCTATTAAGGCTCCGGATGGTTTAGGCATGCCCAATTAATACCATGGGTGCATGCGATTATTTTATGGGGAATCCCGTCATCGTAATTCTGGGATCCACAGCTGGGAACCTACTGCCCCTCACCATTGTCGTCGCTACCGCTTTATGAACTCACAAACAAACCTACCACTTGTGCCAGGGCCGGGCCCAACCTGACTATTTTATTATCGACATGGTCTTGGAGCTAGTCTTTAAACACATAGTACTACTTGAGGGTGTTCTCTAGAATCTGATTATATGGGATGTAGTTGGGGAGATCAATGAGATTCGCCTCTGTCGGTCTTCTGCACTCAGGTAGGCGCACAATCCCCTATTCTGGGGCACTGCGGAAGTAACCAGGGTTCTGATCCTCAATGAACGAGTAAGTCTGGAGTCTTTTTTCTGGATAGGGGGATCTGGGAAACTGGCCCTAACGAGGGGCCGGAGGAGCCTTCCAAGGATGCAGAGCCTGATAATCCCGCCAAAGAGGTGGTGGTGCGTTGCGCGGGGGAACCTTCCGATTCTGAGGCGATCATTGCTGGGCAGGAGGCTGCCCCTGCTGTGGCAGGCCTCTGTGAGGTTACGGAAGCGGTGCTACTGGTAGTAACTCTAACTGTATGGGGGATTCTTTTTGGTCCACTACGGTAGGCTCGGTTTGGGAAGACCTCCTTACTGGGATCACAGGGGGCAGAGGACGCGCCTGACTAGCCTATTACAGAGCTTCCTCGAGGTGCTGGGCCTTATCTGAGAAGTCTTAGCACCCTCCGGGGTGGTTTTGATTGATAAGGGAAGGAACATGTTCTGTGTTAAAATTCCCTACACCCATTGGCAGTAAATTATCATGAGTTAGAGGCATGTCGAGGGAGTATGTGAGCCCCTTACACCGGGCGATGAGGTCTGAGACTCTCTCATCAAGACATTGTTTGCACTTGATGAGGTCTGTGATGCTGGTCTTTCACATGGTGGACCTAAACTAATATAGGAATTGCCGGAGAAGATCCACCTATCCAGTCACCAATCCAATGGGGATCTGGATCTACTAGACAAATACAGGGCCTTCCATTGTATGCCCAAATCATCGGAGCTTGGAGGCGTCCTTCTATGCTGGGGTCCCCAACATAGGGCCACACCTTGAGGAAAAGTGGGCTAGGAGATGCAGCACATCTTCTATCCCGTTCAAATGTGAGAATTTGGGATTTCGAAAACCCTAGGGTTCAAGAATATCATCCACCCACACGTGATATGGCTTGCCATCTGGTGGGACTTCCACCTTCCGCGTTTCCAAATCCTCGAGGCAGGAGATGAGTGCCACTATAGGATCATCCGGGTGGGGGTCCCTATCTTTTTGGTGATCCTTGACCACGAGTGTATTGTAGGGCTCTTCGACAAGGTAGATGGTTCATTAGCTCATTCATCGACTGGAGGAGCGGCCTGCGGGGCAAATGTGGAACTCCGGGCCAGATTCCTCAAATTACCATGCCGTTGGGGAGGGTTTGGTGAGACGTATCACACAATCTTTCCGTGAGTTTCGTCTTCATCCTTGTCTTCAGGAGCAGTATAAACTTGGTTTCTCAGAGGCATCTCGGTGGGGGGGGGGAGTTTCTCCTACCCTTGGTACCCCGGCCTACGATCACGATAGTCAGGTCGCCGCTCTACAGTGTCTTCGGCCAGTAGTTCGTCGAACATCCTCTTCTACTCAGCAAGTTTCTGGAGCAAGGCGGCCTTCTCGGGGTCTTCCTCCATCTTCTGCACTATGGTTGAAGGGTCAGAGTTCTTGACAGCTCCGACATGCTCTTTACCATTACCGTCATTCGGAATGAGTACCAACAACTCGGTGGGTGTTGGAAGACCTAGGAGGTTCCTTTGCAGATGAGTAATCCTCCCTGACAGGTCAAACACTGGCGACAAAACCTCAGTGGGGAAGTCTCCATCATGAAATTCCATCTCTTGCTCCTTATCCAGGACATTGGCCATATGGGCCGCGACCCTTTTCGGGGGAACGTCCTCAATATCGCATATCAAGTCAGGCTATCATCGAATAGGTCTAAAGAGGAGGGAAACAGCCTTCCCCTATCCATAGACTTTCACGTGGGGGGCATCCTCCCTTATTATTTTTCAGAGTACCCTGAAGCTCTAAACGAATCTTTGTTGAGGGTCCTCTGGTGACCTGGTGACTCCAAGCACTGGACCAATAAGAGTGTGTCCAAATCGACCAAATGACATTGCTCACCAATTTCCTCAATGTCCACATTGCTCCTGGGGTACACCACCCGATGATAAAGAAGATGGAAGTTCATCTCCCATAGGGTTTGATGGAAGTAGTAAACTTCCTCTAGGGTGAGGGATTTTTAAGCACATATGTTTGACACTACTTCCGGCCAGAACATCTCCAGGAAGTGATCCGCCACAAGAATGTTCCATAAATTCCAGGGCTCGGATTCAGGGTCTGGCCCCGTATTTCCCCGCTTGTCTACCGGAGGCGGCTGAGGAACCATTAGTGGTACTGAACCGGACCATCGAGATAGAAAACTGGGTGGAGGAGAATACAGTGAACGAGATGAATGGCCACCGAATTCTGGGCCATCCTCCATGGAGTGTCGTGACCTGACCACGATGTCACGATACGATGGGCTGATAGCCACATATTCTGGTGGAGGGATCGCGGTTACTCGCGATGGGTCATTCTGTTCCTCAACCACCATCGGTCCCCAATATAACTCTCCAAGATCTCTGGTTGAGGTAGAGGGCACTTCTAGTGATGATGGTGGTGATTGCTCGGTTGGAACCTATGGGACTCCCATGATTTCCTCCTCTTGGATGTACATGAACAGGGAGGTGGGAATCTTGTGTACTTCACACTCTGGAAGGACGAGGCTAATACACCGTTTTCCTCCCCCTAGTCCTTCACATAGAGGAACAAGGGGAGGGTTCCACCGATGAGTCGTACTCTGCTTCAGAATCTGAGAAACAGACTGGCTTGATCTCAGTCTGAAGATTTTCAGTATTCTTCTTTCTGTAGGGACGAACCACCTTCCTGCCCCAGGATGGCTCTTCGGGGAAGTGACAATTCTCGGAACGAGGAGGCCCTTTGGCTGTATTAGTGTTGGGGCGGGGAGTGCTTCCGCCTGAGTGGGATGGGGTGCGAGGAGCACCAGTGAAGATATCAAAGATGACACAATGAGGACCTCCATACTGGATGCTGGTCCCTATAGGACCGCAGTTGGAACTGACTGCAGCACGGTTTGGACCTCCATGCCTAGTTCCCTTGGTGACGTCAGTGCGAGGCAGGTCCTTGTACTGATCGGACCGAACACGGGTAGGACCTCCATGCTGGGTGTTGGTGAATTGAAGTTTATCACCACCCCTCGTGTTGATAGGACGAATAGGACCTCCGTCGGCTGGTTTCACACCAATTTACCCTACAGGTATGCGGTCGTTGTAGTATAGGTAGGGGTTGAATCCACATGGAACGAAGAAGGAACCTAAAGACACTCTGATTCTGGAAGGATTTGGCTATGAAGTGGACAACTATTCAGATTGAATTTATTTTTATAACAAGTGATTTAATTAAATGAACAAAAAAAACATAAAATTATTTAGGCTAAAACAATTAATGAAAATGAGTTGATCATAAGTTTTTACTAGGGTTAGATTGAATGTATTTATTTTTCTAAAACATTTCAGTTCATTAATTCAAGACGTATCCACAAAATGATATAATTCATCAACATCATTCACCAATTTAATCCTTACAAAATTCCAAGGCTGATCACCAATGCACTTAGAGAATCAATTTAATGATCACTCCAAGGAATTGGATCTCACTAGAACTCGAAATGTCTTATTGTTAAAGTTGACGAAGATGAAGAAGAAAATAATAATCAAATGTAAATCATTAATTAATGAAATGATTACAGAAATTAACATCATAAAATAACATCCAATCTTCCCCATGAAACTCTCTAGGAAAAACCAATAAGGGTTCAACCCTCCATTGATTCTATGACCTCAAGGGAAGTGGAAAGTAGACTCATACGGCCGGAATTGAAGAAGAAAAAACAACAACAACAAAAATGATCACTCCACCGTTGTGTGATAAATTTCAAAAGATTTGGTGTGAATAAATTCACACCTTGAATCAAAAGTATCAATGTGATAACAAGAAAAATATAAAAAGAAATAATGAAGATCATTTATTAAGAACTAATTTTATTCAATCAAAATATAGGAAAATGAAGAACGATTACAACATCAAATAGACAGCAAAACATTTCAATGAAACAAAGCATCAAAGATCACTAAATCCTCCACCAAAACCGACATAAATAGGCAACAAAAAATCATTTGGTCGATACAACCCTTCCCAAGTATCATTAATTCATTTTGGTGGGCCAAGTTGGGTGGACATTTAATGCATAAGATACTTTTTAATTCATACCTCGAAGTGGGAGCCAACATGTATCCACTGAACAGAAGTGCTGAATTAACCTTCTATAAGACCGAATTGGAGTGATCCATAAATGACCTAAATAAATCCCCTGATGTCCCCTAATATTCTGTAAAATATCAGCCCAATATAAGTTGTGGTTTGCGATATATGATTTCAATGGTGGGCAGTTCTTATGGGCCACAGAATCTGGCCGAAAATTGCATCTTCCAATTGGGCCACATGGAAATCCCTTAAAAACACAGAATTAGCTCTTCCCATTGTTTAATGAAATGTTCCCCATGATGGCTTCTATCTCTAGATATATTTTGATACTCTTTGGTCTTGAATCATGACCGCTACATTACATTTATTGGGCTGCTGTCCAGTTTACTTCGCCCAAAATGTTTGTTGGTTCATGGACCACTTTGGTGGTCTTCCAATTTGAATCATAAAGGGGTATAAATCATGAATTTTTCCTTAGATAATGGGGGACCTAAAAATAAAATATTAAAATAAATTTAATACCATTTTGTGTTTTATGATATGCTCATGAATGTACCATGTAATAGTTCATTTCATAAAGGAATTACAATCACAATGTGAAATAAATTAAAAGAGTAAGATGCACTAAAAATGTTGTTTATGATTAATAAAACACATGAATATTATATTAAAAAAATTAATATTAGCCTCTTCTAGTGGTTAATCACACCCACCAACTTGAGTTTTGCAAGTCCTGAGAAAAATATATCTCAAAAATATGAAATTCTAATTCCCTTTTCCAAAAACATTTTAATACATATTTCTCACCCAAAGACCTCATACCAAAAAATTATGAAACCCACCAAAATAATTTTAAACAAGCTACGTCCAGAGGCATAACCCAAGCCCAATCTCACTCCTTTGCTCAAATTTATCTCCATATTTCATCCAATTTCAATTAAGCATGACGAAGTGTTGTGAATCACAATAGACATGGGGGTTCATATTCATTCAATGGGAGAAAAGATGGAAGCGCTAGGAGGAATGCGATTTTAATATTAAGATGAGTATTAATTTTTTATATTTTTATGTTTTTTTTTAATTTTTCTATGGTAATTGAAATTGAACTCAATCGAATCAACCCATGTAGAAAGACTTTGCTGATAACTCCCAGGCTCAAAGACCTTAGGGAACCAAGTGAAGCCCACATACTCGGGAATCATCTTGAGTTAACTCAATCAAAAAAAAATTCAAATTAACACAAATAGAGATAAAATGCCCAAATCTAGGCCAAAAAACTATGGAGTCACGATCCCCAAGTGCTGAAAGCCACACATTAGGTCAATCCATTTCTCTACGCAGAAATTGATTTTTTTTAATACTCATGTTAAAATTAAAATGATCACCAACCCAATGACATTAATTATGGGTCCCAATAATTCAAAATAATACCTCACAACCTAATGTACATGAATTGTGTTTTTTTAAAAAAATGGTTCAAAATATAAACGGTGAAAAATCACATCAGACAACCGCACATTCCAAAATCTATGCACATGAACTTAAACATGCATTAAAATTAGAATCAAGGCATTCAAAGTTATTTGAAATCCAATTTTAGATATTTCAATGTGTGTTGTCATGTTCAATGTTAATGAAATTTTTCCTTCCACACATTTTTTTTGCACACAAGATCAAAAATTTTATTTAATATCCCCCCCAACATAGAATAAAATTTTCCCCAATGTTTAAAGAAAAGAAAAGTTATAAGGGGCAGGATATGAGTTCAAAGAGGAAATTTAAAATTAAAAACATGGAACAAATTCACCTGGTTTGTGATGTTGAAGTTCATGATGCTCTAGATTACTCCTTTGATCTCTAGGGGGATGTAGGCACCTCCTTGATTGAACACGTATCACCCAAATTAGTCCTTGAACCATACAAAGAAGAGAAAACCAGACAAAACAAACAACATAATACTTTATTTAATACCAAGTATCATCATTTTTATGAATTTCCTTATTTTTTAAATCAAACTAATGATACATTGTCTTCTATTAAATTTTTGGGTAAGGTATTACACATGGATCACACCGCGTGACACAGATGAATACGATGCTCCCCTTTCATACCCATCATAACTCATAAAATAATAACAGGTCAACATTCTATAATTTTTTATAAAAAAATAAAAATGAAAAAATGAATCACAATGATTAGAAACATGAAAACCACGGGTTGCCTCTGATGCATCACTTAATTTAAAGTCTTTAGCTCAACATGAACCCCCCAACTTATCCAATTCCAACTTTAAAATTTTTAATGATGTCATCATTATCCACTTCAACTTGATTGAGAATGATTCTCTCATGTGGTTGGTAAGAAGGTTTTGAATTTGATTCATGAACAATCATATTTTATAAAATGAATTGGAAAATGCATGGAGTATCAGAAATGGTTGATGTTTTTTCTTCTGTAGTATTTCCTAATAAATCAAAGATCAACCCCCATTTTTGGGTTTCATGATAAGAACGAATGGAAACCCCAAGCTCTTGTTTATCACAAATGATGGGAAAATCGACCAGGGAAGGAAGGACAACGATTTGTAGATCAGGTTGGTTGAAATTTCTTAAATAAAATTGGCAATTTGAATGAAAATCAGTTTCTTCTCCAAAGACATTAGAATGAATTGGTTCCTTGAAAAAATATTATTCATCTCAAAAGTGTCCATTTGAATTTTAGGAGTAGGTATGGGCTCAATGTTTGTGATTTCTCCCAATTTTCCAGTGATCGGTGGTCCTAATAATTTAGTAATGGAGCCACGTTCAGAAAACTCAATCAATGAGGTCATGTTATTATATTTTTAATTCAGAAAATAAATTTTCTCCCGATTTAATGACCCTTCAACAATTTCTTGATTCACTTCCCCATCCAAAAATCCAAAGGTTGGTTCTTCAATAAATTCATGAGAGTTTTGTGGGAAACTAGACACTCTACATAAGGTTTCAGAAGGTACAATTGGTATATGGATGAGTTCCTCACATGTATTATTGCATTGTAGTTCTAATATCAATGATGATACCTCAGAACTCATTATCTCTACTTGATTACACAATAGTTCAAGGTGTTCTTGGGGATTGGTCTGGATAGGAGTATCTAAATCGTGAACTTCATTATGTTTCTTCACTTCAATAATCATTGAGAGGGATGGAAATTGATCCTTTAAACAATCATCATCCCGTTGATTGTACATCTAATCAGGTGTGTGGTAATTAATCAAGGGTTGATCAAATTATTTTTCTAATTTAGGGGCTTCCCAATATTCATTTTCCATTTCATTCTAGCATGAGTTTGTGACATGATAATTTGGAAGATAATATATTGGAGAAGATAGAAAGTTGGATTCTAGATTTTCAAGAAGCACACTAACCGAAAGGGGTAAATATAAGAGAGATGGGGAGGAGAATAGAGAATGTGGGGTGAGAAAAGAAGATGTGTGACTAAATTACATACTTGGGTCCCCAGAAATGGTTCCAAAATTTGGTTGTGCCCAAATTTACCCTACAAGTATGCGGTCGTTGTAGTACAAGTAGGGGTAGAATCCACAGGGATCGAAGAAGGAACCTAAAGACACTATGATTTTGGATGGATTTGGCTATGAAGAGGCCAACAATTAAGATTGAATTGATTTGAGTTACTAGTGATTTAATTTAAAGAACAAAATAAAAAAACATACAATTACTTAGTCTAAAAAATTGATGTAGATGAGTTTATCCTAAGTTGTTACTAGGGTTGTTAGTGAAAATAAAGAGGAAAACCACCGTTTACAATTAATGTGTGATGAGATATGTTACGAAAAACTTGATATTTTACAAAAAAATTAATTATAAAATTCTTGTTTGAATTAATAGGTGTTAAATAATCTTCTATATACTAAAATTAAATATAAACTGATTTTTATTGAGTACATACACTACAACATAAATAGCCTTTAGAGGCAGTCTTTTAGCAGCAGTTTTGTAAACCGCCACTAAACCCCCCGTTTTTTACAGAGGTGATGCTCTCCCCCCCACCCTACCCCAACCCCCCTTATCCCCTTGACCCCCACAGTTCCATCTTATCCCTCGGACCTGAACCCTAGATAGGCTCCACACCCGTGCCACCAGTGACCTCACCGCCTATAAGTTCACCTCACCTTCCATCAGTGTACCTCAATGCCTATCGTCTCCGACCCACCAAATCCCTAGCTCTCCTACTAGGTAAGGATTCAAAATATCCAATTATATGTTAAAATAATTTGAATTTTTTTTAAAAATTTCATATCATACTCATCACAAGCACATATCAAACAAGACATATGTTTTGATTCAATTAAATAATAATTAGGATTGTGAATTGGATTTAACACATGATTTTAATATAATATTTTATGTTTTTTAATATTAGGATGTTTATAATATATAAAATTTTAATAAATTTTAGTTTTTTTTCTCCCACTATAATTTACTTTTAAAATTAAGTCCAACCCCTCACATTAATGCTTATTTTATAGGAGTAAGTGGATATTTATGTTTACAAATCAACAATGGGGAGTTAAATTTCATGTTAGAGTCTTTAATATTTTTTATAATTATGTTTTGATCTATGAGTGTACAAAATTGATCAAGATTTGAGAAAAAAATTATCTTTTTAGAGAGATAATTTCTAACTTAGAGAGGGTTGTGTATGGAGTCACACCCAAAAAGAATGTGGAAAACCTCACGAATAATTCTTGAGATACCATATATGGGCACCCAATATGAGATAGGATGTTGTATAATATCACATCAATGTGTGGTAAGCATAATTATTGTAGTTGTGTCTCGATAAGAATCCCTATGGTGACTATGAACTTATCTAAAATGGTCATTGACTATGTTGAGTGGGAATTATAGAGAACTGGTGGTATATGGTCAATCAAAATATTTTAAAAATGAGATGATTTATGTTTTTTAGAAGAAATATCATTCACTATATGTTTTTACCTCTTCCAGTGGAGAAAAATTTCTATTTTTCAACATAGATCATGTGATCTATAATCAGAATTGACCATATATTACACATTAAAACATTCTCACTTTTCCACCCTATATTATTTGTTTTAACTTTTAATATATTACACTTGTAATTTTATCCCATCCCAATGGAGATGACATCATATATACAAGTATTCTACATCATAGAATAGTTGGATTGTTTATTCCACCACTAAAAATGATACGTTTATTATATAAGGAAATGATAAAAGACATTCACAATTCCAATACATATAATTTTATGTAGAATTATAATGGTAATTAGTAAACATAAAATATTCATGTATCATAGGTTATATGATAATGAAAATGTATTTAATCATACACCATTTAGTGTTTTATGATAATAAATTTTTATTATAAACACAATATCATCCCTCATGAACATGAAAATGGTTTTGAACATGATATAAAAATGATAACATAAAAATCATATAATATTCTAAATATTGGGATGTGAAAATAATAATGTATGACTAATATAGTAGTTTAGGACTTTAAAATAGTGTGTGATAAGAAGTTTGGACTAGTTAGTTTTGACAAGAGTGTTGTGGAACCCTATGTGATTGTCTGCAATCTGTGGTGGGTAATCAAGGTACATTCCAAATGTATTTTTTCATTTCTTCAAATATTTAACCCTCACATGTAGTCAAATATTATTCTAGTATAAGCCAAATCATGGCCAATCTAGCACTTTTTTTTTCATTGACGTTGAATTTCAAAACCAAATAGGGACCTTAATGCATAGAAAAAATAAGGTTTTATTTTCTTGATTCACATGAAATTGGTTTCATCTAAATAGAACACACTTGATGATGTTTCAATATAAAAAAAATTTTCTATCAAATAATTTTTCTATTTTACATAAATATTTTTGTTGTGTCCACTACATTACAAGATACACTTCGATTTTAATTATTTGGTTTTTGATCAATGGTCACCCAAGTGAAACTCCATTTGCTTCATTATAGACAAACTACTTCAATGAAAAAATTGGATTATACAATTCTGTAACTCTTCCTAATTTGTATATAATGGTAAATTTTTGAACTTATTTAATCCCTGGTTTAATGTGGTGTTGATTTAGATGTTTTTGTACAAATCTTCTTCAAGGCCAGATGATATCAACCACTTGATGATAAAGTTGATTTATTTAAATCCACATAAGGAAAACAACAAAAATACAAAATTGAATATAAACTATAATTCTATTAATGTAATTATATTATTATTCTCTATTTTAATCTAAATCAACTTGATTAATAATTGTAACTCTTTAAAAAACAAAAAATTATCCTCAAACACCCCATTATGGAACATTAAATATTGTTGAATATTAATTATTTATTTTAAATATTGATTGTTGTTGTATGTTCTTCCATTTATAGGTTCCCATTGTCATACAGATTCATGTGGTTTCAATAATGGTCATCTATGATCAAGATCTTAATTTACATCCCATTTTTAGAAGATTTTGTATCATTATTTTTTTCATTATTTTTTCTAAGCAGTGCTTCTCATCCTCGTATGAATGGTCAGATAGAGAGAATGATACAAATTATAATGGTTATATTGATGATTTTTATTCTTGATTTTATATGTTCTTGTGTGAATCATTTTTATTTGGTTGAGTTTTACTATGATAATAACTATTGATTAACCATGGGTAAAACTCCGTTTAAAGAATCGTATGAGTGTTTATAAATATCTCTATCATGTTGGAACAAGGTTAGAGAGATAATTAATCTTAAAAGAAATTTGGTGAAGATATTGATAAAGGTAGTGTAGTTGTTCTATGATTATATAAAATATGCTCTAGACCATTATGTGATAGACCCGTGTATAGAGTTGTTTAAGTGAGATGGGTTTGAACCAGTGAACAATAATTCATTTCAATTTTTATGATTTTTGGAAAAATAATCCTAATTTACTTATAAGAGTGAGAAATCTCACTACTTAACTCACTCACACTATGAAAACAAAATTGTAAAATACACTTGATATATAATATTCACCACCCAAATTGATAATTTAACCCTTGGCATTTTCTAGAATCACCTAAAACTATATGATCCACTACAATCACCATGATGGATGCAATGAGAAGGGTATATCTTTAACTTGTATTATAACATTAAAAACAATTTATCACCCAAAATATCTAATTATTGTCTTCACTACCACGCCGAGACAGTCAACACTAGTAGCAGGAGAAACAAAGAAGACAAGCCAACCTCTATCTTTCAAAGAAGACTTGGATTTTTCATATCCTTGTTATTATAATTATACCTACCCAACAATGGGTCAAATATACATTGTATACATACCTATATACTTAAATGAAGTTCCCCTTTAAGGTAAGAGCTTGTTTCAATTTCATATTCCTAACGTCTATTCAATTATAATATGATTTATCAAGCCCTTACCTTAGTGGTATCAATGTTATGGAATCATTAGTTTATCCATTTGTTTTGGTGGAGCACGACATAAAAAAACTACAAGGATGAGATCCTTGTTCTCGTCTTCTTTTAGGGATCTTTTTAATTTTCATGCTTTTTTTGATTTGTAGTGGGTGATTTACCATATGTATTTATATAGGAATATCTTATGTAACATATTTATATAGTTTTTCAACTAGTATATATGAACTTATTTCACTATTTAGTAGTAACTATGTGTTTTAATGTTTTTTAATATTGTGTAGGCACATTGTGATATACATGGATAAAATCTGGATCACATTTCTGAGAAACACACATCAGTATGTTATGAGTTTGAAGGAGTTTTTAGATTTTTCAATTTCCAATCGATCCACTGATGGGAGAATAAGATGACCATGTACAAAAGGTAAATATAGAAGATAGTTGAAGAGAGATGAAGTATATAAAAATTTAATACTGAAGAAATTCCCTGATCTATATTTGTTTAAGATTTGGCATGGAGAATCATATGTTACAGAAAGGTTGAGCACTGACGTTAATCCACAGAATGAGATCCCAACTTCATCTACAATGGAAAATGAAATGAAAAACCTCATAAATGACCTATTAGACACTACAAGACACCACTATCAAGATCAAAACATAACATAACAACCAGATGAGGGTGTTACAAATTAAAATGTGACATGTGATTTCTTTGAGACTATGGAACAACCTGATCAATATTGTAACACATAATCGGATCTCCCTCTTGATTTTGTGGATACATATGTAAGAGAAAACTTCACTTAGGAAAATACATTTCTTGATTTAGTTGAAAATGGAAATCTAGAGTTGTATTGTGGGTGTTTGAAATATTCAAATCATTCTTTTCTGCTGAAGTTGTACCATATAAAATTACTAAGTGGAATTAAAAATAAGGAAATTTTCATGATATTGGAATTGTTGTGTGATGCATTTCCTGAAGAAAAAAACCCCGAGTATTTTTATGAGATGAAAAAGCTATTAATGGGCTTGGTCTGAATTAACAATAATACAAGTCTGTCCAAATTATTGTATTCTTTATTGTCTAGATGATTTAAGTAGAAAGAATTGAAAACATGTTCTTATTATAGATGGATGTAAATGGGTGATGTGGGAAGTCTGTATCAACATACATTTATGAAGAATAAGAATGAGAACATACTTGAAATGGTTTTCCATTACTTTCAGTTAAACCCTTGACTGCAAATATTATTCACGTCATTAAAAACCGCCGAACACATGAAGTAGATTTCTATAGATAATAACAATGATGAGTTAATGAGACATCTATGAGATTTAAAATCTTGGAATACATTTGATTCATTACATCCAGATTTCTCAGTTAATCCTAAGAATGTTCGATTGGGATTGGATGCGAAGGGATTCAACCCATTTGGGGCTTTGAGTACCAGTTATACCATTTGGCCAGTTGTTTTGATCCCTTACAATCTTCCACCATGGATTTGTATGCAACAAACTTCTTTTATGATTTTGATTATTATTACTAGATAAAAATGCCTACAAATGATATTGATGTATACTTGTAGACTTTTATTGAGGAATTATAGGAGTTATAGAGAAATAGTGTTGAGGCATTTGATGATTCTTCTTAAAAAATGTTCAAAATGCATGATGATTTAATGTGGACCATTAGTGACTTCCCTAGGCTTGGGAATTTATCTGGTTGGAAAATTTACATGTGTTTGGCTTTTCCTGTGTGAAACATTTATTTTGAGCCGAAATGGCTACCTCACAGTTGAAAATGGTGATTTTTATGCCATCGAAGATTTCTCGATGTATCTAATAGATTTGGCTGAACAGTTTAAAATTTAACGGTTTCATTGATCTTATACCACCTCCAAAGAAGTTAATTCTTTCTGAAATATTGACACAACATAAAAATTCTGAAACAAAATTTGGGATGATTCATCATTTTAATGATAGCTGTAAAAGGGTTTGAAGTGCATCGTTAAGTGAAATCAGAACACAACAATGGAAAAATGTTTATTTTTCAAAATTCCATATTGGTAATTTAATTGGATGCGGCATAATCATGATGTAATAAATATTGAGAATAATGACTACGAAAATTTGTTTTTCACATTTCTTAATGATCATGTAAAGACAAAGGATCATCTCAATGCTCGCAAAGACATACAAGTAATGAACATAAAATTTTATCTCTATCCAGATAAAGATGAAAAGTATGCTCCGTCATTTTTTTCAATGAAAAATAGGGATAAAGATACATTCATTCATTTATTAAAGAATGTGAAGGTATCTGAGGGTCATTCAATTAACATATCGAGGTGTGATGACATGAAGAATCGTAAGTTACATGGATTGAAAAGTCATGATTCACATAATTGTTACAACAGTTACTACCAGGAGAATTTCCTACATTATTACCTGAAAAACATACTGCTATTGTAGTCTAATTCTGTACATTTTTTAGACAACAATGTGAGAAATATGTACATCAATTTATTCTTGACAAACTTCTGTACATTTTTGTATTGACCATTTGTGTAGTGGAGATGATATTTACCCTGTCTTTGTTTACTATCATGATGAATTTAACTTTGCATAAGGTTAAGGAAGCTAAATTAAGGGGCCTGGTTCATTATCATTGGATGTATCCAATTGAGAGGTACTTTATTTATATATATTTTAATTTAAGTAAACATTTTTTTGAATTTATGTAAATGCATAATTATGTTTATATTATTTCACAGATATCTTGGGAATTTGAAATCATACGTAAGAAACAATGCTCAAGAAGAAGGCTCTATTGGTGAAGACTATTTGAATGAGGAGTGTCTTAACATTTTTTAAACACTTAGATAATATTGAGGCCAGATTTAATCGAGGTGGATGTGTTTACGACACACCGACTCAATCTCAAATACATCAAAAAACAAAAATATTTCCATCTATTGGCCAATTAGTAGGGAGGACCTCAAATGTGACAATAAAATAATTAGAATATTACAGGTACATAGATATGTGCTTCTGATTAGTGAAATTTTGGATCCATTAATTGAAGTGTAGAGGATACAAACAAAGTGATGAATGAGAGGCTGAATATGAAATGAGAAAGATATAATGAAAGCTGTTAATAAAGAGCTTGTATAAGGGTTTTCACGATGTGTAATTTATTAAATATTTAAATTAATATGAATATTAGATTGACAAATATATTTTGTATATATAATAATGTATATTTCTTTTTGTAGATCATGAATACTGATACTCGATCAGAGTTGTGAGAATATTTTAATTTTCTTGTTCGAGGTCCTTTAAAACAAGTTAGAATGTTTGATGCTTACAACGTGAAGGGCTTTAGATTTCTTACAGTCAATAGAGAAAGGGGTTTCAGAACATAGAATAGTGGTATATTTACATTTCCTGATGATGGAAACTATGGAAAGATGACAGATATTATTGAATTAAACTACCAAAGGCATTTTTCAGTTGTTTTATTCAAATTTAATTGGGTCAATACTATCAAATGTGTTAACAGAGATTCCTTGCAATTTACTTCTGTGAAATTCTCTCACTTGATAGAGGTTATTGATCATGAACTACATGATCAATTTATCTTATCATCACAAGATGAAATGGTATATTATGCTAGTGATGTTGTGGATGAAGGGTGGAGTGTAGTTTCTCATGTAATAAAAAAGATATTTGTACGATATGGGCGATGAAGTGAAATATTTGACCTCTGAAATTGAATCTCTTAAAAAAAATAAACCGAATTATTTGTCCATCATTATATTGAAAATATTAGTCTTGCAAAGATGAATGAAGTGGATGAAGTAATAGAGTTATAAACTGATATGATTTAAGGGGAAATTGATTTTATTTACAGTTATTTATTCATATAGAAACCACTTATTTGATTTGTGCAGTCATTAATTATCATTGTTATGTATATTTTATGTGTTAGTACTGGGCATATATTATCATTTTTAAATTTTTTTGTGCGTATTTTATTTTGGAAAAATTAGTTCTGAACATAATTTTATTTTATTTAATGACAGGAATGCCAAGGAGGAAGTGATACATTGTTTCATTCACTACAGCGACATATGATGATCCATCTGTCTCCCTTCCTACATCCAATATGCCACCAGCTACCTGCCACCTACACCACCTCCCACCACACCATCTCTCACACCCTCTATGAGAATCCCTTTTAAATCTATGTTGTCAACTCCCCCATTAGCAGCCTCAGCAGTGGGGTGGTAGCGCGCCACTTCTATTACATCACAAGCATACTAGAAGATCACTTTTACTGGAACAAATTTTAATATAAAATAATTTATTCCACTTATTTTATACTAATTGTTTGTTCATTAAAATTGAAATAAAATGAAAATATGGAGAAAAATATAAAAAGTGAATATGTGTGGAATACGAATGGAAAGATGATATTTATCCCATTGGATTCATATTGGGTCCCTAACGATGGCGCCACATGATTACTTGTTCAAATTCTAGGTCAACTAGAAGTGGAGCCCATTTCCCTTAATAATTCTTATGATGATTGGAGAAATATGCCTCCATGTTGGAAAAATGATGTTTTTAATTCCCAAAAGGTAATTTTTATACATTATGGTTTAATTCAATGTCATGTTATTAATAAGTTGAAAATGAATTTCTGTATACAAATGTTTTTCCACGTTACAGTGGGTGATGTGAGAGCATGAAAGTGGACGTTGAAATATCTTTGTATGAAATGAAATGATTTAAAATAGAGATTGTGGAATTTTGTCAATGATACATCGTTGACCGTCCAACAAATTTATGAAAAGATACCCAATGGGGGACCCAAAGAATTATGGAATGTATTTATTGACAGACATCGTGATGAGAAGCGGATGGTATTTTAATATCTATTATTATATTAACAACATTTAACTTTCATACATGTGTATGAAGAGGCGAGGAAATTGAATAAATTACTATTAAATTTTATTTTATTTATTTCAGTATATCTCAAGAAATAATGCATCAATCCGGGCTATGCAAGTCACCCCCCCATACTACGAGGTGAAAACATTTCTAGAAGCAGAACGAACCTGGAAATCATTTCATTAGTTTAAATATTTATAAGAAAATATTATCTGTTTAATATATAAAACTATGGATTTATCATTGTTTAATATATCCATAGAGTTTAGGGAATGAAGCTTCTTGAACTGATGTGTGGTTCTATGTTCACAAAAAATCGGATAGATGTTTTTTTAATGAGCCTTCCAATGAATATGAGGTATGATCTCATTTATTTATTATAATAACTTATTTTCAGTTTTAACTATGTTAATATATATTGATATTTTATTTATATGTAAATATTAAAGAATGATGGGATGCCAATCCTGGGAAGTCCTACTCAGTCTCCCAAGATGACATGGTTACTAAAGTCCATGGGAATGAGCATCCTGATAGATTGTGCGGTATAGGTTTGGGACCCGAACCATTTGATGTCTTTTGCTGGACATCAGGGATTGCAGCTTCATCTACTCCTAGTTGTAGTCAGTTCATACCCAGAGATGCTCAGAGAGAGATTATTTCCCTACGAAACACAGTTCAAGACCAGGGGGCTCAGATATCCACTTTGCCGAAAGTGTTGGATGATATACGTTAGCAGATGAGAAGATATCCCCCGGTGGTATTTCATCGACTGGTTGTGAGAAGGTAAATTACCAAAAATAAAAATAATTTAGATTGGAAACATTTATTTGATTTAATTTTAAATATAAACGTGAAACACTATTTAATTTTCAATATAATGTTCTTACATGTGGTAACTAGAAGTGGAGATGGAGGTGGAGAAGGTGACAATATCTATTCATCATTAGACAATGATAAGTTTTATTGTTGATATGTGGGAAAATATTAATAGTTGGTTTGTATATGTATCATGTGTGGCACTTTGTTTCCTCCAAACATTTTCAAGAACTATTATTTTCTTGATTTCTCATTTTTAATTTTATGTAATTTATTGATTTTTGATGTTTCCTTTTATGTCTTGATTTCATGAGTGTGGTATGTACCATATATATCAACTTTTATTTTTGATGATTCATTTTTTATGATTCATTTTTCATTTTTTCATTTTTTCATTATAATAACTTATACTAGATTTTATAGACCATTGAATTTACAAGTACATTTCCATTTCTACAACGTAATTTTTACTTATGCCCTTGTATCAATCCCTAGGGATGAAAATGTGTGTCTCGATAACATGTTTAAGATAGATCAGCCTTTTTGTGGCATAATCCTAATATCCGAAATTTCAAAAAATAGTTGTAATCCATTGTTACTGATATGAGATAGGGGGAAATTTTAATAAACTGTATGAAATGGGGGTTTCCCACCAATTCCTATGTTGCCTCCAAGAATAGTCAAGTGGTGTGAATGAAAATGTCCATTATCTCAATAGGCATGAAATATCGATGGGAAACTCCTAGATCAGTATTTTGAACCACATGCCCTAGAAAAATGTTAAATAGACTACATGATCTGTTACATAAAATTTATAATATCATCAACCCTATCAGAAATTATTTATTATAAGCATCCATATTCCAGGAAATGATATATCAACCCCCTTCACGAGACATTCTTCCCTTTTACGGAATGCGACTAATCAATTATATTTTATTCCACACATCAAAATAACTACGATGCATAATAGGAGTTACAAAATATTAGGTGCTATTTTCCATTCCTTATATGGAAACCACACTAAAGACTCATTTTACAAAGAAATCTCCTGAGTAAAACAAATATGATACTTCAACCTGATCCACCACTCTTAAAAAATTTCAAACCCTTGTACATGGGAGATATGATTTTACCGTTTTTCTATCTTTACTGTCATGTATAATAATACCACAAGGAATAACCCAAGTGAAAGATGATTAAACTTAATTCCTATTTTATGTTTCATTTATAATAATTCAACATTTAACACCAACATAAATTAATGTCAATAAAATATTACCACATCATTATTCCCATGATAAAGGGTCTACCACCAATATACTATATCCCACATCTTTTGAGTAACTATGGAATAAATAAATAACCACCCAATCCTGATCTCAAAGGACTGTAGGTGGGTTTAAATTTATCGACACATAGAATGAATAGAAATTTAAATAGTTAATATATATTGTAGTTATATATATAGTTTATTATTATTTCATAAACCTATATTGTCATGATATGAGAAGATTTATGTAACCATATACTTATAAAATTAATAATGAATAGACCATGGTATAACTCAAACATCCCTAACTAGTTTCACATGCCTATGTGCTAATGTAATTGAGTACATGCCCTATATCTCATTAGAGTGAGAGATGCCCTGAAACATCACATGGGATGTTGAGTGTTCCATCAGTTCAAAATTATAGTCATGAAATGTGGTGAGTAAATCAAAATAATTATATAGTAACATTTTTGTGATACACTATGCTCTACAACAGATGTAAGGAATTGTGATATCTCATTTATCAACAATCTCATACCATAATACCACAACCTCTATAAATGCATATAATAAATATAACTAGCAAGGGGAATTACATCAAATCCATATCTTAAATAAACCATATACATAATAATGGCATTATCATTTGTGTCATAGTAGATATGGAATAACCACACATTCATGTCTTTATCCATGTTCAATTTCCATTTAAAATATTACAGTTCGTATGAAGCATTTTATAACGCATAAATCAAGAGAATTACACTAGAAATACATGGGGTCATTCCATTTAAAAATAATTGAATTATTTTAAGAAAAGAATCCCGTAATAGATTATCCATTTCACATTATCTATTACATTTGTGTCGTTCAATTCATTTAAACATGGGAAACCAATATATAGTCTTAATGGAGTCACTTAGATGGTGACATGTTAATCTTGGAGGTTTCCCAATTTATAAATTCCACTTATAAGTGGTCTAAACACCTAAGGAATGCCTTGGGTTCTATAAAATAATAATATATAATGGGATATTACATTCCTAAACAATTCCAGATGGTATGTGGGAGTACCAACATTTGAAAAAAAACATATTGTCTCATTTCACCAAGATCATCTTATGGGTGGCCATATAAGTTCCACACAACATGTGAATATCCAATAGAGGATCAACTAGAACTTATGAGTTTGTAGTGGTCAATTTTAAAAACATAAATTAAGTACTACATTTTTTTGGATAGAAGTATTATGCAATTAGATATTTTTATTTTCATTATTTTACTCACTGAACAATGCATTTGGTTGTGCTTAGTTAAGCATCTCTTTTAATATTGATTTTAGTATGTATTCTGTTGGTATTTTGGTATTATTGGAATGGTTTTCTTCATGGCACTGGGACAAGGGATCCAAAATTGGTTATTATTTTCGAAATATGCTGTCTAGCGGTTGTTTTATCAGCCACTATAGTGGCCCATCTTCTATGCATTTTCGCAGCGGTTATATTTTTTATCACGGTAAAACTGCCACTAAAAAAAGCATTGTCCTTCCATGAAAAAACACCACGAATAAAAATATAAGCACCGCTATATTGTACCAACTACGAAGGATTGCATAAACCACTACTTAACCACTTTAACCACCGCAAATAGTTTTTCAACACACAATTTATTGGAGGTTTTCAGAAACCGCCTCAATAGCCAAAAATGCCTAAAAATTGCAATTTTCCAATAGTGACACCTAAATAACATCGATAAAATCATTCTAGTACAACATAGAATAAGAAATACTAGAAGAGGATATGAAAGCTAGATATTCGAAGAATATAATTTTTGGGGAGATTTTGGGATATTGTAAACATAGTATATATTTAGATATAATGGTGAATATTCCATTGATAAGACAATGGGGGGATCCTCCAAACAACATGATGATGAATTCAAATGAATAATGAAATATATTTTAATGGGAATTTAGAGGAACAATAGTAGGACCTATAAAGATTAATTTTGGAATAAACTGAAGATCAAAACCGAAATTTAGTTGGTTAAGGGTTATATTTTATAGTAAAAAGATGAATTCCCCATAAAAAATAAAAAAATGTGTTTTAGTCAATAAATATACTATTTTAATATCATACAGATAATAGAAGACATGTAGCAATCCTAGGTCATCTTGAAAATAGTTCCTAGTATACTGATTACATGGATAAACTAATGTACCTAGGTTCCATATTATCTTCTTCTTCATCTCTTAAATTTATTCTATAATCCATCTTCATATTTGAATTAGATATGAATTTTGATTTTTTTTGGGGAAATTAAATGAGAAAATGAAGTATTTTTATACGGTTTATAATAATGTATATAAAAATTTTAATGTTTTGATAACATTATTGTCTTTTGTTACATAAAAATATTAATATCATATTATAAATGGTGGTGTGATAGATATGTTATTACCATATAATTATACAAAAAACAAATACATTCAAATATCTCCTATACAATAATATATTTGATTGGTTTTTAATCCATTTTCATAGAAATCATTGTGTAGGATTCATCCATGATGAGTTTATAATATCACTACCAAACTCATATATAAAAAAACATTATATTTTCAAAAGTTAGTGTTATATGAAAATGATCTCTGCTGAAAAAATAAATTAACAAAAAATATAGAAAATTTATACTTATTATAAAATAATATTAAAAAAAATATAGTATTAGATATGATATAGATTCTAATATTAATATCATTCATAAATATAGCTCAAAATGAATCATCATATTGGTTATTAATCAATTATATCATATTAGGTGTGAAGTAGAACCCATATTATTATCCACTCACACTCACATAATATATGTGAGATATAAACAAAATCACCTTTCGTTTTCTTAGTATCTATTAGTGGTAAATATTCTATGACATTTCTTTCATCCATTCATCTATATATTTACTAATTATCTATAAAAAATATCATATATAAATCAACATCTCATTTTCCTTATTCCAATAATCAAAATAATCATTAATAGGTATATTTAATTTTATTTTTTTAGTCCTTTCAAATATGTTTATTTAATAATTTTACCGCACAATCATACCTCCATGGTTATTGTTATTAATCATAGATATCCTGATTTCTAGAATCATATTTTACATGATTATTTAAGACCACATTTTATCTTATATAACTGCATCATATTTATCAAGATAGCATGCATCATTAAAATAATATACAAAATCTAGTGACATCATAACACACTAAAACCGAGATATGTGGTTATACAACAATTTAATCATTATTTGATGATTCTTGATGATTATTTTCTCAGCAATTATTTCATATTTTTTAAAAAATATAAAACAAGATCAATTATTGTAAATTATTTAATAATGAGAATCATTATATTTTACTTTATAATGTAGAAATTAATTAACTCATTTAGTTACCCCAATATATTATTTACATCATCATTCCATGTATCCATATTTTAAAACAATTTGTATACATTAATTACTTTTATTCTTATTATCACACGGTAATAATTTCTTAATGAACTTATATTATATTTTTTCTATCTAAATTCATAAAATATCATATATTTCTTTCTAGATCATTGATATTATGACTTATAAATTATTGAGGAATATTAAAATGTATCATCATATGATATACATGTTTCATATATAACATATTTTATTTACCAATGACGTTTTTATGAGAAATTATATTTTGAAATCAATCATTTAAATAGTCTTTTTAAGAAATTTAATATCGAAATAAATGTTTGTGGGTGTTAGAGGTATCAAAACATAGGAAAAAAGTGGAACAATGTTCCTCATGGATCAGTGGGTGTAATAGAATGTATCATATGTTGATTAAAAGTCATATATTCTGATATTATAGTTTCCCAATGGATTTTATTCATGTTAAAAATATATATCAAGTGGTCGGTGATATTTATTAGACGCATGATATTCTATAAATTTGTTTTTAACACCTCTGTATTTTAGTTATTTTTATTATGATTCATAATCTAGTAAAGTGTTTTACATTGTTTATTAAGATATCACCCTCCCATTGACTATAGATGGTACTCTAATCCCTTTTCATTATCTTTAATCAAATCCATATTAAATCATTACATAGATAATCATAATGATAATGAATAATTTTGTTTTTAGAAAGAATGTGTAAGGGTATTTTAATTCAATAGGATTTTTTGATTTTAATTTTATAGAAAATAAATATCTTAAACACTTGAATTATTGGGTTCCCAATCCCCTAAGGTGTTGGTATATTCTATAAAATACTATTTTTCACTTTTTCCCAATAATATTTTTCGTAGTTGAGACAAAAAATCTCATTTATTATTATAATTTCCAAGTTAACAACAACATATGGTTGGGTAGTACTAAAAAATGACTATAAAAAATTATAAAACATTGTTAGAAAATGATATGTTTTTTTGGGATTATTAACTCAAAATGTATCATGTCATCATTTTTATTATTTATGTTATAAATATATATAGACTTGGTATATTAGTCATATCAGATTTAATTTATAATATTGAATCCCATGATAATTATTGTTTATTTCCATTCTATATATGTGTTGGGTTAATATTTTATAATGTCTAGTAGGTTCCTAATGTCATTTTAATAAACTTATTTAATTACTAAACATCATTTTTTGTATTTTCTTCAAATATATATCGTTATTTCAGCATGTTATAGGTATTCATATTATATGCATGTGATCTCATTTTTTAGAAGGTATGAAAACATTGTGATTATAATAATTATGTACCATAGTTCATCAATAATGGTTATTATGTATATATTTATATTGGTTAATATAGAATAAGATATGAATTACTATTTCGTGTGTGACTATTATCTCTGATGGGAGCACATAAAAGTATTTTCTAAACTTATTATCCCCTTTAAATAAGTTATAATATGAAAAAAATCATGCTACATGGTTCGAAAAATAATTGTAAAAACATATTTTTGATGTTAAAGTATTATCAATATTGTTTTTGTTTGTTTTTATTGTAAATTTGATATACCATGGTATCAAAATCTCAATGTAAATAAATTTTTATATTATTTTGGATATTTCATATCATAATTTATTTTTATTTTACATGATTAATTTATTACCTTATTCCTCTACTAAATATACATAGTCATAATATAGCTAGTTGGTATTTTTTTGATGAAAGCATATTGGATACTACATAATCAAAACATAAACATGTTCACTCATGATAATTGTAGAGTACATTCTTCATGATCTATGTAATATTATTGTAGTAGAACAAGCTGATTCTAAAGATAGAGAGATTCATGTCATATTTTTATATTTTAATTTGGTGTTGGATATCTCAATAAAAAATGGACATATATTGGTTTTTTATTATTTCTGGATATCATGTACTTTAGGAAGAACATTAATCATATTTATTAATGTTTATTTTAATTTTATAAATATGGATTTCAATTTTGTTATTTATTATTATGAGAGATGAAGTGTATTTGATTATGATATTATTTTAAATTATGGTAGTTATATATATTATCATTTACTATTGTTATTCATGTATAAAAATTAAAAAATTTCATATAGATTAATATATTTTCAAATATATAATATCTGGATGATTCATGATGGATATTTTTTTTTTGATTTTTATGATCAAAAAAATGGAACTATAAAAAAGGTAATATAATATCCTAAGACACCATAATACTTCCTTAATGATTACAACTGCACACCTTAATTAGGAATAACGAATAAGGTCGTGTAGATATTAAGGTTAGACCATGTGATCTTGTCCATTTCATTAAATAATTTTCATCAATGTTATGTTATGATTTTTTGATTAAGACTATATTTATTTTATAAGAATCATAATAAAATAGATAAGATATAAATATAAAACTCTAACATAAAATTTATGGATGATTGAGATACTTGGGAACTGATGTTTTGAATTTGGATACATTTTAAGCATAAATTATTCATTAATAGTCCCACACATCATTAGTAGGCCCACATAGGTAGACAACTATATGAAAATAAAATATTTTTGTATAATTTAAATTGTTATTAAAATCAATTTGATAATCAATTAAATAAATTTTTTAATAAAAATTAATTATTTTCCCTACATATTAATTATTGTGGATTATATTTATATAAATATTTAAGGGATTTATTTGTGTAATTTTTTTTATTATTTTAATAATTAACATGATTTTATTACATATGACTTCAGTAATGTTTTTAAAATTTTTTGGATTACGATTTACAATTTATATTAATTATATAAAATAAATTAAATTACATATTGTTAGTGATTTTATCATAGATATTTGACTATTACACTTAGGTAAATTAAGTCATGTATTATTCAATATATTAGTTCATTTATTATTTGATTATGAATGAATATATTATTACACTGATCACCTACATCAACATCAAAAAAATAATATGAATGTTCTACTATTGGACTAACATTTTTCTAAATTTATTAAAGGAATTTTGTTATATTAATGTGGTTATTGGGAAGTGATTTTCATGATGAAATGTTAAAATTTATACTATCATTAAAATAATCTAGTTTCATTACTCTTCTAAAAATAAAGAAGATGAATCATCCCAACAAATAGGGGAATTGATATAAATTATTTATCACATCATTGATTTCATTAAAAGATTATAGGAAAAAAAATGTTTGATTAGGTAAATTGTTTGATTGATGCTATTAAAATTCATTAGTGGGATGTCTTGGTAGAAGATATAGTAGACCATGGTATTGCAATGAACTAATTACATGATATTTTCATTAATTATTTCACACAAACACTATAAATCAGTTTATGGATTGGTGATTCTAGGAACACAAAAAATGGATGATTTTAATGATGAAATATACTACCAAATTTATTGAACATCACTATTTTTTTCATACTTGAATGATGAAAAAATATATACAATATGTTTTTTATTATATCGAATTTTCCCTTTCATCAATATGTGATTTTATTAAAACGGCAATACTTCACCGAGGTTATAAATATTGTGATTTTATCCTTGATGGGTTTCATGGATTATTTTGTGGAAACTAATAATTTTTTTCTAATGCACAGGTATGTGGAAATTATGAAAATATAATCTAAAAAAATAATCATATATGGATAGTTTAGATTACTGTTGGTAGAGAATTTCTATAGAATTTTCCAGAATAAACTATTTGTAAGGTTTTCACCTATAACATTAGTTTCTATAAACTATCAGCTAAAGAATAAATTATTTCTTGTGCATATATCAATTGTTTTAGATATATAATATAATATGTTACATGCACTAATTTTATTCCTAGACTGATGTTATATATTCTTTTAATTATTTTTATTATTGTCCAATGATTTTTAAACCATTGGTATAGCCCTATACAAATGAATTTCCAAAACATATAGTTCTTATAAGATATATTTATTTTACATATATGTTTTATAAAAATACATAAATCAATATTTATAATTATTTTTACTCAATTGAAATATTCTTTTTCCAATTGTCAAAAATACAGATATTGTAGGATTGTAGTTAACTCATCAAATTAAAATGGAGAAGTCAATGGTTAAAAACACCCCATTCTATTATTACTGTACCTATTGATTTTTTTTAAATCTCTATATCATACCTTTAAAAATGGGTTCCATAAACCATTGGAAATTTTCTACACTAATAATTTTACAAAAATTTGGTATGGAGGAATATAACAATGGTTTTGGAATTCAATTGGTGTATCCCCATAACAATACATAATTAATTAATTGATCAGAAAAGCATTTTTATTCACTATACCAACAGTTTGGGAGCCTAATCCAATGGTTCTAAACAATAATTATTGGATAATTGTTTAGTATTCTAGATTTTTAATTGTTGAAAAAAAATTCAATGGAGAGATTTTTTGGTGGATAATTTTAGGTTACTAAGGTCATAATCATTCATTCTACTCCTAGATTTGGTAAACCTCTGGTGTGATGTTACCACTATGGATGTTTAGAATACACTAATAAATCATTTTATTTTAATGTTATATAGTTTAATTAAGGTCATCATTTTTTTATCTAAGGAATTTTCTTTGAGATTAATCCTTCATGAAGTGAAAATTACTGAACTCATCATACTATATATTACATGTTATATTTTGTGGATAGTAGATATTGATAACTCAGTTAAATGTATAGTGAAGTGTTTTGGGAACCAGTGGAAATGTTAAAAGGTCAACATTAGTGAATCCTTTTGAGTAGTGATTTCATCTATACGGTCATTATAATGGTATGTAAACATTTAATAAAAATGAAAAGTCCATATATGAAATAGTAAAATTTTATTCTATTGTTTAAGAACAATATTAAAATAATATACTTCTAGATTCAGATTTTTTGATACAAGGGATTTACATTACATTATTTTAAAGAAACCTGTATATCTTATTTTTGATAAATCTCATTTAGTCGTCATTGATTTTTAGTATTGATTCTTATTTGGGTGAGAATTTTTATTGGTTTAATATATATATATATATAATGATATTTTTCTGCTAAATTGTAACCAACTCTTTGATTACATCAATATTAATATGATTATAATTTCTCTTATATAAAAATCTATTGAAGAAATAAATCATTTTCCATTCTATGAAATATTTATTATACAATAATTATTAACTAGAAAATTTTAGTAAGCTAAATTGGAGTATACTTGGGATAAGGTGGATATATCACTATTTAATTGTATAATTTAACACTCAACGTAGTGTAATATTAATTCATGTGGATAATAAGTCTTTTGTTAAACATCTATATGAATGATTTTACTAAATACTTTTCAGAATTACTTTTTAAATGACAATATGTTTTTTCAAATGATTAATATCATTTAATAGAATATATTTCTATTTCAATATCTAATATATCCACTATTATGATATTCTATATAAATATTTAAATAGATGAGTTTAGGGATAAAGGACTCTAAGGACCCAAGACATCTAATTGGGGATCCCTTATTCTTATAACCTAAAAATGTGAAAAACATACATGATTATATTTGTATTAATAAAATTAGAACATTAGACAATCATGAATTAGAATCCATTACCTGAATTCAATCATTTAATCAACTAACTCATGGTAAATGGTTTTCAATAATATAATATTCTTTAATAAAAACACTTTTTATCAATTTCAACCTTTCAAATTAGTTATTTTAACTCGTGTATTCTCACACTAAGTAACATGTTGTACTATTTCAATTGATTAATTTATATTTTGTATTAGTTTCATTAATTAATAAGTTATTTTAACTATTCAGTTACTCTATGATGGTGGTTTCATTTGATGGTGACATGATACAATTATTATAATGACAACAACATTGAATTTAGTTTTATATACTATTAGGGAAATTATGAGAGCATTAAAATTACACTAATATTCCTAAATTCTATTTATAGATTTACTTTATTAATTTAATTATGTATATTGTATCAAGGGTAAAAATTTCATGGAATCCTCTATTGATTGTGATTATAATTATATAGTAATATTGATTCTATTTACAACTTCTTTTAAATCATAATACACATTGTTGATTTATTATTTTATTAAAATTTGTATTTTGACTTCCATTATTTATATATTATAAATTCATATTTTATCTTAGGATGAATTGAAGTGAACCAATTATCATTTGGAACACCATAATGAAATAAAAAATTATAATTACATTTTTATTGAAGATATACTTTATTACATTAGAATATAATGTATTCTTAATATCCCATTTCATCCAAACCTAATTAACTCATAATGCGAGTGTTGTAGATTGTAAACATGCGGACAGAAATATATTTTTTACTTCATGGAGTTGATGATGTTTCAAAATTTCATTACTTTTGATTATAAGATATGTTTTGTATCATCTTGATTGATTATATTTATTTTATTTGTATTATTTTTCCATATTCATTTATAGTATCAATTTGTTCGATTTATCATTGAAATTATACATTTCTATATTCACACAACATATTATCTTCATGATGGATTAAATTGTGGTGTGGAAGTTTGTTCTTTTAAATGTTACGATCAAAGATAAAATGGGACTATAATCTTACTATTTTCAAAAAAGGATATACAAGGATGCCCAAGGTAATTTACATGTTAATTGTCATTATTGTTAAATACGACATTATGGATAAAGTTATTTGTTTTAATGTTCTGTGAAAAAAACATAATTTGTTAGCTTTATACCTTTAATAGGTTATGTCGAGGATGTTCTATTCAGGTACATGGACACCCATGATCTGGTTATTAAAACAAATTCCACTTTGGGATAAAAGTGATGATTTATTTTATTTTAATAATTTTGATATTGGATATATGTTATGTGTTGAATAATTGATATATAGAAAATCACTTATTTTTTATCGTTTTTTTTATATAATGAATGTTGTATTTCATTTCTTACTTATTATTTATTTATCAGCCTATAATTTTCATTCAATTATAATTTTTAATTTTATAAGATCTCAAATTTTATCTTTTGATAAAGTTATACATTATATGTGGGTGAAAATCTATTATATTATTCAACTTCAATTCACCCAGAATTTTATTTTATAGAGTATTCATTATCATGGAGAACACATTGTCACAAATAATACTCTATTAGTTTAAATTATTATATATTATATATTTAGATTCCTTTATAAATTTTTCATTTTCATGGAAGGAGTGTTACTAGTTTCAATTTTATAAACATTAAAAAGATAGAATATAGTTTTCTATATATAAGATTATAAATTTCTTCATGAATGATATAAAATAAATTTAAAAATATGAGAATTAATAATTAATTTATTTTTATCTTTGAATATAATATTTCTAGCATACAATTAACAAATATTACTGAAGTAGTGGAGGGGGAATTCCATCATAGTTTTTTGTTATAGAATACAATGTTATTTTATATTAAATGGAATATATATTTTCAATTCTCAACACAAGGTTCATTCATTGGTATATACAAAATAAATGAGGTAAAAATTTTTGAAACAAATATTGTATTCAAGATAATTATATATTTTTCTTTAAGGAGACTACCAAACATTTTATTTTAAACCAATGGGCTTGGTTTCATATATACACCAATGAATATTGTATATAGTAAATGTATTATAGGATTATAAATAATGATATTTCATAGATGATATTAATATTTAGTACATTATAAATATTTTTAAAAATGTGAATAATGTTCGAATTGAAATTGATGATACATATCATATCATAAATATTAATTAGGAAGAATATTTTATAACCCTTGTATATTATAAAATCCATTTAAAATGGTATTCCCATAAAGATAGAATGTATAATTGTGTATAATTAATATCTAGTTCTGGTAATTTAAATTATAAAGATTTAACATAGAAGTCATGTATATCCATGTGAAATATTAAATGACATTCATATAGTAGTGATATAGAACCTACCGACGTTTTTTTGGAACAAATATATGGAAGAACATTCAATTGATATAATATTCTAAGATTACAATGAAAAAATTTAAAAGGTAGACATGACATGTAATATTAATTTAATATTATATAAAATATTAATGAAATCTAGTCATACTATACAACATTACACAATAATGTAAAAGAAAATAAAAATAAAAATATATTATATAAGAAAATGGAGGAAGATATTTGAAAAAGTTAAAGATATATAATGATCTAGTTTGGATACATAATATTATGTTAGATATATATTTTAATTTAATAAAAAATATAATATTTCTTGATTTCATACCAACAAACCTATGAGTGTGTTTTTATTCATGGGAAAGTAGATCATTAAAGAACATATAACATTTTCATCAAATAATGCTCTTCTATTTTCATTAGAGGATAATGATAATGAGTATGATTATAAGAAGAAAATATCATTTAATGAATCTGATTATATATTTTGGATGAAAATGGTTACTATAAAATTATATAAGAGGTATAAGGATGTTAAAACTATTCCAGTAGAGATTAATGTCGATATTTCTATATCATGTTTCTAGGATAAATATAAACAATATTATTTCTATTTAGGAGAATGAAATTTCCATTACTAACTTATCATCATAGTGTGAAGTCATCTATTGTTAATACACCAGATTATACGAGGTTAGTTATTAATCAATTGTCCAAAATGGAAAGTATAAGATATTTCTATTAAACATTACTAGTATATGGAAATGTTTCGATAATCTATACAGATGTATGTGACCTAGTTTTTATATATCCCTACATGGACACACACCAATCAAAATAATTCATTTTCAATGTAAATTCATTATTGGTAAGAGTTTATATTTTTATTATAAATTCTATTGAGGATAGAATTTGAATAATGTTAATTAATTGAATAAATTTATTCATTTTGAAGACTTTGAGAATATATATCGAATTAATTCATAATAAATGAACATAGATGATTTTGAAAGATGTGGGTGAAAATTTTATTGTTATTATCTATTTAACTAACTGTGTTTGTATAATGAGATGTTAATCTTCAATGAAAGAAAAGGTGTTCTCCACCAAAAGGTAAATATAAATATCGATTATATAATAACCCTACACAAATATGATTAATTTTTTATATTTTATTAATCATATATTTACATAGAATACCATATATTTAAATTTTTTTATTGGGTTTATTTTTTCAGGTTCTGAACATTGACACATACAAAAATATTTTTTTATTAATTTTATAATACGGATGACATTTATAATGTTATTCATTATATTGAACTACAATGATGTGGAGGGAGGGGGTTATGTTTTTATTCTTTTTTGTATACATATCTTATTTGAAAATATATTTTACAAAAGATGATATTTTTTTAAGAATAAAATTAGAATATATCATTGAAATAGAAATATAAGTCGCCGTCCATAAACCATACTTAATCACGAGTTATTAAAAAAATACACATTGAGAATGTTTTCAGGTTTAGAGGTTTATATAATTAGATCATAAATCATTCATTACATTCCACATTTAAACAAGGTGGTTACATAAAAGACAGTATTCATTTTTCCCATCAAAGGAGACATATTTAAGATAAAACATGTATTCTTTCCGGACACTTCCTCGTCACTATGATCACATCATGTACATTTCACTAGACCTATGAAAAACATTTCAAAATCTTGGGATGAGCATAAAATGACCAGTAAGCGATATAAAAATATTGATTGATAAATTAGTCCATGTATACAAAAGAATCAATGAAATAATACTTTACACATAAAAGATAAGCACTATAACATACCTAATGAAATCATAAGATTCATGAATAACTCTTAGAAATCATAAGACATAAAGGTAACTTGAGGCATTTATAACATTCTTATGTAGGGAGTAACCCTCATGGTTACGTTTGGAATACACATCAGAGTATATTCCATAAATCTCTTTGGATAAACCATAGAATTTAACCCCATTGTGTTACCCAATGCATTGGAGAGATATATCGGGCTCACCTGCACTTAGTTTATCACGGAACCAATCATCTTCATAAATAATGCCCAAGAACAATAACATAATTGTATCACATAAAACCAGCATAAAGAAAACATTACATTTCCACAATTCAATCACAAGATATCAATACAACACATTGATATAATAAAAACGTTATCATAAACATTTTCAATACCAAAATAAAATAAAAGTAAAACATGGTATTTATTTTTCATTTTAAAAAATCTATGGCTTGTAGAGGAAGCCGAAACTCAATTAATGGTCACGGTGGCAGAGAAGTCGTTGTCGCTGAATACATAAGACAAACCATTCCTTTTTTCGTTTAGTAAAACGCTTCGTATAAAATGATTCCTTTTGAATAAATGTAAAATTCAAGGTGGTTTATACACTATATAAATGACTGTTGGGTATAAAACAAACTATTCCTCAATGAAATGAGATTGAGACGAAGTCTATTACCTCGTGTCTGATGTGACTCGATCGTTCTTTAATCTCCATAATAATAAACTAGAGTTAATTTCAACTTGCATGAGAACCTTTTTCAAGTTCATTATTCCTTTTTATCACTTATTAAAATGTTTTGAACATTATGTAATTATTTAAGTTAATAACGGTCGTTTTGTAGATCATTGGTACTTGAGTCAAAAATAAACATCTTATAATTACAAGTTGTTCATGTTGTAAAATATTCTTTATATAAAGAATTATATTCATGAGGTAGATATCATATATATCATATATATCCAGCATATATATGCATTTTAATGTTACATAACATTAGTGGTAAGAAATGAAATGCACCGTTAATGGAGACGGTAAGCCGTACGTACGCATGTATGCTACTTTCATTTCTATTTCATATTTAATGTAATCAAATCATAATGATAAAAAGTTATATTATAATTCTAGTATAATATCATATATAATATCATTAACTCAATCATTTATTCTTCCCACATAAGGAATTAATGATTCAAATCACTTTGAGGGGGCGGTAGTCCGTACTTCCTAAAATGAAATTATCGCATTTATCCATAATGGAAACCATAAAGGTATGCCAGAAATGAAAAATAAAGAATCATAAGGAAAACAAAAACATATTATATATCATATATAAATAGAGTGACATCTTAATGGCCACAATGAAAGGTGTTAAAAGAATAGTGAACAATCATCATTTCATGAGGCAGTAAATCACCATCCAGAGAAACAATATGTTCATTAACTATTAGATGGGAGTGTGTGTATGTGTAAATAAAATACATCTCATAAAAACATCCTAGTATATTGAAATAAATATTTTGTTACTAAATAATTGAATAAAAATATTTTAAGGGGGTTGAGAAGCAAAATAAATTAAAATAACATTAGCGAAAACATTACCTTTAAATCAGGTAACCAAACTTATTTTGAACAAAAAGGGCTTCTTGAAGAGATTTATGCCTAAGATAATGCTTCAATGATTAATATAGGTATGTGGGGAGATTAAATGAGCATAATTTGGCGGATCCAATGGCTTGAGAGGTGTGGGTAAGGTGGTAGAGGTGGGGGCCTTTTATTAGAGGGAGGAGGGGCACTCTGGGAAAGTCATGAAATGTTACTTTATTTTAAAATGATTTTTCGATATTAAAGGTCCCACAATATTATTTTTCATGGATAAGGTGATAATGGTTTGAAATAAACCCATACATTTGGTTTTTGAAAAGTGAAAGTCTTAGATTTTACATTATCTTTTAATTGTATTTAAATCTTTCATTAAAGAGGTGATCGTTGCATCATCATGGTGTCATAAATAAATTAATTTATTTAAAGTCTAAAAATTATAAGAAAATACCATGATGTAAAAATCCTTTTATCCTTCCAATGAATATATATAGTCTCATATATAATTTATGTAGACAAAACTAGAATTGTTTTACTTAGGTATTACATACTTTTGTGATATTCTCCATTCTTTAAAAATAAAATGATAAAATGTCACTATCACCCAAAAGTGATTCCATGGGGTCACTAAGTTTGGCACAAGGCATCCCATGGTCGGCAATGACAAAAAAAGTAGCACTAGGACACATTTTTGGGTCATTTTTTTATTATTATGATATTATTTTATTATCCTTAACTACCTAATTACTAATTAATCACGATAATTAAAGATAATTATCATTGTTACTATTCATGATGTCCAAAAAACAAAAGAGTATTAATTACATAATTTGTAACTTCTAATTCCAAATATGGAATCCATTTTACCAGATTTAAAATACAGAAATTTCTGTAATTAATTTAAAAATAATTCCTATTGTCAAATCAATTAGTGGGTTTTTTTGAAACAATATCTATGAAAAGTGTGGCACTTGTTTATGCCCAATTCCAATGTGAAATTAATTATAAACACCAAAATTGGTTTAAATGGTAAAAATATATTCTAATTATACCTTAAAACAAATTAAAATGTTAATCTAAATATATAATTAAATTAGATGAAAAAGCAGTTTTGATGTAAAATGCAGTATGTTTCACTATTCATTAAAAAATGAACATTGTCGGAAAAATAACAAAAAATTATCCTAACATAATTTCAATTTTTCAATTCTAATGAATAAGTATATTTTGATAAAGAGAGCTTATAAAATTTTAAATAGTTTTATTTATAAATTGTTTTCCATCAATAGGTGGTAAAACAATCTTTTAAAAATATTAGTGTATTCTATGCTTAAGATTTTATTTATTCTCATTTTAAGCCTCTAAAACACTATATAATTCATAAATAGACATAGATAAGAAAATCTATTATTCATTAATTACATGGGATGTAACATCCCTACCCCCTTTAGAAAATTGTGTCCCCGTAATTTATTTACATATCGAATAAATGGATGTATTTATCCCTCATTGAATTTTCAAATTCCCATGATTCCTCTTCAATCATTTGGTTTTTCCAAAAAACCATTACAGGATGAATCACCTTATTCCGCAATACATTCTCCATGTGGTTAAGAATATGGACTGGTTGTTCCTCATAAGATAGATTCTCTTCCAGCTGAACTAACTCTGGACTCCAAACACGAGATGGATCTTGCATGTACATCCTTAACATTGAAACATGAAAAACATTGTGTACCTGAGATAAACGTGGAGGTAATGACACTCGGTATGCAACTGATCCAACTCTCTCCAGAATTTCATATTGTCCAATGAACCTTGGACTCAGCTTTCATTTCTTACCAATTCACATCACACTTTTCCATGGAGATACATTGTAAAAAACATGATTACCTACCTCAAAAGAGAGATCCTTCCTCCTATTGTCCGCATAAATTTTCTGCCTACTCTGAGCTGTTCTCATGTGTTTCTATTTCGGCTGTACTTGTTTTGCCAACTATTCTACTAATTCTGGTCCCATCAACTTCCTTTCACCCACTTCATCCAAAAAATCTGGAGTTCGACACCACTTCTCATATAATGCCTCAAATGGTGCCATCTGTATACTGGAATGAAAACTATTATTATAAGAAAAATTAATCAAAAAAGATGTTGGTCCCAACTTCCACGATAATCCATCGAACAATCACGTAGAATATCATCCATAGTCTGAATTGTTCATTCTGACTTCTCATCTGATTGAGGATGAAAATCTATACTAAAATTTAATTCAGTACCCAATGACTTCGGAAGGCCTTTCTAAAAGATAGAAGTAAACCTGTGATCACGATCAGATATAATGGAGAGGGGAACTCCATGTAACCTGACTATCAATTTAAGATAAAAATGAGAAAGTTGATATTGAAATAATGTATCTTTTATAGCAAGGAAATGAGCAGATTTAGTCAAGTAATCAACAATAATACAGATTGCATTATTACCTCGAGGTGTCTTTAGTAATCCCACAACAAAGACCATGGATATATTCTCCCATTTCCACCCTAGCATTGTTAAAGGTGGAAGCATCCGTTTCAGTAACTTTCACTCTTCTTTAACCCGTTGACATGTCTAACACTTCACAGTAAAATCAGAAATGTCTCTTTTCATTCCGTCCCACAATTAATACTCTCGATGATCTTTATACATCTTAGTACTGCCTGGACGAACTAAAAAAACAGAACTATGAGCTTCACATAACAAATCTATCTTTGACTGTGAATCACAAGGCACAAAAATTATTTTACCAAATCTCAAAACACAATCATTATCAATGTTTAATTTAGACTACTTACCCTTCTGAAGCAGCTCTACATTTTTCGGCAACTCACTGTCTTACTTCTGTGCTTGCTTAATTCAATCTAATAGAGAAGATTTCACTGATACATGAAGCATAATAGAATAAAATCCTACACCAAAAACTTCTATGCCATATTTTATCAAATGATTATCCAAAGAATCGTGCTCTGAACTTATCATTGTAAATGAACCATTAATTTTTTGACTCAAAGCATAAGCCACTTTATTTTCTTTTCCCGGATGGTACTGAATTGTATAATCATAATCCTTGATTAATTCTAGCCATCTCCGCTGTCTCATGTTCAATTAATTTTCAGTTAATATATATTTTAAACAATTTTGATAGGTATATATTTCCCACTTTACTCCATACAAATTATGCCTCAATATTTTTTAAGCTAAAACAACAGCAGCTAATTCCAAATCATATGTAGTGTAATTTACCTCATGTGCTTTCAACTGATGTGAAACATAAGCAATCACCTTATCATTCTTAATTAGGACGCAACCAAGTCCTTTCAATGAAGCATCACTATAGATAACAAACTCAACATTCCTGAAGTTAGTGCCAAAGTTGGAGCATTCACCAATCATCTTTTCAATTCCTGAAAACAATCATCACCTACTTTTATCCATATGAACTTAACACCCTTCCAAGTTATCCTATTCATCAGACTAGATAACCGTGAATTTTTTTAACAAAACTTCTATAATAGACTACCAAACCAAGGAAACTAAAAATATCAGTTACATTTGTGGGTCTTTCCCATTCTTCAACATCCTTTGTTTTTGCAGGATCGACAGTTATACCATCTTTAGAAACAATGAGACCATGGAATGAAATTTTTTGCAACCAAAACTCACACTTTCTGAATTTCCCATAAAATTTATTTTCTTTAAAGGTTTTCAAAATAACCCTTAAACGTATTTCATGCTCCTATTTACTTTTAGAAAACACCAAAATATAATCAATCAAAACAACCACAAACTTATCTAAGAAATCATGGAAAGTTCAATTCATAAGGTCCATGAATAAGGCAGGTGCATTGGATATCCCAAAAGGCATAACAAAAAATTCATAATGGCCATATATTGTTTGAAATGAAGTCTTCAGAATATCTACTTCCTTTACCATCAACTGATGGTACCCCGATCTTAGGTCATTCTTTGAAAAATACTATGCTCCCTGGTGTTGATCAAACAAATCATCGACATGAGGAAAATGATAGTTTTTTAATAACATTGATGTTATTCAAGGATATATAATCAATGGAATGTCTCATTGAATCATTTTTCATTTTAACAAATAATACAGGAGCACCCCATGGTGATGTGATAGTTTTAATGAAGCCTTTCTCTAATAAATCATGCAATTTCTCCTTCAAATCTAAAAGTACAATTTGAGCTATTCGATAAGGGTGTTTTGAAATTGGATTAGCATCAGGAACTAATTCAACAATAAATTCAACTTCCCGATCTGCTATTATTCTAGGAAACTCATCAGGAAAAACATCAGGATACCCTTTTACCACTAGCACATCATTAATTTGAATGGTTCCTTTTTTTTTCAACAACATGTAGAAGGTTACATTCATTTCCATATTTTAAAAGTTTCACATCCTTTTGATATGTTATCAAAAGTAAGGGTTTATTATTGTACACAAACTGATAGTCATTCTGAAAAGAATCTTCTTTAAATCTACAATCAATCTTAGCATGGTAAAAAGTGAGCCAATACATACCCAGGATAACATCAAACTCTACTGGAGGTAAAACAATAAGGTTTTCAAGTGGGTTATTTCCACAGATAAGGATAGGAAGATTCTTATAAAATCTTTTTTCCTTAAAATTTTCCCGATTTGTTTTTACCATAAGTTTAGGAGTCATTTCTTGAGATGGAATTCCAAATTTAATAGAAAATTTTTCAGAGATGAAAGAATGTGTAGACCCCAAATCAAACAACACAATTGCATAATCTGAGAAACAACAAAGTACCTGATACCACATAATTTGATTTCCCAACATCTTCTAAAGTAGTTGCAAAGGATTTCACTACACCCTTCTACTTGTAGTCTGATTTAATCCCATCATTTGAGATCATAGTCGATCAATCCTTTTCATAATGACCCATCTCATTGCATTTGAAAGATTTCAATAACTGTAAATAAAATTTGGTCTCACCATCACCCTGATTCTTTTTTGGTGCAATCACGAGCCTTGTGTCCCATCTTACCACATAGGTAGTGCTTTCCAGAATTCAAAAGCCATTACCCAGCATGATTTTTAAAACATTTATCACAAAATGAAAAAGTAGTTTTCATAACATCAGACGTTTTTAAGGATTCTTCCCTTTCTCTTTCCACCTCGGTCACTTCTTCTGTTAGTTCTTATAGAACACTTGATCATCGGAAAACTTCATTTCCACCTTCTCATCACATCGAAAAATCTTTTCATTACTTTTGAACTCATGATAAGATAATTCCCATCAATATTTTGGATTTAATCTTGAGTAAAAATGATTGGTTTTACTATCGTGGTCTCAGATAGAATTTGGAGCATACCTTGCCAATCGAGAGAACCTTTCTTCATAAGTAGCCACTGAGTAATCCTCTTTCCTCAATTCCTTGAATTTTTTTTCCATCATAAGTCAAACAGCCTTAGAAAAATATTTCTCAAGAAACATACCATTGAATTCATCCCAGTCAATAGAATCAATTTCATCAGCAGCCCTGATATTTTTAACCATTGACCACCACTGATCTGCTTTACCCTCCAAACAGAAAATATAAAAACTAACCTTTTGATTGTGTGAACAACCCATAACATAGAAAATCTTCTCCAATGATTTAATCCACCCTTCAAATAGCACAGGGTCAGATGATCTTCTGAATGATGGGGGGTGTGGCCTCATGAAATGTTCCACCACTAACATGTTCCATTACAGTTAATCTAGCTAATCTCATGCATGGATACCACCACAATTTATCTCTTGTTTCAACTACGCCACTACTGCAATTAACTATTCAGTTCCAATTCTTACTATCACAGGATGCTGATTCAGTTGGTCATTTCCTTCGGTATGCCATCCTAGCACATCTTCCATGTTTCCTCTATGGAAAACCATTATGAACATACATGTCTTAGATGAAGAAACATGGTAAATTTAAATTCTATATCATTTCAATTTGACCATAAAAAAAATATTTTTGGAAAATCATTTAACAGAATTATAACACCTAAAGTTATCTAAAACGACCTCTAATACCAACTATAAGGCCCCAGCCATCAACCTTAATTAATAATGATTAATTAAAAGAATACACATTAAGGAACATTTCAGGTGTATAGTTTTTTAGAGAATTAGATCATAAATCATGCACTACCTTACAAATTTAAACAAGGTGGTTACATAAAAGACAATATTAATTTTTCCTATCAAAGGAGACATATTTAAAATAAAACAAGGATTCTTTCTTGACACTTCCTCAACACTATCATCGCATCGTGTAATATTCCCTGGACTAGTGAAAAATATTTCAAAAACATGGGATGAGAATAAAAAGCTCAATAAGGGATATAAAAATACGGAATGAAAACATTAGTCCAAGTATACATAAGATTCAATGAAATCATACTTTACTCATAAACCATAAGCACTTTAACATACCTAATAAAATAATAATATTCATGAATAACTCATAGAAATCATAAGACATAAAGTTAACTTGTGGCATTCATAACATTCTTACCTAGGGAGTAACCCTCATGGTTATGTTTGCAATACCCATCATAGTGTATTCCCTAAATATATTCAGAAAACCATAGAGTTTAACCCCTTCACGTTACCCAATACATTGGAGAGCTATATCGGGCTCACCCCTAGTTTATCAAGGATCCAACTGTCTTCATAATCAATGCCTATGAACCATAACATAATCGTATCACATAAAACATGCATAAAGGAATCATAATATTTCCACATTTCAGTCACAAAATATCAATACAACACATTGATATAATAAAAACATTATCAAAATAATTTTCAATGAAAAAAATAAAAGGAAATTAAAACATTTTATTTATTTTTCATTTAAAAAAAGCGATTTCTAGTTGACGAAACTGAAACGTAAATAATGGTCATGGCGGCGGAGTCGTCGTTGTCGCTGCATACGTAAGACAAAAAATTCCTTTTTTCATTTAGTAAAACTCTTCGTATAAAAAGATTAATTTTGAATAAAAATAAATTTCAAAGGGTTTTATACACCATATAAAATAATGTAGTGTATAAAAAAATTATGCCTCTATGAAAGGAGATTGAGATGAAGTCCCGTACCTCATCTCCGACATGACTCGATCATTATTTAATCTCTTTACTAATAAACTAAAGTTAATTTCTACTATCATAAGAACCTTTTTCAAGTTCATTAATCCTTTTATTACACTTATTACCAATTTATTAACATTATTTAATTATTTAAGTTAATAATAGTCTTTTTTTCGATCATTGGTACTTTTGTTAAAAATAAACTTCTTATAATTTCAAGTTGTTCATGTGGTAAAATATCCATTATATCCAGAATTGTATTCATGAGGTAGATATCATATATATCATATATATTCCGTATATACATGCATTTATAATATTACATAACAGTTAGAGGTAAGAAATGAAATGCACCGTTCATGGAGACGGTAAGTCGTACGTACACATGAATTCTACTTTCATTTGAGTTTCATATTTAATGGAATAAAATCATCATGATATAAATGAATATTATAATTCCAGTATTATACCATATAAAATATCATTAACTCCATCCTTTATACATCCCATATATGAAATTAACGATTCAAATCACATTGAGGGGGCGGTAGTCCACACTTCCTAAAATTAAATTATCTTGTTTATCCATAATTGAAACCATAAAGGTATTACATAAATGAAAAATATAGAATCATAAGTAAAACCTAAACATAATATATATCATATATAAATAGAGTGATGTCTTAATGGAAACCATGAAAGGTGTTAAAAGAAGATTCAACAGTCATCGTTTTGCGAGGTAGTAATTCACCATCCACAGAAACAATATGTTCATTAACCATTAGACGAGAGTGTGTGTAGGTGTAAATCAAATACTTCTCATAAAAAATTCTTGTATATTGAATATATTGGTGTTTTTACAAATTAAATTAATAAAAATAGTTAAGGTGGTTGGAGAAGAAAAATAAAACAAAAGAACATTAGAGAAGACATTACATATAAATCGGGTAACTCCCATTGGTCTGAACCAAAAGGGTTTCTGAAGAGCTTTCTGCCTATGGTAAGGCTTCTATAATGAAGAGATGGATGTGGAGAGATATAATGGGTAGATTATGGATGATACAATGTCTTGAGAGGTTTGGGTAAGGTGGTATAGGTGGGGGCCTTTGATAAGAGGGAGGATGGGCACTCTTGGAATGTTATGAAATGTTATTTTATTTTAAAATGAGTTTCGGATTTTAATGGACACAATATGATATATTTCGAGGATAAGGTGATAATGGTTAGAAATCCACCCATAAAATATGTTTTTTACAAGTGCATGTCTTAGATTTTACATTTACTTTTCATTTTAATTAAATCATTCATTAAAGAGATAATCGCTGCATCATCATGGTGTCATAAATAAATTAATTTATTAAATGTCTAAAAATTAAAAATAACCATTTTGTAGGAAATATTTTTTGATATAAAATGACTATTTATTGTATGAGATATCATTTATGTCAATAAAACTAATTTTTTTACTTAGTTGTTACATACTATTGTGATACTCGCCTTTCTTTAAAAATAAAATGATAAAGTGTCACTATCACCCAAAAGTGATTCCATGGGGTCCCTAAGTTTTGAACAAGGAATACCATGGTCAGACATGACACAAACAGTATAATTAGGACACATTTTGGTGTCATTTGTTATTATTATGATATTATTTTATTATCCTTTACTACCCGATTACTAATTAATCACGATAATTAAAGATTATTACCGTCATTACTATTCATAATGTCCAAAAAACAAAAGAGTTTTAATTACATAATTTGGACCTTAGGATTCCAAATATGGAATCCAATTTACCAATTTACCAACACAGAAATTGCAGTAATTAATTTAAAAATATTATAATTGTCAAAACAAATAGCAGATTTTTTTGAAACAATATCTATGAAAGGTTTGACACTTGTCTATGCACAATTCCAATGTGAAATTAATTATAATGACCACCATTATATTAAATATTAAAAATAAATTCTAATTATAATTTAAAAACAATTAAAAATATAATCTTTCTATATAATTAAATTAGATGAAAAAACAGTTTTGTAGAAAAATGAAGTATTTTTCACTATTCATTAAAAAATGAACATTGTCAGAAAAATACCTCAAATTTATCTAATGTAAATTACAATATCCCAATTATTAAAATAAGTTTATTTTGAAAAATAGAGCTTATAAAATTCAAAATATTTATATTTATAAATGGTTTTCCATTAAAAGGCGGTAAGCCAATCCTTATAAAATAATAGTGTATTCTTTGCTTAAGATTGGATTTATTCCTATTTTTTACCTCTAAAACACTATATAATTCATAAATAGACATAGATAAGAAAATATATTATTCATTACTTACATGGGATGTTACAATAAATATAATTCAAGAATAAAAAAACACAACTTATGGGAGGATCATCTGTTTGTATAATTATATTTTGAAAACTATATGATGATGGTTATATATTTATAAATTTTTATTATATGACATATAATAATTTTTATTATTTAATTTTTTTATATTTTTTGAAAAATAACTGAATTGGTTTTTATAAATATGATCTTTATTCATTGATGATATTTATCATTAATAATGTTTGTGGGATGTTTTTTTAACTATGAAATTATGTTCAAATTAATGAATATATGTATCATCTATATAAATGAATTTTCACCATGAGTATTTTTTGTTCATTTATTTTGATCCCTTCTAGTTTCATGTATTATTTTTCAGTTCATAATTTAGGAATTTTTATTCGTAATGGAATCATGTAGAAAATTCTCTAGTAGTGATCTTTTTCTTTAAATATGATTGAAGATGATTACATTATAAGAAGGAAATACTCATTAACATACATATTAAACATTATAGATGTTATAGTACATCCTATCCTAGAGAGGAATCCAAATTATTTTTCCCCACACTAAACAATAATTTTATGTTAATTAAAATTATTACCATTCAAATACTACAAATAAAGTGATGTTAAATATAATGAAAAATTAATTTCCTATTACTTTACTATATCTTCTGGATTTAGTAAAAAACATAAAAGATATTATATTTTCATTTAAAATGAAGTATAATTTTTTTTATTGAATCATCAATGAATGAACATGAGTAATACTATTCCTTGTGAATGAAATAGTTCAAAAGACATCTCAATTTTATCCTAATGTAAGGAAGGAATTCTATTGGATAAGTATCTTTTCTAGTATAAATGGGTGGAAGGGAATCCTTATATATTCAATATGTATATGAACATGATTTTTTATACGGTATGAGATAACTGAATATTGAACAATTTATAAGGGATTATATTGATGCAGTCTATAAAATGAATGTTTTGAAGATAACCCATCACTATTTTAGGAACCTAAATCATGTGATTGTGAAAATCGTTTCCCAAAAATCTGTAATGAATATCTGTGCACCAGAATGAGTAAAAGAATCTGCATTCAAAAATTTTACCTTCCCATGAATACAGTTATCATTTTATTATTATAACATAAACTTCAATGATGGAATTTGTTCTAAAATTACAAAAACAATGAATAAATATGAGAATAAATAGATGATATTTCTTTAAAAAGTTAAAAAATCACCCTTACATAAGAATAATAAAATGTATTTAAATTCATAAATGATAAATCTATGTGATCAAATGATGTACAATAGAAGTATTTATATAATATGAAATAAAACTAATTTAATATTATGATTGTTGTATATGACTTATATACATAAACAATAATAGAAATTATAAAAAAGCATCAGAGTCATTTAGAAAATTGTTGAAATTATCAAAAGATTATTATAAAAATGGGAAAATGAGTTAATAAAATTTGATGTGGAATGTTTTTCTGAACCCCATTCATCAACCATTTTAGAGTCAAAAGAAGGAAAAATAACAATATAAAATGATATGATATTGATTTGATCCACCTAAAGACGACACCGTTTTCATGGGTATTTATTATCATACTCCCTAGAAACATATTTTTTTCTTCTATCAATTCAAAATCATAGTGTTATTTGAATGATAATCCCCAATATAATCTAACATATACATTTGATAATGGATAAAAATATAATAATCATTATTCTAAATATGTAACATAATGATTATTTTCATTTTAGAAAGTAAAAAATAAATAATAAAAACCATCATGTATTTATATTTGTAATTGAATCAATAGAGGATATCTGGAGAAAGGAGAAACCCTTATGATGTAGTTATACATTTACAAAAATCCAAATCAGGCCTTCATTGATCTTGTGCATTAACTTTTCTACCATTGACATAAGCTGAGTCTCTGATCCCCTCATAAAAAGGTATGTCTCAACGGTATCAGGCATATCTATTATTTAGGTTTTCCTCCCATGAATAAAAAAAATTACATCCAATAAAGGAATAACGAAATTATAATAAAAAAATTACAATAGGTTAAAAATTACTTATATAAATTGTATAAACCCAAATCTTGACGTACATGGACATTACATTACTTTTTTGGAAAACATAATACATAACAAAAACCAACACTCAAAGATCATAATAGTTTAGTGTTTTTGGAAACTTGGAACATAATCTTCTAATCATGGTGAAATATCTTCAACATCTCCCATAATTATCTTCCCCTTTTGTTAACATACATAAAATCGTTCTTTATATCCAGTGGAAAAGAAAAAATATAAAGGGTGAGCTTAAATTCTCAGAAAGTGTAAGCATGTAGAAAATAAAACAAACCACATACATTTGAACTAAAAAACATGAACATAGTGTTTAAACATCCAAATCATGAGCAATGACATAAAACATGGATATACGTAAGGCATTGATCATAATGGAACGTCAATAATCATAAAATAGCATGGGAATAAAACATGTAATTGTATAAAACCATTAATCACTTGATATGATTTCAATAGTAGCCAAGGCATTGCTGCCAAGACCATCATTATGGACAAAGTCATTTACTGAATCAAGTACAATGCCCGTTCCAGTCCTGTATCACTGAACTCCATTAACATGTCGTTCCATCAATGTCTATCTCATGGGATATAAATAACTACCCAATTAATTGGAGGGAGATATAGGTCCCACCCATCTCATAATGAAATCATTCTTACGTGCGACACAATATAAACATAAATCATTAATCATAAACCAAAGAATAAAATGGGTTTCATAAACATCATCCCATCATTACATAATCAGTATAAAACAAATGGATATCATTTCCTAAAAAAATGTTAAACCATTTAAATCATAGAGACATTATACTTGAAACATAATCATACTAAATAATTTCATCTTAGATGGAAAATAGTTTTGAAAAAACACTTGAAATGAATTCTTGAGGAAAATATCATTTCTTCTTCAAAATCATTTTCTTTTCACAAAATTCATTGAAATTTTAAATGTACAGGACTTTGTTGAAAATAATCAAGAAATAATGTGGAGGAAGCTTCATGAAAATAAGGTTTATGAAACCATAAAAATATGTTCATTCCGTATAAGTTAAAAAAACATTCTTCTCGTTCTTTTGTCGGAAAAGTCAAAAAGTACCTCATATGGTAAACAAAAGAACAATTCATTACATACCATGTAGATGAATTTAAAATGTTTAAAAATTAATTTAAACATATATGAAACCATTTTTTGAATACAAGGACATGGATGATAAATATAACCCTAGTAAATACTTACGAATAAACAATCTCATATGAAATGATGATTGAAAGAGTTATCCACTACCTTATGTCCGATATGATTCTTATGTATCTAAACCTCTTATATAATGATTTAAATAATGCCATTTACTTATTAAAGAATCATTTTTTTTGTTATTCTATCATATATGGTTCACTTATGACATTATATTACCCGTTCTTTAGTAAATTCCATGTTAAAGTAGCGTTTTGGGTAAAATCGTTTCATTTATCATACGTGTATCGACTTGTTGTTCATGATTTTATTACTTATATAAATATTCATATAATTCCATATTTTAAAACATTATTTATATATAATATATATTCAGAATATAAATATATATTATAGTTCGATAAATTGAAATAAATACACCGTTCATGGAGATGGTAGGCCATACGTACGCATGAATGTTGTTTTCATTTCCTTATTGAATTGAATGGGATTAAGTAAATGAAATATATATGTACATAAATCCAGTATCATTATTATGTAATATAATTCATGTTTATTTATTATATATACTTTATAATCATACATGAATGGTTAATCATGGCAAATGAATCTCATCACGTTCGTGGAGATGGTAGTCCGTACGTACTCACGAGCGATGATATATTTCCCATAATTATTGAATAGAAATGGAGTGGATGATATAATATCTCAGAATCAGTATGATATTATAATAACCATATATAGTTATTCTTTACATCATTATACGCATCAAATTAAGGTGGTGGTGGAAAAATTGATTACATCACGGCGTGGAGACGTTATTCCGTACGTATGCACGTGCGGTGGTTTCATTTTCCGTAGGATGGATATAAGATGAAATAGGGTTTTTTCATATTTATAATATCATATCATAATATTAGTGATACTAATTGTATTAATTTACAATTAAAAAACTAAATAAGAGGATGTTGTGGAAGAGAGAAACTTGAAAGAATCGGTAGAAGAGATTGCTTTTTCATCGACACACCTCCTTTAAGCATCCTCTAAATGGACTAGAGTTGGTCTACTGAGAAGACCAGAACATCAAGAATGTTGATAGGGAAGTGGAGAAGAGAAATGGTCAGGGTTTGGCCGAGCTTTAAGGCTCAATGTGTTATGAAGAGGAGTGGGACGAGGTGCCCTTTTATAAGGGAGGAGAGGGGAACCTTTGAAAACCTCGAAAATATTAATTTATAATAAATCAGACCCCACATAAAAACCTAAAAATGACTCATATTCGAATATTAAATGATATAGGGTTGTAATATCATCAACCAATAAAATTTAGTCATGTCGGAAATTTATTTTAAACCTTATCAACTTGAATTATCTATTTAATTGTATTTGTTGTAATAAGATTGTACATTTTAAATTGTTATAAATAATTACCATTTTATTGTGAATTGTCCAAAATTAAATATTTAATGACATTATCGACCATATAAATTTTTATTTATAATTTTTATTTTTTTTTATTTCTAAACAATTTTATATCATGTTATCTTTATAAAAAAACAATAGTGTCAATTTTTACACTATTCATTTATTTGAATTTAATTAAAATCCACACATAATATATGTTCGAACTAAAATATTTAATTAATTCATAACATGTCATATTTATCTATAAATTTAATTGCGGATATTAAATAGTTCATACAATATTTATTTTAATATTTTTAAAACCATTTATTTGATATTTCAATCAATAAAATAATTTCAACATCACTATTGTTTCACCTTTAATGATAATTATTTAATCCCTAAAATTTATAAATAAATTCACATGATGTAAATAATTTTATTATATTTTTGGATACTAATCATGTTCTAAGATTCATGAAATTTATCACTAAATTAATATTATTATATTTATAATATTTAAGAGAGTGACATGTTTTCACTTTCTTTGGTTTTAATAATAATTTAATTTTTTTCATGGTCAAAAGTCCATGAAATGAATCTATTCCAACCCTTAGATTATATGGGTAATTTTATAGTCATACAATCAAATTTTTTTTCAGGTTTTGGGGTAATTTTATAATCTTATTTTTACCATTTATTACCTGATTTACCTTTAACTGCTGTAAATAAAAATTGTTGTAGTTACTACTCATAACATAAAAAATATAAAAGTAACCTATTAACATAATTTGGACCCACTGAATTCAAATATGGAATCCATTTTTTAAAATTCAAAACACATAATTTTCAGTAATTAATTTAAAATTAATCATGTTTTTAAGAAAACAAGTTTTAAAAGTTAAAACATTACCAAAGATTGACATGTTTTTACCTATGAATTCAATGTAAAATTAATGGTAATGACATATATTATATTAAATGGTAAAAATATATTATATTTATACTTTAAAACAATTAAATATCATAATTTAACCATATAAATTATCTCAAGAAAAAAGATGATTTAAATTAAAATTTAGCGTATTTTTACTATTCATCAAAATACAATTTTTATCAAAAAATATCTAAAATTTATCCAATGTAAGTTTTTATATCCTGATTCAAAAGAATAATTTTATTTATTTCATATTTAACTTATAAACATGTCAAATACTATATTTAATGTGGGTGTTCCATCAAAAGGTGACAAAAATGCACTTTTTTTAAAAAATACTTATTTTACTCGAAAAATTTATTTTGTTCTCATACCATGTCCTATAAAATATGTAAGATTAATTATAATGTCATGAAATTTAAAATTTAGTTACTACTATTCATAACATCTAGGTCATAAAAATATTATAACAATATATCATTGTTTAGTAAAACTCAGTATTGCGTGCAACACAAGTTATTGAGGAAGAATGCTCTTGCGTGCAACACAAGCCAAGAATAGTGTTTGCGTATAATATAAGCTAGTCCAATGTTGCACATAACACAATCTAATTTTTGGGTAGCGTACAATACAAGACATCAATGAAATTAAAATAATATTTTTCATAAAATCTTGTGGTCGTAAATTCTACCCCCATTAAAATGAATTTCACTCTCGAAATTTATCAGGGTTATAAATGGTTTACTACATGAAAGTTCATTTAATAGAAACCCAAATTGTAAAAAGGAATACCAAAACATAACTTGAAAAAAATAAATATGAAACGTAACGGTTACCCAAATTAACTAATCATTGGGTTTCCACATAGGAGAACCTAAGTGAAAATATAGATATAGAAAAGAAATCTAACCATCATGTTCTGATGGGGAGTGGCAGAGAACATGGCTATGAAAAATCCAAAATTAACAAAGTCATAAATTTTTTATGATCTAAGGTACTATCTGATTTATCATACATTAGGACACTATGAAAGAATTTTTTTTTTCAAGATCATTTCCCTAAAGTTGAAGAATTTAAATTAGAAGAAATACATACATTATTTTGGTAAAATCTCAACATTCTTTGTTCCTTGAACAATTTCCACTTCATCTCTTAAAGAAATGAAGTTGAATTTCTCATTCTTGCAGTGTTTGCAGATCATGTGATATAATGATGGGTCATTCCATTTGTCTCAAAAAAAAGGTTATCAAAAGTTATCAAATATACATAAGTCCATCTATGGTGAGGTTAACTGTATATAATTCCAAAAATGGACTTATATTTCATCTATCATACTACTTAATAAAATAAAACTACTTCCTACTAACAAGGAAATTACTGTAGGATAGTAGTAGGCGATAAATGCATGTCTCACTTCGGTTGTGCGTTCGATTCGTGCAACCTTTTCCGACGCGACGAGTTGTCACCAATCAAACATGTCGTCCTTTTTCTAAATCAATACTACTATAACATTTTAGAAAAAGTATTAGCATTAAACAATACTATCTGATGTCCAACTTAATTTATTCGATTCTTTAGGCATATCCATAATACTTCTGTCCAATCTCATTGTATGAAGAAAATGATTACTAGAGAGGTTATCTACCAAAAATGTAAATACCATAATTTATCCATCATTTATAATAATATATATTTCATTGGTCACATTCCAAACATTTTAATACCTTAATCATGTATTCTCTTTAAAAATGAATACCCATTGAACCTCAGTGAAAACATGAAATCTTTTAAAAGTTAAAAATTTCCACATACCAAAATCCCAAAATTTCTATATACTCAAACCTTGATATAACTTTGATCTGAGATTTCTCCTTGAACTGCAAATTTCGTTTCTTGTCAAAACCATGAGATGGATATCTAACACCAAATTCCATTTCTACCGTGATAGCACAACACACATTTTCTTTATAGCATCTGAAGTCTCTTATAGATAATAACCATCGAAGACCTGGTTTTAAGCTACTAAGGAATCGATAAAAAATACATTCAGGTTGGATGATAAAGTCAGATGCAAACCTTTCCAGCCTTATAAAATACACTTCGTATATACTGACAGATTCATCACCTTTTTCTTAAACCCATGGAACCCCTTTTCAATCATTTTTCGACGAATATGAGCGAAGTAATAATTGAAAAACAAGTTATTGAACTTGTCCCATTCCATTGATTCCATTTCATCATGGGGACTTGTATTCTTAATTAGATTCCACCACTGGTTCTCTTCACCTTCTATATGGTAAAAATCTAGAATGAATTTTACATGATCTAAACAGCGAAGTATGGGGAATATATTTTCAATGGTACTGATCCATTGCTCCGCATCAAGTGGATTAGAAGACCCACTAAAATGAGGTGAACGTTGCCTCATGAAGGACTCAATAGAATATTGTTCCCTTCTCTGCTCATTTGGAATTCTAGAATGATTCATATCTTGTGTAAGTATAGAAATAAGAATTTTCACTCCATATCCCATAAAAATCATTTGTTTAGGAGGACAATCATTGCATTGTACATTAAATTGATCAACACTATTCCTTCAGGTAACAACTATCATCTAAAACCCAAAAAGAATATTGTGAGAGGAAAAAATCACTCTAGGGAAAAGAACATAATAATGGGGGGTTACCTTCAATATATAAAATCATAGGATTAATTCTAATATCGTTACCATAATTCTTGGACTATAACTTATACTTATACATAGCCTTAGGGACATCCCCAGACATAGCTTAGTAATATCTCTAGAGATCTCACTAAAGTTTTATCATCCTAGGGGAAAAGAAAACATATAAACGGTGAGTACAAATACTCAGTAAGGGTAAGCATGGAGAAGATAAAACTAACCATATACATTTGAACTTTAAAACATGAACATAATGTTTAAACATCAAAATCATGAGCAATGACATAAAACATGGTAGTACGTATGGAATGGATCATAATGGAACATCAATAACGATACAATATCATGGGACTAAAACATGTAATTGTGGAAAACCATTATGCACTTGATATGAATTCCATAGTAGCCAAAGAATTTCTGCCAAGACCATCATAGTGGACAAAGTCCCTTACTGAATCGAGTTCACTCCTCATTCCAGTCCAATATAACTGAACCAGATTAACTTTCCATTCTATCCATGTCTATCTCATGAGATATAAATCATTACCCAATTCATTGGAATGATATAGGTCCCACCCATCTCAAAATAAAATCATTCTTACGTGTGCCACAACATGAACATAAATCATTTATCACAACCCAAAGAATAAAATGGGATTCATAAACCTCATCCCATCATAACATAATCCTTATAAAACAAATGGATTTCATTTCATCATAAAAAGTGAAACAATGTAAATCATAGAGAATTATATTTGAAACATAATCATACTAAATAATTTTATCTTCAATGGAAAATAGTTTTGACAAAACACTTGAAATGAATTCATGAGGAAAATATCCTTTCTTCTTCAAAATCATTTTCTTTTCAGAAAATTCCATGAAATTTTAAAAGAACATGACTTTGTTGAAAATAATCATGAAAACATGTGGAGGAATCTTCATGAAAATAAGGCATTATGAAACCGTTAAAATCTGTTCATGACGTATAAGTTCAAAAAGTACTTCGTATGGTAAACAAATGAAATATTCCTTACATACCATGTAGTAAAAGTAAATATGGGTAAAAAGGACATTTAACATACATGAAACCATTTTTAGAAAATAGGTATATGGATGATAAATATAACTCTAGTAAATACTTACGAATAAACCATCTCAGATAAAAATGAGAATGGAAAAGTTATCCCTTACCTTATGTCCGATATGATTTGTATGTATTTGAACCTCCTATATAATCATTTAAATAAAACCTTTTACTTGTTACATAATCATATTCATTGTCAGGATATCATAAATGGATTACTTATGACATTAAATTACCCTTTATATTGTAAATTCCATGTTAAAGCAACGTTTTGTGTAAAATCATTTCATTTATCGCACGTGTTTCGACATGTTGTTCTTGATATTATTAATCATATCATGATTTATTTAATTCCAGAATTTAAAACATGATTTATATATAATATATATTCAGAATATAAATATATATGATAGATCGATAAATGGAATGAAATACACCGTTCATGGACACGGTGGGTCGTACGCATGGATGAATGCTATTTTCATTTCCTTATTGAATTTAATAGAATTATGTAAATGAAACATATATGTACATAAATATAGTATCATTATTATGTAATATCATTCATGATTATTTAATATATATAATTTATAATCATACTTAAATGGTTAATCATAGAAAATGAATCCCATCGCGTTCATGGAGACGGTAGTCCGTACGTACGCACGACCGATTATATCATTCCCATAATTATTGAATAGATTTGGAGTGGGTGATATTATATATTATAATCAGAATGATGTTATAATAACCACATATTTTTATTCATTACACCATTATACATATCCAAGTAAGGTGGTGGTGGGAAAACTGATTACACCATGGCGTGGAGACAGTATTCCATACGTACGCACACGCGATGATTTCATTTTCCGTAGGATGGATATAAGGTGAAATGGGGTTGTTTAATATTTAAAATATCATATCAGTATATTAGTGATAATGATTTTATTACTTTACAATGAAACATATAAAGAATATAAATTTTAATAAGAGAGAAACTTGAAAGAAACTGTAGAAGAGATTAACTCTTCTTCGACGCACCTCATTTAAGCTTCCTCTTAAGGGACTACAGTTGGTATTTTGAGAAGTATAGATCCTCAAAAATGATTCTAGGCAAGTTAAGAAGAGAAATGGGCATGTTTTTGTCGAGCATGAAGGGCCAAAGTGTTGTGAATATGAGAGGGAGGAGGTGCCATTTTATAAGGGAGAGGGGCACCTTTGGAAACCTCAAAAACTATTAATTTATAATAAATCAAACACCACTTAAAAACCTCGATAAATGACTCATATTTTAATATTAGATGATATTGTTTTGTAATTTCATCATCAAATAAAATTTAGACATGTTGGAAATTTATTTTAAATCTTATCAACTTGATTTATCGATTTAATTTTATTTGTGGTAATAAGATTATAAATTTTAATTTGGTATAAATAATTACTTATGTGTTGTGAATTGTCCATAATTGGATAATTAATGACATTATCGACCATATAAATTTAAATTTATAATTTTTAAATATTCTTTTGATTTTTAAACAATTTTATATTATAATATTTTTATAAAATAACAATAACCTCAATTTTGACACTATTCATTTATTTGAATTTAAATAAAATCCACACAAGAGATATGTTATAAAAAAATATTTAATATATTCATAACATGTTATATTTTTTATAAAATTTGTGGAGAATATTAAATAGTTCATACAATATTTATTTTAATATTTCTAAAACCATTTATTTGATATTTCAATAAATAAAATAACTTCAACATGACTATTGTGCCACATTTAGTTATAATTATTTAATCTCTAAAATTCCTAAATATATTCACATGATGTAGATAACTATAATGTATTTATGGTGAATATTCATGTTATATGTTTCATGAAGTTTATCACTAAATTAAAATTATTATATTTATAATATTTAAGAGAGTGACTTGTTGTCAATTTCTTTGGTTTTAATAATAATTAAATTATTTCCAAGGTCTAAAGTCCATAAAATGAATATATTCCGACCATTAGTTTATATGGTTCGACTTTTAGTAATCCAATAGAATTTTGGCAGGTGTTAGGGTAACTTGATAATCTTATTACACATAATTACATGATTTACCTTTAAATCTAGTAAATAAAAATTAATGTAGTTACAATTCATAATAAAAAAAATAAAAGTAACTTATTAACATAATATTGACCCATTGAATTCAAATATGGGATTAATTTTTCAAAATTCAAAACACAGAAGTTGCAGTAATTAATTTAAAATTAATCTCGTTTTTAAGAAAACTTGTTTTAAAAGATAAAACATTGCAAAATATTGAAATGTTTTTACCAATAAATTCAATATAAAATCAATGTTAATGACATTAATTATATTAAATGGAAGAAATATATTCTATTTATACTTTAAAACCATTAAATATTATAATTTAACCATATAAATTTTCTCGATGGAAAAAGATGTTTTTAATTAAAATTTAGCGTATTTTTACTATTCATCAAAAAAGATACTTATCATAAAAATATCTAAAATTTATCCAAAGTAAATTTCTATATTATGATTCAAAAGAAGAATTTTATATTTTCTAATTGAACTTTTAAAAATGTCAAAAACTAAATTTAATGTGGGTGTTCCATCAAAAGGTGACAAAACAACATTTAAAAAAAATATTTTACACAAAAAAAATTATATTGTTATCATACCATTTCCTATAAAATGTTTAAGATGAATTTTAATTTCTTAAAATTAAAAAGTTAGTTACTAATAATCATAACGGCTAGTTAATAATAATATTATAACAATATATCATTGTTTAGTGAAATGCAGTGTTGCCTACAACACATGCTATTGAGGGAGGTTTCTATTGCGCGCATCCCAAGACAAGAATAGTGTTTACATATAATATAATCAAATACAATGTTGTGTATAGAACAAGCTAGTTTTTTATTAGTGTACAAAAAAATGCATCAATAAATTTAAAGAATATTTTTCATAAAATCTCGGGGTGTTAAGTAAATCCTTAAAATTATACTAAAAACATAAAATAATATAAAACAAAATAAAAATCATTTGTAGACTGATACACAATAATAGAAATTGAGACCATGTGAATCTCATGTTACCACCAATAATAATCATCCATATACATCTAACAAGATAGTGGATTAGTCTAAATTATTATGTAATGACCTGATAACCCTTCATAAGATATTAAGACTATGCGCACACAAATATGAGTGTTTCTGATGACGTACAAAAGAAAATAAGAGACACCCATGAGTCAATTACATTATTTTTATAAAATAATCATGGTTCATTAGGTAGAATTTTTTTAAATATGTTTTGATTTCATTTTTTTTAAATAATAAATAAAATGAAAAACACACCCATCTCAAATTCATACGTTTTAAAACCAAAATCCAAATATTTACTTACACATTAACAAAGATATTTTTCAAATATATCCAACTCACTTACATTAATTTCAAATTACAACCCCCATTTATAAATTAAAATGAATGGGAAATCATATAAACAAATGAAAATCCATAAATATGAAACACAATAAATTTAGACAAATTAAATTGTAAGAAAATAAAAATATATTTTTTAAAGAATAATATATTATATTTATAAAAATGAAAAAGATTACGGACTATTGAGAAAATACATGATATATATATAAAGCAACCCTACCGGGTAGTTATTACAAACGAATACTAATAACTAAAATCACTCCAAACTAGACTCATCTAGGATGCATTCCTTAGTGAGGTGAATCCCATCTATGGGTTTATTGCTATGTAAACTAGTCAACTAGAAAATACACATCGATGGATATCTTAATTATTTTCCTATGTTTCGTTATGTATTAAGATTATGAGTTAGGACTCTTATAAATTCAAATATCAACCAGTGAAAAAATAATAAGCCCAATGGATAACAACAGAGTCCCATTCTTCTCGACATCAAAATCCCCATTATGATGATACCCAAGTCCATTAGCAAATCAAAAATTAAAAATCAACACTCTACCACTTTAATTTTTTTAAACACCTTCCTCAAAATCATTTATAATGAAAAATTTTCTATTAAATCCTTACATTAAACAACTTTTTATGCAATCCCTACCAAGACATATATTTATCATCTATAATATATATTTTTTTAGAAATCAAATTTCAATACAATTAGATAGACAAAAATAATAAATGAGAAATCAAAATTTTGACATGATCCCAAATCACATTAATGTAACAAAATATCAATTTTCTTAAATATTATATACAATCCTTCAAAACAAGAAAAAATTATATAAAATTAAACAACTTTATAAATTGATTTTTTCCAATAAATCATAAATAATCAATTTTCTACATTAAAACCTCATTTAATTTTATTTTAAAAATGGAATGCATAAAAAACCATGTGAAATAAAAATTAAATTGAATTATAAATTCAATGAATTCAAAATAGAGAAGAAAAAATCATTTTCAAATATTTTAAATTAAATATATATAACATATGAATCATTATTGTAGTTCAAAACACATTTTAAATTCATTATATTTTATTAAACACTAATATAATAGTCTGTGAGTGGAAATTACATTCAAATTCATCATTATATATTGAATGTTATTAAGTTAGGATTAGTAGTTATCCAGTTTATATTTCAAGGAGTAAATGGATGGTAAAAAAATATATGATAAATGAAAATTTTATAAATTTTCCTTACATCATTCTATTATTACCTAAGATTGAATAAATATTGATAATTTTTAATGGAAGAAAAATGAAGTATGATATTTTCATGATGCATACGTACATTCATGATGATCAAATTGAAATGATTGTTTTCCAATCAATCTTCACAGAAGAATTTTATAACTAACT